>JAUIMM010000026.1:1507500-2195000 GCA_031769625.1 Taudactylus pleione
TAGAAGTACTACTACTCTCAGCTAATCATCTGGATAGAAGTACCACTACTCTCAGCTAGTACATGGATAGAAGTACTACTACTCTCAGCTAATCTATGGATAGAAGTACCACTACTCTCAGCTAATCTATGGATAGAAGTACTACTACTCTCAGCTAAGCTATAGATAGAAGTACTACTACTCTCAGCTGATGTATGGATAGAAGTACTACTACTCTCAGCTAATCTATGGATAGAAGTACCATTACTCTCAGCTAAACTATGGATAGAAGTACTACTACTCTCAGCTAATCTATGGATAGAAGTACTACTACTCTCAGCTAATCTATGGATAGAAGTACTACTACTCTCAGCTAATCATCTGGATAGAAGTACCACTACTCTCAGCTAATCTATGGATAGAAGTACTACTACTCTCAGCTAATCTATGGATAGAAGTACTACTACTCTCAGCTGATGTATGGATAGAAGTACTACTACTCTCAGCTAATCTATGGATAGAAGTACCACTACTCTCAGCTAATCTATGGATATAAGTACTACTACTCTCAGCTGATGTATGGATAGAAGTACTACTACTCTCAGCTAATCTATGGATAGAAGTACCACTACTCTCAGCTAAACTATGGATAGAAGTACTACTACTCTCAGCTAATCTATGGATAGAAGTACTACTACTCTCAGCTAATCTATGGATAGAAGTACTACTACTCTCAGCTAATCATCTGGATAGAAGTACCACTACTCTCAGCTAATACATGGATAGAAGTACTACTACTCTCAGCTAATCTATGGATAGAAGTACCACTACTCTCAACTAATCTATGGATAGAAGTACTACTACTCTCAGCTAATCTATGGATAGAAGTACTACTACTCTCAGCTGATGTATGGATAGAAGTACCACTACTCTCAGCTAATCTATGGATAGAAGTACTACTACTCTCATCTAATCTATGGATAGAAGTACCACTACTCTCAGCTAATCTATGGGTATAAGTACTACTACTCTCAGCTAATCATCTGGATAGAAGTACCACTACTCTCAGCTAATCTATGGATAGAAGTACTACTACTCTCAGCTAATATATGGTTAGAAGTACTACTACTCTCAGCTAATCTACGGATAGAAGTACCACTACTCTCAGCTAATCTATGGATAGAAGTACCACTACTCTCAGCTAATCATCTGGATAGAAGTACTACTACTCTCAGCTAAGCTATAGATAGAAGTACTACTACTCTCAGCTAATCTCCTGGATAGAAGTACCACTACTCTCATCTAATCTATGGATAGAAGTACTACTACTCTCAGCTAAGCTATAGATAGAAGTACTACTACTCTCAGCTAAGCTATAGATAGAAGTACTACTACTCTCAGCTAATCTCCTGGATAGAAGTACCACTACTCTCCGCTAATCTATGGATAGAAGTACCACTACTCTCATCTAATATATGGATAGAAGTACTACTACTCTCAGCTAATCTATGGATAGAAGTACCACTACTCTCAGCTAATCTATGGATAGAAGTACTACTACTCTCAGCTGATGTATGGATAGAAGTACTACTACTCTCAGCTAATCTATGGATAGAAGTACCACTACTCTCAGCTAAGCTATGGATAGAAGTACTACTACTCTCAGCTAATCTATGGATAGAAGTACTACTACTCTCAGCTAATCTATGGATAGAAGTACTACTACTCTCAGCTAATCATCTGGATAGAAGTACCACTACTCTCAGCTAATACATGGATAGAAGTACTACTACTCTCAGCTAATCTATGGATAGAAGTACCACTACTCTCAGCTAATCTATGGATAGAAGTACTACTACTCTCAGCTAATCTATGGATAGAAGTACTACTTCTCTCAGCTGATGTATGGATAGAAGTACTACTACTCTCAGCTAATCATCTGGATAGAAGTACTACTACTCTCAGCTAATCTATGGATACAAGTACCACTACTCTCAGCTAATCTATGGATAGAAGTACTACTACTCTCAGCTAATCTATGGATAGAATTACTACTACTCTCAGCTAATCATCTGGATAGAAGTACCACTACTCTCAGCTGATCTATGGATAGAAGTACTACTACTCTCAGCTAATCTATGGATAGAAGTACCACTACTCTCAGCTAATCTATGGATAGAAGTACCACTACTCTCATCTAATCTATGGATAGAAGTGCCACTACTCTCAGCTAATCATCTGGATAGAAGTACCACTACTCTCAGCTAATTTATGGATAGAAGTACCACTACTCTCAGCTAATCATCTGGATAGAAGTACCACTACTCTCAGCTAATCTATGGATAGAAGTACTACTACTCTCAGCAAATCTATGGATAGAAGTACTACTACTCTCAGCTAATCTATGGATAGAAGTACTACTACTCTCAGCTAATCTATGGATAGAAGTACCACTACTCTCAGCTAATCTATGGATAGAAGTACCACTACTCTCAGCTAATCTATGGATAGAAGTACTACTACTCTCAGCGAATCTATGGATAGAAGTACTACTACTCTCAGCGAATCTATGGATAGAAGTACTACTACTCTCAGCTAATCTATGGATAGAAGTACCACTACTCTCAGCTAATCTATGGATAGAAGTACTACTACTCTCAGCTAAGCTATAGATAGAAGTACTACTACTCTCAGCTAATCTATGGATAGAAGTACCACTACTCTCATCTAATCTATGGATAGAAGTACTACTACTCTCAGCTAAGCTATAGATAGAAGTACTACTACTCTCAGCTAATCATCTGGATAGAAGTACCACTACTCTCATCTAATCTATGGATAGAAGTACTACTACTCTCAGCTAATCTATGGATAGAAGTACCACTACTCTCAGCTAATCTATGGATAGAAGTACTACTACTCTCAGCTAATCTATGGATAGAAGTACCACTACTCTCAGCTAATCTATGGATAGAAGTACTACTACTCTCAGCTGATGTATGGATAGAAGTACTACTACTCTCAGCTAATCTATGGATAGAAGTACCACTACTCTCAGCTAAGCTATGGATAGAAGTACTACTACTCTCAGCTAATCTATGGATAGAAGTACTACTACTCTCAGCTAATCTATGGATAGAAGTACTACTACTCTCAGCTAATCATCTGGATAGAAGTATTACTACTCTCAGATAATCTATGGATAGAAGTACTACTACTCTCAGCTAAGCTATAGAAAGAAGTACTACTACTCTCAGCTAATACATGGATATAAGTACTACTACTCTCAGCTAATCTCTGGATAGAAGTACAACTACTCTCAGCTAAGCTATAGATAGAAGTACTACTACTCTCAGCTAATCTATGGATAGAAGTACTACTACTCTCAGCTAATCTATGGATAGAAGTACTACTACTCTCAGCTAATCTATGGATAGAAGTACTACTACTCTCAGCTAATCTACTGATAGAAGTACCACTACTCTCAGCTAATCTATGGATAGAAGTACTACTACTCTCAGCTAAGCTATAGATAGAAGTACTACTACTCTCAGCTAATCTATGGATATAAGTACTACTACTCTCAGCTAATCTATGGATAGAAGTACTACTACTCTCAGCTAATCTATGGATAGAAGTACTACTACTCTCAGCTAATCATCTGGATAGAAGTACCACTACTCTCAGCTAGTACATGGATAGAAGTACTACTACTCTCAGCTAATCTATGGATAGAAGTACCACTACTCTCAGCTAATCTATGGATAGAAGTACTACTACTCTCAGCTAAGCTATAGATAGAAGTACTACTACTCTCAGCTGATGTATGGATAGAAGTACTACTACTCTCAGCTAATCTATGGATAGAAGTACCATTACTCTCAGCTAAACTATGGATAGAAGTACTACTACTCTCAGCTAATCTATGGATAGAAGTACTACTACTCTCAGCTAATCTATGGATAGAAGTACTACTACTCTCAGCTAATCATCTGGATAGAAGTACCACTACTCTCAGCTAATACATGGATAGAAGTACTACTACTCTCAGCTAATCTATGGATAGAAGTACCACTACTCTCAGCTAATCTATGGATAGAAGTACTACTACTCTCAGCTAATCTATGGATAGAAGTACTACTACTCTCAGCTGATGTATGGATAGAAGTACTACTACTCTCAGCTAATCTATGGATAGAAGTACCACTACTCTCAGCTAATCTATGGATATAAGTACTACTACTCTCAGCTGATGTATGGATAGAAGTACTACTACTCTCAGCTAATCTATGGATAGAAGTACCACTACTCTCAGCTAAACTATGGATAGAAGTACTACTACTCTCAGCTAATCTATGGATAGAAGTACTACTACTCTCAGCTAATCTATGGATAGAAGTACTACTACTCTCAGCTAATCATCTGGATAGAAGTACCACTACTCTCAGCTAATACATGGATAGAAGTACTACTACTCTCAGCTAATCTATGGATAGAAGTACCACTACTCTCAGCTAATCTATGGATAGAAGTACTACTACTCTCAGCTAATCTATGGATAGAAGTACTACTACTCTCAGCTGATGTATGGATAGAAGTACCACTACTCTCAGCTAATCTATGGATAGAAGTACTACTACTCTCATCTAATCTATGGATAGAAGTACCACTACTCTCAGCTAATCTATGGGTATAAGTACTACTACTCTCAGCTAATCATCTGGATAGAAGTACCACTACTCTCAGCTAATCTATGGATAGAAGTACTACTACTCTCAGCTAATATATGGTTAGAAGTACTACTACTCTCAGCTAATCTACGGATAGAAGTACCACTACTCTCAGCTAATCTATGGATAGAAGTACCACTACTCTCAGCTAATCATCTGGATAGAAGTACTACTACTCTCAGCTAAGCTATAGATAGAAGTACTACTACTCTCAGCTAATCTCCTGGATAGAAGTACCACTACTCTCATCTAATCTATGGATAGAAGTACTACTACTCTCAGCTAAGCTATAGATAGAAGTACTACTACTCTCAGCTAAGCTATAGATAGAAGTACTACTACTCTCAGCTAATCTCCTGGATAGAAGTACCACTACTCTCCGCTAATCTATGGATAGAAGTACCACTACTCTCATCTAATATATGGATAGAAGTACTACTACTCTCAGCTAATCTATGGATAGAAGTACCACTACTCTCAGCTAATCTATGGATAGAAGTACTACTACTCTCAGCTGATGTATGGATAGAAGTACTACTACTCTCAGCTAATCTATGGATAGAAGTACCACTACTTTCAGCTAATCTATGGATAGAAGTACTACTACTCTCAGCTGATGTATGGATAGAAGTACTACTACTCTCAGCTAATCTATGGATAGAAGTACCACTACTCTCAGCTAAGCTATGGATAGAAGTACTACTACTCTCAGCTAATCTATGGATAGAAGTACTACTACTCTCAGCTAATCTATGGATAGAAGTACTACTACTCTCAGCTAATCATCTGGATAGAAGTACCACTACTCTCAGCTAATACATGGATAGAAGTACTACTACTCTCAGCTAATCTATGGATAGAAGTACCACTACTCTCAGCTAATCTATGGATAGAAGTACTACTACTCTCAGCTAATCTATGGATAGAAGTACTACTTCTCTCAGCTGATGTATGGATAGAAGTACTACTACTCTCAGCTAATCATCTGGATAGAAGTACTACTACTCTCAGCTAATCTATGGATACAAGTACCACTACTCTCAGCTAATCTATGGATAGAAGTACTACTACTCTCAGCTAATCTATGGATAGAATTACTACTACTCTCAGCTAATCATCTGGATAGAAGTACCACTACTCTCAGCTGATCTATGGATAGAAGTACTACTACTCTCAGCTAATCTATGGATAGAAGTACCACTACTCTCAGCTAATCTATGGATAGAAGTACCACTACTCTCATCTAATCTATGGATAGAAGTGCCACTACTCTCAGCTAATCATCTGGATAGAAGTACCACTACTCTCAGCTAATTTATGGATAGAAGTACCACTACTCTCAGCTAATCATCTGGATAGAAGTACCACTACTCTCAGCTAATCTATGGATAGAAGTACTACTACTCTCAGCAAATCTATGGATAGAAGTACTACTACTCTCAGCTAATCTATGGATAGAAGTACTACTACTCTCAGCTAATCTATGGATAGAAGTACCACTACTCTCAGCTAATCTATGGATAGAAGTACCACTACTCTCAGCTAATCTATGGATAGAAGTACTACTACTCTCAGCGAATCTATGGATAGAAGTACTACTACTCTCAGCGAATCTATGGATAGAAGTACTACTACTCTCAGCTAATCTATGGATAGAAGTACCACTACTCTCAGCTAATCTATGGATAGAAGTACTACTACTCTCAGCTAAGCTATAGATAGAAGTACTACTACTCTCAGCTAATCTATGGATAGAAGTACCACTACTCTCAGCTAATACATGGATAGAAGTACTACTACTCTCAGCTAATCTATGGATAGAAGTACCACTACTCTCAGCTAATCTATGGATAGAAGTACAACTACTCTCAGCTAATCTATGGATAGAAGTACTACTACTCTCAGCTAATCATCTGGATAGAAGTACTACTACTCTCAGCTGATCTATGGATAGAAGTACCACTACTCTCAGCTAATCTATGGATAGAAGTACCACTACTCTCAGCTAATCTATGGATAGAAGTACCACTACTCTCAGCTAATCTATGGATAGAAGTACCACTACTCTCAGCTGATCTATGGATAGAAGTACTACTACTCTCAGCTAATCTATAGATAGAAGTACTACTACTCTCAGCTAAGCTATAGATAGAAGTACTACTACTCTCAGCTAATCTATGGATAGAAGTACTACTACTCTCAGCTAATCTATGGATAGAAGTACTACTACTCTCAGCTAATCTATGGATAGAAGTACTACTACTCTCAGCTAATCATCTGGATAGAAGTACCACTACTCTCAGCTAATACATGGATAGAAGTACTACTACTCTCAGCTAATCTATGGATAGAAGTACTACTATTCTCAGCTAAGCTATAGATAGAAGTACTACTACTCTCAGCTAATCATCTGGATAGAAGAACCACTACTCTCAGCTAATCTATGGATAGAAGTACTACTACTCTCAGCTAATCTATGGATAGAAGTACCACTACTCTCAGCGAATCTATGGATAGAAGTACTACTACTCTCAGCAAATCTATGGATAGAAGTACTACTACTCTCAGCTAATCTATGGATAGAAGTACCACTACTCTCAGCTAATCTATGGATAGAAGTACTACTACTCTCAGCTAAGCTATAGATAGAAGTACTACTACTCTCAGCTAATCTATGGATAGAAGTACCACTACTCTCAGCGAATCTATGGATAGAAGTACTACTACTCTCAGCAAATCTATGGATAGAAGTACTACTACTCTCAGCTAATCTATGGATAGAAGTACTACTACTCTCAGCTAATCTATGGATAGAAGTACTACTTCTCTCAGCTGATGTATGGATAGAAGTACTACTACTCTCAGCTAATCATCTGGATAGAAGTACTACTACTCTCAGCTAATCTATGGATAGAAGTACCACTACTCTCAGCTAATCTATGGATAGAAGTACTACTACTCTCAGCTAATCTATGGATAGAATTACTACTACTCTCAGCTAATCATCTGGATAGAAGTACCACTACTCTCAGCTGATCTATGGATAGAAGTACTACTACTCTCAGCTAATCTATGGATAGAAGTACCACTACTCTCAGCTAATCTATGGATAGAAGTACCACTACTCTCATCTAATCTATGGATAGAAGTGCCACTACTCTCAGCTAATCATCTGGATAGAAGTACCACTACTCTCAGCTAATTTATGGATAGAAGTACCACTACTCTCAGCTAATCATCTGGATAGAAGTACCACTACTCTCAGCTAATCTATGGATAGAAGTACTACTACTCTCAGCAAATCTATGGATAGAAGTACTACTACTCTCAGCTAATCTATGGAAAGAAGTACTACTACTCTCAGCTAATCTATGGTAGAAGTACCACTACTCTCAGCTAATCTATGGATAGAAGTACCACTACTCTCTGCTAATCTATGGATAGAAGTACTATTACTCTCAGCGAATCTATGGATAGAAGTACTACTACTCTCAGCGAATCTATGGATAGAAGTACTACTACTCTCAGCTAATCTATGGATAGAAGTACCACTACTCTCAGCTAATCTATGGATAGAAGTACTACTACTCTCAGCTAAGCTATAGATAGAAGTACTACTACTCTCAGCTAATCTATGGATAGAAGTACCACTACTCTCAGCCAATACATGGATAGAAGTACTACTACTCTCAGCTAATCTATGGATAGAAGTACCACTACTCTCAGCTAATCTATGGATAGAAGTACAACTACTCTCAGCTAATCTATGGATAGAAGTACTACTACTCTCAGCTAATCATCTGGATAGAAGTACTACTACTCTCAGCTGATCTATGGATAGAAGTACCACTACTCTCAGCTAATCTATGGATAGAAGTACCACTACTCTCAGCTAATCTATGGATAGAAGTACCACTACTCTCAGCTAATCTATGGATAGAAGTACCACTACTCTCAGCTGATCTATGGATAGAAGTACTACTACTCTCAGCTAATCTATAGATTGAAGTACTACTACTCTCAGCTAATCTATGGATAGAAGTACTACTACTCTCAGCTAATCTATGGATAGAAGTACTACTACTCTCAGCTAATACATGGATAGAAGTACTACTACTCTCAGCTAATCTATGGATAGAAGTACTACTACTCTCAGCTAAGCTATAGATAGAAGTACTACTACTCTCAGCTAATCTATGGATAGAAGTACTACTACTCTCAGCTAATCTATGGATAGAAGTACTACTACTCTCAGCTAATCTATGGATAGAAGTACCACTACTCTCAGCTAATCTATGGATAGAAGTACTACTACTCTCAGCTAATCTATGGATAGAAGTACTACTACTCTCAGCTAAGCTATAGATAGAAGTACTACTACTCTCAGCTAATCTATGGATAGAAGTACTACTACTCTCAGCTAATCTATGGATAGAAGTACTACTACTCTCAGCTAATCTATGGATAGAAGTACTACTACTCTCAGCTAATCATCTGGATAGAAGTACCACTACTCTCAGCTAATACATGGATAGAAGTACTACTACTCTCAGCTAATCTATGGATAGAAGTACTACTACTCTCAGCTAAGCTATAGATAGAAGTACTACTACTCTCAGCTAATCATCTGGATAGAAGAACCACTACTCTCAGCTAATCTATGGATAGAAGTACTACTACTCTCAGCTAATCTATGGATAGAAGTACCACTACTCTCAGCTAATCTATGGATAGAAGTACAACTACTCTCAGCTAATCTATGGATAGAAGTACTACTACTCTCAGCTAATCATCTGGATAGAAGTACTACTACTCTCAGCTGATCTATGGATAGAAGTACCACTACTCTCAGCTAATCTATGGATAGAAGTACCACTACTCTCAGCTAATCTATGGATAGAAGTACCACTACTCTCAGCTAATCTATGGATATAAGTACCACTACTCTCAGCTGATCTATCGATAGAAGTACTACTACTCTCAGCTAATCTATAGATAGAAGTACTACTACTCTCAGCTAAGCTATAGATAGAAGTACTACTACTCTCAGCTAATCTATGGATAGAAGTACTACTACTCTCAGCTAATCTATGGATAGAAGTACTACTACTCTCAGCTAATCTATGGATAGAAGTACTACTACTCTCAGCTAATCATCTGGATAGAAGTACCACTACTCTCAGCTAATACATGGATAGAAGTACTACTACTCTCAGCTAATCTATGGATAGAAGTACTACTATTCTCAGCTAAGCTATAGATAGAAGTACTACTACTCTCAGCTAATCATCTGGATAGAAGAACCACTACTCTCAGCTAATCTATGGATAGAAGTACTACTACTCTCAGCTAATCTATGGATAGAAGTACCACTACTCTCAGCGAATCTATGGATAGAAGTACTACTACTCTCAGCAAATCTATGGATAGAAGTACTACTACTCTCAGCTAATCTATGGATAGAAGTACCACTACTCTCAGCTAATCTATGGATAGAAGTACTACTACTCTCAGCTAAGCTATAGATAGAAGTACTACTACTCTCAGCTAATCTATGGATAGAAGTACCACTACTCTCAGCGAATCTATGGATAGAAGTACTACTACTCTCAGCAAATCTATGGATAGAAGTACTACTACTCTCAGCTAATCTATGGATAGAAGTACTACTACTCTCAGCTAATCTATGGATAGAAGTACTACTTCTCTCAGCTGATGTATGGATAGAAGTACTACTACTCTCAGCTAATCATCTGGATAGAAGTACTACTACTCTCAGCTAATCTATGGATAGAAGTACCACTACTCTCAGCTAATCTATGGATAGAAGTACTACTACTCTCAGCTAATCTATGGATAGAATTACTACTACTCTCAGCTAATCATCTGGATAGAAGTAAAACTACTCTCAGCTGATCTATGGATAGAAGTACTACTACTCTCAGCTAATCTATGGATAGAAGTACCACTACTCTCAGCTAATCTATGGATAGAAGTACCACTACTCTCATCTAATCTATGGATAGAAGTGCCACTACTCTCAGCTAATCATCTGGATAGAAGTACCACTACTCTCAGCTAATTTATGGATAGAAGTACCACTACTCTCAGCTAATCATCTGGATAGAAGTACCACTACTCTCAGCTAATCTATGGATAGAAGTACTACTACTCTCAGCAAATCTATGGATAGAAGTACTACTACTCTCAGCTAATCTATGGATAGAAGTACTACTACTCTCAGCTAATCTATGGATAGAAGTACCACTACTCTCAGCTAATCTATGGATAGAAGTACCACTACTCTCAGCTAATCTATGGATAGAAGTACTACTACTCTCAGCGAATCTATGGATAGAAGTACTACTACTCTCAGCGAATCTATGGATAGAAGTACTACTACTCTCAGCTAATCTATGGATAGAAGTACCACTACTCTCAGCTAATCTATGGATAGAAGTACTACTACTCTCAGCTAAGCTATAGATAGAAGTACTACTACTCTCAGCTAATCTATGGATAGAAGTACCACTACTCTCAGCTAATACATGGATAGAAGTACTACTACTCTCAGCTAATCTATGGATAGAAGTACCACTACTCTCAGCTAATCTATGGATAGAAGTACAACTACTCTCAGCTAATCTATGGATAGAAGTACTACTACTCTCAGCTAATCATCTGGATAGAAGTACTACTACTCTCAGCTGATCTATGGATAGAAGTACCACTACTCTCAGCTAATCTATGGATAGAAGTACCACTACTCTCAGCTAATCTATGGATAGAAGTACCACTACTCTCAGCTAATCTATGGATAGAAGTACCACTACTCTCAGCTGATCTATGGATAGAAGTACTACTACTCTCAGCTAATCTATGGATAGAAGTACCACTACTCTCAGCTAATCTATGGATAGAAGTACTACTACTCTCAGCTAATCTATGGATAGAAGTACTACTACTCTCAGCTAAGCTATAGATAGAAGTACTACTACTCTCAGCTAATCTATGGATAGAAGTACTACTACTCTCAGCTAATCTATGGATAGAAGTACTACTACTCTCAGCTAATCTATGGATAGAAGTACTACTACTCTCAGCTAATCATCTGGATAGAAGTACCACTACTCTCAGCTAATACATGGATAGAAGTACTACTACTCTCAGCTAATCTATGGATAGAAGTACTACTACTCTCAGCTAAGCTATAGATAGAAGTACTACTACTCTCAGCTAATCATCTGGATAGAAGAACCACTACTCTCAGCTAATCTATGGATAGAAGTACTACTACTCTCAGCTAATCTATGGATAGAAGTACCACTACTCTCAGCGAATCTATGGATAGAAGTACTACTACTCTCAGCAAATCTATGGATAGAAGTACTACTACTCTCAGCTAATCTATGGATAGAAGTACCACTACTCTCAGCTAATCTATGGATAGAAGTACTACTACTCTCAGCTAAGCTAGAGATAGAAGTACTACTACTCTCAGCTAATCTATGGATAGAAGTACCACTACTCTCAGCTAATACATGGATAGAAGTACTACTACTCTCAGCTAATCTATGGATAGAAGTACCACTACTCTCAGCTAATCTATGGATAGAAATACAACTACTCTCAGCTAATCTATGGATAGAAGTACTACTACTCTCAGCTAATCATCTGGATAGAAGTACTACTACTCTCAGCTGATCTATGGATAGAAGTACCACTACTCTCAGCTAATCTATGGATAGAAGTACTACTACTCTCAGCTAATCTATGGATAGAAGTACCACTACTCTCAGCTAATCTATGGATAGAAGTACCACTACTCTCAGCTGATCTATGGATAGAAGTACTACTACTCTCAGCTAATCTATGGATAGAAGTACTACTACTCTCAGCTAATCTATGGATAGAAGTACTACTACTATCAGCTAATACATGGATAGAAGTACTACTACTCTCAGCTAATCTATGGATAGCAGTACTACTACTCTCAGCTAAGCTATAGATAGAAGTACTACTACTCTCAGCTAATCTAAGGATAGAAGTACTACTACTCTCAGCTAATCTATGGATAGAAGTACTACTACTCTCAGCTAATCTATGGATAGAAGTACCACTACTCTCAGCTAATCTATGGATAGAAGTACTACTACTCTCAGCTAAGCTATAGATAGAAGTACTACTACTCTCAGCTAATCTATGGATAGAAGTACTACTACTCTCAGCTAATCTATGGATAGAAGTACTACTACTCTCAGCTAATCTATGGATAGAAGTACTACTACTCTCAGCTAATCATCTGGATAGAAGTACCACTACTCTCAGCTAATACATGGATAGAAGTACTACTACTCTCAGCTAATCTATGGATAGAAGTACTACTACTCTCAGCTAAGCTATAGATAGAAGTACTATTACTCTCAGCTAATCATCTGGATAGAAGAACCACTACTCTCAGCTAATCTATGGATAGAAGTACTACTACTCTCAGCTAATCTATGGATAGAAGTACCACTACTCTCAGCTAATCTATGGATATAAGTACTACTACTCTCAGCTAATCATCCGGATAGAAGTACCACTACTCTCAGCTAATCATCTGGATAGAAGTACTACTACTCTCAGCTAATCATCTGGATAGAAGTACTACTACTCTCAGCTAATCTATGGATAGAAGTACCACTACTCTCATCTAATCTATGGATAGAAGTACTACTACTCTCAGCTAAGCTATAGATAGAAGTACTACTACTCTCAGCTAATCATCTGGATAGAAGTACCACTACTCTCATCTAATCTATGGATAGAAGTACTACTACTCTCAGCTAATCTATGGATAGAAGTACCACTACTCTCAGCTAATCTATGGATAGAAGTACTACTACTCTCAGCTAATCTATGGATAGAAGTACCACTACTCTCAGCTAATCTATGGATAGAAGTACTACTACTCTCAGCTGATGTATGGATAGAAGTACTACTACTCTCAGCTAATCTATGGATAGAAGTACCACTACTCTCAGCTAAGCTATGGATAGAAGTACTACTACTCTCAGCTAATCTATGGATAGAAGTACTACTACTCTCAGCTAATCTATGGATAGAAGTACTACTACTCTCAGCTAATCATCTGGATAGAAGTACTACTACTCTCAGATAATCTATGGATAGAAGTACTACTACTCTCAGCTAAGCTATAGAAAGAAGTACTACTACTCTCAGCTAATACATGGATATAAGTACTACTACTCTCAGCTAATCTATGGATAGAAGTACTACTACTCTCAGCTAAGCTATAGATAGAAGTACTACTACTCTCAGCTAATCTATGGATAGAAGTACTACTACTCTCAGCTAATCTATGGATAGAAGTACTACTACTCTCAGCTAATCTATGGATAGAAGTACCACTACTCTCAGCTAATCTATGGATAGAAGTACTACTACTCTCAGCTAATCTATGGATAGAAGTACTACTACTCTCAGCTAAGCTATAGATAGAAGTACTACTACTCTCAGCTAATCTATGGATATAAGTACTACTACTCTCAGCTAATCTATGGATAGAAGTACTACTACTCTCAGCTAATCTATGGATAGAAGTACCACTACTCTCAGCTAATACATGGATAGAAGTACTACTACTCTCAGCTAATCTATGGATAGAAGTACTACTACTCTCAGCTAAGCTATAGATAGAAGTACTACTACTCTCAGCTAATCATCTGGATAGAAGAACCACTACTCTCAGCTAATCTATGGATAGAAGTACTACTACTCTCAGCTAATCTATGGATAGAAGTACCACTACTCTCAGCGAATCTATGGATAGAAGTACTACTACTCTCAGCAAATCAATGGATAGAAGTACTACTACTCTCAGCTAATCTATGGATAGAAGTACCACTACTCTCAGCTAATCTATGGATAGAAGTACTACTACTCTCAGCTAAGCTATAGATAGAAGTACTACTACTCTCAGCTAATCTATGGATAGAAGTACCACTACTGAGAGTAGTAGTACTTCTATCCATAGATTAGCTGAGAGTAGTGGTACTTCTATCCATAGATTAGCTGAGAGTAGTGGTACTTCTATCCAGATGATTAGCTGAGAGTAGTAGTACTTCTATCCAGATGATTAGCTGAGAGTAGTAGTACTTCTATCCATAGATTAGCTGAGAGTAGTGGTACTTCTATCCATAGATTAGCTGAGAGTAGTGGTACTTCTATCCATAGATTAGCTGAGAGTAGTAGTACTTCTATCTATAGCTTAGCTGAGAGTAGTAGTACTTCTATCCATAGATTAGCTGAGAGTAGTAGTACTTCTATCCATAGATTAGCTGAGAGTAGTGGTACTTCTATCCATAGATTAGCTTAGAGTAGTAGTACTTCTATCCATAGATTAGCTGAGAGTAGTAGTACTTCTATCCAGATGATTAGCTGAGAGTAGTGGTACTTCTATCCAGATGATTAGCTGAGAGTAGTGGTACTTCTATCCATAGATTAGCTGAGAGTAGTAGTACTTCTATCCATAGATTAGCTGAGAGTAGTAGTACTTCTATCTATAGCTTAGCTGAGAGTAGTGGTACTTCTATCCATAGATTAGCTGAGAGTAGTAGTACTTCTATCCATAGATTAGCTGAGAGTAGTAGTACTTCTATCTATAGCTTAGCTGAGAGTAGTGGTACTTCTATCCATAGATTAGCTGAGTGTAGTAGTACTTCTATCTATAGCTTAGCTGAGAGTAGTAGTAATTCTATCCATAGATTAGCTGAGAGTAGTAGTACTTCTATCCATAGATTAGCTGAGAGTAGTAGTACTTCTATTCATAGATTAGCTGAGAGTAGTAGTACTTCTATACATAGATTAGATGAGAGTAGTGGTACTTCTATCCATAGATTAGATGAGAGTAGTAGTACTTCTACCCATAGATTAGCTGAGAGTAGTAGTACTTCTATCCATAGATTAGCTGAGAGTAGTGGTACTTCTATCCATAGATTAGCTGAGAGTAGTAGTACTTCTATCCATAGATCAGCTGAGAGTAGTAGTACTTCTATCCATAGATTAGCTGAGAGTAGTAGTACTTCTATCCATAGATTAGCTGAGAGTAGTAGTACTTATATCCATGTATTAGCTGAGAGTAGTAGTACTTCTTTCTATAGCTTAGCTGAGAGTAGTAGTACTTCTATCCATAGATTAGCTGAGAGTAGTACTTCTATCCAGATGATTAGCTGAGAGTAGTAGTACTTCTATCCATAGATTAGCTGAGAGTAGTAGTACTTCTATCCATAGATTAGCTGAGAGTAGTAGTACTTCTATCCATAGCTTAGCTGAGAGTAGTGGTACTTCTATCCATAGATTAGCTGAGAGTAGTAGTACTTCTATCCATACATCAGCTGAGAGTAGTAGTACTTCTATCCATAGATTAGCTGAGAGTAGTGGTACTTCTATCCATAGATTAGCTGAGAGTAGTAGTACTTCTATCCATAGATTAGCTGAGAGTAGTGGTACTTCTATCCATAGATTAGCTGAGAGTAGTAGTACTTCTATCCATAGATTAGATGAGAGTAGTAGTACTTCTATCCAGATGATTAGCTGAGAGTAGTAGTACTTCTATCTATAGCTTAGCTGAGAGTAGTAGTACTTCTATCCATAGATTAGATGAGAGTAGTGGTACTTCTATCCATAGATAAGCTGAGAGTAGTAGTACTTCTATCCAGATGATTAGCTGAGAGTAGTAGTACTTCTATCCAGATGATTAGCTGAGAGTAGTGGTACTTCTATCCGGATGATTAGCTGAGAGTAGTAGTACTTATATCCATAGATTAGCTGAGAGTAGTGGTACTTCTATCCATAGATTAGCTGAGAGTAGTAGTACTTCTATCCATAGATTAGCTGAGAGTAGTGGTTCTTCTATCCAGATGATTAGCTGAGAGTAGTAGTACTTCTATCTATAGCTTAGCTGAGAGTAGTAGTACTTCTATCCATAGATTAGCTGAGATTAGTAGTACTTCTATCCATGTATTAGCTGAGAGTAGTGGTACTTCTATCCAGATGATTAGCTGAGAGTAGTAGTACTTCTATCCATAGTTTAGCTGAGAGTAGTGGTACTTCTATCCATAGATTAGCTGAGAGTAGTAGTACTTCTATCCATACATCAGCTGAGAGTAGTAGTACTTATATCCATAGATTAGCTGAGAGTAGTGGTACTTCTATCCATAGATTAGCTGAGAGTAGTAGTACTTCTATCCATACATCAGCTGAGAGTAGTAGTACTTCTATCCATAGATTAGCTGAGAGTAGTGGTACTTCTATCCATAGATTAGCTGAGAGTAGTAGTACTTCTATCCATATATTAGCTGAGAGTAGTGGTACTACTATCCATAGATTAGCGTAGAGTAGTGGTACTTCTATCCAGGAGATTAGCTGAGAGTAGTAGTACTTCTATCTATAGCTACTACTACTACTCTCAGCTAATCTAAGGATAGAAGTACTACTACTCTCAGATAATCTATGGATAGAAGTACTACTACTCTCAGCTAATCTATGGATAGAAGTACTACTACTCTCAGCTAATCATCTGGATAGAAGTACCACTATTCTCAGCTAATACATGGATAGAAGTACTACTACTCTCAGCTAATCTATGGATAGAAGTACTACTACTCTCAGCTAAGCTATAGATAGAAGTACTACTACTCTCAGCTAATCATCTGGATAGAAGAACCACTACTCTCAGCTAATCTATGGATAGAAGTACTACTACTCTCAGCTAATCTATGGATAGAAGTACCACTACTCTCAGCTAATCTATGGATATAAGTACTACTACTCTCAGCTAATCATCCGGATAGAAGTACCACTACTCTCAGCTAATCATCTGGATAGAAGTACTACTACTCTCAGCTAATCATCTGGATAGAAGTACTACTACTCTCAGCTAATCTATGGATAGAAGTACCACTACTCTCATCTAATCTATGGATAGAAGTACTACTACTCTCAGCTAAGCTATAGATAGAAGTACTACTACTCTCAGCTAATTATCTGGATAGAAGTACCACTGCTCTCATCTAATCAATGGTAGAAGTACTACTACTCTCAGCTAATCTATGGATAGAAGTATCACTACTCTCAGCTAATCTATGGATAGAAGTACTACTACTCTCAGATAATCTATGGATAGAAGTACCACTACTCTCAGCTAATCTATGGATAGAAGTACTACTACTCTCAGCTGATGTATGGATAGAAGTACTACTACTCTCAGCTAATCTATGGATAGAGGTACCACTACTCTCAGCTAAGCTATGGATAGAAGTACTACTACTCTCAGCTAATCTATGGATAGAAGTACTACTACTCTCAGCTAATCTATGGATAGAAGTACTACTACTCTCAGCTAATCATCTGGATAGAAGTACTACTACTCTCAGATAATCTATGGATAGAAGTACTACTACTCTCAGCTAAGCTATAGAAAGAAGTACTACTACTCTCAGCTAATACATGGATATAAGTACTACTACTCTCAGCTGATCTATGGATAGAAGTACTACTACTCTCAGCTAATCTATGGATAGAAGTACTACTGCTCTCAGCTAATCTATGGATAGAAGTACTACTACTCTCAGCTAATCTATGGATAGAAGTACCACTACTCTCAGCTAATCTATGGATAGAAGTACTACTACTCTCAGCTAATCTATGGGTAGAAGTACTACAACTCTCATCTAATCTATGGATAGAAGTACCACTACTCTCATCTAATCTATGGATAGAAGTACTACTACTCTCAGCTAATCTATGGATAGAAGTACTACTACTCTCAGCTAATCTATGGATAGAAGTACTACTACTCTCAGCTAATCTATGGTTAGAATTACTACTACTCTCAGCTAAGCTATAGATAGAAGTACCACTACACTCAGCTAATCTATGGATAGAAGTACCACTACTCTCAGCTAAGATATAGATAGAAGTACTACTACTCTCAGCTAATCTATGGATAGAAGTACTACTACTCTCAGCTAATCTATGGATAGAAGTACCACTACTCTCAGCTAATCTATAGATAGAAGTACTACTACTCTCAGCTAATCTATGGATAGAAGTACTACTACTCTCAGCTAATCTATGGATAGAAGTACCACTACTCTCAGCTAATCATCTGGATAGAAGTACCACTACTCTCAGCTAATCATCTGGATAGAAGTACTACTACTCTCAGCTAATCTATGGATAGAAGTACTACTACTCTCAGCTAATCTATGGATAGAAGTACCACTACTCTCAGCTAATCTATGGATAGAAGTACTACTACTCTCAGCTAATCTATGGATAGAAGTACTACTACTCTCAGCTCATCTATGGATAGAAGTACTACTACTCTCAGATAATCTATGGATAGAAGAACTACTACTCTCAGCTAATCTATGGATAGAAGTACTACTACTCTCAGCTAATCTATGGATAGAAGTACTACTACTCTCAGCTAATCTATGGATAGAAGTACTACTACTCTCAGCTAATCATCTGGATAGAAGTACCACTACTCTCAGCTAATCTATGGATAGAAGTACCACTACTCTCAGCTAATCTATGGATAGAAGTACTACTACTCTCAGCTAATCATCTGGATAGAAGTACCACTACTCTCAGCTAATACATGGATAGAAGTACTACTACTCTCAGCTAATCTATGGATAGAAGAACTACTACTCTCAGCTAATCTATGGATAGAAGTACCACTACTCTCAGCTAATCATCTGGATAGAAGTACCACTACTCTCAGCTAATACATGGATAGAAGTACTACTACTCTCAGCTAATCTATGGATAGAAGTACTACTACTCTCAGCTAAGCTATAGATAGAAGTACTACTACTCTCAGCTAATCTATGGATAGAAGTACCACTACTCTCAGCTAATCTATGGATAGAAGTACCACTACTCTCAGCTAATCTATGGATAGAAGTACTACTACTCTCAGCTAATCATCTGGATAGAAGTACTACTACTCTCAGCTAATACATGGATAGAAGTACTACTACTCTCAGCTAATACATGGATAGAAGTACTACTACTCTCAGCTAAGCTATAGATAGAAGTACTACTACTCTCAGCTAATACATGGATAGAAGTACTACTACTCTCAGCTAATCTATGGATAGAAGTACTACTACTCTCAGCTAAGCTATAAGTAGAAGTACTACTACTCTCAGCTAATCATCTGGATAGAAGTACCACTACTCTCAGCTAATCTATGGATAGAAGTACCACTACTCTCAGCTAATATATGGATAGAAGTACTACTACTCTCATCTAAGCTATAGATAGAAGTACCACTACTCTTAGCTAATCTATGGATAGAAGTACTACTACTCTCAGCTAATATATGGATAGAAGTACTACTACTCTCAGCTAATCTATGGATAGAAGTACTACTACTCTCAGCTAATATATGGATAGAAGTACTACTACTCTCAGCTAATCTATGGATAGAAGTACCACTACTCTCAGCTAATCTATGGATAGAAGTACCACTACTCTCAGCTAATCATCTGGATAGAAGTACTACTACTCTCAGCTAAGCTATAGATAGAAGTACTACTACTCTCAGCTAATCTCCTGGATAGAAGTACCACTACTCTCATCTAATCTATGGATAGAAGTACTACTACTCTCAGCTAAGCTATAGATAGAAGTACTACTACTCTCAGCTAAGCTATAGATAGAAGTACTACTACTCTCAGCTAATCTCCTGGATAGAAGTACCACTACTCTCCGCTAATCTATAGATAGAAGTACCACTACTCTCATCTAATATATGGATAGAAGTACTACTACTCTCAGCTAATCTATGGATAGAAGTACCACTACTCTCAGCTAATCTATGGATAGAAGTACTACTACTCTCAGCTGATGTATGGATAGAAGTACTACTACTCTCAGCTAATCTATGGATAGAAGTACCACTACTCTCAGCTAATCTATGGATAGAAGTATTACTACTCTCAGCTGATGTATGGATAGAAGTACTACTACTCTCAGCTAATCTATGGATAGAAGTACCACTACTCTCAGCTAAGCTATGGATAGAAGTACTACTACTCTCAGCTAATCTATGGATAGAAGTACTACTACTCTCAGCTAATCTATGGATAGAAGTACTACTACTCTCAGCTAATCATCTGGATAGAAGTACCACTACTCTCAGCTAATACATGGATAGAAGTACTACTACTCTCAGCTAATCTATGGATAGAAGTACCACTACTCTCAGCTAATCTATGGATAGAAGTACTACTACTCTCAGCTAATCTATGGATAGAAGTACTACTACTCTCAGCTGATGTATGGATAGAAGTACCACTACTCTCAGCTAATCATCTGGATAGAAGTACTACTACTCTCAGCTAATCTATGGATAGAAGTACCACTACTCTCAGCTAATCTATGGATAGAAGTACTACTACTCTCAGCTAATCTATGGATAGAATTACTACTACTCTCAGCTAATCATCTGGATAGAAGTACCACTACTCTCAGCTGATCTATGGATAGAAGTACTACTACTCTCAGCTGATCTATGGATAGAAGTACTATTACTCTCAGCTAATCATCTTGATAGAAGTACCACTATTCTCAGCTAATCATCTGGATAGAAGTACTACTCTCAGCTGATCTATGGATAGAAGTACCACTACTCTCAGCTAATCTATGGATAGAAGTACTACTACTCTCAGCTAATCATCTGGATAGAAGGACCACTACTCTCAGCTAATCATCTGGATAGAAGTACCACTACTCTCAGCTAATCTATGGATAGAAGTACTACTACTCTCAGCTAATCTATGGATAGAAGTACTACTGCTCTCAGCTAATCTATGGATAGAAGTACTACTACTCTCAGCTAATCTATGGATAGAAGTACTACTACTATCAGCTAATCTATGGATAGAAGTACTACTACTCTCAGCTAATCTATGGATAGAAGTACCACTACTCTCAGCTAATCTATGGATAGAAGTACTACTACTCTCAGCTAATCTATGGATAGAAGTACCACTACTCTCAGCTAATCTATGGATAGAAGTACTACTACTCTCAGCTAATCTATGGATAGAAGTACCACTACTCTCAGCTAATCTATGGATAGAAGTACCACTACTCTCAGCTAATCTATGGATAGAAGTACTACTACTCTCAGCGAATCTATGGATAGAAGTACTACTACTCTCAGCGAATCTATGGATAGAAGTACTACTACTCTCAGCTAATCTATGGATAGAAGTACCACTACTCTCAGCTAATCTATGGATAGAAGTACTACTACTCTCAGCTAAGCTATAGATAGAAGTACTACTACTCTCAGCTAATCTATGGATAGAAGTACCACTACTCTCAGCTAATACATGGATAGAAGTACTACTACTCTCAGCTAATCTATGGATAGAAGTACCACTACTCTCAGCTAATCTATGGATAGAAGTACAACTACTCTCAGCTAATCTATGGATAGAAGTACTACTACTCTCAGCTAATCATCTGGATAGAAGTACTACTACTCTCAGCTGATCTATGGATAGAAGTACCACTACTCTCAGCTAATCTATGGATAGAAGTACCACTACTCTCAGCTAATCTATGGATAGAAGTACCACTACTCTCAGCTAATCTATGGATAGAAGTACCACTACTCTCAGCTGATCTATGGATAGAAGTACTACTACTCTCAGCTAATCTATAGATAGAAGTACTACTACTCTCAGCTAATCTATGGATAGAAGTACTACTACTCTCAGCTAATCTATGGATAGAAGTACTACTACTCTCAGCTAATACATGGATAGAAGTACTACTACTCTCAGCTAATCTATGGATAGAAGTACTACTACTCTCAGCTAAGCTATAGATAGAAGTACTACTACTCTCAGCTAATCTATGGATAGAAGTACTACTACTCTCAGCTAATCTATGGATAGAAGTACTACTGCTCTCAGCTAATCTATGGATAGAAGTACTACTACTCTCAGCTAATCTATGGATAGAAGTACTACTACTATCAGCTAATCTATGGATAGAAGTACTACTACTCTCAGCTAATCTATGGATAGAAGTACCACTACTCTCAGCTAATCTATGGATAGAAGTACTACTACTCTCAGCTAATCATCTGGATAGAAGTACCACTACTCTCAGCTAATCTATGGATAGAAGTACTACTACTCTCAGCTAATCTATGGATAGAAGTACTACTGCTCTCAGCTAATCTATGGATAGAAGTACTACTACTCTCAGCTAATCTATGGATAGAAGTACTACTACTATCAGCTAATCTATGGATAGAAGTACTACTACTCTCAGCTAATCTATGGATAGAAGTACCACTACTCTCAGCTAATCTATGGATAGAAGTACTACTACTCTCAGCTAATCTATGGATAGAAGTACCACTACTCTCAGCTAATCTATGGATAGAAGTACTACTACTCTCAGCTAATCTATGGATAGAAGTACCACTACTCTCAGCTAATCTATGGATAGAAGTACCACTACTCTCAGCTAATCTATGGATAGAAGTACTACTACTCTCAGCGAATCTATGGATAGAAGTACTACTACTCTCAGCGAATCTATGGATAGAAGTACTACTACTCTCAGCTAATCTATGGATAGAAGTACCACTACTCTCAGCTAATCTATGGATAGAAGTACTACTACTCTCAGCTAAGCTATAGATAGAAGTACTACTACTCTCAGCTAATCTATGGATAGAAGTACCACTACTCTCAGCTAATACATGGATAGAAGTACTACTACTCTCAGCTAATCTATGGATAGAAGTACCACTACTCTCAGCTAATCTATGGATAGAAGTACAACTACTCTCAGCTAATCTATGGATAGAAGTACTACTACTCTCAGCTAATCATCTGGATAGAAGTACTACTACTCTCAGCTGATCTATGGATAGAAGTACCACTACTCTCAGCTAATCTATGGATAGAAGTACCACTACTCTCAGCTAATCTATGGATAGAAGTACCACTACTCTCAGCTAATCTATGGATAGAAGTACCACTACTCTCAGCTGATCTATGGATAGAAGTACTACTACTCTCAGCTAATCTATAGATAGAAGTACTACTACTCTCAGCTAATCTATGGATAGAAGTACTACTACTCTCAGCTAATCTATGGATAGAAGTACTACTACTCTCAGCTAATACATGGATAGAAGTACTACTACTCTCAGCTAATCTATGGATAGAAGTACTACTACTCTCAGCTAAGATATAGATAGAAGTACTACTACTCTCAGCTAATCTATGGATAGAAGTACTACTACTCTCAGCTAATCTATGGATCGAAGTACTACTACTCTCAGCTAATCTATGGATAGAAGTACCACTACTCTCAGCTAATCTATGGATAGAAGTACTACTACTCTCAGCTAATCTAAGGATAGAAGTACTACTACTCTCAGCTAAGCTATAGATAGAAGTACTACTACTCTCAGCTAATCTATGGATAGAAGTACTACTACTCTCAGCTAATCTATGGATAGAAGTACTACTACTCTCAGCTAATCTATGGATAGAAGTACTACTACTCTCAGCTAATCATCTGGATAGAAGTACCACTATTCTCAGCTAATACATGGATAGAAGTACTACTACTCTCAGCTAATCTATGGATAGAAGTACTACTACTCTCAGCTAAGCTATAGATAGAAGTACTACTACTCTCAGCTAATCATCTGGATAGAAGAACCACTACTCTCAGCTAATCTATGGATAGAAGTACTACTACTCTCAGCTAATCTATGGATAGAAGTACCACTACTCTCAGCTAATCTATGGATATAAGTACTACTACTCTCAGCTAATCATCCGGATAGAAGTACCACTACTCTCAGCTAATCATCTGGATAGAAGTACTACTACTCTCAGCTAATCATCTGGATAGAAGTACTACTACTCTCAGCTAATCTATGGATAGAAGTACCACTACTCTCATCTAATCTATTTATAGAAGTACTACTACTCTCAGCTAAGCTATAGATAGAAGTACTACTACTCTCAGCTAATTATCTGGATAGAAGTACCACTGCTCTCATCTAATCTATGGATAGAAGTACTACTACTCTCAGCTAATCTATGGATAGAAGTACCACTACTCTCAGCTAATCTATGGATAGAAGTACTACTACTCTCAGATAATCTATGGATAGAAGTACCACTACTCTCAGCTAATCTATGGATAGAAGTACTACTACTCTCAGCTGATGTATGGATAGAAGTACTACTACTCTCAGCTAATCTATGGATAGAAGTACCACTACTCTCAGCTAAGCTATGGATAGAAGTACTACTACTCTCAGCTAATCTATGGATAGAAGTACTACTACTCTCAGCTAATCTATGGATAGAAGTACTACTACTCTCAGCTAATCATCTGGATAGAAGTACTACTACTCTCAGATAATCTATGGATAGAAGTACTACTACTCTCAGCTAAGCTATAGAAAGAAGTACTACTACTCTCAGCTAATACATGGATATAAGTACTACTACTCTCAGCTGATCTATGGATAGAAGTACTACTACTCTCAGCTAATCTATGGATAGAAGTACTACTGCTCTCAGCTAATCTATGGATAGAAGTACTACTACTCTCAGCTAATCTATGGATAGAAGTACCACTACTCTCAGCTAATCTATGGATAGAAGTACTACTACTCTCAGCTAATCTATGGGTAGAAGTACTACAACTCTCATCTAATCTATGGATAGAAGTACCACTACTCTCATCTAATCTATGGATAGAAGTACTACTACTCTCAGCTAATCTATGGATAGAAGTACTACTACTCTCAGCTAATCTATGGATAGAAGTACTACTACTCTCAGCTAATCTATGGTTAGAATTACTACTACTCTCAGCTAAGCTATAGATAGAAGTACCACTACACTCAGCTAATCTATGGATAGAAGTACCACTACTCTCAGCTAAGCTATAGATAGAAGTACTATTACTCTCAGCTAATCTATGGATAGAAGTACTACTACTCTCAGCTAATCTATGGATAGAAGTACCACTACTCTCAGCTAATCTATAGATAGAAGTACTACTACTCTCAGCTAATCTATGGATAGAAGTACTACTACTCTCAGCTAATCTATGGATAGAAGTACCACTACTCTCAGCTAATCATCTGGATAGAAGTACCACTACTCTCAGCTAATCATCTGGATAGAAGTACTACTACTCTCAGCTAATCTATGGATAGAAGTACTACTACTCTCAGCTAATCTATGGATAGAAGTACCACTACTCTCAGCTAATCTATGGATAGAAGTACTACTACTCTCAGCTAATCTATGGATAGAAGTACTACTACTCTCAGCTCATCTATGGATAGAAGTACTACTACTCTCAGATAATCTATGGATAGAAGAACTACTACTCTCAGCTAATCTATTAATAGAAGTACTACTACTCTCAGCTAATCTATGGATAGAAGTACTACTACTCTCAGCTAATCTATGGATAGAAGTACTACTACTCTCAGCTAATCATCTGGATAGAAGTACCACTACTCTCAGCTAATCTATGGATAGAAGTACCACTACTCTCAGCTAATCTATGGATAGAAGTACTACTACTCTCAGCTAATCATCTGGATAGAAGTACCACTACTCTCAGCTAATACATGGATAGATGTACTACTACTCTCAGCTAATCTATGGATAGAAGAACTACTACTCTCAGCTAATCTATGGATAGAAGTACCACTACTCTCAGCTAATCATCTGGATAGAAGTACCACTACTCTCAGCTAATACATGGATAGAAGTACTACTACTCTCAGCTAATCTATGGATAGAAGTACTACTACTCTCAGCTAAGCTATAGATAGAAGTACTACTACTCTCAGCTAATCTATGGATAGAAGTACCACTACTCTCAGCTAATCTATGGATAGAAGTACCACTACTCTCAGCTAATCTATGGATAGAAGTACTACTACTCTCAGCTAATCATCTGGATAGAAGTACTACTACTCTCAGCTAATACATGGATAGAAGTACTACTACTCTCAGCTAATACATGGATAGAAGTACTACTACTCTCAGCTAAGCTATAGATAGAAGTACTACTACTCTCAGCTAATACATGGATAGAAGTACTACTACTCTCAGCTAATCTATGGATAGAAGTACTACTACTCTCAGCTAAGCTATAAGTAGAAGTACTACTACTCTCAGCTAATCATCTGGATAGAAGTACCACTACTCTCAGCTAATCTATGGATAGAAGTACCACTACTCTCAGCTAATATATGGATAGAAGTACTACTACTCTCATCTAAGCTATAGATAGAAGTACCACTACTCTTAGCTAATCTATGGATAGAAGTACTACTACTCTCAGCTAATATATGGATAGAAGTACTACTACTCTCAGCTAATCTATGGATAGAAGTACTACTACTCTCAGCTAATATATGGATAGAAGTACTACTACTCTCAGCTAATATATGGATAGAAGTACCACTACTCTCAGCTAATCTATGGATAGAAGTACCACTACTCTCAGCTAATCATCTGGATAGAAGTACTACTACTCTCAGCTAAGCTATAGATAGAAGTACTACTACTCTCAGCTAATCTCCTGGATAGAAGTACCACTACTCTCATCTAATCTATGGATAGAAGTACAACTAATCTCAGTTAAGCTATAGATAGAAGTACTACTACTCTCAGCTAAGCTATAGATAGAAGTACTACTACTCTCAGCTAATCTCCTGGATAGAAGTACCACTACTCTCCGCTAATCTATAGATAGAAGTACCACTACTCTCATCTAATATATGGATAGAAGTACTACTACTCTCAGCTAATCTATGGATAGAAGTACCACTACTCTCAGCTAATCTATGGATAGAAGTACTACTACTCTCAGCGAATCTATGGATAGAAGTACTACTACTCTCAGCGAATCTATGGATAGAAGTACTACTACTCTCAGCTAATCTATGGATAGAAGTACCACTACTCTCAGCTAATCTATGGATAGAAGTACTACTACTCTCAACTAAGCTATAGATAGAAGTACTACTACTCTCAGCTAATCTATGGATAGAAGTACCACTACTCTCAGCTAATACATGGATAGAAGTACTACTACTCTCAGCTAATCTATGGATAGAAGTACCACTACTCTCAGCTAATCTATGGATAGAAGTACAACTACTCTCAGCTAATCTATGGATAGAAGTACTACTACTCTCAGCTAATCATCTGGATAGAAGTACTACTACTCTCAGCTGATCTATGGATAGAAGTACCACTACTCTCAGCTAATCTATGGATAGAAGTACCACTACTCTCAGCTAATCTATGGATAGAAGTACCACTACTCTCAGCTAATCTATGGATAGAAGTACCACTACTCTCAGCTGATCTATGGATAGAAGTACTACTACTCTCAGCTAATCTATAGATAGAAGTACTACTACTCTCAGCTAATCTATGGATAGAAGTACTACTACTCTCAGCTAATCTATGGATAGAAGTACTACTACTCTCAGCTAATACATGGATAGAAGTACTACTACTCTCAGCTAATCTATGGATAGAAGTACTACTACTCTCAGCTAAGCTATAGATAGAAGTACTACTACTCTCAGCTAATCTATGGATAGAAGTACTACTACTCTCAGCTAATCTATGGATCGAAGTACTACTACTCTCAGCTAATCTATGGATAGAAGTACCACTACTCTCAGCTAATCTATGGATAGAAGTACTACTACTCTCAGCTAATCTAAGGTTAGAAGTACTACTACTCTCAGCTAAGCTATAGATAGAAGTACTACTACTCTCAGCTAATCTATGGATAGAAGTACTACTACTCTCAGCTAATCTATGGATAGAAGTACTACTACTCTCAGCTAATCTATGGATAGAAGTACTACTACTCTCAGCTAATCATCTGGATAGAAGTACCACTATTCTCAGCTAATACATGGATAGAAGTACTACTACTCTCAGCTAATCTATGGATAGAAGTACTACTACTCTCAGCTAAGCTATAGATAGAAGTACTACTACTCTCAGCTAATCATCTGGATAGAAGAACCACTACTCTCAGCTAATCTATGGATAGAAGTACTACTACTCTCAGCTAATCTATGGATAGAAGTACCACTACTCTCAGCTAATCTATGGATATAAGTACTACTACTCTCAGCTAATCATCCGGATAGAAGTACCACTACTCTCAGCTAATCATCTGGATAGAAGTACTACTACTCTCAGCTAATCATCTGGATAGAAGTACTACTACTCTCAGCTAATCTATGGATAGAAGTACCACTACTCTCATCTAATCTATGGATAGAAGTACTACTACTCTCAGCTAAGCTATAGATAGAAGTACTACTACTCTCAGCTAATTATCTGGATAGAAGTACCACTGCTCTCATCTAATCTATGGATAGAAGTACTACTACTCTCAGCTAATCTATGGATAGAAGTACCACTACTCTCAGCTAATCTATGGATAGAAGTACTACTACTCTCAGATAATCTATGGATAGAAGTACCACTACTCTCAGCTAATCTATGGATAGAAGTACTACTACTCTCAGCTGATGTATGGATAGAAGTACTACTACTCTCAGCTAATCTATGGATAGAAGTACCACTACTCTCAGCTAAGCTATGGATAGAAGTACTACTACTCTCAGCTAATCTATGGATAGAAGTACTACTACTCTCAGCTAATCTATGGATAGAAGTACTACTACTCTCAGCTAATCATCTGGATAGAAGTACTACTACTCTCAGATAATCTATGGATAGAAGTACTACTACTCTCAGCTAAGCTATAGAAAGAAGTACTACTACTCTCAGCTAATACATGGATATAAGTACTACTACTCTCAGCTGATCTATGGATAGAAGTACTACTACTCTCAGCTAATCTATGGATAGAAGTACTACTGCTCTCAGCTAATCTATGGATAGAAGTACTACTACTCTCAGCTAATCTATGGATAGAAGTACCACTACTCTCAGCTAATCTATGGATAGAAGTACTACTACTCTCAGCTAATCTATGGGTAGAAGTACTACAACTCTCATCTAATCTATGGATAGAAGTACCACTACTCTCATCTAATCTATGGATAGAAGTACTACTACTCTCAGCTAATCTATGGATAGAAGTACTACTACTCTCAGCTAATCTATGGATAGAAGTACTACTACTCTCAGCTAATCTATGGTTAGAATTACTACTACTCTCAGCTAAGCTATAGATAGAAGTACCACTACACTCAGCTAATCTATGGATAGAAGTACCACTACTCTCAGCTAAGCTATAGATAGAAGTACTACTACTCTCAGCTAATCTATGGATAGAAGTACTACTACTCTCAGCTAATCTATGGATAGAAGTACCACTACTCTCAGCTAATCTATAGATAGAAGTACTACTACTCTCAGCTAATCTATGGATAGAAGTACTACTACTCTCAGCTAATCTATGGATAGAAGTACCACTACTCTCAGCTAATCATCTGGATAGAAGTACCACTACTCTCAGCTAATCATCTGGATAGAAGTACTACTACTCTCAGCTAATCTATGGATAGAAGTACTACTACTCTCAGCTAATCTATGGATAGAAGTACCACTACTCTCAGCTAATCTATGGATAGAAGTACTACTACTCTCAGCTAATCTATGGATAGAAGTACTACTACTCTCAGCTCATCTATGGATAGAAGTACTACTACTCTCAGATAATCTATGGATAGAAGAACTACTACTCTCAGCTAATCTATTAATAGAAGTACTACTACTCTCAGCTAATCTATGGATAGAAGTACTACTACTCTCAGCTAATCTATGGATAGAAGTACTACTACTCTCAGCTAATCATCTGGATAGAAGTACCACTACTCTCAGCTAATCTATGGATAGAAGTACCACTACTCTCAGCTAATCTATGGATAGAAGTACTACTACTCTCAGCTAATCATCTGGATAGAAGTACCACTACTCTCAGCTAATACATGGATAGATGTACTACTACTCTCAGCTAATCTATGGATAGAAGAACTACTACTCTCAGCTAATCTATGGATAGAAGTACCACTACTCTCAGCTAATCATCTGGATAGAAGTACCACTACTCTCAGCTAATACATGGATAGAAGTACTACTACTCTCAGCTAATCTATGGATAGAAGTACTACTACTCTCAGCTAAGCTATAGATAGAAGTACTACTACTCTCAGCTAATCTATGGATAGAAGTACCACTACTCTCAGCTAATCTATGGATAGAAGTACCACTACTCTCAGCTAATCTATGGATAGAAGTACTACTACTCTCAGCTAATCATCTGGATAGAAGTACTACTACTCTCAGCTAATACATGGATAGAAGTACTACTACTCTCAGCTAATACATGGATAGAAGTACTACTACTCTCAGCTAAGCTATAGATAGAAGTACTACTACTCTCAGCTAATACATGGATAGAAGTACTACTACTCTCAGCTAATCTATGGATAGAAGTACTACTACTCTCAGCTAAGCTATAAGTAGAAGTACTACTACTCTCAGCTAATCATCTGGATAGAAGTACCACTACTCTCAGCTAATCTATGGATAGAAGTACCACTACTCTCAGCTAATATATGGATAGAAGTACTACTACTCTCATCTAAGCTATAGATAGAAGTACCACTACTCTTAGCTAATCTATGGATAGAAGTACTACTACTCTCAGCTAATATATGGATAGAAGTACTACTACTCTCAGCTAATCTATGGATAGAAGTACTACTACTCTCAGCTAATATATGGATAGAAGTACTACTACTCTCAGCTAATCTATGGATAGAAGTACCACTACTCTCAGCTAATCTATGGATAGAAGTACCACTACTCTCAGCTAATCATCTGGATAGAAGTACTACTACTCTCAGCTAAGCTATAGATAGAAGTACTACTACTCTCAGCTAATCTCCTGGATAGAAGTACCACTACTCTCATCTAATCTATGGATAGAAGTACAACTAATCTCAGTTAAGCTATAGATAGAAGTACTACTACTCTCAGCTAAGCTATAGATAGAAGTACTACTACTCTCAGCTAATCTCCTGGATAGAAGTACCACTACTCTCCGCTAATCTATAGATAGAAGTACCACTACTCTCATCTAATATATGGATAGAAGTACTACTACTCTCAGCTAATCTATGGATAGAAGTACCACTACTCTCAGCTAATCTATGGATAGAAGTACTACTACTCTCAGCTGATGTATGGATAGAAGTACTACTACTCTCAGCTAATCTATGGATAGAAGTACCACTACTCTCAGCTAATCTATGGATAGAAGTACTACTACTCTCAGCTGATGTATGGATAGAAGTACTACTACTCTCAGCTAATCTATGGATAGAAGTACCACTACTCTCAGCTAAGCTATGGATAGAAGTACTACTACTCTCAGCTAATCTATGGATAGAAGTACTACTACTCTCAGCTAATCTATGGATAGAAGTACTACTACTCTCAGCTAATCATCTGGATAGAAGTACCACTACTCTCAGCTAATACATGGATAGAAGTACTACTACTCTCAGCTAATCTATGGATAGAAGTACCACTACTCTCAGCTAATCTATGGATAGAAGTACTACTACTCTCAGCTAATCTATGGATAGAAGTACTACTACTCTCAGCTGATGTATGGATAGAAGTACCACTACTCTCAGCTAATCATCTGGATAGAAGTACTACTACTCTCAGCTAATCTATGGATAGAAGTACCACTACTCTCAGCTAATCTATGGATAGAAGTACTACTACTCTCAGCTAATCTATGGATAGAATTACTACTACTCTCAGCTAATCATCTGGATAGAAGTACCACTACTCTCAGCTGATCTATGGATAGAAGTACTACTACTCTCAGCTGATCTATGGATAGAAGTACTATTACTCTCAGCTAATCATCTTGATAGAAGTACCACTATTCTCAGCTAATCATCTGGATAGAAGTACTACTACTCTCAGCTGATCTATGGATAGAAGTACCACTACTCTCAGCTAATCTATGGATAGAAGTAATACTACTCTCAGCTAATCATCTGGATAGAAGGACCACTACTCTCAGCTAATCATCTGGATAGAAGTACCACTACTCTCAGCTAATCTATGGATAGAAGTACTACTACTCTCAGCTAATCTATGGATAGAAGTACTACTGCTCTCAGCTAATCTATGGATAGAAGTACTACTACTCTCAGCTAATCTATGGATAGAAGTACTACTACTATCAGCTAATCTATGGATAGAAGTACTACTACTCTCAGCTAATCTATGGATAGAAGTACCACTACTCTCAGCTAATCTATGGATAGAAGTACTACTACTCTCAGCTAATCTATGGATAGAAGTACCACTACTCTCAGCTAATCTATGGATAGAAGTACTACTACTCTCAGCTAATCTATGGATAGAAGTACTACTACTCTCAGCTAATCTATGTATAGAAATACCACTACTCTCATCTAATCTATGGACAGAAGTACTACTACTCTCAGCTAATCATCTGGATAGAAGTACCACTACTCTCAGCTAATCATCTGGATAGAATTACTATTACTCTCGGCTAATCATCTGGATAGAAGTACTTCTACTCTCAGCTAATCTATGGATAGAAGTACCACTACTCTCAGCTGATCTATGGATAGAAGTACTACTACTCTCAGCCAATCTATGGATAGAAGTACCACTACTCTCAGCTAATCTATGGATAGAAGTACCACTACTCTCAGCTAATATATGGATAGAAGTACTACTACTCTCAGCTAATCATCTGGATAGAAGTACCACTACTCTCAGCTAATCATCTGGATAGAAGTACCACTACTCTCAGCTAATCATCTGGATAGAAGTACTACTACTCTCAGCTAATCTATGGATAGAAGTACCACTACTCTCATCTAATCTATGGATAGAAGTACTACTACTCTCAGCTAATCATCTGGATAGAAGTACTACTACTCTCAGCTAATCTATGGATAGAAGTACCACTACTCTCCGCTGATCTATGGATAGAAGTACTACTTCTCTAAGCTAATCTATGGATAGAAGTACCACTACTCTCAGCTAATCTATGGATAGAAGTACCACTACTCTCAGCTAATCATCTGGATAGAAGTACTACTACTCTCAGCTAATCTATGGATAGAAGTACCACTACTCTCAGCTGATCTATGGATAGAAGTACTACTACTCTCAGCTAATCTATGGATAGAAGTACCACTACTCTCATCTAATCTATGGATAGAAGTACCACTACTCTCAGCTAATCTATGGATAGAAGTACTACTACTCTCAGCTAATCATCTGGATAGAAGTACCACTACTCTCAGCTGATCTATGGATAGAAGTACTACTACTCTCAGCTAATCATCTGGATAGAAGTACCACTACTCTCAGCTGATCTATGGATAGAAGTACTACTACTCTCAGCTGATCTATGGATAGAAGTACTACTACTCTCAGCTAATCATCTGGATAGAAGTACCACTATTCTCAGCTAATCATCTGGATAGAAGTACCACTACTCTCAGCTGATCTATGGATAGAAGTACCACTACTCTCAGCTAATCATCTGGATAGAAGTACTACTACTCTCAGCTAATCATCTGGATAGAAGTACCACTACTCTCAGCTAATCATCTGGATAGAAGTACCACTACTCTCAGCTGATCTATGGATAGAAGTACCACTACTCTCAGCTAATCATCTGGATAGAAGTACTACTACTCTCAGCTGATCTATGGATAGAAGTACCACTACTCTCAGCTAATCTATGGATAGAAGTACCACTACTCTCAGCTAATCTATGGATAGAAGTACCACTACTCTCAGCTAATCATCTGGATAGAAGTACCACTACTCTCAGCTGATCTATGGATAGAAGTACTACTACTATCAGCTAATCATCTGGATAGAAGTACTACTACTCTCAGCTAATCATCTGGATAGAAGTACCACTACTCTCAGCTGATCTATGGATAGAAGTACTACTACTCTCAGCTAATCTATGGATAGAAGTACTACTACTCTCAGCTAATCTATGGATAGAAGTACTACTACTCTCAGCTAATCTATGGATAGAAGTACCACTACTCTCAGCTGATCTATGGATAGAAGTACTACTACTCTCAGCTAATCATCTGGATAGAAGTACTACTACTCTCAGCTAATCTATGGATAGAAGTACTACTACTCTCAGCTAATCTATAGATAGAAGTACTACTACTCTCAGCTAATCTATGGATAGAAGTACTACTACTCTCAGCTAATCTATGGATAGAAGTACCACTACTCTCACCTAATCTATGGATAGAAGTACTACTACTCTCAGCTAATCTATGGATAGAAGTACTACTACTCTCAGCTAATCATCTGGATAGAAGTACTACTACTCTCAGCTAATCATCTGGATAGAAGTACTACTACTCTCAGCTAATCTATGGATAGAAGTACTACTACTCTCATCTAATCTATGAATAGAAGTACTACTACTCTCAGCTAATCATCTGGATATAAGTACTACTACTCTCAGCTAATCTATGGATATAAGTACTACTACTCTCAGCTATTCTATGGATAGAAGTACTACTACTCTCAGCTAATCATCTGGATAGAAGTACTACTACTCTCATCTAATCTACGGATAGAAGTACTACTACTCTCAGCTAATCATCTGGATAGAAGTACTACTACTCTCAGCTAATCTATGGATAGAAGTACCACTACTCTCAGCTAATCATCTGGATAGAAGTACTACTACTCTCAGCTAATCATCTGGATAGAAGTACTACTACTCTCAGCTAATCATCTGGATAGAAGTACTACTACTCTCATCTAATCTATGGATAGAATACTACTACTCTCAGCTAATCATCTGGATAGAAGTACTACTACTCTCAGCTAATCATCTGGATAGAAGTACCACTACTCTCAGCTGATCTATGGATTGAAGTACTACTACTCTCAGCTAATCATCTGGATAGAAGTACTACTACTCTCAGCTAATCTATGGATAGAAGTACTACTACTCTCAGCTAATCATCTGGATAGAAGTACCACTACTCTCAGCTAATCATCTGGATAGAAGTACTACTACTCTCAGCTAATCTATGGATAGAAGTACCACTACTCTCAGCTAATCATCTGGATAGAAGTACTATTACTCTCAGCTAATCTATGGATAGAAGTACTACTAATCTCATCTAATACATGGATAGAAGTACTACTACTCTCTGCTAATCTATGGATAGAAGTACTACTACTCTCAGCTAATCTATGGATAGAAGTACCACTACTCTCAGCTAATCTATGGATAGAAGTACTACTACTCTCAGCTAATCTATGGATAGAAGTACTACTACTCTCAGCTAATCATCTGGATAGAAGTACTACTACTCTCAGCTAATCATCTGGATAGAAGTACTACTACTCTCAGCTAATCTATGGATAGAAGTACCACTACTCTCATCTAATCTATGAATAGAAGTACTACTACTCTCAGCTAATCATCTGGATATAAGTACTACTACTCTCAGCTAATCTATGGATATAAGTACTACTACTCTCAGCTATTCTATGGATAGAAGTACTACTACTCTCAGCTAATCATCTGGATAGAAGTACTACTACTCTCATCTAATCTATGGATAGAAGTACTACTACTCTCAGCTAATCATCTGGATAGAAGTACTACTACTCTCAGCTAATCTATGGATAGAAGTACCACTACTCTCAGCTAATCATCTGGATAGAAGTACTACTACTCTCAGCTAATCATCTGGATAGAAGTACTACTACTCTCAGCTAATCATCTGGATAGAAGTACTACTACTCTCATCTAATCTATGGATAGAATACTACTACTCTCAGCTAATCATCTGGATAGAAGTACTATTACTCTCAGCTAATCATCTGGATAGAAGTACCACTACTCTCAGCTGATCTATGGATTGAAGTACTACTACTCTCAGCTAATCATCTGGATAGAAGTACTACTACTCTCAGCTAATCTATGGATAGAAGTACTACTACTCTCAGCTAATCATCTGGATAGAAGTACCACTACTCTCAGCTAATCATCTGGATAGAAGTACTACTACTCTCAGCTAATCTATGGATAGAAGTACCACTACTCTCAGCTAATCATCTGGATAGAAGTACTATTACTCTCAGCTAATCTATGGATAGAAGTACTACTACTCTCATCTAATACATGGATAGAAGTACTACTACTCTCTACTAATCTATGGATAGAAGTACCACTACTCTCAGCTAATCTATGGATAGAAGTACTACTACTCTCAGCTAATCATCTGGATAGAAGTACTACTACTCTCAGCTAATCTATGGATAGAAGTACCACTACTCTCAGCTAATCTATGGATAGAAGTACTACTACTCTCAGCTAATCATCTGGATAGAAGTACTACTACTGTCAGCTAATCTATGGATAGAAGTACCACAACTCTCAGTTAATCTATGGATAGAGATACTACTACTCTCAGCTAATCTATGGATAGAAGTACTACTACTCTCAGCTAATCTATGGATAGAAGTACTACTACTCTCAGCTAATCTATGGATAGAAGTACTACTACTCTCAGCTAATCTATGGATAGAAGTACCACTACTCTCAGCTAATCTATGGATAGAAGTACCACTACTATCAGCTAATCTATGGATAGAAGTACTACTACTCTCAGCTAATCTATTGATAGAAGTACTACTACTCTCAGCTAATCTATGGATAGAAGTACTACTACTCTCAGCTAATCTATGGATAGAAGTACTACTACTCTCAGCTAATCTATGGATAGAAGTACCACTACTCTCAGCTAATCTATAGATAGAAGTACCACTACTCTCAGCTAATCTATGGATAGAAGTACTACTACTCTCAGCTAATCTATGGATAGAAGTACTACTACTCTCAGCTAAGCTATGGATAGAAGTACTACTACTTTCAGCTAATCATCTGGATAGAAGTACTACAACTCTCAGCTAATCATCTGGATAGAAGTACTACTACTCTCAGCTAATCTATGGATAGAAGTACCACTACTCTCAGCTGATCTATGGATAGAAGTACTACTACTCTCAGCTGATCTATGGATAGAAGTACCACTACTCTCAGCTAATCTATGGATAGAAGTACCACTACTCTCAGCTAATCTATGGATAGAAGTACTACTACTCTCAGCTAATCATCTGGATAGAAGTATCACTACTCTCAGCTAATCATCTGGATAGAAGTACCACTACTCTCATCTAATCTATGGATAGAATTACTACTACTCTCAGCTAATCTATGGATAGAAGTACTACTACTCTCAGCTAATCTATGGATAGAAGTACCACTACTCTCAGCTGATCTATGGATAGAAGTACTACTACTCTCAGCTAATCTATGGATAGAAGTACCACTACTCTCAGCTAATCTATGGATAGAAGTACTACTACTCTCAGCTAATCTATGGATAGAAGTACCACTTCTCTCAGCTAATCATCTGGATAGAAGTACCACTACTCTCAGCTAATCATCTGGATAGAAGTACCACTACTCTCAGCTAATCATCTGGATAGAAGTATTACTACTCTCAGCTGATCTATGGATAGAAGTACTACTACTCTCAGCTAATCATCTGGATAGAAGTACTACTACTCTCAGCTAATCTATGGATAGAAGTACTACTACTCTCAGCTAATCTATGGATAGAAGTACTACTACTCTCAGCTAATCTATGGATAGAAGTACCGCTACTCTCAGCTGATCTATGGATAGAAGTACTACTACTCTCAGCTAATCATCTGGATAGAAGTACCACTGCTCTCAGCTAATCTATGGACAGAAGTACTACTACTCTCAGCAAATCTATGGATAGAAGTACTACTACTCTCATCTAATCTATGGATAGAAGTACTACTACTCTCAGCTAATCTATGGATAGAAGTACTACTACTCTCAGCTAATCATCTGGATAGAAGTACTACTACTCTCAGCTAATCATCTGGATAGAAGTACTACTACTCTCAGCTAATCATCTGGATAGAAGTACTACTACTCTCAGCTAATCATCTGGATAGAAGTACCACTACTCTCAGCTAATCATCTAGATAGAAGTACCACTACTCTCAGCTAATCTATGGATAGAAGTACTACTACTCTCAACTAATCTATGGATAGAAGTACTACTACTCTCAGCTAATCATCTGGATAGAAGTACCACTACTCTCATCTAATCTATGGATAGAAGTACTACTACTCTCAGCTAATCATCTGGATAGAAGTTCCACTACTCTCAGCTAATCTATGGATAGAAGTACTACTACTCTCAGCTAATCATCTGGATAGAAGTACTACTGCTCTCAGCTAATCTATGGATAGAAGTACTACTACTCTCAGCTAATCATCTGGATAGAAGTACCACTACTCTCATCTAATCTATGGATAGAAGTACAACTACTCTCAGCTAATCATCTGGATAGAAGTACCACTACTCTCATCTAATCTATGGATAGAAGTACCACTACTCTCAGCTAATCTATGGATAGAAGTACTACTACTCTCAGCTAATCTATGGATAGAAGTACTACTACTCTCAGCTAATCTATGGATAGAAGTACTACTACTCTCAGCTAATCATCTGGATAGAAGTACTACTGCTCTCAGCTAATCTATGGATAGAAGTACTACTACTCTCAGCTAATCATCTGGATAGAAGTACCACTACTCTCATCTAATCTATGGATAGAAGTACTACTTCTCTCAGCTAATCTATGGATAGAAGTACTACTACTCTCAGCTAATCTATGGATAGAAGTACTACTACTCTCATCTAATCATCTGGATAGAAGTACTACTGCTCTCAGGTAATCTATGGATAGAAGTACCACTACTCTCAGCTAATCTATGGATAGAAGTACTACTACTCTCAGCTAATCTATGGATAGAAATACTACTGCTCTCAGCTAATCTATGGATAGAAGTACTTCTACTCTCAGCTAATCTATGGATAGAAGTACCACTACTCTCAGCTAATCTATGGTTAGAAGTACTTCTACTCTCAGCTAATCTATGGATAGAAGTACCACTACTCTCAGCTAATCTATGGATAGAAGTACCACTACTCTCAGCTAATCTATGGATAGAAGTACTACTACTCTCAGCTAATCTATGGATAGAAGTACCACTACTCTCAGCTAATCTATGGATAGAAGTACTACTACTCTCAGCTAATCATCTGGATAGAAGTACCACTACTCTCAGCTAATCTATGGATAGAAGTACCACTACTCTCAGCTAATCTATGGATAGAAGTACTACTACTCTCAGCTAATCTATGGATAGAAGTACCACTACTCTCATCTAATATATGGATAGAAGTACCACTACTCTCAGCTGATCTATGGATAGAAGTACTACTACTCTCAGCTGATCTATGGATAGAAGTACTACTACTCTCATCTAATATATGGATAGAAGTACCACTACTCTCAGCTGATCTATGGATAGAAGTACTACTACTCTCAGCTAATCTATGGATAGAAGTACCACTACTCTCAGCTAATCTATGGATAGAAGTACTACTACTCTCAGCTAATCTATGGATAGAAGTACTACTACTCTCAGCTAATCTAGGGATAGAAGTACTACTACTCTCAGCTAATCTATGGATAGAAGTACTACTACTCTCAGCTGATCTATGGATAGAAGTACTACTACTCTCAGCTGATCTATGGATAGAAGTACTACTACTCTCAGCTAATCATCTGGATAGAAGGACTACTACTCTCAGCTAATATATGGATAGAAGTACTACTACTCTCAGCTGATCTATGGATAGAAGTACTACTACTCTCAGCTAATCTATGGATAGAAGTTCTACTACTCTCAGCTAATCATCTGGATAGAAGTACTACTACTCTCAGCTAATCTATGGATAGAAGTACTACTACTCTCAGCTAATCTATGGATAGAAGTACTACTACTCTCAGCTAATATATGGATAGAAGTACCACTACTCTCAGCTAATCTATGGATAGAAGTACTACTACTCTCAGCTAATCTATGGATAGAAGTACCACTACTCTCAGCTAATCTATGGATAGAAGTACTACTACTCTCAGCTAATCTATGGATAGAAGTACTACTACTCTCAGCTAATCTAGGGATAGAAGTACTACTACACTCAGCTAATCTATGGATAGAAGTACTACTACTCTCAGCTGATCTATGGATAGAAGTACTACTACTCTCAGCTGATCTATGGATAGAAGTACTACTACTCTCAGCTAATCATCTGGATAGAAGGACTACTACTCTCAGCTAATATATGGATAGAAGTACTACTACTCTCAGCTGATCTATGGATAGAAGTACTACTACTCTCAGCTAATCTATGGATAGAAGTTCTACTACTCTCAGCTAATCATCTGGATAGAAGTACTACTACTCTCAGCTAATCTATGGATAGAAGTACTACTACTCTCAGCTAATCTATGGATAGAAGTACTACTACTCTCAGCTAATATATGGATAGAAGTACCACTACTCTCAGCTAATCTATGGATAGAAGTACTACTACTCTCAGCTAATCTATGGATAGAAGTACTACTACTCTCAGCTAATACATGGATAGAAGTACCACTACTCTCAGCTAATATATGGATAGAAGTACCACTACTCTCAGCTAATCTATGGATAGAAGTACTACTACTCTCAGCTAATCTATGTATAGAAGTACCACTACTCTCAGCTAATCTATGGATAGAAGTACTACTACTCTCAGCTGATCTATGGATAGAAGTACTACTACTCTCAGCTGATCTATGGATAGAAGTACTACTACTCTCATCTAATATATGGATAGAAGTACCACTACTCTCAGCTAATCTTCTGGATAGAAGTACCACTACTCTCAGCTAATCTATGGATAGAAGTACTACTACTCTCATCTAATCTATGGATAGAAGTACTACTACTCTCATCTAATCTATGGATAGAAGTACCACTACTCTCAGCTAATCATCTGGATAGAAGTACTACTACTCTCAGCTAATCTATGAATAGAAGTACTACTACTCTCAGCTAATCTATGGATAGAAGTACCACTACTCTCATCTAATATATGGATAGAAGTACTACTACTCTCAGCTAATCATCTGGATAGAAGTACCACTACTCTCAGCTAATCTATGGATAGAAGTACCACTACTCTCATCTAATATATGGATAGAAGTACCACTACTCTCAGCTAATCATCTGGATGGAAGTACTACTACTCTCAGCTAATCATCTGGATAGAAGTACCACTACTCTCAGCTAATCATCTGGATAGAAGTACTACTACTCTCAGCTAATCTATGGATAGAAGTACCACTACTCTCAGCTAATCATCTGGATAGAAGTACTACTACTCTCAGCTAATATAAGGATAGAAGTACTACTACTCTCAGCTAATATATGGATAGAAGTACTACTACTCTCAGCTGATCTATGGATAGAAGTACTACTACTCTCAGCTGATCTATGGATAGAAGTACTACTACTCTCAGCTAATCTATGGATAGAAGTACTACTACTCTCAGCTAATCTATGGATAGAAGTACTACTACTCTCAGCTAATCTATGGATAGAAGTACTACTACTCTCAGCTAATCTATGGATAGAAGTACTACTACTCTCATCTAATCTATGGATAGAAGTACTACTACTCTCAGCTAATCTATAGATAGAAATACCACTACTCTCAGCTAATCTATGGATAGAAGTACTACTACTCTCAGCTAATCTATGGATAGAAGTACTACTACTCTCAGCTAATCTATGGATAGAAGTACTACTACTCTCAGCTAATCTATGGATAGAAGTACCACTACTCTCAGCTAATCTATGGATAGAAGTACTACTACTCTCAGCTAATCTATGGATAGAAGTACTACTACTCTCAGCTAATCTATGGATAGAAGTACTACTACTCTCAGCTAATCTATGGATAGAAGTACTACTACTCTCAGCTAATCTATGGATAGAAGTACTACTACTCTCAGCTGATCTATGGATAGAAGTACTACTACTCTCAGCTAATATATGGATAGAAGTACCACTACTCTCAGCTGATCTATGGATAGAAGTACTACTACTCTCAGCTGATCTATGGATAGAAGTACTACTACTCTCAGCTAATCATCTGGATAGAAGTACCACTACTCTCAGCTAATCTATGGATAGAAGTAGTACTACTCTCAGCTAATCATCTGGATAGAAGTACTACTACTCTCAGCTAATCATCTGGATAGAAGTACCACTACTCTCAGCTAATCTATGGATAGAAGTACTACTACTCTCAGCTAATCTATGGATAGAAGTACTACTACTCTCAGCTAATCTATGGATAGAAGTACTACTACTCTCAGCTAATCTATGGATAGAAGTACTACTACTATCAGCTAATCTATGGATAGAAGTACTACTGCTCTCAGCTAATCTATGGATAGAAGTACCACTACTCTCAGCTAATCTATGCATAGAAGTACTACTACTCTCAGCTAATCTATGGATAGAAGTACTACTACTCTCAGCTAATCTATGGATAGAAGTACTACTACTCTCATCTAATCTATGGATATAAGTACTACTACTCTCAGCTAATCTATGGATAGAAGTACTACTACTCTCATCTAATCATCTGGATAGAAGTACCACTGCTCTCAGCTAATCTATGGATAGAAGTACCACTACTCTCAGCTAATCTATGGATAGAAGTACTACTACTCTCAGCTAATCTATGGATAGAAGTACTACTGCTCTCAGCTAATCTATGGATAGAAGTACCTCTACTCTCAGCTAATCTATGGATAGAAGTACCACTACTCTCAGCTAATCTATGGTTAGAAGTACTTCTACTCTCAGCTAATCTATGGATAGAAGTACCACTACTCTCAGCTAATCTATGGATAGAAGTACCACTACTCTCAGCTAATCTATGGATAGAAGTACTACTACACTCAGCTAATCTATGGATAGAAGTACCACTACTCTCAGCTAATCTATGGATAGAAGTACTACTACTCTCAGCTAATCATCTGGATAGAAGTACCACTACTCTCAGCTAATCTATGGATAAAAGTACTACTACTCTCAGCTAATCATCTGGATAGAAGTACTACTACTCACAGCTAATCTATGGATAGAAGTACTACTACTCTCATCTAATCATCTGGATAGAAGTACTACTGCTCTCAGCTAATCTATGGATAGAAGTACCACTACTCTCAGCTAATCTATGGATAGAAGTACTACTACTCTCAGCTAATCTATGGATAGAAGTACTTCTACTCTCAGCTAATCTATGGATAGAAGTACCACTACTCTCAGCTAATCTATGGATAGAAGTACTTCTACTCTCAGCTAATCTGTGGATAGAAGTACCACTACTCTCAGCTAATCTATGGATAGAAGTACCACTACTCTCAGCTAATCTATGGATAGAAGTACTACTACTCTCAGCTAATCTATGGATAGAAGTACCACTACTCTCATCTAATCTATGGATAGAAGTACCACTACTCTCAGCTAATCATCTGGATAGAAGTACCACTACTCTCAGCTAATCATCTGGATAGAAGTACCACTACTCTCAGCTGATCTATGGATAGAAATACCACTACTCTCAGCTGATCTATGGATAGAAGTACTACTACTCTCATCAAATCTATGGATAGAAGTACCACTACTCTCAGCTAATATATGGATAGAAGTACCACTACTCTCAGCTAATCTATGGATAGAAGTACTACTACTCTCAGCTAATCTATGTATAGAAGTACCACTACTCTCAGCTAATCTATGGATAGAAGTACTACTACTCTCAGCTGATCTATGGATAGAAGTACTACTACTCTCAGCTGATCTATGGATAGAAGTACTACTACTCTCATCTAATATATGGATAGAAGTACCACTACTCTCAGCTAATCTTCTGGATAGAAGTACCACTACTCTCAGCTAATCTATGGATAGAAGTACTACTACTCTCATCTAATCTATGGATAGAAGTACTACTACTCTCATCTAATCTATGGATAGAAGTACCACTACTCTCAGCTAATCATCTGGATAGAAGTACTACTACTCTCAGCTAATCTATGAATAGAAGTACTACTACTCTCAGCTAATCTATGGATAGAAGTACCACTACTCTCATCTAATATATGGATAGAAGTACTACTACTCTCAGCTAATCATCTGGATAGAAGTACCACTACTCTCAGCTAATCTATGGATAGAAGTACCACTACTCTCATCTAATATATGGATAGAAGTACCACTACTCTCAGCTAATCATCTGGATGGAAGTACTACTACTCTCAGCTAATCATCTGGATAGAAGTACCACTACTCTCAGCTAATCATCTGGATAGAAGTACTACTACTCTCAGCTAATCTATGGATAGAAGTACCACTACTCTCAGCTAATCATCTGGATAGAAGTACTACTACTCTCAGCTAATATAAGGATAGAAGTACTACTACTCTCAGCTAATATATGGATAGAAGTACTACTACTCTCAGCTGATCTATGGATAGAAGTACTACTACTCTCAGCTGATCTATGGATAGAAGTACTACTACTCTCAGCTAATCTATGGATAGAAGTACTACTACTCTCAGCTAATCTATGGATAGAAGTACTACTACTCTCAGCTAATCTATGGATAGAAGTACTACTACTCTCAGCTAATCTATGGATAGAAGTACTACTACTCTCATCTAATCTATGGATAGAAGTACTACTACTCTCAGCTAATCTATAGATAGAAATACCACTACTCTCAGCTAATCTATGGATAGAAGTACTACTACTCTCAGCTAATCTATGGATAGAAGTACTACTACTCTCAGCTAATCTATGGATAGAAGTACTACTACTCTCAGCTAATCTATGGATAGAAGTACCACTACTCTCAGCTAATCTATGGATAGAAGTACTACTACTCTCAGCTAATCTATGGATAGAAGTACTACTACTCTCAGCTAATCTATGGATAGAAGTACTACTACTCTCAGCTAATCTATGGATAGAAGTACTACTACTCTCAGCTAATCTATGGATAGAAGTACTACTACTCTCAGCTGATCTATGGATAGAAGTACTACTACTCTCAGCTAATATATGGATAGAAGTACCACTACTCTCAGCTGATCTATGGATAGAAGTACTACTACTCTCAGCTGATCTATGGATAGAAGTACTACTACTCTCAGCTAATCATCTGGATAGAAGTACCACTACTCTCAGCTAATCTATGGATAGAAGTAGTACTACTCTCAGCTAATCATCTGGATAGAAGTACTACTACTCTCAGCTAATCATCTGGATAGAAGTACCACTACTCTCAGCTAATCTATGGATAGAAGTACTACTACTCTCAGCTAATCTATGGATAGAAGTACTACTACTCTCAGCTAATCTATGGATAGAAGTACTACTACTCTCAGCTAATCTATGGATAGAAGTACTACTACTATCAGCTAATCTATGGATAGAAGTACTACTGCTCTCAGCTAATCTATGGATAGAAGTACCACTACTCTCAGCTAATCTATGCATAGAAGTACTACTACTCTCAGCTAATCTATGGATAGAAGTACTACTACTCTCAGCTAATCTATGGATAGAAGTACTACTACTCTCATCTAATCTATGGATATAAGTACTACTACTCTCAGCTAATCTATGGATAGAAGTACTACTACTCTCATCTAATCATCTGGATAGAAGTACCACTGCTCTCAGCTAATCTATGGATAGAAGTACCACTACTCTCAGCTAATCTATGGATAGAAGTACTACTACTCTCAGCTAATCTATGGATAGAAGTACTACTGCTCTCAGCTAATCTATGGATAGAAGTACCTCTACTCTCAGCTAATCTATGGATAGAAGTACCACTACTCTCAGCTAATCTATGGTTAGAAGTACTTCTACTCTCAGCTAATCTATGGATAGAAGTACCACTACTCTCAGCTAATCTATGGATAGAAGTACCACTACTCTCAGCTAATCTATGGATAGAAGTACTACTACACTCAGCTAATCTATGGATAGAAGTACCACTACTCTCAGCTAATCTATGGATAGAAGTACTACTACTCTCAGCTAATCATCTGGATAGAAGTACCACTACTCTCAGCTAATCTATGGATAAAAGTACTACTACTCTCAGCTAATCATCTGGATAGAAGTACTACTACTCACAGCTAATCTATGGATAGAAGTACTACTACTCTCATCTAATCATCTGGATAGAAGTACTACTGCTCTCAGCTAATCTATGGATAGAAGTACCACTACTCTCAGCTAATCTATGGATAGAAGTACTACTACTCTCAGCTAATCTATGGATAGAAGTACTTCTACTCTCAGCTAATCTATGGATAGAAGTACCACTACTCTCAGCTAATCTATGGATAGAAGTACTTCTACTCTCAGCTAATCTGTGGATAGAAGTACCACTACTCTCAGCTAATCTATGGATAGAAGTACCACTACTCTCAGCTAATCTATGGATAGAAGTACTACTACTCTCAGCTAATCTATGGATAGAAGTACCACTACTCTCATCTAATCTATGGATAGAAGTACCACTACTCTCAGCTAATCATCTGGATAGAAGTACCACTACTCTCAGCTAATCATCTGGATAGAAGTACCACTACTCTCAGCTGATCTATGGATAGAAATACCACTACTCTCAGCTGATCTATGGATAGAAGTACTACTACTCTCATCAAATCTATGGATAGAAGTACCACTACTCTCATCTAATATATGGATAGAAGTACCACTACTCTCAGCTAATCATCTGGAGAGAAGTACTACTACACTCAGCTAATCTATGGATAGAAGTACTACTACTCTCAGCTGATCTATGGATAGAAGTACCACTACTCTCATCTAATCTATGGATAGAAGTACCACTACTCTCAGCTAATCATCTGGATAGAAGTACTACTACTCTCAGCTAATCTATGGATAGAAGTACTACTACTCTTAGCTAATCTATGGATAGAAGTACTACTACTCTCAGCTAATCTATCGATAGAAGTACTACTACTCTCAGCTAATCTATGGATAGAAGTACTAATACTCTCAGCTAATCATCTGGATAGAAGTACTACTACTCTCAGCTAATCATCTGGATAGAAGTACTACTACTCTCAGCTAATCTATGGATAGAAGTACCACTACTCTCAGCTAATCTATGGATAGAAGTACTACTACTCTCAGCTAATCTATGGATAGAAGTACCACTACTCTCATCTAATATATGGATAGAAGTACCACTACTCTCAGCTGATCTATGGATAGAAGTACTACTACTCTCAGCTGATCTATGGATAGAAGTACTACTACTCTCATCTAATATATGGATAGAAGTACCACTACTCTCAGCTGATCTATGGATAGAAGTACTACTACTCTCAGCTAATCTATGGATAGAAGTACCACTACTCTCAGCTAATCTATGGATAGAAGTACTACTACTCTCAGCTAATCTATGGATAGAAGTACTACTACTCTCACCTAATCTAGGGATAGAAGTACTACTACTCTCAGCTAATCTATGGATAGAAGTACTACTACTCTCAGCTGATCTATGGATAGAAGTACTACTACTCTCAGCTGATCTATGGATAGAAGTACTACTACTCTCAGCTAATCATCTGGATAGAAGTACTACTACTCTCAGCTAATATATGGATAGAAGTACTACTACTCTCAGCTGATCTATGGATAGAAGTACTACTACTCTCAGCTAATCTATGGATAGAAGTTCTACTACTCTCAGCTAATCTATGGATAGAAGTACTACTACTCTCTGCTAATCTATGGATAGAAGTACTACTACTCTCAGCTAATCTATCAATAGAAGTACTACTACTCTCAGATAATCTATGGATAGAAGTACTAATACTCTCAGCTAATCATCTGGATAGAAGTACTACTACTCTCAGCTAATCATCTGGATAGAAGTACTACTACTCTCAGCTAATCTATGGATAGAAGTACCACTACTCTCAGCTAATCTATGGATAGAAGTACTACTACTCTCAGCTAATCTATGGATAGAAGTACCACTACTCTCATCTAATATATGGATAGAAGTACCACTACTCTCAGCTGATCTATGGATAGAAGTACTACTACTCTCAGCTGATCTATGGATAGAAGTACTACTACTCTCATCTAATATATGGATAGAAGTACCACTACTCTCAGCTGATCTATGGATAGAAGTACTACTACTCTCAGCTAATCTATGGATAGAAGTACTACTACTCTCAGCTAATCTATGGATAGAAGTACCACTACTCTCAGCTAATCTATGGATAGAAGTACTACTACTCTCAGCTAATCATCTGGATAGAAGTACCACTACTCTCAGCTAATCTATGGATAAAAGTACTACTACTCTCAGCTAATCATCTGGATAGAAGTACTACTACTCACAGCTAATCTATGGATAGAAGTACTACTACTCTCATCTAATCATCTGGATAGAAGTACTACTGCTCTCAGCTAATCTATGGATAGAAGTACCACTACTCTCAGCTAATCTATGGATAGAAGTACTACTACTCTCAGCTAATCTATGGATAGAAGTACTTCTACTCTCAGCTAATCTATGGATAGAAGTACCACTACTCTCAGCTAATCTATGGATAGAAGTACTTCTACTCTCAGCTAATCTGTGGATAGAAGTACCACTACTCTCAGCTAATCTATGGATAGAAGTACCACTACTCTCAGCTAATCTATGGATAGAAGTACTACTACTCTCAGCTAATCTATGGATAGAAGTACCACTACTCTCATCTAATCTATGGATAGAAGTACCACTACTCTCAGCTAATCATCTGGATAGAAGTACCACTACTCTCAGCTAATCATCTGGATAGAAGTACCACTACTCTCAGCTGATCTATGGATAGAAGTACCACTACTCTCAGCTGATCTATGGATAGAAGTACTACTACTCTCATCAAATCTATGGATAGAAGTACCACTACTCTCATCTAATATATGGATAGAAGTACCACTACTCTCAGCTAATCATCTGGAGAGAAGTACTACTACACTCAGCTAATCTATGGATAGAAGTACTACTACTCTCAGCTGATCTATGGATAGAAGTACCACTACTCTCATCTAATCTATGGATAGAAGTACCACTACTCTCAGCTAATCATCTGGATAGAAGTACTACTACTCTCAGCTAATCTATGGATAGAAGTACTACTACTCTCAGCTAATCTATGGATAGAAGTACTACTACTCTCAGCTAATCTATCGATAGAAGTACTACTACTCTCAGCTAATCTATGGATAGAAGTACTAATACTCTCAGCTAATCATCTGGATAGAAGTACTACTACTCTCAGCTAATCATCTGGATAGAAGTACTACTACTCTCAGCTAATCTATGGATAGAAGTACCACTACTCTCAGCTAATCTATGGATAGAAGTACTACTACTCTCAGCTAATCTATGGATAGAAGTACCACTACTCTCATCTAATATATGGATAGAAGTACCACTACTCTCAGCTGATCTATGGATAGAAGTACTACTACTCTCAGCTGATCTATGGATAGAAGTACTACTACTCTCATCTAATATATGGATAGAAGTACCACTACTCTCAGCTGATCTATGGATAGAAGTACTACTACTCTCAGCTAATCTATGGATAGAAGTACCACTACTCTCAGCTAATCTATGGATAGAAGTACTACTACTCTCAGCTAATCTATGGATAGAAGTACTACTACTCTCACCTAATCTAGGGATAGAAGTACTACTACTCTCAGCTAATCTATGGATAGAAGTACTACTACTCTCAGCTGATCTATGGATAGAAGTACTACTACTCTCAGCTGATCTATGGATAGAAGTACTACTACTCTCAGCTAATCATCTGGATAGAAGTACTACTACTCTCAGCTAATATATGGATAGAAGTACTACTACTCTCAGCTGATCTATGGATAGAAGTACTACTACTCTCAGCTAATCTATGGATAGAAGTTCTACTACTCTCAGCTAATCTATGGATAGAAGTACTACTACTCTCTGCTAATCTATGGATAGAAGTACTACTACTCTCAGCTAATCTATCAATAGAAGTACTACTACTCTCAGATAATCTATGGATAGAAGTACTAATACTCTCAGCTAATCATCTGGATAGAAGTACTACTACTCTCAGCTAATCATCTGGATAGAAGTACTACTACTCTCAGCTAATCTATGGATAGAAGTACCACTACTCTCAGCTAATCTATGGACAGAAATACTACTACTCTCAGCTAATCTATGGATAGAAGTACCACTACTCTCATCTAATATATGGATAGAAGTACCACTACTCTCAGCTGATCTATGGATAGAAGTACTACTACTCTCAGCTGATCTATGGATAGAAGTACTACTACTCTCATCTAATATATGGATAGAAGTACCACTACTCTCAGCTGATCTATGGATAGAAGTACTACTACTCTCAGCTAATCTATGGATAGAAGTACCACTACTCTCAGTTAATCTATGGATAGAAGTACTACTACTCTCAGCTAATCTATGGATAGAAGTACTACTACTCTCAGCTAATCTAGGGATAGAAGTACTACTACTCTCAGCTAATCTATGGATAGAAGTACTACTACTCTCAGCTGATCTATGGATAGAAGTACTACTACTCTCAGCTGATCTATGGATAGAAGTACTACTACTCTCAGCTAATCATCTGGATAGAAGTACTACTACTCTCAGCTAATCTATGGATAGAAGTACTACTACTCTCAGCTAATCTATGGATAGAAGTACTACTACTCTCAGCTAATATATGGATAGAAGTACCACTACTCTCAGCTAATCTATGGATAGAAGTACTACTACTCTCAGCTAATCTATGAATAGAAGTACTACTACTCTCAGCTAATACATGGATAGAAGTACCACTACTCTCAGCTAATATATGGATAGAAGTACCACTAGTCTCAGCTAATCTATGGATAGAAGTACTACTACTCTCAGCTAATCTATGGATAGAAGTACCACTACTCTCAGCTAATCTATGGATAGAAGTACTACTACTCTCAGCTAATCTATGGATAGAAGTACTACTACTCTCAGCTGATCTATGGATAGAAGTACTACTACTCTCAGCTGATCTATGGATAGAAGTACTACTACTCTCATCTAATATATGGATAGAAGTACTACTACTCTCAGCTAATCATCTGGATAGAAGTACCACTACTCTCAGCTAATCTATGGATAGAAGTACTACTACTCTCATCTAATCTATGGATAGAAGTACTACTACTCTCATCTAATCTATGGATAGAAGTACCACTACTCTCAGCTAATCATCTGAATAGAAGTACTACTACTCTCAGCTAATCTATGGATAGAAGTACTACTACTCTCAGCTAATCTATGGATAGAAGTACCACGACTCTCATCTAATATATGGATAGAAGTACTACTACTCTCAGCTAATCATCTGGATAGAAGTACCACTACTCTCAGCTAATCTATGGATAGAAGTACCACTACTCTCATCTAATATATGGATAGAAGTACCACTACTCTCAGCTAATCATCTGGATGGAAGTACTACTACTCTCAGCTAATCATCTGGATAGAAGTACCACTACTCTCAGCTAATCATCTGGATAGAAGTACTACTACTCTCAGCTAATCTATGGATAGAAGTACCACTACTCTCAGCTAATCATCTGGATAGAAGTACTACTACTCTCAGCTAATATATGGATAGAAGTACTACTACTCTCAGCTAATATATGGATAGAATTACTACTACTCTCAGCTGATGTATGGATAGAAGTACTACTACTCTCAGCTGATCTATGGATAGAAGTACTACTACTCTCAGCTAATCTATGGATAGAAGTACTACTACTCTCAGCTAATCTATGGATAGAAGTACAACTACTCTCAGCTAATCTATGGATAGAAGTACTACTACTCTCAGCTAATCTATGGATAGAAGTACTACTACTCTCATCTAATCTATGGATAGAAGTACTACTACTCTCAGCTAATCTATAGATAGAAGTACCACTACTCTCAGCTAATCTATGGATAGAAGTACTACTACTCTCAGCTAATCTATGGATAGAAGTACTACTACTCTCAGCTAATCTATGGATAGAAGTACTACTACTCTCAGCTAATCTATGGATAGAAGTACTACTACTTTCAGCTAATCTATGGATAGAAGTACTACTACTCTCAGCTAATCTATGGATAGAAGTACTACTACTCTCAGCTAATCTATGGATAGAAGTACTACTACTCTCAGCTAATCTATGGATAGAAGTACTACTACTCTCAGCTGATCTATGGATAGAAGTACTACTACTCTCAGCTAATATATGGATAGAAGTACCACTACTCTCAGCTGATCTATGGATAGAAGTACTACTACTCTCAGCTGATCTATGGATAGAAGTACTACTACTCTCAGCTAATCATCTGGATAGAAGTACCACTACTCTCAGCTAATCTATGGATAGAAGTAGTACTACTCTCAGCTAATCATCTGGATAGAAGTACTACTACTCTCAGCTAATCATCTGGATAGAAGTACCACTACTCTCATCTAATCTATGGATAGAAGTACTACTACTCTCAGCTAATCTATGGATAGAAGTACTACTACTCTCAGCTGATCTATGGATAGAAGTACTACTACTCTCAGCTAATCTATGGATAGAAGTACTACTACTCTCAGCTAATCTATGGATAGAAGTACTACTACTCTCATCTAATCTATGGATAGAAGTACCACTACTCTCAGCTAATCTATGGATATAAGTACCACTACTCTCAGCTAATCATCTGGATAGAAGTACCACTACTCTCAGCTAATCATCTGGATAGAAGTACTACTACTCTCAGCTAATCATCTGGATAGAAGTATCACTACTCTCAGCTAATCTATGGATAGAAGTACCACTACTCTCAGCTAATCTATGGATAGAAGTACTACTACTCTCAGCTAATCTATGGATAGAAGTACCACTACTCTCATCTAATCTATGGATAGAAGTACCACTACTCTCAGCTAATCATCTGGATAGAAGTACCACTACTCTCAGCTAATCATCTGGATAGAAGTACCACTACTCTCAGCTGATCTATGGATAGAAGTACCACTACTCTCAGCTGATCTATGGATAGAAGTACTACTACTCTCATCTAATCTATGGATAGAAGTACCACTACTCTCATCTAATATATGGATAGAAGTACCACTACTCTCAGCTAATCATCTGGAGAGAAGTACTACTACTCTCAGCTAATCTATGGATAGAAGTACTACTACTCTCAGCTGATCTATGGATAGAAGTACCACTACTCTCATCTAATCTATGGATAGAAGTACCACTACTCTCAGCTAATCATCTGGATAGAAGTACTACTACTCTCAGCTAATCTATGGATAGAAGTACTACTACTCTCAGCTAATCATCTGGATAGAAGTACCACTGCTCTCAGCTAATCTATGGATAGAAGTACTACTACTCTCAGCTAATCTATGGATAGAAGTACTACTACACTCAGCTAATCTATGGATAGAAGTACTACTACTCTCAGCTAATCTATGGATAGAAGTACTACTACTCTCAGCTAATCATCTGGATAGAAGTACTACTACCCTCAGCTAATAATCTGGATAGAAGTACTACTACTCTCAGCTAATCTATGGATAGAAGTACCACTACTCTCAGCTAATCTATGGATAGAAGTACTACTACTCTCAGCTAATCTATGGATAGAAGTACCACTACTCTCATCTAATATATGGATAGAAGTACCACTACTCTCAGCTGATCTATGGATAGAAGTACTACTACTCTCAGCTGATCTATGGATAGAAGTACTACTACTCTCATCTAATATATGGATAGAAGTACCACTACTCTCAGCTGATCTATGGATAGAAGTACTACTACTCTCAGCTAATCTATGGATAGAAGTACCACTACTCTCTGCTAATCTATGGATAGAAGTACTACTACTCTCAGCTAATCTATGCATAGAAGTACTACTACTCTCAGCTAATCTAGGGATAGAAGTACTACTACTCTCAGCTAATCTATGGATAGAAGTACTACTACTCTCAGCTGAACTATGGATAGAAGTACTACTACTCTCAGCTGATCTATGGATAGAAGTACTACTACTCTCAGCTAATCATCTGGATAGAAGTACTACTACTCTCAGCTAATATATGGATAGAAGTACTACTACTCTCAGCTGATCTATGGATAGAAGTACTACTACTCTCAGCTAATCTATGGATAGAAGTTCTACTACTCTCAGCTAATCATCTGGATAGAAGTACTACTACTCTCAGCTAATCTATGGATAGAAGTACTACTACTCTCAGCTAATCTATGGATAGAAGTACTTCTACTCTCAGATAATATATGGATAGAAGTACCACTACTCTCAGCTAATCTATGGATAGAAGTACTACTACTCTCAGCTAATCATCTGGATAGAAGTACTACTACTCTCAGCTAATATATGGATAGAAGTACTACTACTCTCAGCTGATCTATGGATAGAAGTACTACTACTCTCAGCTAATCTATGGATAGAAGTTCTACAACTCTCAGCTAATCATCTGGATAGAAGTACTACTACTCTCAGCTAATCTATGGATAGAAGTACTACTACTCTCAGCTAATCTATGGATAGAAGTACTACTACTCTCAGCTAATATATGGATAGAAGTACCACTACTCTCAGCTAATCTATGGATAGAAGTACTACTACTCTCAGCTAATCTATGGATAGAAGTACTACTACTCTCAGCTAATACATGGATAGAAGTACCACTACTCTCAGCTTATATATGGATAGAAGTACCACTACTCTCAGCTAATCTATGGATAGAAGTACTACTACTCTCAGCTAATCTATGGATAGAAGTACCACTACTCTCAGCTAATCTATGGATAGAAGTACTACTACTCTCAGCTAATCTATGGATAGAAGTACTACTACTGTCAGCTGATCTATGGATAGAAGTACTACTACTCTCAGCTGATCTATGGATAGAAGTACTACTACTCTCATCTAATATATGGATAGAAGTACTACTACTCTCAGCTAATCATCTGGATAGAAGTACCTCTACTCTCAGCTAATCTATGGATAGAAGTACTACTACTCTCATCTAATCTATGGATAGAAGTACTACTACTCTCATCTAATCTATGGATAGAAGTACCACTACTCTCAGCTAATCATCTGGATAGAAGTACTACTACTCTCAGCTAATCTATGGATAGAAGTACTACTACTCTCAGCTAATCTATGGATAGAAGTACCACTACTCTCATCTAATATATGGATAGAAGTACTACTACTCTCAGCTAATCATCTGGATAGAAGTACCACTACTCTCAGCTAATCTGTGGATAGAAGTACCACTACTCTCATCTAATATATGGATAGAAGTACCACTACTCTCAGCTAATCATCTGGATAGAAGTACTACTACTCTCAGCTAATCATCTGGATAGAAGTACTACTACTCTCAGCTAATCATCTGGATAGAAGTACTACTACTCTCAGCTAATCTATGGATAGAAGTACCACTACTCTCAGCTAATCATCTGGATAGAAGTACTACTACTCTCAGCTAATATATGGATAGAAGTACTACTACTCTCAGCTAATATATGGATAGAAGTACTACTACTCTCAGCTGATCTATGGATAGAAGTACTACTACTCTCAGCTGATCTATGGATAGAAGTACTACTACTCTCAGCTAATCTATGGATAGAAGTACTACTACTCTCAGCTAATCTATGGATAGAAGTACTACTACTCTCAGCTAATCTATGGATAGAAGTACTACTACTCTCATCTAATCTATGGATAGAAGTACCACTACTCTCAGCTAATCTATAGATAGAAGTACCACTACTCTCAGCTAATCTATGGATAGAAGTACTACTACTCTCAGCTAATCTATGGATAGAAGTACTACTACTCTCAGCTAATCTATGGATAGAAGTACTACTACTCTCAGCTAATCTATGGATAGAAGTACTACTACTCTCAGCTAATCTATGGATAGAAGTACTACTACTCTCAGCTAATCTATGGATAGAAGTACTACTACTCTCAGCTAATCTATGGATAGAAGTACTACTACTCTCAGCTAATCTATGGATAGAAGTACTACTACTCTCAGCTGATCTATGGATAGAAGTACTACTACTCTCAGCTAATATATGGATAGAAGTACCACTACTCTCAGCTGATCTATGGATAGAAGTACTACTACTCTCAGCTGATCTATGGATAGAAGTACTACTACTCTCAGCTAATCATCTGGATAGAAGTACCACTACTCTCAGCTAATCTATGGATAGAAGTAGTACTACTCTCAGCTAATCATCTGGATAGAAGTACTACTACTCTCAGCTAATCATCTGGATAGAAGTACCACTACTCTCAGCTAATCTATGGATAGAAGTACTACTACTCTCAGCTAATCTATGGATAAAAGTACTACTACTCTCAGCTAATCTATGGATAGAAGTACTACTAATCTCAGCTAATCTATGGAAATAAGTTCTACTACTCTCAGCTAATCTATGGATAGAAGTACTACTGCTCTCAGCTAATCTATGGATAGAAGTACCACTACTCTCAGCTAATCTATGCATAGAAGTACTACTACTCTCAGCTAATCTATGGATAGAAGAACTACTACTCTCAGCTAATCTATGGATAGAAGTACTACTACTCTCATCTAATCTATGGATAGAAGTACTACTACTCTCAGCTAATCTATGGATAGAAGTACTACTACTCTCAGCTGATCTATGGATAGAAGTACTACTACTCTCAGCTAACCTATGGATAGAAGTACTACTACTCTCAGCTAATCTATGGATAGAAGTCCTACTACTCTCATCTAATCTATGGATAGAAGTACCACTACTCTCAGCTAATCTATGGATATAAGTACTACTACTCTCAGCTAATCATCTGGATAGAAGTACCACTACTCTCAGCTAATCATCTGGATAGAAGTACTACTACTCTCAGCTAATCATCTGGATAGAAGTACTACTACTCTCAGCTAATCTATGGATAGAAGTACCACTACTCTCAGCTAATCTATGGATAGAAGTACTACCACTCTCAGCTAATCTATGGATAGAAGTACTACTACTCTCAGCTAATCTATGCATAGAAGTACTACTACTCTCAGCTAATCTATGGATAGAAGTACTACTACTCTCAGCTAATCTATGGATAGAAGTACTACTACTCTCATCTAATCTATGGATAGAAGTACTACTACTCTCAGCTAATCTATGGATAGAAGTACTACTACTCTCAGCTGATCTATGGATAGAAGTACTACTACTCTCAGCTAACCTATGGATAGAAGTACTACTACTCTCAGCTAACCTATGGATAGAAGTACTACTACTCTCATCTAATCTATGGATAGAAGTACCACTACTCTCAGCTAATCTATGGATATAAGTACTACTACTCTCAGCTAATCTTCTGGATAGAAGTACCACTACTCTCAGCTAATCATCTGGATAGAAGTACTACTACTCTCAGCTAATCATCTGGATAGAAGTACTACTACTCTCAGCTAATCTATGGATAGAAGTACCACTTCTCTCAGCTAATCTATGGATAGAAGTACCACTACTCTCATCTAATCTATGGATAGAAGTACCACTACTCTCATCTAATCATCTGGATAGAAGTACCACTACTCTCAGCTAATCATCTGGATAGAAGTACCACTACTCTCAGCTGATCTATGGATAGAAGTACCACTACTCTCAGCTGATCTATGGATAGAAGTACTACTACTCTCATCTAATCTATGGATAGAAGTACCACTACTCTCATCTAATATATGGATAGAAGTACCACTACTCTCAGCTAATCATCTGGAGAGAAGTACTACTACTCTCAGCTAATCTATGGATAGAAGTACTACTACTCTCAGCTGATCTATGGATAGAAGTACCACTACTCTCATCTAATCTATGGATAGAAGTACCACTACTCTCAGCTAATCATCTGGATAGAAGTACTACTACTCTCAGCTAATCTATGGATAGAAGTACTACTACTCTCAGCTAATCATCTGGATAGAAGTACCACTGCTCTCAGCTAATCTATGGATAGAAGTACTACTACTCTCAGCTAATCTATGGATAGAAGTACTACTACTCTCAGCTAATCTATGGATAGAAGTACTACTACTCTCAGCTAATCTATGGATAGAAGTACTACTACTCTCAGCTAATCATCTGGATAGAAGTACTACTACTCTCAGCTAATCATCTGGATAGAAATACTACTACTCTCAGCTAATCTATGGATAGAAGTACCACTACTCTCAGCTAATCTATGGATAGAAGTACTACTACTCTCAGCTAATCTATGGATAGAAGTACCACTACTCTCATCTAATATATGGATAGAAGTACCACTACTCTCAGCTGATCTATGGATAGAAGTACTACTACTCTCAGCTGATCTATGGATAGAAGTACTACTACTCTCATCTAATATATGGATAGAAGTACCACTACTCTCAGCTGATCTATGGATAGAAGTACTACTACTCTCAGCTAATCTATGGATAGAAGTACCACTACTCTCAGCTAATCTATGGATAGAAGTATACTACTCTCAGCTAATCTATGGATAGAAGTACTACTACTCTCAGCTAATCTAGGGATAGAAGTACTACTACTCTCAGCTAATCTATGGATAGAAGTACTACTACTCTCAGCTGAACTATGGATAGAAGTACTACTACTCTCAGCTGATCTATGGATAGAAGTACTACTACTCTCAGCTAATCATCTGGATAGAAGTACTACTACTCTCAACTAATATATGGATAGAAGTACTACTACTCTCAGCTGATCTATGGATAGAAGTACTACTACTCTCAGCTAATCTATGGATAGAAGTTCTACTACTCTCAGCTAATCATCTGGATAGAAGTACTACTACTCTCAGCTAATCTATGGATAGAAGTACTACTACTCTCAGCTAATCTATGGATAGAAGTACTACTACTCTCAGCTAATATATGGATAGAAGTACCACTACTCTCAGCTAATCTATGGATAGAAGTACTACTACTCTCAGCTAATACATGGATAGAAGTACCACTACTCTCAGCTAATATATGGATAGAAGTACCACTACTCTCAGCTAATCTATGGATAGAAGTACTACTACTCTCAGCTAATCTATGGATAGAAGTACCACTACTCTCAGCTAATCTATGGATAGAAGTACTACTACTCTCAGCTAATCTATGGATAGAAGTACTACTACTCTCAGCTGATCTATGGATAGAAGTACTACTACTCTCAGCTTATCTATGGATAGAAGTACTACTACTCTCATCTAATATATGGATAGAAGTACTACTACTCTCAGCTAATCATCTGGATAGAAGTACCACTACTCTCAGCTAATCTATGGATAGAAGTACTACTACTCTCATCTAATCTATGGATAGAAGTACTACTACTCTCATCTAATCTATGGATAGAAGTACCACTACTCTCATCTAATCTATGGATAGAAGTACCACTACTCTCAGCTAATCTTCTGGATAGAAGTCCTACTACTCTCAGCTAATCTATGGATAGAAGTACTACTACTCTCAGCTAATCTATGGATAGAAGTACCACTATTCTCATCTAATATATGGATAGAAGTACTACTACTCTCAGCTAATCATCTGGATAGAAGTACTACTACTCTCAGCTAATCTATGGATAGAAGTACCACTACTCTCATCTAATATATGGATAGAAGTACCACTACTCTCAGCTAATCATCTGGATAGAAGTACTACTACTCTCAGCTAATCATCTGGATAGAAGTACCACTACTCTCAGCTAATCATCTGGATAGAAGTACTACTACTCTCAGCTAATCTATGGATAGAAGTACCACTACTCTCAGCTAATCATCTGGATAGAAGTACTACTACTCTCAGCTAATATATGGATAGAAGTACTACTACTCTCAGCTAATATATGGATAGAAGTACTACTACTCTCAGCTGATCTATGGATAGAAGTACTACTACTCTCAGCTGATCTATGGATAGAAGTACTACTACTCTCAGCTAATCTATGGATAGAAGTATTACTACTCTCAGCTAATCTATGGATAGAAGTACTACTACTCTCAGCTAATCTATGGATAGAAGTACTACTACTCTCAGCTAATCTATGGATAGAAGTACTACTACTCTCAGCTAATCTATAGATAGAAGTACCACTACTCTCAGCTAATCTATGGATAGAAGTACTACTACTCTCAGCTAATCTATGGATAGAAGTACTACTACTCTCAGCTAATCTATGGATAGAAGTACTACTACTCTCAGCTAATCTATGGATAGAAGTACTACTACTCTCAGCTAATCTATGGATAGAAGTACTACTACTCTCAGCTAATCTATGGATAGAAGTACTACTACTCTCAGTTGATCTATGGATAGAAGTACTACTACTCTCAGCTAATATATGGATAGAAGTACCACTACTCTCAGCTGATCTATGGATAGAAGTACTACTACTCTCAGCTGATCTATGGATAGAAGTACTACTACTCTCAGCTAATCATCTGGATAGAAGTACCACTACTCTCAGCTAATCATCTGGATAGAAGTACCACTACTCTCAGCTAATCTATGGATAGAAGTACTACTACTCTCAGCTAATCTATGGATAGAAGTACCTCTACTCTCAGCTAATCTATGGATAGAAGTACTACTACTCTCAGCTAGTCATCTGGATAGAAGTACTACTACTCTCAGCTAATCATCTGGATAGAAGTACCACTACTCTCAGCTAATCTATGGATAGAAGTACTACTACTCTCAGCTAATCTATGGATAGAAGTACTTCTACTCTCAGCTAATCTATGGATAGAAGTACTACTACTCTCAGCTAATCTATGGATAGAAGTACTACTACTCTCAGCTAATCTATGGATAGAAGTACTACTGCTCTCAGCTAATCTATGGATAGAAGTACCACTACTCTCAGCTAATCTATGCATAGAAGTACTACTACTCTCAGCTAATCTATGGATAGAAGTACTACTACTCTCAGCTAATCTATGGATAGAAGTACTACTACTCTCAGCTAATCATCTGGATAGAAGTACTACTACTCTCAGCTAATCTATGGATAGAAGTACTACTACTCTCAGCTAATCATCTGGATAGAAGTACCACTACTCTCAGCTAATCATATGGATAGAAGTACTACTACTCTCAGCTAATATATGGATAGAAGTACTACTACTCTCATCTGATCTATGGATAGAAGTACTACTACTCTCAGCTAATCATCTGGATAGAAGTACCACTACTCTCAGCTGATCTATGGATAGAAGTACTACTACTCTCAGCTGATCTATGGATAGAAGTACTACTACTCTCATCTAATATATGGATAGAAGTACCACTACTCTCAGCTGATCTATGGATAGAAGTACTACTACTCTCAGCTGATCTATGGATAGAAGTACTACTACTCTCAGCTAATCTATGGATAGAAGTACTACTACTCTCAGCTAATCTAAGGATAGAAGTACTACTACTCTCAGCTAATCTATGGATAGAAGTACCACTACTCTCAGCTAATCTATGGATAGAAGTACTACTACTCTCAGCTAATCTATGGATAGAAGTACCACTACTCTCAGCTAAGCTATGGATAGAAGTACTACTACTCTCAGCTAATCTATGGATAGAAGTACTACTACTCTCAGCTAATCTATGGATAGAAGTACTACTACTCTCAGCTAATCTATGGATAGAAGTACTACTACTCTCAGCTAATCTATGGATAGAAGTACCACTACTCTCATCTAATCTATGGATAGAAGTACTACTACTCTCAGCTAATCTATGGATAGAAGTACTACTACTCTCAGCTAATCTATGGATAGAAGTACTACTACTCTCAGCTAATCTATGGATAGAAGTACTACTACTCTCAGCTGATCTATGGATAGAAGTACTTCTACTCTCAGCTAATCTATGGATAGAAGTACTACTACTCTCAGCTGATCTATGGATAGAAGTACTACTACTCTCAGCTGATCTATGGATAGAAGTGGTTTCTCAGATAATCGTTTGGATCCTTTGCAGCTACCATTATAGGCTTTGGGTTCTTTATCCAAAGGGCAGATTAGGACTATACAGTATATCCTGCGGTAACACACTAACCTATACAATGACTCTCCTGAAGGCTCCATAAATTGACATAATTAGTGGTGTGATTCATTTTTGCACAGCTAAATCATGTTAAAGCTTTACTATTTGAAAGACTTGCCAATACACTGGGTGTTGCTATATGTATATTTTATAAACATTTATTTGTATGTAACTGTTGAATACATTGTTCATTTTATGACCGGTTCACAGGGTATTCTTTAAGTATTAATTGTATTTATGTAATATCTGGGATACATTAGAGATTGGTCACTCTACAACACAGTTTATTGATTATATCTGTTCTCAGGAACTGACAACTCCCTTTGCAGCAGCAGAGCGCTTAATCTAATTATATTTAGTTCCACTGACAACAGTCTCTTATCACTGCGCCTGTAAGGGCAAATTTATTTATTTATTTTTTCGATTTCAGCCCCAGGAAGTAATTTCAGCTTATGTATGTTTTCCTCCCACTTTGCAGCCATCTAAGAAGTCTTCTGTTCTTTGCAAAATATCTAAGGCTTGTTAGCTTAACTGGGAATTACGCTGAATGTACTGGTGTTGTACTGGTGTATATGTTCCATTGAGATTATGGTGGTCTCCAACTTCACCCCTGATTCTACTCCCAGGGTACCAGCCCGCACTGTTGAAATCCAGTCCCAGCCTCAACTCAGAGAAAAAAACAAACAGGTCTTGTACTTGTACTTGTACAAGTCTGACTGCATGTATTCCTGTGACGATTATCCAGTACAAACCATTCGGCACTTCCGTATTTGGGACAGAGATACGCGACTCCACAGGACTTGATCTCATGGCTTGTCACCTCAGGACCAGTGCTGTGCCAAGTTACCCTCAGCAGGAACTCGTTGCCTAAGGTCCTGCTTAGAACAGACTTAACCATCATGGATGCACCTGCCCTCCGCCCACTTCCTGGCCAAAGCCAATCCGCTGCAGTATAGGGGTATATAGGGCTTGAGATCCACAGCTACAGTGCCTGATTATTATATTATGATTAGGGATGTGCGTTGGACAATTTTTGCCGGATTTGGATTTGGTTCTAATTTGTCGTCCGGATTTGGATTTGGATTTGGATTTGCCAAACTGCGGTGACTGGCTTTGGATTTGGATTTGGATTTTTTTTTACAAAAATTGACAAAAAAAGCTAAAATCTCATAAATTGTTCCTTTTTTTCTTCTTAGAGTATCATTAACCTCAATAACATTAATTTCCAGTCATTTATAGTCAATTTAGACCACCTCACAGCTTATAATATTGTTTTCAACATTATTGGCCAAAGGCTGCAGTGAGCTGACTGGTTACTAAGCGACAAAGCAGCGGCACAGACACCACAATTTAAAGCACATTTATGAAACATTGCCACACAGCAGTGGCAGAAATTAAAAGTAATGCACCTACCCAGTGGGGTACGGCCAGCAGAGTCACAGTACTTATTACATAGTGGGCTACGGCCCTAGGAGTCACAGTGCACAATCTTATTCACATTACATCACATAGTGCCCCTGATTCACATTACACCATAAAGTAGTGTCTCTTATTTATGTTACCACACACAGTAGTGCCCCTTTTACACAATGCCCACAGTAGTGCCCCTTTTAACCAATGCCCACAGTAGTGCCCCTTTTACACAATGCCCACAGTAGTGACCCCTTTTACACAATGCCCACAGTAGTGCCCCTTTTACACAATGCCCACAGTAGTGACCCTTATACACAATGCCCACAGTAGTGCCCCTTTTACACAATGCCCACAGTAGTAATGCCCCTTATACAATACCCACAGTAGTAGTGCCACTTATACAATGCCCCCAGCAGTGGTGTTCCTTACACAATTACCACAGTAGTGGTGCCCCCTATGCAGCCTCCTTAGTAGTAGGGCCCCCTATGCAGTGCCCTCGGTAGTAGTATGCCCCCCATTAGCATGCCCCCCAGCAGTATGCCCCCCAGTAGCAGTGCCCACATTAGCAGACCCCCAGTAGCAGTGCCCCCATTAGCATGCCCCAAGTAGTATGCCCCCCAGTAGCAGTGCCCCCATTAGCAGGCCCCCAGTAGTAGTGCCCCCATTAACATGCTCCCAGTAGTAGTGCCCCCATTAACATGCCCCCAGTAGTGGTATGCCCCCCATTAGCAGGCCCCCAGTAGTAGTATGCCCCCCTTAGCAGGCCCCCAGTAGTAGTATGCCCCCCCTTAGCAGACCCCCAGTAGTAGTATGCCCCCCCTTAGCAGGCCCCCAGTAGTAGTATGCCCCCATTAGCAGGCCCCCAGTAGTAATATGCCATATCCCCCTTAAAAGGGCCCCCAGTAGTAGTATGCCCCCCCTTAGCAGGCCCCCAGTAGTAGTAGTGCCCCCCCTTAGCAGGCCCCCAGTAGTAGTAGTGACCCCCCTTAGCAGGCCCCCAGTAGTAGTAGTGACCCCCCTTAGCAGGCCCCCAGTAGTAGTATGCCCCCCCTTAGCAGGCCCCCAGTAGTAGTATGCACCCCCTTAGCAGGCCCCCAGTAGTAGTATGCCCCCCCTTAGCAGGCCCCCAGTAGTAGTATGCTCCCCCTTAGCAGGCCCCCAGTAGTAGTATGCCCCCCCTTAGCAGGCCCCCAGTAGTAGTATACCCCCCCTTAGCAGGCCCCCAGTAGTGATATGTCCCCCCCGTGGCAGGCCCCCAGTAGTAGTTTGCCCCCCCTGAGCAGGCCCCCAGTAGTAATATGGCCCCCCTTAGCAGGCCCACAGTAGTAGTACTGCCCCCATTAGCAGGCCCCCAGTAGTAATATGCCCCCCACTAGCAGGCCCCCAATAGTAATATGCCCCCCCTTAGCAGGCCCCCAGTAGTAATATGCCCCCCACTAGCTGGCCCCCAGTAGTAATATGCCCCCCCCCTTAGCAGGCCCCCAGTAGTAACATGCCCCCCACTAGCAGGCCCCCAGTAGTAGTATACCCCCCCAGTAATGCCCCCTTACACATACGCATAAAAAGAAAAGAAAAAAACGTAACTGCGCTGAGAAGGGAGCCGGAAGACGGAGCTCATGAGTGAGCTCCAACTGGCTCCCTCCGTACAGTAGCCAATGAGAGTCTGCCTGACTCTCATTGGCTGCTATTACAAATACATAGCTGCCGCTGGCGGCTGTGTGTTTGATCTGTGTAGGGCAGACCGCTATCACAGTGCTCTGCCCTACACTAGCGGGTCCTGACGTCGGATTCTCTCGCGAGAATCCAACATCAGGGAGCTGCGGCTCGGCCTCGAACGGGGATCCGAGTCAGGCGGGGATCCCCAATGTTCGGAGCGGTTTGGATTCCACAGAATCCGAACCGCTCATCTCTAATTATGATTATTATTATAATAGCAGTATGCTATTATACTGGCCAAATATAGTAAAGAGCACCCGCAGGGACAGCGGCAACAAAAGGAGCCCGTCCCTGGGATATGCTTGAAGTGAAATTACTGCATCAGCGGTCTCTTCACTACTGTGACAGGGCTCCAGCTAGCGAGCGGCCAGGTTGATGGTCGCGATGGTCAAGACCATCGCGACCATCGGAGCTTGCGACGAGACCCTTGTGGTAGGGTATCGTCTACCGCAAGCCCCAGTGAGCTTTCGGCTCTATTAGAGCCGGAAGCTCACCACTGACATCACGAGTGATGTCAGTGAGGCCGCCCCCAAACGGCAGGCGTTCCTTCGGGAACGCCTCCGTCTGTGTAACCACCCCCCCGCCCGGAAGCTCTCTCACTGACATCACTGGTGATTTCAGTGGGGCCACCACAAACGGCAGGAGTTCGCTTGGGAACGCCTCCGTTTGTGAAGCCACCCCCCGGCCATGCCTACAAAACGGGGCGAGCTGTCGATCACCATCGACAGCCGCCCCTATTGTAGTGAGTCCCGGAGCGAGAGAATTTCTCTCTAGCTCCGGGGCTTGCGCATGCGCAGTGCGGCCGCTGTGCGTGTGCAGGGCCTCAACATCGACCTGCTTGCGAGCGGGTCTGAATGAGACCCTATGTGTAACGCCTGCACAATAGGAGTTATTTGGGGATATTGCGCACTAGGAAATAATCGCTTAACTCCGTGAACATCTGCGTTGAGCACAGGTATCTTAATTAGTACCTCAGTTATTTTGGTTTAACCGTCTGTGCTCAAGCACTAAACCTTGGACTGTAGTGTGCCTTTAAGACCTATTTTAGAAGCACTGATGTAGACAGTCTTTAAACTTTCTATCGTCAGATGATAGATGTGACCCATAAACTTAAACTAAACTTAACTAAAATAAACACAGGAGACCAAGTTATGCCGTTTAAATTAATTGGTCAGCTTTATTTGGTTACAAGGTAGACATGGTGGCAGGAGAAAGAACGGCAACTAACCAGCGTCCACTTGTCTTAGGCCGGAAGTAGATCACAACTTGTGAGGGCCAACTATCCCAGACAAGTGTAGGGTGATCTTAAAACTTGCAAGGGCCAACTATACCTTTCAGAGCAAGTGATGCGGCCCCAACACCCATGCCAATGCACCATTCATCCTGCTCGGTCGAGAGGTGCCGCTGACCCCAATAGGGTGAAATCAGCCTATCAGTGCATTGAAGGGGTGCGCACCGCTATTACTGCTGCAAGATGGACACTTCAATATTGCCGGTCTTTCCCTGCTAATGAAATAAAGCCGACACAAGACACAAGAGGGTAGGGAGGGAGGGAGATCAATTCAAAGAGGCAGATTTTCCACAGTAGATTCACTACACCCTCTCACTCACCCCGCCCCTAACCTATCGCCCTATCACATCTGCCTACTTGCTGTCAACAAACATTTTTAACTTTATTAACCCCTCTATCCCTGACTAGAAGTTTATGTGCCGTCGGCTCTATTCCTAACCTCCGTTATATTAAACTTTCTATCGTCAGATGATAGATGTGACCCATAAACTTAAACTAAACGTAACTAAAATAAACACAGGAGACCAAGTTATGCCGTTTAAATTAATTGGTCAGCTTTATTTGGTTACAAGGTAGACATGGTGGCAGGAGAAAGAACGGCAACTAACCAGCGTTCACTTGTCTTAGGCCGGAAGTAGATCACAACTTGTGAGGGCCAACTATCCCAGACAAGGGTAGGGTGATCTTAAAACTTGCAAGGGCCAACTATCCCTTTCAGAGCAAGTGATGCGGCCCCAACACCCATGCCAATGCACCATTCATCCTGCTCGGTCGATAGGTGCCGCTGACCCCAATAGGGTGAAATCAGCCTATCAGTGCATTGAAGGGGTGCGCACCGCTATTACTGCTGCAAGATGGACACTTCAATATTGCCGGTCTTTCCCGCAACAGCGGCTCTCAGGAGAGAAGCAGCCCGCCACCATGCTAACAAACCAAACCCTTAAAAACTGCAAAAATATCTTCTAGAAACAAAAAATTACCCTCCTCAGTAAGATGAACTCCATCCCTGCGGAAAAGGTGGGCATCCTGAATCCGAATTAAAGGATGGTGCACCACCAACCCTCCCAATTCCAGCACGTGCCTAGCCACCCATTTGTTAACCTTCCTCCTGGACCTGTCCAAAGCCACACTATTATAGCAATATCGTCATGAAAGCCTGGCGATGATAGGGGACCACACCAAAAGGCAGTTAGGCAATAACCGAACCACCATTCTCAAGTCACGAACAATCGCATGGCGCAACTCTAAGGAAGTTTGCTGGCCCAAATCATTGCCCCCGAGATGTATAATTAACACTAAAGGGGAACCAAATTCAGCTACTGTGGAAGTTGCGCAACAAAGCTTCCCAAAGCATGCCCCTCTGCCCCAACCACCTAACACTCTCCCAACGTGGGAACACGGAGGCATCTACAGCAAAGCGCGACTGCTCAGCCCAAAAAATAAAAGAGTGACCAATGAGCCAAATGGGCCTAGCGTCCTGGACACCTGCAAATATACAGAAATAAAATAGATAAGCATATATTCAGCATGTAAATCACAAAGGAGGAGTGGGAGGGTGGGAGGGGGGGAGAAAGACTTGACCCGAGGTGAAAACCTACAAAAAACCTGCTGGATCTTTTCTATATTTCATTCGTTCACATTAATATTATATTAAGCTAAACGATCAATGTCCAGAGCAGGGCAAAAAACAGGGCAAAATCTCTCGGGACCCCCACCGGAAAGGCAGCGAGTTGGCCAAGGCACTCAAGTCCAAACGAATAAAGTATAACAATTTATGATTCCAGACGAACATAACTTCTGTAGGCATTGGACATCTTCTGAGAGCCTGGATCTCCTGTGAAGAAAGACCCGAGGAGGCCGCAAAAGTGGCGGCACCTATTCTAAAAGAATGGGTGCCGTAATCCGAAGGGGAAAGCCCAAGGTGCCGTATGCAGCGATGGAAGACCGATCTAAATTGGAACTTAGTCAAAGGACTTCCGTCCTCGTGCATAAGCCAAGCCCCCGGCCGCATTGGCCTGCAAAGAGTATATTGGGAGGCCAAGTGAACCGGACAAATCCCGTCATCAGGACAGGACTTCAGGGACACCCAGCGACCTCTACCCAACTGATCGGTCTTGGAACGCCGAACACGGCACAACAGCGTATCACGCAGCAAAATGTGACAACGAAGCAGAGGGGGCTGAGCGCGGCGCGAAGACGCTACCAGCTCGCTGATGCGAAAAGCCCCATGAAAGGCCATCGCAAAAGCGAGGCGGAATAACAGAACCTCGAATTGCGAAGAACAAATGCCCGTCAAACTTTCACCTAGACGCGCTAACAAATCAGGACCAATAGGACGACGCTGGTCATCCGTGGCAGGCCTGACGCGAGACCAACCCCTAAGGGCCCTTTGTATTAAAAAACCCTTAGTTATGTCCCTCCGCCCCGCTAGGCGCAAAAAGAACGAAATCCCAGCAAGCCTCTGGGCAACATAAGCCCGCGACCTGCCGGAATCGAACAAGAAACAAACAAAAGCAACCATATTAGTATCACGAGAGTTACCTGACGAACTCCATCCTTGCAAAAACTTCTCCCACTGTTGCCAAGATGTCTGGTAGGCCGTCAACGTCCGTGGGGCCACGGACCAACGTGCGAGATCTTCCATTCTGGTTTGATGATCTGCCAACAATGGGGTAGAGGGTGCGGAGGGTGCGCTCGCCCTATGGGTGTAATGCTGGAGTAATAGTGTGTTGTGGTCTTTTGTGTTCGATGTTGTTTGTGGAGTGATGGGGTGTAGGGAGGGAAGGGGGTCTAATGGACTGGAGGTGGTGGGTGAGGAAATGAAGACAGAGGCAGAAATGGGGGCCAAAGGGTTTATTGGAAAAAAACAGTACTAATCCTGTTTGGTCCCAGGCACCCAGGTGGGGTGAGCGATCCACTTGGGGGTGTGTGTGGGTGGAGACTGGGGAGGTGAGTGGACCCTTTTAGGGGGCTCCTTTCCGTGCAGTTCAATAGACCGGCACGTTACCCCTGCTGGACCTTTGGTCAACAGTCTTAGGATGTCTCGGGGGGAGGGGAGTGGTGGGTTGGCAGCGGGTCTGGTGGTTGTGGATGTACACCCTGGCGGCGTCCTGCGCAGGGGTATAAGTCTCGGAGTCACTTACCTACCGGTAGGATTTGTTGGTGAAAAAGGCTTGGGCTGCTGGTAGCTGGTGTTAGTTTCCTTTTGCAGATGCGGTGTTGGATGGCTGTTGCGGTGTCAGCGGTTGGAGGAAGCTCTGTGTGTGGTAGTGGCTTGCTGGTGCACTGTGGGGCTTGGTGCACCGCGTTGCTGGCGTTCTGTTCCCGCTGCCTGGTGAGTGCCTGCTGGTGTGGATCGCTTAGGGATTGCTGCTGGACGAACAGCTGTGAGTGGAGCTGGTGTTGGTTGCTCCCAGGGGGCGGTGTGTGGTCGCCTGGGTCTAGCAGGTGGAGTGGTGATCAAGAGAGGTGCGAAGGGCTTTGCTAGGTGTGATGCCCAGCGCGGCCCTGCGGGTGGTGGGTAGAGAGGGTTCTGGAAGCAGCAAGGCTCGACCAAGTTCTCCGCAGGAATGAAGAGCTCTGGTGTAAGCTGGCTGTGGTGTCAGAATGTAGGGGGTCTCCAACGCGTTTCGGCAGGGGCTCTGCCTTCTTCAAGGAGGTAAGAAGATCTGCCAACAATGAAATGGACAAAGCTCACCTTTTGATGCCGCGTACGGGGCCAATTCGCGGAACCTTCGCCAATCCTGTCTGGAGAGCGCATCAGCAATGGAATTATCAGTACCCGGCACATGACGAGCTGTGAACAATATGTTAAACTGCAAAGCGCGCAGAACCAGCCAAGCAAGCAGCCGCAACACTGGCAGCGACGACGATCTTTGGTTATTGATCGCATGTACTACCCCCAGGTTATCGCACCAAAAAACTATGGAACGGTCGCGCAACCGCTGACACCATAGCTCTAATGCCACCACTATGGGAAACAGCTCCAGTAGGAGCAAGTTCTTGGTCAATCCCGCCTGTACCCATTCCGCCGGCCAAACTGAAAAACACCAATCTCCTCCCAAAAAAGATCCGAAACCTGATGATCCAGCAGCATCCGTGAAGAGCTGCAGGCAAGCATTAGGCTGAGGATCCGCAGGCCAGACGCGCACTCCATTAAAATCGACCAAAAATGCATCCCAAACCGCCAGGTCCAGCTTTAGTTCAGACGACAGTCGCAGAAAATGGTGCGGGTGACGCAGCCCTACCAAAGCCCTCTGTAGCTTCCGACAGAAAATCTTCCCCATCGGGATAAATCGACACGCGAAGTTAAACAGCCCGAGCAGGGATTGACCTTGACGAAGAGTTACCTTTCCTCCTGCCAACGCTAGGAGGATAGTATCCTGCAAATGACGAATCTTGTCCGGCGGCAGCCGGCAAAGACCCTCCAAGGTATCAATTTCAATACCCAAGAAAACCAGCTTAGTGGCTGGGCCCTCAGTTTTATCGTGCGCGATAGGTACTCCAAATTCCGAGAAGAGTGCTTGCAATGAAAAAAGGAGACGATTGCAGCGACGCGAACCAGCTGGACCTACGCACAAGAAGTCATCCCAGTAATGGGCTATGCTCGTCTCCCCAGACCCCACCGCGACACACCAATGGAGAAAGGAACTGAAACGCTCGAAGAATGCACAGGAAATAGAACAGCCCATCGGAAGACATTTGTCCAGGTAATAGCCATCCGTCAACCGAAACCCCATGAAGCGAAATTATTCAGGATGCAGGGGCAACAATCTGAAGGTGGACTCAATGTCCACTTTCGCCATGAAAGAACCCGGACCCGCTGCGCGAACCAATGCTAACGCAGATTCGAATGACTGGTACTGTACGCGGCAGACCTCAACATCTATGGCGTCGTTAACCGACGTGCCTGACGGATGTGACAGGTGCTGAATTAAACGGAAACTCCCGGGGGCCTTCTTGGGGACAACACCCACAGGGGAAAGGACCAGATCGGGTATCGGAGGCTGCGGGAAAGGTCCAATCATGCGACCCAGCCCGACCTCCTTCATAACCTTATCCTTTAGCACGTGAGGTAAATCGCAGGCCGAGCGTAAATTCCTAGGGGACCCGGAACCGACAGGCCGTATTATTGGAAGCGAAAATCCCTCTGCAAAACCCTTACGCAAAAAGGCGGCGGCGTCCCGCACAGGATACCAGTCTAACCATTTTGCCATGGCATCCAGACGAATGGGAGTCGACGCTTTACTTCGAAGTCCCGGCCCCTGACCGTTTGGCAGAGGGTGCTGCAGAGGAGGCCTGAGCTCCTCCTGGACCGCGGGAGCAGTCCTTACTGGGGTGTGCCGCGCCGCAGCGGAGGCACTGGTGTCGAAAGCGACACCTGTTACCAAGGGTACAATTCCCATTGTTGTATGCGTAACACTTCCGCTTGTTTTGCCCTCCATTGGCTGTCCTTGGTGCCGAGGGGGACGAGGGTTGAACTGGCCGCCCAGGGGACTGATCAGCAAGGACGCGTGTAGGCTGTGTCACCTCCATCCACACTTCAACATCTTTACAACCCAATTCCATGACCATAACCCGATCTTGCTTTCGACGAAACTCTTCGTCGTATTGGCGCCACGCCGTACTGCGTGAGGCCTTCAATAGGCCATGTATCAGGTGTAAATATCTTATCACATTAAGGTACTCGGAAGGCCTGGTTTTGAGATAGCAAGTTGAGAACACGCAGAACCCAGATAGCCAATTTGTGTAAGACTTAAAGGCCTCCAGACCAATACCCCCTTTTGCCTTTGCGGTCGCAGCAGCTTTCTTCGCCGTAGCTGTAAGGGTGAACATATCTACGTAGCGCCCTTTTTTGATCAGCTGCTTAACCCTGGTACGCATACCTCGAGTGACAGCTGTATTAGCGCAGTGTACAACATCCTCCGGACCCGCTCCGCGATCTACACTGGTACTACTGCCAGAGGACCGTTCGCTAGAATGCCTGTGACGACGTGAGCGACGTCTGCGAGACCTCCTTGCCCTTTTACGCCTAGCCTTCCGCGAACTATCGCTTGAAGAGGAGGAGGAAATGGAAGTAGACCCGCAGTCAGATGTACTGTCACACTCACCAGAAGCACTGGCAAGGGCATTGGTAACTCCAGCGCCTGCGTTAGCTCCGACTTCTGCCGTCGCGCTTCTGGTCGGGGCTGCGACCACTGTTAACTCCTCCAGACTGTCGTCTGTAAAAGAAGAGACTGAGGCAGCATCGTGCGCATTGTCTGTGTCCGTAGCCTGATTGGGCTGAGGAAGGGAGATGGCAGAGGGAGAGAAAGAAACGGAAGGAGCAGCGGGCATGGGAGCGAGGGAAAGACCGCAAATCCTGCCTAATTGCTGCACCAGAGGACCAAGCTGCATCTGCACGGCGGACACCGCCGACGCAGAAGGGCCTCCAGTGTCAGCGTTTTCGGGCTGCTGGGTCAAAAGCGGTGTCAGTGCACCCACCACAGACACCAGCAGTCCGGCTATGGCACCAGCATCCAGCAACGGAGCACTTCCTGGTGCCGCAGGCCCTGCGGGCATAGCAGACGCCGGAGCAGCTGCCACCCCCGCAGGCCTGGAGGAGCTGGCTACTGCAGACATGGGGGACCCCATGTCTGCATCATTATAAACAGAGGGCAGCAGAAGAGGGGGCGGATTAACCTGCCTGTCACTATGCAGGCGTTGGCTCCGCCCCCTTCATCTCCGCCCCCCGCCTGAAGAAATATTGGCCTGCGTGCAAGCCGGCGCCATGACAGGCATCCGGCCTGCACGCTTATGTGGCCGCTTCCGCCGCCCTTCCCCCCGGACTTCAGCCGGCTCACTCTGAGCGGCCATTGGGGGAGAAGGGACGGGCGGTGTAACTGAGCGCTGCTGGCCGCGGGAACGGCCGGAGCGCGCGCCCGCTACTCGCGCGGGCGCTGTATTATGCCTGGCCGCTCCCGATCCCAGCGGGGAACCGGGGGCAGGCGGAGGCAGCAACTGTGGCGCCTCGCGGGACCGCCACGGCCGTGTGCACGGGACCGCAGCGTTGCCTGATAAGGGGCCCGCTGTACCTGACCCTCCCGAACGCCGGGAGGGCAGGACCTGCGGGGAATAAAGAGCGCCGGGCCCGACACCGTCTGACAGACGGGCGGGTACCGAGCGCACGCGCTGGGGGCGGCTCATAGTGCTAATGCAGGTTAGCAAGATAAGTAGAGCAAAGAAAGAGAAAGAAAAGTATGGAGAAGAGAGTAGGGAAAGATATAAAGTAGGGAAAGAGAAAGTAGGGATGAGTACAAACAATTATCCCAACAGACAGATCTGCTAAGAAGGAACTGTACTTCCCTGGTCGCAGATCAATTCAAAGAGGCAGATTTTCCACAGTAGATTCACTACACCCTCTCACTCACCCCGCCCCTAACCTAACGTCCTATCACATCTGCCTACTACTGTCAACAAACATTTTTAACTTTATTAACCCCTCTATCCCTGACTAGAAGTTTATGTGCCGTCGGCTCTATTCCTAACCTCCGTTATATTTTGGAACCACAGTTCATGGTCCGTTAGAAGAGAGGTTCCCAGACTCTGCCATTACATTCCAGTGAGTGTGCCTGGAGAACTGGTCTACACCAATCAAATAATATGTCTGGGCAGCACAGCAGATGGGAGGATGCGATGATTGAGGCCATGCTGCTAAATATAGCATGATACCACACATCACAGTGTCATCCACTGCATCATACAGTGTGTACGGACGGCGGGATGTATCGTGCCATCGCTGGGTACACACATCGTGATTCGTGCAGTGTGTATGGACAGCGGGATGTATCGTGCCATCGCTGGGTACACATATCGTGCAGTGTGTACGGACGGTGGGATGTATCGTGCCATCACTGGGTACACACATCGTGATTTGTGCAGTGTGTATGGACAGCAGGATGTATCGTGCCATCGCTGGGTACACACATCGTGCAGTGTGTACGGACGGCGGGATGTATAGTGCCATCACTGGGTACACACATCGTGATTCGTGCAGTGTGTATGGACAGCGGGATGTATCGTGCCATCGCTGGGTACAGACATCATGTAGTGTGTACCCAGCTTAAGATTGGGCTTCTCTTGTGCAACATCCTCTCCATTTTAATAAAAGAAATTAATGCATTAAATGGGGTGCAATCGCCTGTTCTGCTGCGAGGAGCAAAATGTAAATCACCCAGACGTCAGCTGACTGTCGTGTTTGAGACTTAAAGCTGTATACCCATTGACATTTGTACAAACACCAGCAGAACAGCTTGTCAAGCCCAAATGCACTGTAGCTGCCAGATTGGTGCTAGGGAAGTCATTGGGGGGCCATCGTTAGGCTACACCAATAATGGGGCAGAAGTCATAAGGAAAACACAACGCTGCCACAGTGCTCACCAAGCGGAGGGTACGAGGTCATTGGGAAACATGGGCTCCATTTTTATACACAGAAGACTAACGCTGGTGGGTAGGGAGCTCAGTGCCTGATTCAGAGGCACGCGCAAAAAGCGAGCGCTCACTCTGAATAAGGGTGGGCGCTGTTTTTGTTAGTTGCGGCCTCCTGGCCGCTCGCATAGCTGTGGGTAACCACCCACAGCTATTGCGAGCAGCCAGGATGATGGTCGCGATGGTCAAGACCATCGCGACCATCCGGCTTACGACAAGACCCTTGTGGTAGGGTCTCGTGGCCGCAAGCCCCAGAGAGCTTCTGGCTCTAATAGACCTGGAAGCTCTCCCAATGACATCACTGGTGATGTCAGTGGGGCCGCCCACAAACGGCAGGCGTTCGCTTGGGAACGCCTCCGTTTGTGAAGCCGCCCCCCGGCCACACCTACAAAACGGGGCGAGCTGTCACTCAACATCGACAGACGCCCCTTTTGTAGTGAGCCACAGAGCGAGTGTTTTTGCGCTCGCTCCGGGGCTCGTGCGTGCGCACTGGGCCACCATCAACCCGCTTGCGAACAGGTCTGAATCAGGCCCTAAGTTCAGCACTATTCTACATTATGAAGCAGGCTTGCCTACCCACCCGATTTGGCCGGGAGCCTCCCGATTATCGGGTGCCGCTACCGTCCCCCCGGGAAGGCAGGCAAGCCTCCCACAAGCCGCCATCCCTCCCTACCGCCCCGCAGAGTTACTAGCAAAACCTCCGCAGTGGGGGGCCCGGTGACGCGATTCAAGCTGAATCGCGTCATCGTGGCCCCGCCCCCCCGCTTTAGAATGGCGTTTGCTCCGGCATTGTGACGAGGGGGCGGAGCCACGATGATGCGATCTTGCGGCCATGCCCCCGGCCCGCACTTGCCACGCCCCCCGCAACATTACTTTGCGGCCACGCCCCCCCCCCCGACCCCCCTGCTGTAAGCTGACATTCAGCCCCCTCCCGGAAGGAGGGAGCTGAATGTCGGCAAGTATGTTATGAAGCCTGTCATTAAAGCCCTGCACTGTGTTTTATGATCATTAGGCCATTATTATTATTATTATCCTTTATTTATATGGCGCCACAAGTGTTCCGCAACGCCTTACATAGTACATAAACAAATAATTTGACAAGCGACTTACAGTACAGTACAATATAGGACAAGGACATGGATAATATACATTGATACATAAGTGACCATAACACCTAGATATGCAACAGAGCGCAAGCAACCAAATGTTAGGTGCCCTGGTTGGGGGTAAGAAGTAGATGAAAGTAAAGTAGGGAGAAGCACAAGAGGGGAGAGGGCCCTGCTCATAAGAGCTTACATTCTAAAGGGGAGGAGCAACACACAGGCATACCTCCCAACTGTCCCGCATCCAGCGGGACAGTCCCGATTTTCTGGGACTGTCCCGCTGTCCGCAGTGTCCCATGGTGGGGTGGAAGGTGGGGAGAGCACAAACCACTGCTCTGCATAGCAAAACAGCGGGTGTGCAGGAGGAGAACAGATGCCGCATCTGTTCTCTTGTGTACGGGCTACACCAGCATCACCCCCAAAGTGACAAAAGCGGAGGAAGCCGCGAGGCTCCGTCCCCGGTTTCAGTAGACTCCACCCCCTTTGCACAAGCCAAGCCCCCTTTTCGGCCGCGCGCGCACCTTCACCGCGCAACCTGTCCATCCTTTGGAAATTAAAAAGTTGGGAGGTATGCACAGGTGTGACACAGATGGGGTAAACATGGAGGAGGGAGCATGTAGCAGCAAGATAGGATGAGAGCTGGAAGGCTGTGATGATGTAGTGAGTCTTGAGAGCCCGTTTGAAGGATTGTAGAGAGGTGACGAGTCTGATGGGGAGAGGGAGAGAGTTCCAAAGGTGGGGAGCAGCGCGGGCAAAGGCTTGGAGGCGGGAGTTGGAGGAAGTAATCAGTTGGCATGAGAGGCGGCGTGTATTTATTGAGCAAAGAGGCGGACAGGAGAGTGGAGGGTGATGAGGTCAGAGATTTTAATAGGAGAAGATTGGGTGAGGGCTTTGTAAGTGAGTGTAAGAACCTTGAATTGGGTTCTGAAAGGGAAGGGGAGCCAGTGCAGGGCTTGTAGTAGAGGGGAGGCAGATGTAGAGCGTTTGTACAGGAAGATGAGCTGAGCAGCAGCATTGAGCACAGACTGGAGAGGGGAGGCCATCTTTATTGGTACATGTATTGCTTTATACTGTTACTCTTTCTGATGGGTAATTACAGCCACCTGTGTTTGTTTTCACAGCAACAGCTGATACATGTCATGTGCCTACACAATGTTTACATTATTGGTGACTGCAAAGCAACCATCTTGTGACCGGGCACCACAGGGCTTGGTGTAATGCACGTCCGCCAGACGTGGTGACGTGTGAGACGCTTCTGGTAGACTTGGTTCAGCCAGACCGCGCTGTAGGCGGAAGTGACGTCAGGATTTAAGGTCTAATACTACGGCCAGCCCTTGTTGTGGGCGGAAGTGACGTCATGATGTAGATGTGTACGCCTCTGCTGGCAGGTATAGACCACGCAGGCCTCACTGTGGGCGGAAGTGACGTCAAGGCTGTACATGACGTGACGGTGAGAAGCTCTGGTAGTTTCTGGAGGAGAAGTACGACACTCTCCGGGGTGCACTCTGCCTCCCCGGCCGCTGGGAGCCCGGCGCCAGGAGGAGACCCTCGGCATGGATTTCTACAACGTCCTGAAAGTGGCCGCTGCCAAACAGGGCAATGACGGCGCCACGGTGAGAGCCCGGGGGAGTGGGGGGCACGGTGTGTGTGAGGGATAGTTGCTCTATGGAGTCTTATCATCGGCATCTTCATTAGTCTCAGGCTTAAACTACCCTGTCCATGGGGGTGGGGACTGAAGAGGGGAGGGGGATACCAGGCTGGAATGTACTGTAGAGGGGGGATGGGGGGCACCTGGCTGGGATAGACTGTAGGGTGGTACCTGGCTGGAATGGACTGTAGAGGGGGGATGGGGTGGGGGGCTACCTGGCTGGAATGGAGTGTAGAGGGGGGATGGGGTGGGGGGCTACCTGGCTGGAATGGAGTGTAGAGGGGGGATGGGGTGGGGGGCTACCTGGCTGGAATGGAGTGTAGAGGGGGGATGGGGTGGGGGGCTACCTGGCTGGAATGGAGTGTAGAAGGGGGATGGGGTAGGGGGCTACCTGGCTGGAATGGACTGTAGAGGGGGGATGGGGTGGGGGGGCTACCTGGCTGGAATGGACTGTAGAGGGGGGATGGGATGGGGGGGCTACCTGGCTGGAATGGACTGTAGAGGGGGGATGGGGTGGGGGGCTACCTGGCTGGAATGGACTGTAGAGGGGGGATGGGGTGGGGGGCTACCTGGCTGGAATGGAGTGTAGAAGGGGGATGGGGTAGGGGGCTACCTGGCTGGAATGGACTGTAGAGGGGGGATGGGGTGGGGGGGCTACCTGGCTGGAATGGACTGTAGAGGGGGGATGGGGTGGGGGGGCTACCTGGCTGGAATGGACTGTAGAGGGGGGATGGGGTGGGGGGGCTACCTGGCTGGAATGGACTGTAGAGGGGGGATGGGGTGGGGGGCTACCTGGCTGGAATGGACTGTAGAGGGGGGATGGGGTGGGGGGGCTACCTGGCTGGAATGGACTGTAGAGGGGGGATGGGGTGGGGGGGCTACCTGGCTGGAATGGACTGTAGAGGGGGGATGGGGTGGGGGGGCTACCTGGCTGGAATGGACTGTAGAGGTGGGGTGGGGGGGCTACCTGGCTGGAATGGACTGTAGAGGGGGGATGGGGTGGGGGTGCTACCTGGCTGGAATGGACTGTAGAGGGGGGATGGGGTGGGGGTGCTACCTGGCTGGAATGGACTGTAGAGGGGGGATGGGGTGGGGGGGCTACCTGGCTGGAATGGACTGTAGAAGGGGGATGGGGTACCTGGCTGGGTGGGGGTATCTGGATGGAATGGACCGAAAGGGGGCTATTTGGTGAAGTTGGGTAACTCTGGGCAGTGGTGGGGGGTGTAAGACTTGCAGTGCTGGGGTGCATTGGGAAGGGACAGTATACGTTTAGGAAGCTGGCGGACGCAATGCCGACCGGCGGCTTCCAGACTACTTCATCTTGGCGAGGGTTAAATGACAGGCGTCTAAATCTAGACGCCTGTCATTTTACCGACGCATATGTAACCCTATAACCCACTTGCAGGTTGCATGTGGGTTATGGGCCTCTTAGTGGTGTCTGTATTCCTGGAAGCATCAGCTCCATCGGCGTTGTGTATGGCTGACGGCCTGTGTTGGTGAATAACAGCTGTGAGCACAGTAACGCTGAGGGTACGGTGCTGGGGGGGTTACAGTAGGCCTGGCATGATAAGGGCTGTTCATTTACTAGGAGCTGACATCCACACACTGAGACCTATTGTATGTGTAATGTAAGTTGGTAAATGGAACTGCACAGTGCACATGTACTAATTACATGAGTAATGTTTGCAGAGAGCTGGGGGGAGGGGATGCTGCTTCGTCAGCAGCTGTCTGTCCAAATCTTCTGTTGGCTGCCCTGACCTGTTGTTGAGTATATTGGGCTGTGAGCTATTTCCAGCCTCACATCCACGGCCACCTTTTTGTCATGCTTTAAGCAGAGTTTGTTGCTGCTTTGCTGCACACAACTTAGTACAATGTCTGGTCACAACTCGCCAAGTCCATGCCAGTCATTTTAAGTCATCCAGGGATATTGCATGCAGCAGAGCACAGTGCTGCTGCTAGAGGAGCAGGTTTTGTTGCAGCACTGGGAGTGAAGGCTCACTTGGGTGGTTATAATCCTATTTAGTAACATATTGATATGCTGGGTGGGTGCACAGACCGTTGCTGGGGCATTACTGTATTGTGTATCTACACCCCACCTGGCACCATACAACCTACTTTGCTGTAAAACACTTTGCCCATTTTTTTTCCATTTAGACCCATAAACCCCCCTCATCAACATTTCAGGGGTGAATCATGTAGGTGAAGCTCAGGATTACCCTGACAGTCTACAGCTGTTCTTTCAAAAAGTAAATTATGGCCTCATCCAGTGCGCTAAAGCTTTTGTCACATGTTTACAACAGTATGAGGATTTAATTCAAAGCGATGGACGAGCCGCGACGTTCTGGAACAGCACATCGCGCCCGTATTACAAGCTTTTCCTCGCGCCTTAGAGAGGTGCAAGAGGAGACTTGTGATGTAAGCGTTACAGTACATGAGTGATATGTGCATAGCCCGGCATAACGGCCCATTGAATTCCCCCATAGGTGGTCTTTGTGTGTGCCACCTGTTTGTTTTATGGTTCCCGGTCTTTAGTAGAATCCCTGTAACATAAATCTGCACCTAGGCGTCTGTTTATTACCAGTTATGTATATAGCGCACACATATTCCGCAGCGCTTTACAGAGAATATTTGTCCATTCACATCAGTCCCTGCCCCAGTGGAGCTTACAATCTATATTCCCTACTATACACTTACTAGGCATAATTTCTGTTGGGACCCAATTAACCTACCAGTATATTTTTGGAGTGTAAAGCACAGGGAGAATATACAAACTCCACACAGCTAGGGCCGTAGTGGGAATTGAACCCAGGACCTCAGTGCCGTGAGGCAGTAACGCTAACCCTTACACCGTCTGTGCTGCCCGTTGAGCCTCCTTACTCCCTCTACATTATGTTCTTTAACCCTTAATACTTTCTTCTAAACTTCAGTATGGTTTACCATGGCACCTGTCTGTTATACTTGCCACTATTGATTGCCTAGAAAACCTCTTCTTTGCTAAAGTGTAACTGAGAGGGGGAGACTGCATCCCATTATAAGGTATATAGTGACATTCCACTTCCAAGACCACAGATGCATCTGACTTCAATCTCTTCCCTGTAATTGCCCGATCTCCTATATTGTGCCACAAAATGAAATCTTGCTTTATCTATTCAGCGTGACTGCCGAATCTACAGGAACGGGATCTGCCAAACGCCTTCGTTGGCCAGTGCCTGGGTACTGCCCCCCATCCCCCCATCCCTGCCTGCCGTCCTGTCTGTGACCTTCTCTGTAAGCCCTGGTGCATTTGTGTGGAAGTCCTGCTTGTCTGATAGAGCATTATATCTGAGTCTGTATCTTCGGATATGATATAGGGCACATAAAGCTGAGGCTATTCATGTAACAGCACGGTCACTGTCCCTGTGTTTTATCCATCAAACCACCTGGTGCGTACCCCGCACCGACTCTGCCAAGCTGCCACTCGTACGCTACTCTGCTTTGCTACCGGCTGCTGAAAGACCTGATTAGTTAACTTTAAACAGTTCACCTATTTTATGTACACGATGCTCGGCGACGCATGTGATGTACAGTCTAAATAACTATAAGTGCTTTAATCTCAGGCAGACCAATTAGCATTGTAAATTCTCATTGTACAGTAATCCCAGTACAGTGTCCTGTGTTGGAGCCCCGGTAAACAGCTGTTTGAGGCTTAGTCTTTGTGGCTCTGCATTAGAATGACCAATCTTGCATAAAAATATTTTCATCTGGTGTATTGTAGAGTAAATGGCTTTGGTAAACCTATAGTGTTAATGCAATATAATGTACAGTGGTCTGATGGTCAGACGCAAGCCCGGCTGTAATATAACGCAGTCATCCCTCTATAAATGCTGTCCGGGGACACTGCCTGCTTGCATCCTGGTATTTATTCAGTTGTGCCTCTAACCTTTGGGAGTACTCCCTTTTAATGTTGATAGCTGCCATCTTCCGTCTCCATCTATCCTGCTGGTTTCTCCATTCCTGGGATAAAATACGCGAAGACCTCTGGGCCATCCACCAGGATCCAGTAACGTTACTGTCTATGCCTCTGTGATATCCCTAGTCTACAGTGTCAGTCATTTGGGAGTTTTGCCTCCCCCCTTCCCTTGGGTAGATGGTATACACCAGGGTATCCAACAAGCAACCCTCCAGCTGCTGTGGAACTACACATCCCAGCATGCCCTAATAGTAAAGCTGTAGCAGGGCATGCTGGCATGTGTAGTTGCACAGCAGCGGGAACCTGGTATACAACTCAAGGGGCGGAATTCAATTGATTATTCCCCCCTTCGCACCCGACGGAGCTATTCTATTGTTGCTCCTGTCAGGTGCGATCAGCTGCTAGAGCTCAATTTCAGCTCACAGCCCCCGAGGGGTGCGGGCTGAAATCGTTGAAAAGTGTCCTGTTTGGGCGCCCAGCACTTTGGTCGGGGTTAGCCGTTTAACGTGGCTAAACACGACCACTTTGGGTGCTATCAGCGTGAAACACTGGCACAATTGAATAGCGGCCCGCGATCTCCTGTCACTTTAGACGGGAGATGCGGGCCGCAAAATCAATTGAATTCCACCCAGTGTGTTACAATGTACATTAGTAGAAAAAAAAAAACCTGTTGTGGTGTTTGCTGTGGGCTGACCCGGGACATTACTGGTTTTGATCTTGGTAATTGGGAATTCACCATATAGTAACAGCTGTCACATTGCCTGGCTGTATGTACAGCTGTACTCTCAGGTCCCAGTCACATCACAAGTCCACCCGAGGAAATGATCAGAGTGTCGGGGAAGTTAATGTTCTTACAGTGCAGCGCGTTAGTTACTGCTGTGCCCCAGACGTGTCTTACCATCCACCATGGAAACCACGGCGTATTTTATCACTTCTGTAGGGATCGATGATCCTAATGACTGTTCTCAAGGTCAGATACACAGTAAACTACAACTTATGTGAGTAACCACAGCTTGTATAGGGCACTGCAAAGTTGCTTTACGGTTTATTGCATTTATTTCCTGTTAGTCTTTAATATAAAGTATTACAGTAGACCCAGCACACGTCCCACGGGCACATGAGGCCAAATGTCATGCCCATAATTTGCAGGAGCTGGCACAATTCTGGCGAGATGATCACAAGATTTCTAGCAGCAACTGGTTTTGCTTCATACTAATTTCCCCTGTAAATCTAGTGACTATCCTGCCAGGATTGCGCCAGCTCCCGCGAATCGTGGGCTGTGACACTTGGGCCAAGGTTTAGTGTTGACACATTTCATGTAGCATGTACATTACAGTACAACGTCTTTTAAGTATTGAAGAATGTTCACTTCACAGATGGTAATGCTGAAATGTCCGAGAGAGCCAACACCACACTCCCGACTGCTAACTATGCTCTTCCCTAGGTGCCGTCTACATTATTTATTAGTGTATGTATGTGAAAATATATATATTCCACAGTACATCTTATACAAGCATCTATAACAAATGTCTGAAATGTGCATTAAATATAGAATGAATTTCTGGTTTCTTATGGTCCGGTTTATAGCTTTTGCGCGCTTGCCTGTGTCTCGCGCTTACTACATGCTGTCAGTATGCTGCATCGTATAGGTGCTGTGTGAATGAGCCCTAATGCTAGTACTCCAGCTTGGGGAGCTGGCTGCGAGCGTTACACGTGATGACAGTGTTACATCATTACAGCAGCTGTGCCCCTCTGAGGCTGTGATAAGTCTCTACAGCAGGAAACATGACTGTTACATTGTAACGTCCCAAACTGCTCATCTCTGCCCTATAGATATAAAGTGACAGCATTCTCAGTGCTTCTTGTCATTCCATGTATATATTCTCTGTTAATGGCAAATACTACGCTAAACCTGCACTTGGCTGACTGGTTACCCGGTGGCCGCCCTTCTCTCCTCATTTACTTATCGGTCAGTAATAAAGCGCTGCTGTATACGTTTCGGGGGTCTACTTAATGCGGATTTCTGCTTGTCCCTCAGGCGGGTGGGAGCGGAGATCTGCGATAAGTGCATCCTTGGGGCTAGTTGTGGGAAGTATTGAATAGCGCAGGGTTTCACAAGCTCGGTCTTATACCGAGGTGAACAAAATGGCGATTATGTACGCAGATCGAGTGAGTGCCGTATTTTTGCAGCTGCGATCGCATTACCGTCCTTCTCTGATTCAGGTCCTCAAGACACCCTAACAGTCCAGGTTTTCTGGATATCCATACTTAAGCACAGGTGGATTAATTAGTACCTCAGCCAGTTTGATTATACCATCTATGCACAAGCATGAATATCCTTAAAACCTGGGGCCTCATTCAGACCCACTCGCAAGCGGCTGTCCGCTCGCAAGTGGGTCGATGGTGTGCACTGCGCATGCGCACGACGGAGGGAGCTCCGTCGTGCGCATGCGCCAGACGCGACGAGCGAAGGACTTTACTTCGCTCGTTGTGTCTGATCAAAGGGGGCGTGCTGTCGATGTTGATTGACAGCACGCCCCCTTTGGTGGGTGTGCCGGGGGCGTGCCTGCCAGACGGAGGCGTTCCCAAGGGAACGCCTACCGTCAGAAGCCGGCCCACTGACATCACTAGTGATGTCAGTGGGAGTGATTTTGGCTCTGATAGAGTCAAAATCACTCCAGGGCTTGTGGTCGAAAACCCCGACCACAGGCTTCTGGTCGCACTGGCGATGGTCAAGAGCATCGCGACCATCATCCTGCACGCTCGTATGTGCTGTGGGTGGTGACCCACAGCTATACGAGCGTCCAGGAGGACGCTCCATTTTTATGGAGGACGGCCCTCATTCAGAGCGAGCGCTCTGCTCAGAGCGTCCGGCTCTGAATGAGGGCCCTGGTCTCTTGGGGTTCCTTGAGGGCTGACACAAGAAAACATTGCATTTAGAGGGTGACACTAATGACTCAAAAGGACTAATATATAATATTCAAGATTCTATGTGCCTAATTAATTTGCATTAACCTGCGGCACATTTATTAGTATAATGATATTTTATGTGTTTATTGGTTTGTATTTTAATATTTGTATCTAGAGTTCTATCTATTTGCTTAATGATACATTATTTGTGTATGCGGACTAGGAACCTGGGCCCTCATTCAGAGCCGTACGCTCTGAGCAGAGCGCACGCTCTGAATGAGGGCCGCCCTCCATAATTCTGGAGCGTCCTCCTGGACGCTCGTATAGCTGTGGGTCACCACCCACAGCCTATACGAGCGTGCAGTTTGATGGTCGCGATCATCGAAACTGCGAGCCGGAGCCTGCGGTTGAGGTTTTCAACCGCAAGGCCCGGAGTGATTTTGGCTCTATCAGAGCCAAAATCACTCCCACTGACATCACTAGTGATGTCAGTGGGCCGGCTTCTGACGGTAGGCGTTCCCTTGGGAACGCCCCCGTCAGGGAGGCACGCCCACCAAAGGGGGCGTGCTGTCAATCAACATCGACAGCACGCCCCCTTTGATCAGACACAACGAGCGAAGGACTTTCCTTCGCTCGTCGCGTCTGGCGCATGCGCACGACGGAGCTCCCGCCGTCGTGCGCATGCGCAGTGCACAACATCGACCCACTTGCGAGCGGACAGCCGCTTGCGAGTGGGTCTGAATCAGGCCCCTGGTCTACTCCAGTCCTCTACTCTAGACATTAGCTAATTATTTGCATTTATTGTTATTTATGTGCTGAGTAAATTGGTCTATTTAGACCTCATTTATACACATATATGTGATATTGTCTATGTCCCAACATAGTTACTAGAGCGCAGTGTTTTCTTGTTCCTTGAGGGCTGAGTTTGGGAACCCCTGGACTAGAACTTGGATAGGGAGGTAAATCCCTGAGTATGACTTTAATCGCCCCCAATATGTTTCCCTTTTATTGTGTTCTGTGGTGCGCACTAGTTGTGACCTCGTTGGCCAACCCGCAGGCTCCAAGCATCGTGTTGTTAGTGATACGTGACTGGTAATTGCTGACATCAGAACTGTAGGCCGGGTGTAGGATTCATGAGCTGACCAGCCAGCGGCGAGTGATCGGGTCGGTTTATATGGTGGTATATTTTGCGACTGTTTTACATTACTGGAGTGTGATTAAAAACTTCTACCCTATTTACCGAAATGTAATGGCATATTCTAGATCACATCATATTAGTCCTTTCTGTATTAATGTCCTCCCCCCAGGGATTAGCTACTCTGAGAGTAACAGCCACCAGCCAGCTTATGGGCACAGTGCCCAGAGCAGTCTGTTTCCTGGGCAGAAGCGGCATTGGCGTGAGGGAAACCTCCCATTCTCTTACAGGCTTCCTTCTAACGCTTGGTGCACGGTAGTATAATAACAATAACTCCCTGAGCGTAGACTAAAGGCCCCATCCTGCAGACCTGCCACCCTCGATGGATCGGGTAAAATTCCCCGACTCGCCCGTTACAAGCACTTTTGGGTCGGGATTGGGGAATCAAGATTTAAAATAAAAATAATTTTTTTTAAACATGTTGGAATATTCCTGATTACTGCCGACCAGTAGAGCGGGGAATTGCTGCGACAGCGGCTAGATGTATAAGCCCTAATGAGTTTGTTGTGTGTGCAGATGTGGAGACCTGATGTCCCAGGTGACATGTGAGGAGGGGGAGCTGTGACCTGGCAGGAGCGACTATAGTACGTTTCTGGCTGCATTTCCAGCTCTTGTATAAAACTGGTATTACCGGGAATGAGACGCTCTATTTCTAGAAAAACAATTGGAGAATCTCCAGCCTGTTGTGTCCAGCGGCTGAAGGTTCTGCTCTCGCCCTCTTCCTTCATTACTCGCCGTTGTAGCGCTTTGGCTTACGTTATGTGACGGCTCTATAAGTACATGCTGCAGCACGTGTTGTATGTATGAGCGATCCAGCACAGCAGTGTTTGTTAATTAGGACAATATAAATTGTTTAATCCTTTCTCTGCTATTGGCCGGTACAGTCCCAGTCACACTCCATAAGGCAGCTGAGCATTGTGTGTAAGGATATAGCCAGACAACCATACACCCCCTTGTCTGTCTCCTTGGGAAGGAGGGAACCCCTAAGCAGATCCCTGTCTCTATAACGGCGGCAGCAGGCAGCGTCTTCTCTGTGAGCCTGGCTGATAGGGGGGCGCCTGTTGGGCCATGTGTATAGGGGGGCGTCTGTTGGGCCACGTGTATAAATGACTGTCTTCCTGTTCCTGGCAGAAGCGGTACAGCTTGGCTGTGGGACCTCCCAAGAAGGACCCCAAGGTGAAAGGGGTGCAGTCGGCGGCGGTGCAGGCTTTTCTCCGGCGGAAGGAGGATGAGAGCCGGCAGAAAGGTAATCCTATAGCCACCTCTGTGTGGTCTTACCTCGCTCCATATCTCCATCGTTGGGGAGCCTACTGGCCCTTCTGTGACCTAACATGGTGATGATTACTTACTGCACGGTATGGCATGTACTATTTACTATTATATACAAACTTATGAGGCCCAATCACTTTTCTTCCAATCTTTTTATTTTTTCCTCCCAATCCGCTCACCCTTTTCTAGTTCCCTCTCCCTCCTCTGCACGCCCTTCTCCTCCCCCTTTCTCATTCCCTTCCCCCGCACCTCGACTCCCCCCCCTCCCCTTTCTAGTTCCCCCCCCCCTCCCCTTTCTAGTTCCCCCCCCCCCTCCCCTTTCTAGTTCCCTCTCCCCCCCCTCCCCTTTCTAGTTCCCTCTCCCCCCCCCTCCCCTTTCTAGTTCCCTCTCCCCCCCCATCCCTTTCTAGTTCCCTCTCCCCCCCCCCCTCCCCTTTCTAGTTCCCTCTCCCCCCCCCCCATCCCTTTCTAGTTCCCTCTCCCCCCCCCCATCCCTTTCTAGTTCCCTCTCTCCCCCCTCCCCTTTCTAGTTCCCTCTCTCCCCCCTCCCCTTTCTAGTTCCCTCTCTCCCCCCCTCCCCTTTCTAGTTCCCTCTCCCCCCCCTCCCCTTTCTAGTTCCCTCTCCCCCCCCTCCCCTTTCTAGTTCCCTCTCCCCCCCCTCCCCTTTCTAGTTCCCTCTCCCCCCCCTCCCCTTTCTAGTTCCCTCTCCCCCCCCTCCCCTTTCTAGTTCCCTCTCCCCCCCCCCCCTCCCCTTTCTAGTTCCCTCTCTCCCCCCCCCCCCCTCCCCTTGCTCGTTCCCTCTCTCCCCCCCCCCCCCCTTGCTCGTTCCCCCCCCCTCCCCTTACTCGTTCCCCCACCCCCCTCCTGTCTCTTAGTACGCACTACTTTGAGCAGGTTGATGTACTTACCTGACACTATTTTCCTATTAGAGGGTAAATTCACGCAGCAAGTCGACACTTCTTGGGGTTGTTTAAGCAAAAAATGGAAAACCAATATGATAGAAAGAAAGACATGGCGTGTTTTGCTTTGAATAGTAGTGACGTTTCCGATATCCTGCGTAACATGCCGAGAAGCGATGGCTTGCTTAGTACATATACCCCAGTGCTTAGTACATATACCCCAGAAGTGATGAGGTGTGCGGAGCTTCTCTGGGGTTTTGCAGCGTATTACGGGCACAGTGTTATCTGCTGAGCATTCAGCGTGCGCTGCAGAGCTCCATCAAAGTGTTGCTGCACCAAAAAACTTGCTCCCTTCGGGGTTAGAAAATCCAAGTGCTGTATTCCCACCTTGTCAGCTGAGCATGCAATATGTACATACAACTGTCCAGACCTGCTTTAGTCCCTATAGTATACAATATCGATTTAAGCGTTGGTTTATTTATAAAGAACGTGAAACTCCCCTTTTAACAGTTGGTTCAATGGCGGTCACTCGCTTACATTAACCTGTACGTGAATGTTTTCTATTCTCTCTCGCTATTTCTCAGCTTTGGTAAATATCGCACAAATAACTGGTTTACCTGGTTTGCCATTTGTGTATTTCATATTATATTATTGTATTTCATCTAGAACTGAAAGAGAAAAGAATGAAAGAGGACCTCTTGGCGAAACGCAAAGAACTGAAACATGATAAGAAAGCGAGGGCCATGGCCTCCAGAACCAAGGACAATTTTAAGGGCTACAATGGCATTCCGCTGGAAGAGAAACCTAGGAAGCGCGGTTCGAGCCCGCAGCCAGACCCCAATGCCAGCCATCACACGGAGAACGATGAGTACCTGACAGAGGAGGAAATGTTCGAGTTTTCCCAGACAGAGTCTGAGCAAGAGGAGGAGGAGGTGGAGGAGCCGCCACCACCGCCGCCTAAAAAACCAAAGCTTTCCGGTGTAAAAAAGCCGCCTCCACCAGTCATGAACTTTGCAGAGTTACTGCGACTTGCGGAGAAAAAACAATACGAGCCAGTGGAAATTATAAAGCCTGTGAAGAAGAACCACGAAAGACCAAGGACAGCTGAGGAGATCCGAGAACTGGAATTTTTGGAGAGGAAAAATCACAAAGGGGATAAATCCTTCGAAAAACAGTCAAAATCTAATAGCCAGATAGTGAAAGTCAGTAAGAGCTCTTCAGAGAAACATTCCTCTTCCAAAGTGAGCCGTTCCGAGGACCAAACTTTAAAGACCAGCTCTAGGTCCAAAAGCAATCATCATCCTCATCATCGTGACAAAATACAAAGTGCAGAAAAGGGGACAATTAATAAGAAACAATCGGATATAAGCCACAGGTCACAGAAACAGGATTCTGTCTCGCACAGTAAAGTCTCAAAGGTGTCCTCTCATGGGAATTCCAAGTCCTCATCTGGCAAAGATCTTGGTGTAAAGCAGTCTTCCTCTTCTAGGTCAGAAAACACAAATGGAAAGCTGAAGGAGGCTGCTCATTCTAGGGGGTCAAGTTCTGGGAAGCCTCCATCAGGAGGCATTGGTCATGGTTCCGTGCGGCCTTCCAGTGGATCCGGCACTTCACGGCTTTCCAGTACAGGAATTTCTAGTTCCGGACGTTCTTCTGGGGGATCACTTCCTGCTTCTGCCCGGCCAGTGCCAAGCTCTGGTTCCACGAAATCTCCCACCACCTCTGGTTCTGTACGTCCTCCTGCCAGCTCTGGATCTAGCTCCGCACGGCCCTCCAGTGCCTCCGGGTTGGTCAAACATCCTGGCAACTCTAGTTCATCAAACCTGAGCAGAGGCGGACACTTAACCAGTAGCACCAGCGCTTCACGTCCATCCAACGTATCTGGGTCTGCTCGACCAGCCAGTGGAACGCCCTCGTTGGCTAGTAAGCCTAAAAGCATTCCTATGGGTAAAGAACCTGGCTCTTCTTTGCGTCCACATGGTGGTCCACCTTTAGGTTCTTCAAGGCCTTCTGCTAGTTACGCTCCGGCTAGGCCGGTTAGTATTTCACCAGCGGTGGCTGGATCAAAACCCAAATGTACAGTTGTGTCAGAAACCATTTCATCCAAAAACTTTGTTCCTAAATCTGTGAATGGGCCAGTAAATGGAATAAGACCCGGGCAAATGAACGGAATGAGACCTGGACCACCTCCATCTGGGCATAGACTTACGGCACGACCTCCAGGTATTTAAGATTTATATTCAACTAAAGCTTGGTTGGCACGACTGTGTAATGAAACTTAAGCTCGGTACACACTTACCGATGTGTGTACCCAACGATGCGACTCCTGACCTATCGGGCAGCCGGCACACCCTACTCTATCCGTTGCCTGTCCGCTCCATTCACCTGCCCGGTGTCCATCACATTGACAGATTGAGCAGCATACCGTAGTTCTGTCGACGCGATGACCGACACTGGGTGCGTACACGCTGGCTGATGCAGACGATATGTTGGCCCGATCTGCCGCATAGGACGACATATAGTCTGTGTGACCCACCTTAAGCTGTGTAAATAGTTTGTACCCACATGACTGTTACATAGTCATCCCAAATGTGGGGCTAGCCATTTCACCTTCCTGAGTAGCCATGCAAATCCCATAGTAAGGGTTACACTCTGATGTGACTGTCCTTACTCCCGTCAGATGGTATGTACAGAGAACAATGATATAAAGAACCTGTAAATATATATATATATATAGTGAACCGTAATGTTCTCTTACTCATGTACAGCATGCATAACAAAAACGCTAATTGGGTTTAGGCTTTCTATGCCTGTGTGCTACAAGTGAGATGTAGCCTGGCCCCGCACTGACCCTGGTGATAATTCTGTTTCTATAGATGGGTCCCTAGCTCCTGTGTTGTCGGCCTCCTATACTAACAATGCCATAACTAATGCAGAATGAGATACATGGCTGTCAGACCATACTTCTTTATTGCCGGGCAGTAAGGGAAGAGTTATTTATAGTTGAACCTTCATTGTGTCCCCACTCCAGTTAACGCCTCCTGTGCCTGTGGGGGTGTATGGTCTTTTTCTTGGGACATCGGATATTGGCCTAATATTGCCACCGTACACAAACTGATTCCCGTAATTGGGAGGAGGGAATGTGACGGAGGACCGGCCAGTGTCCGAGGAGACCTTGCGTGCCTGTGATGTGCTTATCCTGTCGGTGTGAATTATTTATTATTTTGTGTCCGTAACTCCAGTCCTCTGTCTTGCGCAGGTCCTCCTCTGCCACCGATAACCAGCTCCTATAAGCGCGCGCTCGAAGACGAGGAATATGATTCCGAGATGGAAGATTTCATTGATGATACCGAAGGGCCGCAGGATGAGATCTCAAAGCATATCCGGGAAATATTTGGTTATGACCGATCAAAGTAAGTGGAAGAGTATTGCTGGGCAGGTTTTATACAGGCAGCCCCCCCCACGCTTGTGATGCTGGTGCTTTACTATTACTGGGCAGGTTTTATACAGGCAGCCCCCCCACGCTTGTGATGCTGGTGCTTTACTATCACTGGGCAGGTGTTATACAGGCAGCCCCCCCCACGCTTGTGATGCTGGTGCTTTACTATTACTGGGCAGGTGTTATACAGGCAGCCCCCCCCCCCCCCCCACGCTTGTGATGCTGGTGCTTTACTATCACTGGGCAGGTGTTATACAGGCAGCCCCCCCTTGTGATACTGAGCTGGTGCACTACTATTGCTGGGCAGGTGTTATACAGGCAGCCCCCCCCCCCCCCCCACGCTTGTGATGCTGGTGCTTTACTATTACTGGGCAGGTGTTATACAGGCAGACCCCCCCCTCCCCTTCTGTATTCACTCTATATAACCTAGGCTCAGTCTGGGCTTTGGCACTCCGAGGCTCTCCAGCTGTATTGGAATTATCAGCATGCCTTGCCACTCAGATTCTGGGACTCGCAGTCTCACATCAGCTGGAGAGTCTACTACTGGTCTCGGAATAGAGACTCTTGTGTTCACGCTCTCTCCTCTTTCTCTCCAGAGGGACAGCAGATTTTTAAACTACCATATGCAGCTTCTGAATCCCGTTTGTAATGAACGTAATGGTGTGATGCATAGGAAGTGTACAGTGAACTTCCTATCAGAAATCCTCTATGTAACAGTCTCCTGTACCTGCTTTCAGCCTATATGGCGGCCTTGCCATGGTGCTGACCCTTCATTGTCTGTGCTCTGACTGACCTGAGCAGGCATATTGCTGTGATCATAGACACAGAGGCACATAGCCGTTATACTCGACCCAGTGTACGTTTCAGGTGTGCCTCACCTCGCCAGCTTCAGTCAGGGTGTTTTCTTTAGTGTGGCACTGTTAGGCCCAGTGCGCTGCCCAAAATGTACGTATTTAGTATTATTGATGATGTGATTTAATGTGCCCATGTGTCGTGCTGTTTCCAGGTACAAGGACGAGAGTGACTACGCTCTGCGATATATGGAGAGCAGCTTCCGAGAGCAGCAGAAAGAGGAGGCCAGAAGGTATGATGGGCTGAGGGCTGCGGGGAGTGGATTCCATTAGCGCGGTTACTTGTGTCCTTTTCTGGTCAGCACAAACCTGTAATGGTAAAATAAAGGTCTATAGTGCTCTAGAGGAAATATGGACTGGGTCACATATGTAGGAAGCCAATGTCCAGGTACGGAATGGGATTGAAATACCGACGGCTCGAGATCCTGACGGGCTTTGGTAAGTACCCCAAACCCCCCCTTCTTCCTAACCCAGGAGTTCCTAAGCCTAACCCTCCCGGGGGGGTGCCTGTGCCTATCCTCCCCCCTTCCCCTAGCCTCTCCCAGCAAGTGTTAGACTTACCCTTCACAGGACGATCGGGGTGTTGGGATTTAGATAGGTGTTGGCATTTCGACGCCTAACTTAAGTCCCTTGTTGGGCAGGTCCTGTTGGGAATGACATTGAAGGTCTGCAAACAGCCTAGTACAGATATGTCCACATACATCTTACTTCTGTGCACAAGTCGCGTTAAATGTAACACGTGAGCACTGTGCGACTTGATAGCGCCGAGCGCCTTTTTCGGGCAACTTTCTATCTTTTTAAATGTCTCTTTCAGTGATGTGAATAGGACACACAAGCAGCTTCTGCTGATTAAAATGATATTCGGCATGCTTATATTCTGTGTGCGACTGTATCTGTATGCGGAATGCTACGTCTCAGTGCCAGCGACCGGCATTGTCTGACTAGAAGGGATGTTAAGTAAGATGTATTTGGACACCTCCGTAGTCAGGAAAGATTCTGTATGTATGTATGTATGACTCTGTAGCGCTGAGCGTCTCTGCGTGCAACTTTTCCCTTCAAATGTGTCTTATTTGCACTGCGCCGCGACACAAGCGGCTTCTGCTGATTAAATGGACATGCAGCATGCCTATATTCTGTGTGCGACTGTGAGTGTATCTGCATGGGAAAAGCTACATTACACGCTCAGTCACTGACACACAGAATATAGGCATGCCGCATATCATTTATTCAGCAGAGGCTGCTTGTGCCTCCTAGTCACATAGCTGTGCCAATAAGATGCATTTAGAAGGGAAAAATGTACACGCAAAGCCGCTCGGCGCTACAGAGTCAAAAGATGCTCCCGCGTTATGTGTAGCGTGACTTGTAGCGCACGGAGGACAGATGTATGTGGACACATCCTGTAAGAGCTTACTCTGTTGTATAGTAAAAGATTCATAGCGGGAAGCGAGGGCGATGTCCAGGGTGTCTGTCCGGCACTTGTCACCCCCAGCACATGTGACACGGTCAGCGCTGGGAGAGGTGCAGGGGAGCAGGTAGGTGGCTGCCAGACACCTCATAAAGGCGAGCACTGCGGCTTTCCTTGCAGCAGGGTGACTCTCCTGGCATCCGGCAGGGTAGTAACCACATCGCCCCTGTACACCTGCAGCAGCAGAACCGCTCATACCCCCCGCGTTACCATGCTGGCTGCTTTCAGTGCTTAATAGGTCACCCGAATGACAGACAACTAGTATAGTGTTGGATAAAGCGGTGTTACATGATGTAAGGGCAACAAAAGAAACCTGATCAGGAAAGGCTGAAATACGGGGTCTCGGCATGTGAGACCTCAGCGAGGGAGATTGTCACAGAACCTAAGGCCTGGTTCATCTCTGGTCACAACTACAAAAGCGCACGCAGATCGGTCGATGGTGCCTACGTCACATGCACCGCAGTGTGCGTATATGAGTTAGTTGGCAGTATCACCAGAGATGGCACTGGTGAGCAGCAGATTCTGTGTGGGGCAGGAGAGATCTGCCCACACAGAGAAGAGAAGGATTCTGGGAAGTGGTGTAAGGGCTGCCTTGTGAATAGAGCTCAGGTGTGGGCTGATGTGAAGGCAGACCAGTCAGGCTGCTGTTGGAAACAGTCCATGTGGGATGAGCCCAGTGAAGCTGAGCGAGCCACTGGGGGCCAGGAGGCCTGTGTCTGGACCTTGCAGGAGGCAAGGGGGGACCACAAACAGGGGCTAGGCTGTTTATTATTTTCTATTCCTTTGTGTTGTACCTATTTTCCCCTGCTGGAAGTAAAGCACCATCTCATTTGTTTTACTTGAAAGCTGTGTGTGTGTGTAGACCCTCATTAAGCACCTAAACACTGCACCAATCCACCCTCTGCCGAGCAAATTACCCCGTTATCACAGTTAGCATTGTGATCGCACTGCAATCACTCGCGCACATAGAAAGCCATCGCAGAGTGAGACGGGGGAGTGGTTGTAGAAACACAGGCGTGCCTGTCCGTTTGAACGCCGTTGCATGCATAAATTGGCTACTGCGATGGCCTACGCAGCTCGAGCACTGCGTGTAATGAGGTTAGCAATTTCTGAGTCAGGGCTGCTGTTATTCTGCATGAGGGGATGATGATGTTACTTGATGTTCCTGATGTATATACGCAGGACTGCCAGGTGGGTGTGAGATGGCATAGTGGGCGACTCTATGCTGGCTGTGCGGTTGCATTTATTAGCATACAGTATATTCGCAGCAGACCTCCGTGCATAATCGCAGCTGCGATCACATAGGGAATCAGGCACACAATCCACAGATGAGGAATTCATGTACGGTTCACCCCTTCTGAGTGATGGTGCGGCCTTTGTATATAAGGTCACCCTTTTGTGGAGGTTCCGTTTCAGAGTGTGTTTGTAATCTCTTGTTTTTTTTTTCGTCTTCAGCCTGCGATTGGGAATCCAGGAGGACCTGGAGGAGCAGAGACGAGAAGAGGAGGAGCTGAAAAGAAAAGTAAAGCTGGAAAAATCCAAGAAGATGAAAAAGCGATAGCATCGGCTTAACCAGTCCCGAACATTACTGAGCCACTGCTGGTGCGTTACCCCGCACGGCCACCAGAGGGAGACTGGAAGAAACATTCTATAATATTAAGAGGAAAAAAACAAAACAATTTATTTGCAAAACAAAAAAAAATTTTTTTTTTTTTTAAACGTGAGTGATGAATTTCTGCCTATTTCTAGTTGTCAGAGGTTTTTCCACTTTTTGCTATAGTGTCACAGTTCAGCCTCCCATCAAAGAGTGTAAAGTCTCATTTCTATTTTATTTTATAGGTATATAACATGGACCTTGTTCTGGGAACAGATAGGCCGATAAATTATTCATATCAAAGAAAGATTTATGGATTTATCCCCCTCCCCACCCCAAACAGAGAACATGTTTATCACCCTCTTTATAAAGCTCCGTATAATATATATATATATCTTTATCTGCCTCCTGGAATTGGATTTTTGCGGTGTGAGAGTCGGATTGTTTTATTACCGGGGTTGTCCGCAATCCTTTAAGTGCACTTACTACACCAACAGGTTAGATTGCTCTGATACCTCAACTGCTTAAAGAGCCTGTAAAATACATTCTGATCCAATGTACAATGGCAGCTTGTACCCTACAGTACAGTACCCCTCATGTGCTACCCGTCCCCCTGACAGCAGCCATATTGTGTGGGCATGGAAGACTCTGTTCTCTAGGGGTGAATAACGTCACTATACCATCGGTCTCTGCAGCCTCCACGCAGTATACACTTGCAGGAACTGTATTCACGGTATACAGCGTCCCATCATTGTTTAAAATAAAAAAAGTAAAATACTCCTGTTTAATTAATTCCCACTGATTTATAATCTGCTCCTGTTAAAGGGCTTGGCGCTAAAAGTCATCTGCAAACCAAACGTCTCGCCAATGTTCTCATACGATTGTCTCTTATCTTATTACGAACCAATGCATTCTGGAGAATCCCTGGGCGCTACAGGTTATCAGCCGGGCGCTGAGGCTTAATTTCCAACAGTTTTGTTAAACGTCCTTTAAAACTTGAAGTGCAATACTGCACCCATAGCTGTTACACCTCGGTCCTCATACATCATTCACATGTAACCACTATGTCCCACCGCCTGTGGCTGGTGCCCTATAGACCCCCGCTCTCCCCTTCTCACTGTATAGAGAGATCCAATCACTGGTCAGATGCTTCCTACAAACAGCAGGACTGCAGCCTAGGTGACAGAGATCGTAATGTTACATAGATCGATCATCTGTTCCTTTCAGATGGAATGGTTCAGGGTAATGAAATATGTATTACGCACGTTTTAATGGTCCTACAAGCAGTTTAGTGATCGTGTTTGGCACAGGGCTGTGGAATAATGTGTGGTCGCATTCATGCCAAGTCTTACAGATGCCAATGGGCCTAGCGCAGTGCTGCAAGCCACCAAGGTATCGCCTTTCCTTTGTCAGACGCAATCTCTTCTGTACTCGGGTCTCTCTCATTGTACTGTTACACTGTGTGTCCTGTTCTTCATCCCCTGCAATGCTTTCTGTACATGATACTGCCAGTAATGGGTGACTTGACGTGTTGTCCCAAACACCCCCCCTTCCCGTTCTCACAGCTGCATTATATTATAGAGGTGTCTAACAGAAGTGTTTATGTAGCAGATCCTATATGTGTTTATATCCATGTATGATGCTAATTGCACTAACGGGTTTCCTCAATAAACAGACCGTTTACCATGTGACTCCTGGGTGTCTGTGTACAGAGACTTGGGGCCGGATTCAGGTCCGGGCGATATTGCTGAGCTGCAGCATTGGAATACCGTCCAGCATATATTAAACTACTGCAGGAGGTGCTATAGGAAGCAGGCGCCTCCTGACAGCAATAGTGATCCGATTGCAGCGTCCGTATCGCCTTCAGCCGCAGCAGCGGCCTGGGAAGCCAGGATATCTGCGTCCACTGATGTACCTTCTGGCCTCGGCAGTCCGGGAAAAACGGGGGCGACACGCCCAGTTCCCGGAAATGCTGGTTAGACGACCCCCCCCTTATGCGTCTCAAGGTGGTAGCAACTTTGGGGATCTGTGTGCGTGGTAGCAGGACCCGTTCTGGTAGACTGGGTCCTGCGTATGCACCGTTATCCGATAATCGTACAACTACTCGCAATGCTGACTGGACCTGCATCAGTCCTTTGTCCTTGTATTAAAGTGTTACTGCCATTCAGTCCTAAAAATAACTCATTTGCTACTTTGAGAGTTATTTCACTGCTTCCCAAAATGGTATAAACTACAATACACAATATAATATATTATCTGCCATTTGTAATGTACCACAAGGGTCCTGTAGCCCTGTACATAGTGGGTGGGACATACAGCAATATTGCATAGTAGATGGGAGATCATACAGGACTGTTATAGACTAGATCACAACCTGCAGATTTCATAATGACAGAACGACCATAGAGTGCAGTGATCACAAGAGCTTACAGTCTAGAGCCTAACACTACAGTGTTACTTTAGTCGCAGAGATTGAGGTAATGAGCTAAGCAAAAGCAAAGCAAGTGAGTGGCTTTTATATTCTGTATTTACATGCATTCAAAATGTCAGTATAAAAACTCCCTTCTAGCCAAACCTGTTTGTAATGTATAGTGTCTATATGTGCCACAGAGTGTGCAGAATGAATGTATATAGTGTCTATATGTGCCACAGAGTGTGCAGAATGAGTGTATATAGTGTCTATATGTGCCACACTCTGTGGCGCATACAAACACTATACACTGATTCTGCGCACACTGTGGCACATATAGACACTAGACATTCATTCTGCACACTGGCACATATAGACACTATATACATTCATTCTGCACAGTGTGCAGAATGAATGTATAGTGTATATACACGCCACTGAGTGTGCAGAATGAATGTATAGTGTATATATGTGCCACTGAGTGTGCAGAATGAATGTCTAGTGTATATACGCGCCAGTGTTCAGGATGAATGTATAGTGTATACGTGTCGCAGCGTGTGCAGAATGTCTATACGCGCCACAGTGTGCAGAATGAATGTATGTCTATACGTGCCAGAGTGCAGAATGAATGTATAGTGTCTATATGCGCCACAAAGTGTACAGGGTGAATGTGTAGTGTCTATACGCGCCAGAATGTACAGGATGAATGTATAGTGTCTATACGCGCCACAGTGTGCAGGATGAATGTATAGTGTCTATATGCGCCACAGTGTGCAGGATGAATGTATAGTGTCTATATGCGCCACAGTGTGCAGGATCAATGTATAGTGTCTATACGCGCCACAGTGTGCAGGATCAATGTATAGTGTCTATACGCGCCACAGTGTGCAGGATGAATGTATAGTGTCTATACGCGCCACAGTGTGCAGGATGAATGTATAGTGTCTATACGCGCCACAATGTACAGGATGAATGTATAGTGTCTATACGCGCCACAGTGTGCAGGATGAATGTATAGTGTCTATATGCGCCACAGTGTGCAGGATGAATGTATAGTGTATACGTGTCGCAGCGTGTGCAGAATGTCTATACGCGCCACAGTGTGCAGAATGAATGTATGTCTATACGTGCCAGAGTGCAGAATGAATGTATAGTGTATATACACGCCACTGAGTGTGCAGAATGAATGTATAGTGTCTATATGCGCCACAAAGTGTACAGGGTGAATGTGTAGTGTCTATACGCGCCAGAATGTACAGGATGAATGTATAGTGTCTATACGCGCCACAGTGTGCAGGATGAATGTATAGTGTCTATATGCGCCACAGTGTGCAGGATGAATGTATAGTGTCTATACGCGCCACAGTGTGCAGGATGAATGTATAGTGTCTATATGCGCCACAGTGTGCAGGATGAATGTATAGTGTCTATACGCGCCACAGTGTGCAGGATGAATGTATAGTGTCTATACGCGCCACAATGTACAGGATGAATGTATAGTGTCTATACGCGCCACAGTGTGCAGGATGAATGTATAGTGTCTATATGCGCCACAGTGTGCAGGATGAATGTATAGTGTCTATATGCGCCACAGTGTACAGGATGAATGTATAGTGTCTATACGCGCCACAGTGTGCAGGATCAATGTATAGTGTCTATACGCGCCACAGTGTGCAGGATCAATGTATAGTGTCTATACGCGCCACAGTGTGCAGGATGAATGTATAGTGTCTATACGCGCCACAGTGTGCAGGATGAATGTATAGTGTCTATACGCGCCACAGTGTGCAGGATGAATGTATAGTGTCTATACGCGCCACAGTGTGCAGGATGAATGTATAGTGTCTATACGCGCCACAGTGTGCAGGATGAATGTATAGTGTCTATACGCGCCACAGTGTGCAGGATGAATGTATAGTGTCTATACGCGCCACAGTGTGCAGGATGAATGTATAGTTTCTATACGCGCCACAATGTACAGGATGAATGTATAGTTTCTATACGCGCCACAATGTACAGGATGAATGTATAGTGTCTATACGCGCCACAGTGTGCATAATGAATGTATAGTGTCTATGCGCCACAGTGTGCAGAATGAATGTATAGTGTCTATGCGCCACAATGTACAGGATGAATGTGTAGTGTCTATACGTGCCACAATGTACAGGATGAATGTATAGTGTCTATATGCGCCACGAAGTGTACAGGGTGAATGTATAGTGTCTATGCGCCACAGTGTGCAGGGTGAATGTATAGTGTCTATGCGCCACAGTGTGCAGGATGAATGTATAGTGTCTATATGCGCCACAAAGTGTACAGGGTGAATGTATAGTGTCTATACGCGCCAGAATGTACAAGGTGAATGTATAGTGTCTATGCGCCACAGTGTGCAGAATGAATGTATAGTGTCTATGCGCCACAATGTACAGGATGAATGTATAGTGTCTATATGCGCCACAATGTACAGGATGAATGTATAGTGTCTATATGCGCCACAATGTACAGGATGAATGTATAGTGTCTATACGTGCCACTGGGTGTGCAGGATGAATGTATAGTCTATATGCGCCACTGGGTGTGCAGGATGAATGTATAGTGTCTATATGCGCCACTGGGTGTGCAGAATGAATGTATAGTGTCTATATGCGCCACAGTCTACAGGATGAATGTATAGTGTCTATATGCGCCACAATGTACAGGAGGAATGGATAGTGTCTATATGCGCCAGAATGTACAGGATGAATGGATAGTGTCTATACGCGCCAGAATGTACAGGATGAATGTATAGTGTCTATATGCGCCACAATGTACAGGAGGAATGGATAGTGTCTATACGCGCCTGAATGTACAGGATGAATGGATAGTGTCTATACGCGCCAGAATGTACAGGATGAATGGATAGTGTCTATACACGCCAGAATGTACAGGAGGAATGGATAGTGTCTATACGCACCACAATGTACAGGAGGAATGGATAGTGTCTATACGCGCCAGAATGTACAGGAGGAATGGATAGTGTCTATACGCGCCAGAATGTACAGGATGAATGGATAGTGTCTATACGCGCCACAATGTACAGGAGGAATGGATAGTGTCTATACGCGCCACAATGTACAGGAGGAATGGATAGTGTCTATACGCGCCAGAATGTACAGGAGGAATGGATAGTGTCTATACGCGCCACTGGGTGTACAGGATGCATTATCAGCAGGTTTGGTTAGGGAGCACTTTTTATGCCTCCATTTATACACATGACACATTATTGTGAGCACTGCGTTACTCTTTTCCCTTTAATATGACCATTTCCTGTCCCAATTCCTGTGTTACTGATCATACAGGAGGCATCTCACCCTGTATACGGCAGATAGCAATGGTGTACGGACAGGCCTGCTACCATAGCCCATACAATGTACTGATCATTGAGTGGCACTGATGCCCGTCTGTGGGACTGCACATGTCTGCCCACTCTCTGTTCCGCTTGAGCAGCCATCAGATGTTTCCGAACCCAGGCCCTGCGCTCTGACCCAGTTTTCTGGCTGCTGGTCGTGTGTGTGCGCGGCCTCTTACAGTCCACCAGGATCACTCTTAGCCAGCAGCAGTCTCCTCTCCCTGCCTAATGAGTACGTGATGGGGGTGTGGGGCGTATGGAAAGCCTGGGATCATCTTTAGTCATTAAGGGGTCTATTTACTTAGCAGTGATAGGAGACAGAGTGAAAAGTGATAAGGTACCAGCCAATCAGCTCCCAACTGTCATCTCACAGGCTGTGTTTGAAAAATGACAGTTGGGAGCTGATTGGCTGGCACCTTATCACTTTTCACTCTGTCTCCTAACACTGCTTAGTAAATAGACCCCTAAGTGAGTGGGGGACTAGGTATGCAGTTGCATGGGTTCACGCGCCTTACCTTTAACTGGGAGAGCGTTCGCCATTGTATGTATAGTGTCTAGCACGTGCGCTAGAAAGACCCTGTACATGATATATTATGGTATGTAGTTACTATGATGACAATCTGAGCGCTGGTAGTCACTGGCCGCCCTCTCTGTCACTCCCAGCATGGCCCGCCTCCTGCTCTGCAATCTGCATTGTGGGCTGCGCGCTGGCTCCTCCTGGGCCCCACCCACCGCACAGAACAACTGCAAGAGAAGTGGACAGGAGCGGAGGGATATCGGTGGTGTTGGATTTTTTTTCTTCTTTGGGTCCCGTTAAAGTTATTAAAAAAAAAAAAGGATTTTGCGAGCGCATCTGAATATTCAAACAGACTTGGGGCCATATTCAATTTGGAGCGAAAAAGCCGTTATCGGTGAATATTGTTCGCCGATGATGTCATTTTCGCCGTTTTCACTTTTCCCAGTATTCAATTTCAAAGACCTTTTGCAGATGCAAAAAAGTTTTGGAAAAATCCAGGGAAAGGTTTTCACCATAGTGCAGAATTGGGGTTTTAAGATTCAAACTAAAAAAAAAGGACCCTGCACCCCTTGGACTGTCCCCCAAAAGTATTCTGTGTCAAAAATAAAATAAACAGGACACCCCAAAAAATGTACTTTCATTTTGGGGGCTAAAAAAAAAGTTTGGGGACAAACGTTTAAACTAGCTAAATAGACTGTGGGGGGGTGGGGGGGGGGATGTGTGTTGTTGTTTTTTAGTGCGGTTGATTGCGGCAGGTGGATTATTAACGATTTTTATTTGATGGGACTGGTTATTTTCCCCCCAAAATTTTGCTAAATGCTATTCTTGTCCACTTTGTCAAAGACACCTACAGCACTGAGTCCATTTGAAGACCCCAAATACCTTTAGCAGGGATATTCTGGGGGTACCCATAGTGATCCCCCAAAATGACAGGACGTTTCGCTAATTACTTTTTCGACAGGTCCCGTTTTTGCCTATTTGAAATTGAATATGGGGATAGGCGGGCACGCACCCGATAGTTTTTCACCCAGAAAAGCGCCGATGACGGCGAAAAGTCTGGCAACGAACTTTTCACCTCAAATTGAATATGGGGATAGGCGGGCATGCACCCGATAGTTTTTCACCCAGAAAAGCGCCGATGACGGCGAAAAGTCTGGCAACGAACTTTTCACCTCAAATTGAATATGGTCCATAGACTATAAAGGCACATTATTGTAAAGCCAAAGAACGCGAAGTACACGCATGTTTTGTATGACCTTTTTTTTCCCCCTATAAAATAAGTCAGGACAAAAGGTATTGCCAGTGAGGCCGGGCTGGCATTATACCAGTTCCATCAAAAAGTGACGCAGACTATGTCAGCAAAGCACAGTAAGATGTACCCATTGTTTATAAACTTTTGAGCGTTCAGTTAGTGACATCACAATTGGGCGCACAGAAGAAACATGATCATTGTGTGGCGTGTTCCTTCATGTATGTTTGACATACAGGTGAGACTCGCATGTGGAGAGCCCGTGGAGGGCCGGTAGAAGACCGTAAGCTCAGTAAGTATGACCGTTCAGCATGCTCCAGTAGGAATGGACATTGGAAGCCAATGGTTAGTAATCATCGATGTTCCCAATTCAATGGAAGTACTTTTCCCATCGACTTGCAAGTATTTGATGGTTGCCAGCCATCGGATGCAGCTTTCCGTTGCCCATCCTATGGCTGTAAGCTTCTATGTAGCTGCGGACACTTGGAAGTGATGCCCACAGCTCAGCTAATGTGCGCATCAATGGTTATATCATCGGATGGTGTTAATGATCTCTGGGTTTGATGTCTGAAGCCTGGCAAGCATTTGATGCCGGGATTCCGATAGCCATGCTTCTGTTCCAGTCCTCCTTCTGAATTCTGATACCCCCATAACCTGGTGTTTGCATTGGAGCAAGCACAGGGGTATAGTGGAAAACCTGCAAAAAGCAGCATCCGTCCTGGGCACAATCCACCTGTGACTATCGAACATCAAAGCAAGAAAATTTGTGCCTATATAACGTCAAGGGGGCCTATTTATAAACAGTATTTGCACTGGTGATGGTACGGAAATAGCAGCTGATTAGAACTAAATTAATTACTGATGCTATTTGTTAATTCCTGTTACTGATGGAGCACAGCGTAGTCCTCATACTATGAGGGGTATTCAATATGGGAGCGAAATGTCCGTGCTGGACTTTTTGCTCCACATCGGAGCTTTTCCTGGGATAAAGTATCGGCCGTGCGCCCGCTTTATCCCCGTATTCAATTAAAAAGCTACGAAAACGTGAGCCAGCGAAATAGGATCATCAAAAAAAAATGGGATTTACCTAGAATAAATTGACCCCCCCTAAAGCTGTCAAAACATGGGGGATCACTATGGGTTTTAGGCTGCAAATGAAAGTCGGGGTTTTAAATAACCGCGGCAGGTGTTTTTTTCCCGATATTGAAGAAGTGATGCAGAAGAGCACTTAGGTTATTTTGTTTTGTTTTTTTTAAGTGGTCCCATCAAATTTGGGGTACATGAAAATGGGTAATAGCAAATTTTAAAGTCCCTAAAGTGTTTTTTTTTTAAATTCAGCAAAAAAGCACCTGCCGCTATAATTCTATTCTAGAATACACCTGCCGCTAATAATCTATTCTAGAATACACCTGCCGCTAATAATCTATTCTATAATACACCTGCCGCTAATAATCTATTCTAGAATACACCTGCCGCTAATAATCTATTATAGAATACACCTGCCGCTAATAATCTATTCTAGAATACACCTGCCGCTATTAATCTATTCTAGAATACACCTGCCGCTAATAATCTATTCTAGAATACACCTGCCGCTAATAATCTATTCTATAATACACCTGCCGCTAATAATCTATTCTAGAATACACCTGCCGCTAATAATCTATTATAGAATACACCTGCCAGTAATAACCTATTCTAGAATACACCTGCCGCTAATAACCTATTCTAGAATACACCTGCCGCTAATAATCTATTCTAGAATACACCTGCCGCTAATAATCTATTCTAGAATACACCTGCCGCTAATAATCTATTCTAGAATACACCTGCCGCTAATAATCTATTCTAGAATACACCTGCCGCTAATAACCTATTCTAGAATACACCTGCCGCTAATAACCTATTCTAGAATACACCTGCCGCTAATAATCTATTCTAGAATACACCTGCCGCTAATAATCTATTCTAGAATACACCTGCCGCTAATAATCTATTCTAGAATACACCTGCCGCTAATAATCTATTATAGAATACACTTGCCGCTAATAATCTATTCTAGAATACACCTGCCGCTAATAATCTATTCTAGAATACACCTGCCGCTAATAATCTATTCTAGAATACACCTGCCGCTAATAATCTATTCTAGAATACACCTGCCGCTAATAATCTATTCTAGAATACACCTGCCGCTAATAGCCTATTCTAGAATACACCTGCCGCTAATAATCTATTCTAGAATACACCTGCCGCTAATAATCTATTCTAGAATACACCTGCCGCTAATAGCCTATTCTAGAATACACCTGCCGCTAATAATCTATTCTATAATACACCTGCCGCTAATAATCTATTCTAGAATACACCTGCCGCTAATAATCTATTCTAGAATACACCTGCCGCTAATAATCTATTCTAGAATACACCTGCCGCTATTAATCTATTCTAGAATACACCTGCCGCTAATAATCTATTCTAGAATACACCTGCCGCTAATAATCTATTCTAGAATACACCTGCCGCTAATAATCTATTCTAGAATACACCTGCCGCTAATAATCTATTCTAGAAAACACCTGCCGCTAATAATCTATTCTAGAATACACCTGCCGCTAATAACCTATTCTAGAATACACCTGCCGCTAATAACCTATTCTAGAATACACCTGCCGCTAATAATCTATTCTAGAATACACCTGCCGCTAATAACCTATTCTAGAATACATCTGCCGCTAATAATCTATTCTAGAATACACCTGCCGCTAATAATCTATTATAGAATACACTTGCCGCTAATAATCTATTCTAGAATACACCTGCCGCTAATAATCTATTCTAGAATACACCTGCCGCTAATAATCTATTCTAGAATACACCTGCCGCTAATAATCTATTCTAGAATACACCTGCCGCTAATAATCTATTCTAGAATACACCTGCCGCTAATAGCCTATTCTAGAATACACCTGCCGCTAATAATCTATTCTAGAATACACCTGCCGCTAATAATCTATTATAGAATACACCTGCCGCTAATAGCCTATTCTAGAATACACCTGCCGCTAATAATCTATTCTAGAATACACCTGCCGCTAATAATCTATTATAGAATACACCTGCCGCTAATAATCTATTCTAGAATACACCTGCCGCTAATAATCTATTCTAGAAAACACCTGCCACTAATAATCTATTCTAGAATACACCTGCCGCTAATAATCTATTCTAGAATACACCTGCTGCTAATAGCCTATTCTAGAATACACCTGCCGCTAATAGCCTATTCTAGAATACACCTGCCGCTAATAATCTATTCTAGAATACACCTGCCGCTAATAATCTATTCTAGAATACACCTGCCGCTAATAATCTATTCTAGAATACACCTGCCGCTATAATTCTATTCTAGAATACACCTGCCGCCAATAACCTATTATAGAATACACCTGCCGGTAATAACCTATTCTAGAAAACACCTGCCGGTAATAATCTATTCTAGAATACACCTGCCGCTAATAATCTATTATAGAATACACCTGCCGCTAATAATCTATTATAGAATACACCTGCCGCATACTTACAGAATAGCCCTGAACCTATTTCCCTGTTTTTAAACACTTTTTGACTTTTTTTTTTTTCACCCCAAATTTTTAAATACATTTTTTGGGGTGTCCCTATTTTTTTTTTTTTTTACTTTTTTTGACACAGTTTATTTTTAAATGTCAATCTCAGGGGTGCAGGCTATTTTTTTTAAGCCTGCACCCCTAAACCCCAATTCTGCACTTTTTTTCGCCACCTATTCAATGGTGAAAAGTTATCCCCGTTTTTTTTCAAAGACTTTTCGAACCTGTGAAAAGTGTTTGAAATTGAATACGGGGATAATTGAAATTGGCGAAAATGAACGAAATTTTCGCTCCAAATTGAATACCCCTGCATGTATATAGAGGATTTTGTGGTTGTGTTACTTCTCAAACTCTGAAAACAACGTTTTTTGAGCTTGACAGCATAGCATGGACTAACTAAGATGGCTGCTCGTAGTGCACGTGTGTGACCTAAGGCCGCTGGTGAGACGGCAGCCTGCAGTGTAAAGTACTAGGCTTCGCTTGCGCTATTACATGCGTCTATATGAATAGAGGGCCTGATTCAGAGCCACTCATAAGCGGCCGCTCGTTCGCTCCGAGCGATGTTCGCACGTCTGCGCATGCGTATGGGTCGTAATGCGCATGCACCAACCAGTCATTGCGGTCGGAAATCGTGTGCTCGCAAAATAGCGAGTGTCTGCTAATTTGAGTGACAGGATGAGGCGTTTGTGGGTGGTAACAGGGGAAGGTGCTTGAAAACGGGGAGTGGTGATTCGAACGCAGGCGTGCCAAACGGTCAAAACGGGCGTTTAATGGGTGTGCATAATTAACAAAGCAGCGTCATCGACAACGTCACCTGGTTGTTTCTTAGTCTGAACTGTTCACATTATTGCGGTAGGAAAATCCAACCACAAGCACTGCGAGCAGTTCAGATGCCTTTCGATGTACTCGATTAATCAAATAAATAGCGGAGATGATGTAGGATGCGAGCGGCCAGGGGGCGTCTTTACAAAATAGCGAGTGCATGTTTCGTTTGCTCTTTCAGACATAGAGGCGTCAACAGACCGCAAAGAGCGAGCGCTCAATTTAAATAGCCGGCCCCTTTTTCTGAACGAGCGAGCGCAATTAGCGTCCGGCTCTGAATCAGGCCCAGATTACGTTAGTTCACACGTTCTCATAGTCAGGGCCTGATTGAGAGAGGGATACAAATGCCATCGCAGCAAAAATCTCTTGCGGATCGCAATTGCGGAAAAATGAAAATAACTTAATCACCTTCTAGTGCTTAGAACCGGCCACTGAAAGCGTCTCACAATATCGGAAAGCTATAACGCAGATCAGGCAGCCATCAGCTTTCTGAGTCTAAGCTGCCGCAAACATAGGGGGTCTCCAGACATGCCGAGGGTTCTCCTGCTGCGCGCAAGGACAGTGACTAATTTATAGATGCCCAGAAAACAGTGTTTAAGCCGTCTGACACGCCTGCGTTTCTCGAGCCACACCCGTTACCAACCCCAAACGCTGACTACCTGTCACTCACTTTCTGAGCGAATCCTCTGTGTGAGCGTACTTGCAATTCAATCACTACGTGTGCACAATGGACCCAAAACAGTGCATGTTTTCCAGGTCACCTCACAGAATCGCAAGTGAAATACTTAGCTCCACCTGTGGATCTTTGAAAATGTGTCTGAGTAATGAGTACACCTGTGCACCTGCTGGGTGACCTGGGAAATGTAGCTGAGTAATGAGTACACCTGTGCACCTGCTGGGTGACCTGGGAAATGTAGCTGAGTAATGAGTACACCTGTGCACCTGCTGGGTGACCTGGGAAATGTAGCTGAGTAATGAGTACACCTGTGCTCCTGCTGGGTGACCTGGGAAATGTAGCTGAGTAATGAGTACACCTGTGCTCCTGCTGGGTGACCTGGGAAATGTGTCAGTGTGTAATGAGTACACCTGTGCTCCTGCTGGGTGACCTGGGAAATGTGTCTGTGAGTAATGAGTACACCTGTGCACCTGCTGGGTGACCTGGGAAATGTAGCTGAGTAATGAGTACACCTGTGCTCCTGCTGGGTGACCTGGGAAATGTGTCAGTGTGTAATGAGTACACCTGTGCTCCTGCTGGGTGACCTGGGAAATGTGTCAGTGTGTAATGAGTACACCTGTGCTCCTGCTGGGTGACCTGGGAAATGTGTCAGTGTGTAATGAGTACACCTGTGCTCCTGCTGGGTGACCTGGGAAATGTGTCTGTGAGTAATGAGTACACCTGTGCACCTGCTGGGTGACCTGGGAAATGTAGCTGAGTAATGAGTACACCTGTGCTCCTGCTGGGTGACCTGGGAAATGTGTCAGTGTGTAATGAGTACACCTCTGCTCCTGCTGGGTGACCTGGGAAATGTGTCAGTGTGTAATGAGTACACCTGTGCTCCTGCTGGGTGACCTGGGAAATGTGTCAGTGAGTAATGAATACACCTGTGCACCTGCTGGCTAACCTGGGAAATGTGTCTGTGAGTAATGATTACACCTGTGCTCCTGCTGGGTGACCTGGGAAATGTCTGTGAGTAATGAGTACACCTGTGCACCTGCTGGGTGACCTGGGAAATGTAGCTGAGTAATGAGTACACCTGTGCACCTGCTGGGTGACCTGGGAAATGTAGCTGAATAATGAGTACACCTGTGCTCCTGCTGGGTGACCTGGGAAATGTGTCAGTGTGTAATGAGTACACCTGTGCTCCTGCTGGGTGACCTGGGAAATGTGTCTGTGAGTAATGAGTACACCTGTGCACCTGCTGGGTGACCTGGGAAATGTAGCTGAGTAATGAGTACACCTGTGCTCCTGCTGGGTGACCTGGGAAATGTGTCAGTGTGTAATGAGTACACCTGTGCTCCTGCTGGGTGACCTGGGAAATGTGTCAGTGAGTAATGAATACACCTGTGCACCTGCTGGCTAACCTGGGAAATGTAGCTGAGTAATGAGTACACCTGTGCTCCTGCTGGGTGACCTGGGAAATGTCTGTGAGTAATGAGTACACCTGTGCTCCTGCTGGGTGACCTGGAAAATGTGTCTGTGATTAATAAATACACCTGTGCACCTGCTGGGTGACCTGGGAAACGAACTGAGGACCGGGATTGAGAATCACTGCGCTAGTTTATATTAAATTTTCATAAAGTACTTTTAATTATATTTCTAAAATACTGACTAAACAGTGCATAGAGTGTGTGCATGTCTATCTATCTATCTATCTATCTATCTACCTGTATTACAGATAGGCACACACTCATCTACCTGTATTACAGATAGGCACACACTCATCTACCTGTATTACAGATAGGCACGCACTCATCTCCCAGTATTACAGATAGGCACGCACTCATCTCCCTGTGTTACAGATAGGCACGCACTCATCTCCCTGTGTTACAGATAGGCACACTCATCTCCGAGTATTACAGATAGGCACGCACTCATCTACCTGTATTACAGATAGGCACGCACTCATCTCCCAGTGTTACAGATAGGCACGCACTCATCTCCCAGTATTACAGATAGGCACGCACTCATTTACCTGTATTACAGATAGGCACACACTCATCTCCCTGTGTTACAGATAGGCACGCACTCATCTACCTGTATTACAGATAGGCACACACTCATCTCCCTGTGTTACTACAGATAGGCACGCACTCATCTCCCAGTATTACAGATAGGCACGCACTCATCTCCCTGTATTACAGATAGGCACGCACTCATCTCCCTGTATTACAGATAGGCACGCACTCATCTCCCAGTATTACAGATAGGCACGCACTCATCTACCTGTATTACAGATAGGCACGCACTCATCTCCCTGTATTACAGATAGGCACGCACTCATCTCCCAGTATTACAGATAGGCACGCACTCATCTCCCTGTGTTACAGATAGGCACACACTCATCTCCCTGTGTTACTACAGATAGGCACGCACTCATCTCCCAGTATTACAGATAGGCACGCACTCATCTCCCTGTATTACAGATAGGCACGCACTCATCTCCCTGTATTACAGATAGGCACGCACTCATCTCCCAGTATTACAGATAGGCACGCACTCATCTACCTGTATTACAGATAGGCACGCACTCATCTCCCAGTGTTACAGATAGGCACGCACTCATCTCCCAGTATTACAGATAGGCACGCACTCATTTACCTGTATTACAGATAGGCACACACTCATCTCCCTGTGTTACAGATAGGCACGCACTCATCTACCTGTATTACAGATAGGCACACACTCATCTCCCTGTGTTACTACAGATAGGCACACACTCATCTCCCAGTATTACAGATAGGCACACACTCATCTCCCTGTATTACAGATAGGCACACTCATCTCCCTGTATTACAGATAGGCACACACTCACCTCCCAGTATTACAGATAGGCACACACTCACCTCCCTGTGTTACAGATAGGCACACACTCACCTACCAGAATTACAGATAGGCACACACTCACCTCCCTGTATTACAGATAGGCACACACTCATCTCCCTGTATTACAGATAGGCACACACTCATCTACCAGTATTACAGATAGGCACACACTCACCTCCCTGTATTACAGATAGGCACACACTCACCTACCAGAATTACAGATAGGCACACACTCACCTCCCTGTATTACAGATAGGCACACACTCATCTCCCTGTATTACAGATAGGCACACACTCATCTCCCTGTATTACAGATAGGCACACACTCATCTCCCTGTATTACTGATAGGCACACACTCATCTCCCAGTATTACAGATAGGCACACACTCATCTCCCTGTATTACAGATAGGCACACACTCATCTCCCTGTATTACAGATAGGCACACACTCATCTCCCTGTATTACAGATAGGCACACACTCATCTCCCTGTATTACAGATAGGCACACACTCATCTCCCTGTATTACAGATAGGCACGCACTCATCTCCCAGTGTTACAGATAGGCACGCACTCATCTCCCAGTGTTACAGATAGGCACGCACTCATCTCCCAGTGTTACAGATAGGCACGCACTCATCTCCCTGTATTACAGATAGGCACGCACTCATCTCCCAGTATTACAGATAGGCACGCACTCATCTCCCTGTATTACAGATAGGCACACTCATCTCCCTGTATTACAGATAGGCACACTCATCTCCCTGTATTACAGATAGGCACACACTCATCTCCGTGTGTTACTACAGATAGGCACACACTCATCTCCCTGTATTACAGATAGGCACGCACTCATCTCCCTGTATTACAGATAGGCACGCACTCATCTCCCTGTATTACAGATAGGCACGCACTCATCTCCCTGTATTACAGATAGGCACGCACTCATCACCCTGTATTACAGATAGGCACGCACTCACCTCTCAGTATTACAGATAGGCACGAACTCACCTCCCTGTATTACAGATAGGCACGCACTCACCTCCCTGTATTACAGATAGGCACGCACTCACCTCTCAGTATTACAGATAGGCACGCACTCATCTCCCTGTATTACAGATAGGCACGCACTCATCTCCCTTTGTTACAGATAGGCACGCACTCCTCTCTCTGTGATACAGATAGGCACGCACTCATCTCCCTGTGTTACAGATAGGCACGCACTCATCTCCCTGTTACAGATAGGCACGCACTCATCTCCCTGTGTTACAGATAGGCACGCACTCATCTCCCTGTGTTACAGAAAGGCACGCACTCATGCACACTCATCTCCCAGTATTACAGATAGGCACACTCATCTCCCAGTATTACAGATAGGCACACTCATCTCCCAGTATTATAGATAGGCACGCACTCATGCACACTCATCTCCCAGTATCACAGATAGACACACTCATCTCCCTGTATCACAGATAGGCACACACTCATCTCCCTGTATCACAGATAGGCACACACTCATCTCCCAGTATTACAGATAGGCACACACTCATCTCCCTGTATTACGGATAGGCACACACTCATCTCCCAGTATTACGGATAGGCACGCACTGATCTCCCAGTATTACGGATAGGCACGCACTCATCTCCCAATATTACGGATAGGCACGCACTCATCTCCCTGTATTACGGATAGGCACGCACTCATCTCCCTGTGTTACGGATAGGCACGCACTCATCTCCCAGTGTTACGGATAGGCACGCACTCTTCTCCCTGTATTACGGATAGGCACGCACTCATCTCCCTGTATTACGGATAGGCACGCACTCATCTACCAGTATTACGGATAGGCACGCACTCATCTCCCTGTATTACGGATAGGCGCACTCATCTCCCTGTATTACGGATAGGCACACACTCATCTCCCTGTATTACGGATAGGCACACACTCATCTCCCTGTATTACGGATAACTCATCTCCCTGTATTACAGATAGGCACACACTCATCTCCCTGTATTACAGATAGGCACGCACTCATCCCCCTGTGTTACAGATAGGCACGCACTCATCCCCCTGTGTTACAGATAGGCACGCACTCATCTCCCTGTGTTACAGATAGGCACGCACTCATCTCCCTGTGTTACAGATAGGCACACTCATCTCCCTGTGTTACAGATAGGCACACACTCACCTCCCTGTGTTACAGATAGGCACACACTCATCTCCCTGTGTTACAGATAGGCACACACTCACCTCCCTGTGTTACAGATAGGCACACACTCATCTACCAGTGTTACAGATAGGCACACACTCATCTCCCTGTATTACAGATAGGCACGCACTCATCTCCCTGTATTACTGATAGGCACGCACTCATCCCCCTGTATTACTGATAGGCACGCACTCATCCCCCTGTATTACAGATAGGCACGCACTCACCTCCCTGTATTACAGATAGGCACGCACTCACCTCCCTGTATTACTGATAGGCACACTCATCTCCCTGTATTACTGATAGGCACACTCATCTCCCTGTATTACAGATAGGCACACACTCATCTCCCAGTATTACAGATAGGCACACACTCATCTCCCTGTATTACAGATAGGCACACACTCATCTCCCTGTATTACAGATAGGCACACACTCACCTCCCTGTATTACAGATAGGCACACACTCACCTCCCTGTATTACAGATAGGCACACACTCATCTCCCTGTATTACAGATAGGCACACACTCATCTCCCTGTATTACAGATAGGCACACTCATCTCCCTGTGTTACAGATAGGCACACTCATCTCCCTGTGTTAAAGATAGGCACACACTCACCTACCAGTGTTACAGATAGGCACACACTCACCTCCCTGTATTACAGATAGGCACACACTCACCTCCCTGTATTACAGATAGGCACACACTCATCTCCCTGTATTACAGATAGGCACACACTCATCTCCCTGTATTACAGATAGGCACACACTCATCTCCCTGTATTACAGATAGGCACACACTCATCTCCCTGTGTTACAGATAGGCACACTCATCTCCCTGTGTTACAGATAGGCACACTCATCTCCCTGTGTTACAGATAGGCACACTCATCTCCCTGTGTTACAGATAGGCACACACTCATCTCCGTGTGTTACAGATAGGCACACACTCATCTCCGTGTGTTACAGATAGGCACACACTCATCTCCCAGTGTTACAGATAGGCACACACTCATCTCCCAGTGTTACTGATAGGCACGCTCTCATCCCCCTGTATTACTGATAGGCACGCACTCATCCCCCTGTATTACAGATAGGCACGCACTCATCCCCCTGTATTACAGATAGGCACGCACTCATCTCCCTGTATTACAGATAGGCACGCACTCATCTCCCTGTATTACAGATAGGCACGCACTTATCACCCTGTATTACAGATAGGCACGCACTCACCTCTCAGTATTACAGATAGGCACGAACTCACCTCCCTGTATTACAGATAGGCACGCACTCACCTCCCTGTATTACAGATAGGCACGCACTCACCTCTCAGTATTACAGATAGGCACGCACTCATCTCCCTGTATTACAGATAGGCACGCACTCCTCTCCCTTTGTTACAGATAGGCACGCACTCCTCTCTCTGTGATACAGATAGGCACGCACTCATCTCCCTGTGTTACAGATAGGCACGCACTCATCTCCCTGTTACAGATAGGCACGCACTCATCTCCCTGTGTTACAGATAGGCACGCACTCATCTCCCTGTGTTACAGAAAGGCACGCACTCATGCACACTCATCTCCCAGTATTACAGATAGGCACACTCATCTCCCAGTATTACAGATAGGCACACTCATCTCCCAGTATTATAGATAGGCACGCACTCATGCACACTCATCTCCCAGTATCACAGATAGACACACTCATCTCCCTGTATCACAGATAGGCACACACTCATCTCCCTGTATCACAGATAGGCACACACTCATCTCCCAGTATTACAGATAGGCACACACTCATCTCCCTGTATTACGGATAGGCACACACTCATCTCCCAGTATTACGGATAGGCACGCACTCATCTCCCAGTATTACGGATAGGCACGCACTCATCTCCCAATATTACGGATAGGCACGCACTCATCTCCCTGTATTACGGATAGGCACGCACTCATCTCCCTGTGTTACGGATAGGCACGCACTCATCTCCCAGTGTTACGGATAGGCACGCACTCTTCTCCCTGTATTACGGATAGGCACGCACTCATCTCCCTGTATTACGGATAGGCACGCACTCATCTACCAGTATTACGGATAGGCACGCACTCATCTCCCTGTATTACGGATAGGCGCACTCATCTCCCTGTATTACGGATAGGCACACACTCATCTCCCTGTATTACGGATAGGCACACACTCATCTCCCTGTATTACGGATAACTCATCTCCCTGTATTACAGATAGGCACACACTCATCTCCCTGTATTACAGATAGGCACGCACTCATCCCCCTGTGTTACAGATAGGCACGCACTCATCCCCCTGTGTTACAGATAGGCACGCACTCATCTCCCTGTGTTACAGATAGGCACGCACTCATCTCCCTGTGTTACAGATAGGCACACTCATCTCCCTGTGTTACAGATAGGCACACACTCACCTCCCTGTGTTACAGATAGGCACACACTCACCTCCCTGTGTTACAGATAGGCACACACTCACCTCCCTGTGTTACAGATAGGCACACACTCATCTACCAGTGTTACAGATAGGCACACACTCATCTCCCTGTATTACAGATAGGCACGCACTCATCTCCCTGTATTACTGATAGGCACGCACTCATCCCCCTGTATTACTGATAGGCACGCACTCATCCCCCTGTATTACAGATAGGCACGCACTCACCTCCCTGTATTACAGATAGGCACGCACTCACCTCCCTGTATTACTGATAGGCACACTCATCTCCCTGTATTACTGATAGGCACACTCATCTCCCTGTATTACAGATAGGCACACACTCATCTCCCAGTATTACAGATAGGCACACACTCATCTCCCTGTATTACAGATAGGCACACACTCATCTCCCTGTATTACAGATAGGCACACACTCACCTCCCAGTATTACAGATAGGCACACACTCAGCTCCCAGTATTACAGATAGGCACACACTCACCTCCCTGTGTTAAAGATAGGCACACACTCACCTACCAGTGTTACAGATAGGCACACACTCACCTCCCTGTATTACAGATAGGCACACACTCACCTCCCTGTATTACAGATAGGCACACACTCATCTCCCTGTATTACAGATAGGCACACACTCATCTCCCTGTATTACAGATAGGCACACACTCATCTCCCTGTATTACAGATAGGCACACACTCATCTCCCTGTGTTACAGATAGGCACACTCATCTCCCTGTGTTACAGATAGGCACACTCATCTCCCTGTGTTACAGATAGGCACACTCATCTCCCTGTGTTACAGATAGGCACACACTCATCTCCGTGTGTTACAGATAGGCACACACTCATCTCCGTGTGTTACAGATAGGCACACACTCATCTCCCAGTGTTACAGATAGGCACACACTCATCTCCCAGTGTTACTGATAGGCACGCTCTCATCCCCCTGTATTACTGATAGGCACGCACTCATCCCCCTGTATTACAGATAGGCACGCACTCATCTCCCTGTATTACAGATAGGCACGCACTCATCTCCCTGTATTACAGATAGGCACGCACTCATCTCCCTGTATTACAGATAGGCACGCACTCACCTCCCTGTATTACAGATAGGCACGCACTCACCTCCCTGTATTACAGATAGGCACGCACTCATCTCCCTGTATTACAGATAGGCATGCACTCCTCTCCCTTTGTTACAGATAGGCACGCACTCCTCTCTCTGTGATACAGATAGGCACGCACTCTTCTCCCTGTGTTACAGATAGGCACGCACTCATCTCCCTGTGTTACAGATAGGCACGCACTCATCTCCCTGTGTTACAGAAAGGCACGCACTCATGCACACTCATCTCCCAGTATTACAGATAGGCACACTCATCTCCCAGTATTACAGATAGGCACACTCATCTCCCAGTATTACAGATAGGCACGCACTCATGCACACTCATCTCCCTGTATCAAAGATAGGCACACACTCATCTCCCTGTATCACAGATAGGCACACACTCATCTCCCAGTATCACAGATAGGCACACACTCATCTCCCTGATTTACAGATAGGCACGCACTCATCTCCCTGTATTACGGATAGGCACGCACTCATCTCCCAGTATTACGGATAGGCACGCACTCATCTCCCAGTGTTACGGATAGGCACGCACTCATCCCCCTGTATTACGGATAGGCACGCACTCATCTCCCTGTGTTACGGATAGGCACGCACTCATCTCCCTGTGTTACGGATAGGCACGCACTCATCTCCCAGTGTTACGGATAGGCACGCACTCATCTCCCTGTATTACGGATAGGCACGCACTCATCTCCCTGTATTACGGATAGGCACGCACTCATCTACCAGTATTACGGATAGGCACGCACTCATCTCCCTGTATTACGGATAGGCACACTCATCTCCCTGTATTACGGATAGGCACACACTCATCTCCCTGTGTTACGGATAGGCACGCACTCATCTCCCTGTGTTACGGATAGGCACGCACTCATCTCCCAGTGTTACGGATAGGCACGCACTCATCTCCCTGTATTACGGATAGGCACGCACTCATCTCCCTGTATTACGGATAGGCACGCACTCATCTCCCAGTATTACGGATAGGCACGCACTCATCTCCCTGTATTACGGATAGGCACACTCATCTCCCTGTATTACGGATAGGCACACACTCATCTCCCTGTATTACGGATAGGCACACACTCATCTCCCTGTATTACGGATAACTCATCTCCCTGTATTACAGATAGGCACACACTCATCTCCCTGTATTACAGATAGGCACACACTCATCTCCCTGTGTTACAGATAGGCACGCACTCATCCCCCTGTGTTACAGATAGGCACGCACTCATCCCCCTGTGTTACAGATAGGCACGCACTCACCTCCCTGTGTTACAGATAGGCACGCACTCACCTCCCTGTATTACAGATAGGCACGCACTCACCTCCCTGTATTACAGATAGGCACGCACTCACCTCTCAGTATTACAGATAGGCACGCACTCATCTCCCTGTATTACAGATAGGCACGCACTCATCTCCCTTTGTTACAGATAGGCACGCACTCCTCTCTCTGTGATACAGATAGGCACGCACTCTTCTCCCTGTGTTACAGATAGGCACGCACTCATCTCCCTGTTACAGATAGGCACGCACTCATCTCCCTGTGTTACAGATAGGCACGCACTCAACTCCCAGTGTTACAGATAGGCACGCACTCACCTCCCAGTGTTACAGATAGGCACGCACTCACCTCCCAGTGTTACAGATAGGCACGCACTCACCTCCCAGTGTTACAGATAGGCACGCACTCACCTCCCTATGTTACAGATAGGCACGCACTCACCTCCCAGTGTTAGATAGGCACGCACTCACCTCCCAGTATTACAGATAGGCACGCACTCACCTCCCTGTATTACAGATAGGCACGCACTCACCTCCCTGTATTACTGATAGGCACGCACTCACCTCCCTGTATTACAGATAGGCACGCACTCATCTCCCTGTATTACAGATAGGCACTCTCATCTCCCTGTATTACAGATAGGCACGCACTCATCTCCCTGTATTACAGATAGGCACGCACTCATCTCCCTGTATTACAGATAGGCACACTCATCTCCCTGTGTTACAGATAGGCACACACTCACCTCCCTGTGTTACAGATAGGCACACACTCACCTCCCTGTGTTACAGATAGGCACACACTCATCTCCCTGTGTTACTGATAGGCACGCACTCATCTCCCTGTGTTACTGATAGGCACGCACTCACCTCCCTGTGTTACAGATAGGCTAGCACTCACCTCCCTGTGTTACAGATAGGCACGCACTCACCTCCCTGTATTACAGATAGGCCAGCACTCATCCCCCTGTATTACAGATAGGCACGCACTCACCTCCCTGTATTACAGATAGGCACGCACTCACCTCCCTGTATTACAGATAGGCACGCACTCACCTCCCTGTATTACAGATAGGCACGCACTCACCTCTCAGTATTACAGATAGGCACGCACTCACCTCCCTGTATTACAGATAGGCACGCACTCACCTCTCAGTATTACAGATAGGCACGCACTCATCTCCCTGTATTACAGATAGGCACGCACTCATCTCCCTTTGTTACAGATAGGCACGCACTCATCTCCCTGTGTTACAGATAGGCACGCACTCATCTCCCTGTGTTACAGATAGGCACGCACTCATGCACACTCATCTCCCAGTATTACAGATAGGCAGACTCATCTCCCAGTGTTACAGATAGGCACGCACTCATCTCCCTGTATTACAGATAGGCACGCACTCATCTCCCTGTATTACAGATAGGCACACTCATCTCCCTGTATTACAGATAGGCACACTCATCTCCCTGTATTACAGATAGGCACACTCATCTCCCTGTATTACAGATAGGCACACACTCATCTCCCAGTATTACAGATAGGCACGCACTCATCTCCCAGTGTTACAGATAGGCACGCACTCATCTCCCTGTATTACAGATAGGCACGCACTCATCTCCTTGTATTACAGATAGGCACGCACTCATCTCCCTGTATTACAGATAGGCACGCACTCATCTACCAGTATTACAGATAGGCACGCACTCATCTCCCTGTATTACTGATAGGCACACTCATCTCCCTGTGTTACAGATAGGCTAGGCACACACTCACCTCCCTGTATTACAGATAGGCACACACTCATCTCCCTGTATTACAGATAGGCACGCACTCATCTACCAGTATTACAGATAGGCACGCACTCATCTCCCTGTATTACTGATAGGCACGCACTCATCTCCCTGTATTACTGATAGGCACGCACTCATCTCCCTGTATTACAGATAGGCACGCACTCATCCCCCTGTATTACAGATAGGCACGCACTCATCTCCCTGTATTACAGATAGGCACGCACTCATCTCCCTGTATTACAGATAGGCACGCACTCATCTCCCTGTATTACAGATAGGCACGCACTCATCACCCTGTATTACAGATAGGCACGCACTCACCTCTCAGTATTACAGATAGGCACGCACTCACCTCCCTGTATTACAGATAGGCACGCACTCACCTCCCTGTATTACAGATAGGCACGCACTCACCTCTCAGTATTACAGATAGGCACGCACTCATCTCCCTGTATTACAGATAGGCACGCACTCATCTCCCTTTGTTACAGATAGGCACGCACTCCTCTCTCTGTGATACAGATAGGCACGCACTCATCTCCCTGTGTTACAGATAGGCACGCACTCATCTCCCTGTTACAGATAGGCACGCACTCATCTCCCTGTGTTACAGATAGGCACGCACTCATCTCCCTGTGTTACAGAAAGGCACGCACTCATGCACACTCATCTCCCAGTATTACAGATAGGCACACTCATCTCCCAGTATTACAGATAGGCACACTCATCTCCCAGTATTACAGATAGGCACGCACTCATGCACACTCATCTCCCAGTATCACAGATAGGCACACTCATCTCCCTGTATCACAGATAGGCACACACTCATCTCCCTGTATCACAGATAGGCACACACTCATCTCCCAGTATTACAGATAGGCACACACTCATCTCCCTGTATTACGGATAGGCACACACTCATCTCCCAGTATTACGGATAGGCACGCACTCATCTCCCAGTATTAAGGATAGGCACGCACTCATCTCCCAATATTACGGATAGGCACGCACTCATCTCAATGTATTACGGATAGGCACGCACTCATCTCCCTGTGTTACGGATAGGCACACACTCATCTCCCTGTGTTACTACAGATAGGCACGCACTCATCTCCCAGTATTACAGATAGGCACGCACTCATCTCCCTGTATTACAGATAGGCACGCACTCATCTCCCTGTATTACAGATAGGCACGCACTCATCTCCCAGTATTACAGATAGGCACGCACTCATCTACCTGTATTACAGATAGGCACGCACTCATCTCCCAGTGTTACAGATAGGCACGCACTCATCTCCCAGTATTACAGATAGGCACGCACTCATTTACCTGTATTACAGATAGGCACACACTCATCTCCCTGTGTTACAGATAGGCACGCACTCATCTACCTGTATTACAGATAGGCACACACTCATCTCCCTGTGTTACTACAGATAGGCACACACTCATCTCCCAGTATTACAGATAGGCACACACTCATCTCCCTGTATTACAGATAGGCACACTCATCTCCCTGTATTACAGATAGGCACACACTCACCTCCCAGTATTACAGATAGGCACACACTCACCTCCCTGTGTTACAGATAGGCACACACTCACCTACCAGAATTACAGATAGGCACACACTCACCTCCCTGTATTACAGATAGGCACACACTCATCTCCCTGTATTACAGATAGGCACACACTCATCTACCAGTATTACAGATAGGCACACACTCACCTCCCTGTATTACAGATAGGCACACACTCACCTACCAGAATTACAGATAGGCACACACTCACCTCCCTGTATTACAGATAGGCACACACTCATCTCCCTGTATTACAGATAGGCACACACTCATCTCCCTGTATTACAGATAGGCACACACTCATCTCCCTGTATTACTGATAGGCACACACTCATCTCCCAGTATTACAGATAGGCACACACTCATCTCCATGTATTACAGATAGGCACACACTCATCTCCCTGTATTACAGATAGGCACACACTCATCTCCCTGTATTACAGATAGGCACACACTCATCTCCCTGTATTACAGATAGGCACGCACTCATCTCCCAGTGTTACAGATAGGCACGCACTCATCTGCCAGTGTTACAGATAGGCACGCACTCATCTCCCAGTGTTACAGATAGGCACGCACTCATCTCCCTGTATTACAGATAGGCACGCACTCATCTCCCAGTATTACAGATAGGCACGCACTCATCTCCCTGTATTACAGATAGGCACACTCATCTCCCTGTATTACAGATAGGCACACTCATCTCCCTGTATTACGGATAGGCACACACTCATCTCCCTGTGTTACGGATAGGCACGCACTCATCTCCCTGTGTTACGGATAGGCACGCACTCATCTCCCAGTGTTACGGATAGGCACGCACTCATCTCCCTGTATTACGGATAGGCACGCACTCATCTCCCTGTATTACGGATAGGCACGCACTCATCTCCCAGTATTACGGATAGGCACACACTCATCTCCCTGTATTACGGATAGGCACACTCATCTCCCTGTATTACGGATAGGCACACACTCATCTCCCTGTATTACGGATAGGCACACACTCATCTCCCTGTATTACGGATAACTCATCTCCCTGTATTACAGATAGGCACACACTCATCTCCCTGTATTACAGATAGGCACACACTCATCTCCCTGTGTTACAGATAGGCACGCACTCATCCCCCTGTGTTACAGATAGGCACGCACTCATCCCCCTGTGTTACAGATAGGCACGCACTCACCTCCCTGTGTTACAGATAGGCACGCACTCACCTCCCTGTATTACAGATAGGCACGCACTCACCTCCCTGTATTACAGATAGGCACGCACTCACCTCTCAGTATTACAGATAGGCACGCACTCATCTCCCTGTATTACAGATAGGCACGCACTCATCTCCCTTTGTTACAGATAGGCACGCACTCCTCTCTCTGTGATACAGATAGGCACGCACTCTTCTCCCTGTGTTACAGATAGGCACGCACTCATCTCCCTGTTACAGATAGGCACGCACTCATCTCCCTGTGTTACAGATAGGCACGCACTCAACTCCCAGTGTTACAGATAGGCACGCACTCACCTCCCAGTGTTACAGATAGGCACGCACTCACCTCCCAGTGTTACAGATAGGCACGCACTCACCTCCCAGTGTTACAGATAGGCACGCACTCACCTCCCTATGTTACAGATAGGCACGCACTCACCTCCCAGTGTTAGATAGGCACGCACTCACCTCCCAGTATTACAGATAGGCACGCACTCACCTCCCTGTATTACAGATAGGCACGCACTCACCTCCCTGTATTACTGATAGGCACGCACTCACCTCCCTGTATTACAGATAGGCACGCACTCATCTCCCTGTATTACAGATAGGCACTCTCATCTCCCTGTATTACAGATAGGCACGCACTCATCTCCCTGTATTACAGATAGGCACGCACTCATCTCCCTGTATTACAGATAGGCACACTCATCTCCCTGTGTTACAGATAGGCACACACTCACCTCCCTGTGTTACAGATAGGCACACACTCACCTCCCTGTGTTACAGATAGGCACACACTCATCTCCCTGTGTTACTGATAGGCACGCACTCATCTCCCTGTGTTACTGATAGGCACGCACTCACCTCCCTGTGTTACAGATAGGCTAGCACTCACCTCCCTGTGTTACAGATAGGCACGCACTCACCTCCCTGTATTACAGATAGGCCAGCACTCATCCCCCTGTATTACAGATAGGCACGCACTCACCTCCCTGTATTACAGATAGGCACGCACTCACCTCCCTGTATTACAGATAGGCACGCACTCACCTCCCTGTATTACAGATAGGCACGCACTCACCTCTCAGTATTACAGATAGGCACGCACTCACCTCCCTGTATTACAGATAGGCACGCACTCACCTCTCAGTATTACAGATAGGCACGCACTCATCTCCCTGTATTACAGATAGGCACGCACTCATCTCCCTTTGTTACAGATAGGCACGCACTCATCTCCCTGTGTTACAGATAGGCACGCACTCATCTCCCTGTGTTACAGATAGGCACGCACTCATGCACACTCATCTCCCAGTATTACAGATAGGCAGACTCATCTCCCAGTGTTACAGATAGGCACGCACTCATCTCCCTGTATTACAGATAGGCACGCACTCATCTCCCTGTATTACAGATAGGCACACTCATCTCCCTGTATTACAGATAGGCACACTCATCTCCCTGTATTACAGATAGGCACACTCATCTCCCTGTATTACAGATAGGCACACACTCATCTCCCAGTATTACAGATAGGCACGCACTCATCTCCCAGTGTTACAGATAGGCACGCACTCATCTCCCTGTATTACAGATAGGCACGCACTCATCTCCCTGTATTACAGATAGGCACGCACTCATCTCCCTGTATTACAGATAGGCACGCACTCATCTACCAGTATTACAGATAGGCACGCACTCATCTCCCTGTATTACTGATAGGCACACTCATCTCCCTGTGTTACAGATAGGCTAGGCACACACTCACCTCCCTGTATTACAGATAGGCACACACTCATCTCCCTGTATTACAGATAGGCACGCACTCATCTACCAGTATTACAGATAGGCACGCACTCATCTCCCTGTATTACTGATAGGCACGCACTCATCTCCCTGTATTACTGATAGGCACGCACTCATCTCCCTGTATTACAGATAGGCACGCACTCATCCCCCTGTATTACAGATAGGCACGCACTCATCTCCCTGTATTACAGATAGGCACGCACTCATCTCCCTGTATTACAGATAGGCACGCACTCATCTCCCTGTATTACAGATAGGCACGCACTCATCACCCTGTATTACAGATAGGCACGCACTCACCTCTCAGTATTACAGATAGGCACGAACTCACCTCCCTGTATTACAGATAGGCACGCACTCACCTCCCTGTATTACAGATAGGCACGCACTCACCTCTCAGTATTACAGATAGGCACGCACTCATCTCCCTGTATTACAGATAGGCACGCACTCATCTCCCTTTGTTACAGATAGGCACGCACTCCTCTCTCTGTGATACAGATAGGCACGCACTCATCTCCCTGTGTTACAGATAGGCACGCACTCATCTCCCTGTTACAGATAGGCACGCACTCATCTCCCTGTGTTACAGATAGGCACGCACTCATCTCCCTGTGTTACAGAAAGGCACGCACTCATGCACACTCATCTCCCAGTATTACAGATAGGCACACTCATCTCCCAGTATTACAGATAGGCACACTCATCTCCCAGTATTACAGATAGGCACGCACTCATGCACACTCATCTCCCAGTATCACAGATAGGCACACTCATCTCCCTGTATCACAGATAGGCACACACTCATCTCCCTGTATCACAGATAGGCACACACTCATCTCCCAGTATTACAGATAGGCACACACTCATCTCCCTGTATTACGGATAGGCACACACTCATCTCCCAGTATTACGGATAGGCACGCACTCATCTCCCAGTATTAAGGATAGGCACGCACTCATCTCCCAATATTACGGATAGGCACGCACTCATCTCAATGTATTACGGATAGGCACGCACTCATCTCCCTGTGTTACGGATAGGCACACACTCATCTCCCTGTGTTACTACAGATAGGCACGCACTCATCTCCCAGTATTACAGATAGGCACGCACTCATCTCCCTGTATTACAGATAGGCACGCACTCATCTCCCTGTATTACAGATAGGCACGCACTCATCTCCCAGTATTACAGATAGGCACGCACTCATCTACCTGTATTACAGATAGGCACGCACTCATCTCCCAGTGTTACAGATAGGCACGCACTCATCTCCCAGTATTACAGATAGGCACGCACTCATTTACCTGTATTACAGATAGGCACACACTCATCTCCCTGTGTTACAGATAGGCACGCACTCATCTACCTGTATTACAGATAGGCACACACTCATCTCCCTGTGTTACTACAGATAGGCACACACTCATCTCCCAGTATTACAGATAGGCACACACTCATCTCCCTGTATTACAGATAGGCACACTCATCTCCCTGTATTACAGATAGGCACACACTCACCTCCCAGTATTACAGATAGGCACACACTCACCTCCCTGTGTTACAGATAGGCACACACTCACCTACCAGAATTACAGATAGGCACACACTCACCTCCCTGTATTACAGATAGGCACACACTCATCTCCCTGTATTACAGATAGGCACACACTCATCTACCAGTATTACAGATAGGCACACACTCACCTCCCTGTATTACAGATAGGCACACACTCACCTACCAGAATTACAGATAGGCACACACTCACCTCCCTGTATTACAGATAGGCACACACTCATCTCCCTGTATTACAGATAGGCACACACTCATCTCCCTGTATTACAGATAGGCACACACTCATTTCCCTGTATTACTGATAGGCACACACTCATCTCCCAGTATTACAGATAGGCACACACTCATCTCCATGTATTACAGATAGGCACACACTCATCTCCCTGTATTACAGATAGGCACACACTCATCTCCCTGTATTACAGATAGGCACACACTCATCTCCCTGTATTACAGATAGGCACGCACTCATCTCCCAGTGTTACAGATAGGCACGCACTCATCTGCCAGTGTTACAGATAGGCACGCACTCATCTCCCAGTGTTACAGATAGGCACGCACTCATCTCCCTGTATTACAGATAGGCACGCACTCATCTCCCAGTATTACAGATAGGCACGCACTCATCTCCCTGTATTACAGATAGGCACACTCATCTCCCTGTATTACAGATAGGCACACTCATCTCCCTGTATTACAGATAGGCACACACTCATCTCCGTGTGTTACTACAGATAGGCACACACTCATCTCCCTGTATTACAGATAGGCACGCACTCATCTCCCTGTATTACAGATAGGCACGCACTCATCTCCCTGTATTACAGATAGGCACGCACTCATCTCCCTGTATTACAGATAGGCACGCACTCATCACCCTGTATTACAGATAGGCACGCACTCACCTCTCAGTATTACAGATAGGCACGCACTCACCTCCCTGTATTACAGATAGGCACGCACTCACCTCCCTGTATTACAGATAGGCACGCACTCACCTCTCAGTATTACAGATAGGCACGCACTCATCTCCCTGTATTACAGATAGGCACGCACTCATCTCCCTTTGTTACAGATAGGCACGCACTCCTCTCTCTGTGATACAGATAGGCACGCACTCATCTCCCTGTGTTACAGATAGGCACGCACTCATCTCCCTGTTACAGATAGGCACGCACTCATCTCCCTGTGTTACAGATAGGCACGCACTCATCTCCCTGTGTTACAGAAAGGCACGCACTCATGCACACTCATCTCCCAGTATTACAGATAGGCACACTCATCTCCCAGTATTACAGATAGGCACACTCATCTCCCAGTATTACAGATAGGCACGCACTCATGCACACTCATCTCCCAGTATCACAGATAGGCACACTCATCACCCTGTATCACAGATAGGCACACACTCATCTCCCTGTATCACAGATAGGCACACACTCATCTCCCAGTATTACAGATAGGCACACACTCATCTCCCTGTATTACGGATAGGCACACACTCATCTCCCAGTATTACGGATAGGCACGCACTCATCTCCCAGTATTACGGATAGGCACGCACTCATCTCCCAATATTACGGATAGGCACGCACTCATCTCCCTGTATTACGGATAGGCACGCACTCATCTCCCTGTGTTACGGATAGGCACGCACTCATCTCCCAGTGTTACGGATAGGCACGCACTCTTCTCCCTGTATTACAGATAGGCACGCACTCATCTCCCTGTATTACGGATAGGCACGCACTCATCTACCAGTATTACGGATAGGCACGCACTCATCTCCCTGTATTACGGATAGGCGCACTCATCTCCCTGTATTACGGATAGGCACACACTCATCTCCCTGTATTACGGATAGGCACACACTCATCTCCCTGTATAACGGATAACTCATCTCCCTGTATTACAGATAGGCACACACTCATCTGCCTGTATTACAGATAGGCACGCACTCATCCCCCTGTGTTACAGATAGGCACGCACTCATCCCCCTGTGTTACAGATAGGCACGCACTCATCTCCCTGTGTTACAGATAGGCACGCACTCATCTCCCTGTGTTACAGATAGGCACACTCATCTCCCTGTGTTACAGATAGGCACACACTCACCTCCCTGTGTTACAGATAGGCACACACTCACCTCCCTGTGTTACAGATAGGCACACACTCACCTCCCTGTGTTACAGATAGGCACACACTCATCTACCAGTGTTACAGATAGGCACACACTCATCTCCCTGTATTACAGATAGGCACGCACTCATCTCCCTGTATTACTGATAGGCACGCACTCATCCCCCTGTATTACTGATAGGCACGCACTCATCCCCCTGTATTACAGATAGGCACGCACTCACCTCCCTGTATTACAGATAGGCACGCACTCACCTCCCTGTATTACTGATAGGCACACTCATCTCCCTGTATTACTGATAGGCACACTCATCTCCCTGTATTACAGATAGGCACACACTCATCTCCCAGTATTACAGATAGGCACACACTCACCTCCCTGTGTTAAAGATAGGCACACACTCACCTACCAGTGTTACAGATAGGCACACACTCACCTCCCTGTATTACAGATAGGCACACACTCATCTCCCTGTATTACAGATAGGCACACACTCATCTCCCTGTATTACAGATAGGCACACACTCATCTCCCTGTATTACAGATAGGCACACACTCATCTCCCTGTATTACAGATAGGCACACACTCATCTCCCTGTATTACAGATAGGCACACACTCATCTCCCTGTATTACAGATAGGCACACTCATCTCCCTGTATTACTGATAGGCACGCACTCATCTCCCTGTATTACAGATAGGCACACTCATCTCCCTGTATTACAGATAGGCACACTCATCTCCCTGTATTACAGATAGGCACACTCATCTCCCTGTATTACAGATAGGCACACACTCATCTCCCTGTGTTACAGATAGGCACGCACTCATCCCCCTGTGTTACAGATAGGCACACTCATCTCCCTGTGTTACAGATAGGCACACTCATCTCCCTGTGTTACAGATAGGCACACACTCATCTCCGTGTGTTACAGATAGGCACATACTCATCTCCCAGTATTACAGATAGGCACACACTCATCTCCCAGTGTTACTGATAGGCACGCTCTCATCTCCCTGTATTACTGATAGGCACGCACTCATCCCCCTGTATTACAGATAGGCACGCACTCATCCCCCTGTATTACAGATAGGCACGCACTCATCTCCCTGTATTACAGATAGGCACGCACTCATCTCCCTGTATTACAGATAGGCACGCACTCATCTCCCTGTATTACAGATAGGCACGCACTCATCACCCTGTATTACAGATAGGCACGCACTCACCTCCCTGTATTACAGATAGGCACGCACTCACCTCTCAGTATTACAGATAGGCACGCACTCCTCTCCCTGTATTACAGATAGGCACGCACTCCTCTCCCTTTGTTACAGATAGGCACGCACTCCTCTCTCTGTGATACAGATAGGCACGCACTCTTCTCCCTGTGTTACAGATAGGCACGCACTCATCTCCCTGTTACAGATAGGCACGCACTCATCTCCCTGTGTTACAGATAGGCACGCACTCATCTCCCTGTGTTACAGAAAGGCACGCACTCATGCACACTCATCTCCCAGTATTACAGATAGGCACACTCATCTCCCAGTATTACAGATAGGCACACTCATCTCCCAGTATTACAGATAGGCACGCACTCATGCACACTCATCTCCCTGTATCAAAGATAGGCACACACTCATCTCCCTGTATCACAGATAGGCACACACTCATCTCCCAGTATCACAGATAGGCACACACTCATCTCCCTGATTTACAGATAGGCACACACTCATCTCCCTGTGTTACAGATAGGCACACATCTCCCAGTATTACGGATAGGCACGCACTCATCTCCCTGTATTACGGATAGGCACGCACTCATCTCCCAGTATTACGGATAGGCACGCACTCATCTCCCAGTGTTACGGATAGGCACGCACTCATCCCCCTGTATTACGGATAGGCACGCACTCATCTCCCTGTATTACGGATAGGCACGCACTCATCTCCCTGTGTTACGGATAGGCACGCACTCATCTCCCAGTGTTACGGATAGGCACGCACTCATCTCCCTGTATTACGGATAGGCACGCACTCATCTCCCTGTATTACGGATAGGCACGCACTCATCTACCAGTATTACGGATAGGCACGCACTCATCTCCCTGTATTACGGATAGGCACACTCATCTCCCTGTATTACGGATAGGCACACACTCATCTCCCTGTATTACGGATAACTCATCTCCCTGTATTACAGATAGGCACACACTCATCTCCCTGTATTACAGATAGGCACACACTCATCTCCCTGTGTTACAGATAGGCACGCACTGATCCCCCTGTGTTACAGATAGGCACGCACTCATCCCCCTGTGTTACAGATAGGCACGCACTCACCTCCCTGTGTTACAGATAGGCACGCACTCACCTCCCTGTATTACAGATAGGCACGCACTCACCTCCCTGTATTACAGATAGGCACGCACTCACCTCTCAGTATTACAGATAGGCACGCACTCATCTCCCTGTATTACAGATAGGCACGCACTCATCTCCCTTTGTTACAGATAGGCACGCACTCCTCTCTCTGTGATACAGATAGGCACGCACTCTTCTCCCTGTGTTACAGATAGGCACGCACTCTTCTCCCTGTGTTACAGATAGGCACGCACTCATCTCCCTGTGTTACAGATAGGCACGCACTCAACTCCCAGTGTTACAGATAGGCACGCACTCACCTCCCAGTGTTACAGATAGGCACGCACTCACCTCCCAGTGTTACAGATAGGCACGCACTCACCTCCCAGTGTTACAGATAGGCACGCACTCACCTCCCTGTGTTACAGATAGGCACGCACTCACCTCCCAGTGTTAGATAGGCACGCACTCACCTCCCAGTATTACAGATAGGCACGCACTCACCTCCCTGTATTACAGATAGGCACGCACTCACCTCCCTGTATTACTGATAGGCACGCACTCACCTCCCTGTATTACAGATAGGCACGCACTCATCTCCCTGTATTACAGATAGGCACTCTCATCTCCCTGTATTACAGATAGGCACGCACTCATCTCCCTGTATTACAGATAGGCACGCACTCATCTCCCTGTATTACAGATAGGCACACTCATCTCCCTGTGTTACAGATAGGCACACACTCACCTCCCTGTGTTACAGATAGGCACACACTCACCTCCCTGTGTTACAGATAGGCACACACTCATCTCCCTGTGTTACTGATAGGCACGCACTCATCTCCCTGTGTTACTGATAGGCACGCACTCACCTCCCTGTGTTACAGATAGGCTAGCACTCACCTCCCTGTATTACAGATAGGCACGCACTCACCTCCCTGTATTACAGATAGGCTAGCACTCATCCCCCTGTATTACAGATAGGCACGCACTCACCTCCCTGTATTACAGATAGGCACGCACTCACCTCCCTGTATTACAGATAGGCACGCACTCACCTCCCTGTATTACAGATAGGCACGCACTCACCTCTCAGTATTACAGATAGGCACGCACTCACCTCCCTGTATTACAGATAGGCACGCACTCACCTCTCAGTATTACAGATAGGCACGCACTCATCTCCCTGTATTACAGATAGGCACGCACTCATCTCCCTTTGTTACAGATAGGCACGCACTCATCTCCCTGTGTTACAGATAGGCACGCACTCATCTCCCTGTGTTACAGATAGGCACGCACTCATGCACACTCATCTCCCAGTATTACAGATAGGCAGACTCATCTCCCAGTGTTACAGATAGGCACGCACTCATCTCCCTGTATTACAGATAAGGCACGCACTCATCTCCCTGTATTACAGATAGGCACACTCATCTCCCTGTATTACAGATAGGCACACTCATCTCCCTGTATTACAGATAGGCACACTCATCTCCCTGTATTACAGATAGGCACACACTCATCTCCCAGTATTACAGATAGGCACGCACTCATCTCCCAGTGTTACAGATAGGCACGCACTCATCTCCCTGTATTACAGATAGGCACGCACTCATCTCCCTGTATTACAGATAGGCACGCACTCATCTCCCTGTATTACAGATAGGCACGCACTCATCTACCAGTATTACAGATAGGCACGCACTCATCTCCCTGTATTACTGATAGGCACACTCATCTCCCTGTGTTACAGATAGGCTAGGCACACACTCACCTCCCTGTATTACAGATAGGCACACACTCATCTCCCTGTATTACAGATAGGCACGCACTCATCTACCAGTATTACAGATAGGCACGCACTCATCTCCCTGTATTACTGATAGGCACGCACTCATCTCCCTGTATTACTGATAGGCACGCACTCATCTCCCTGTATTACAGATAGGCACGCACTCATCCCCCTGTATTACAGATAGGCACGCACTCATCTCCCTGTATTACAGATAGGCACGCACTCATCTCCCTGTATTACAGATAGGCACGCACTCATCTCCCTGTATTACAGATAGGCACGCACTCATCACCCTGTATTACAGATAGGCACGCACTCACCTCTCAGTATTACAGATAGGCACGAACTCACCTCCCTGTATTACAGATAGGCACGCACTCACCTCCCTGTATTACAGATAGGCACGCACTCACCTCTCAGTATTACAGATAGGCACGCACTCCTCTCCCTGTATTACAGATAGGCACGCACTCCTCTCCCTTTGTTACAGATAGGCACGCACTCCTCTCTCTGTGATACAGATAGGCACGCACTCATCTCCCTGTGTTACAGATAGGCACGCACTCATCTCCCTGTTACAGATAGGCACGCACTCATCTCCCTGTGTTACAGATAGGCACGCACTCATCTCCCTGTGTTACAGAAAGGCACGCACTCATGCACACTCATCTCCCAGTATTACAGATAGGCACACTCATCTCCCAGTATTACAGATAGGCACACTCATCTCCCAGTATTACAGATAGGCACGCACTCATGCACACTCATCTCCCAGTATCACAGATAGGCACACTCATCTCCCTGTATCACAGATAGGCACACACTCATCTCCCTGTATCACAGATAGGCACACACTCATCTCCCAGTATTACAGATAGGCACACACTCATCTCCCTGTATTACGGATAGGCACACACTCATCTCCCAGTATTACGGATAGGCACGCACTCATCTCCCAGTATTACGGATAGGCACGCACTCATCTCCCAATATTACGGATAGGCACGCACTCATCTCCCAGTGTTACGGATAGGCACGCACTCTTCTCCCTGTATTACGGATAGGCACGCACTCATCTCCCTGTATTACGGATAGGCACGCACTCATCTACCAGTATTACGGATAGGCACGCACTCATCTCCCTGTATTACGGATAGGCGCACTCATCTCCCTGTATTACGGATAGGCACACACTCATCTCCCTGTATTACGGATAGGCACACACTCATCTCCCTGTATTATGGATAACTCATCTCCCTGTATTACAGATAGGCACACACTCATCTCCCTGTATTACAGATAGGCACGCACTCATCCCCCTGTGTTACAGATAGGCACGCACTCATCCCCCTGTGTTACAGATAGGCACGCACTCATCTCCCTGTGTTACAGATAGGCACGCACTCATCTCCCTGTGTTACAGATAGGCACACTCATCTCCCTGTGTTACAGATAGGCACACACTCACCTCCCTGTGTTACAGATAGGCACACACTCATCTCCCTGTGTTACAGATAGGCACACACTCACCTCCCTGTGTTACAGATAGGCACACACTCATCTACCAGTGTTACAGATAGGCACACACTCATCTCCCTGTATTACAGATAGGCACGCACTCATCTCCCTGTATTACTGATAGGCACGCACTCATCCCCCTGTATTACTGATAGGCACGCACTCATCCCCCTGTATTACAGATAGGCACGCACTCACCTCCCTGTATTACAGATAGGCACGCACTCACCTCCCTGTATTACTGATAGGCACACTCATCTCCCTGTATTACAGATAGGCACACACTCATCTCCCAGTATTACAGATAGGCACACACTCATCTCCCTGTATTACAGATAGGCACACACTCATCTCCCTGTATTACAGATAGGCACACACTCACCTCCCAGTATTACAGATAGGCACACACTCACCTCCCAGTATTACAGATAGGCACACACTCACCTCCCTGTGTTAAAGATAGGCACACACTCACCTACCAGTGTTACAGATAGGCACACACTCACCTCCCTGTATTACAGATAGGCACACACTCATCTCCCTGTATTACAGATAGGCACACACTCATCTCCCTGTATTACAGATAGGCACACACTCATCTCCCTGTATTACAGATAGGCACACACTCATCTCCCTGTATTACAGATAGGCACACACTCATCTCCCTGTATTACAGATAGGCACACACTCATCTCCCTGTATTACAGATAGGCACACTCATCTCCCTGTATTACTGATAGGCACGCACTCATCTCCCTGTATTACAGATAGGCACGCACTCATCTCCCAGTATTACAGATAGGCACACTCATCTCCCTGTATTACAGATAGGCACACTCATCTCCCTGTATTACAGATAGGCACACACTCATCTCCCTGTGTTACAGATAGGCACGCACTCATCCCCCTGTGTTACAGATAGGCACACTCATCTCCCTGTGTTACAGATAGGCACACACTCATCTCCGTGTGTTACAGATAGGCACACACTCATCTCCCAGTATTACAGATAGGCACACACTCATCTCCCAGTGTTACTGATAGGCACGCTCTCATCTCCCTGTATTACTGATAGGCACGCACTCATCCCCCTGTATTACAGATAGGCACGCACTCATCCCCCTGTATTACAGATAGGCACGCACTCATCTCCCTGTATTACAGATAGGCACGCACTCATCTCCCTGTATTACAGATAGGCACGCACTCATCTCCCTGTATTACAGATAGGCACGCACTCATCACCCTGTATTACAGATAGGCACGCACTCACCTCCCTGTATTACAGATAGGCACGCACTCACCTCCCTGTATTACAGATAGGCACGCACTCACCTCTCAGTATTACAGATAGGCACGCACTCATCTCCCTGTATTACAGATAGGCACGCACTCCTCTCCCTTTGTTACAGATAGGCACGCACTCCTCTCTCTGTGATACAGATAGGCACGCACTCTTCTCCCTGTGTTACAGATAGGCACGCACTCATCTCCCTGTTACAGATAGGCACGCACTCATCTCCCTGTGTTACAGATAGGCACGCACTCATCTCCCTGTGTTACAGAAAGGCACGCACTCATGCACACTCATCTCCCAGTATTACAGATAGGCACACTCATCTCCCAGTATTACAGATAGGCACACTCATCTCCCAGTATTACAGATAGGCACGCACTCATGCACACTCATCTCCCTGTATCAAAGATAGGCACACACTCATCTCCCTGTATCACAGATAGGCACACACTCATCTCCCAGTATCACAGATAGGCACACACTCATCTCCCTGATTTACAGATAGGCACACACTCATCTCCCTGTGTTACAGATAGGCACACATCTCCCAGTATTATGGATAGGCACGCACTCATCTCCCTGTATTACGGATAGGCACGCACTCATCTCCCAGTATTACGGATAGGCACGCACTCATCTCCCAGTGTTACGGATAGGCACGCACTCGTCCCCCTGTATTACGGATAGGCACGCACTCATCTCCCTGTATTACGGATAGGCACGCACTCATCTCCCTGTGTTACGGATAGGCACGCACTCATCTCCCAGTGTTACGGATAGGCACGCACTCATCTCCCTGTATTACGGATAGGCACGCACTCATCTCCCTGTATTACGGATAGGCACGCACTCATCTACCAGTATTACGGATAGGCACGCACTCATCTCCCTGTATTATGGATAGGCACACTCATCTCCCTGTATTACGGATAGGCACACACTCATCTCCCTGTATTACGGATAACTCATCTCCCTGTATTACAGATAGGCACACACTCATCTCCCTGTATTACAGATAGGCACACACTCATCTCCCTGTGTTACAGATAGGCACGCACTCATCCCCCTGTGTTACAGATAGGCACGCACTCATCCCCCTGTGTTACAGATAGGCACGCACTCACCTCCCTGTGTTACAGATAGGCACGCACTCACCTCCCTGTATTACAGATAGGCACGCACTCACCTCCCTGTATTACAGATAGGCACGCACTCACCTCTCAGTATTACAGATAGGCACGCACTCATCTCCCTGTATTACAGATAGGCACGCACTCATCTCCCTTTGTTACAGATAGGCACGCACTCCTCTCTCTGTGATACAGATAGGCACGCACTCTTCTCCCTGTGTTACAGATAGGCACGCACTCATCTCCCTGTTACAGATAGGCACGCACTCATCTCCCTGTGTTACAGATAGGCACGCACTCAACTCCCAGTGTTACAGATAGGCACGCACTCACCTCCCAGTGTTACAGATAGGCACGCACTCACCTCCCAGTGTTACAGATAGGCACGCACTCACCTCCCAGTGTTACAGATAGGCACGCACTCACCTCCCTGTGTTACAGATAGGCACGCACTCACCTCCCAGTGTTAGATAGGCACGCACTCACCTCCCAGTATTACAGATAGGCACGCACTCACCTCCCTGTATTACAGATAGGCACGCACTCACCTCCCTGTATTACTGATAGGCACGCACTCACCTCCCTGTATTACAGATAGGCACGCACTCATCTCCCTGTATTACAGATAGGCACTCTCATCTCCCTGTATTACAGATAGGCACGCACTCATCTCCCTGTATTACAGATAGGCACGCACTCATCTCCCTGTATTACAGATAGGCACACTCATCTCCCTGTGTTACAGATAGGCACACACTCACCTCCCTGTGTTACAGATAGGCACACACTCACCTCCCTGTGTTACAGATAGGCACACACTCATCTCCCTGTGTTACTGATAGGCACGCACTCATCTCCCTGTGTTACTGATAGGCACGCACTCACCTCCCTGTGTTACAGATAGGCTAGCACTCACCTCCCTGTATTACAGATAGGCACGCACTCACCTCCCTGTATTACAGATAGGCTAGCACTCATCCCCCTGTATTACAGATAGGCACGCACTCACCTCCCTGTATTACAGATAGGCACGCACTCACCTCCCTGTATTACAGATAGGCACGCACTCACCTCCCTGTATTACAGATAGGCACGCACTCACCTCTCAGTATTACAGATAGGCACGCACTCACCTCCCTGTATTACAGATAGGCACGCACTCACCTCTCAGTATTACAGATAGGCACGCACTCATCTCCCTGTATTACAGATAGGCACGCACTCATCTCCCTTTGTTACAGATAGGCACGCACTCATCTCCCTGTGTTACAGATAGGCACGCACTCATCTCCCTGTGTTACAGATAGGCACGCACTCATGCACACTCATCTCCCAGTATTACAGATAGGCAGACTCATCTCCCAGTGTTACAGATAGGCACGCACTCATCTCCCTGTATTACAGATAAGGCACGCACTCATCTCCCTGTATTACAGATAGGCACACTCATCTCCCTGTATTACAGATAGGCACACTCATCTCCCTGTATTACAGATAGGCACACTCATCTCCCTGTATTACAGATAGGCACACACTCATCTCCCAGTATTACAGATAGGCACGCACTCATCTCCCAGTGTTACAGATAGGCACGCACTCATCTCCCTGTATTACAGATAGGCACGCACTCATCTCCCTGTATTACAGATAGGCACGCACTCATCTCCCTGTATTACAGATAGGCACGCACTCATCTCCCTGTATTACTGATAGGCACACTCATCTCCCTGTGTTACAGATAGGCTAGGCACACACTCACCTCCCTGTATTACAGATAGGCACACACTCATCTCCCTGTATTACAGATAGGCACGCACTCATCTACCAGTATTACAGATAGGCACGCACTCATCTCCCTGTATTACTGATAGGCACGCACTCATCTCCCTGTATTACTGATAGGCACGCACTCATCTCCCTGTATTACAGATAGGCACGCACTCATCCCCCTGTATTACAGATAGGCACGCACTCATCTCCCTGTATTACAGATAGGCACGCACTCATCTCCCTGTATTACAGATAGGCACGCACTCATCTCCCTGTATTACAGATAGGCACGCACTCATCACCCTGTATTACAGATAGGCACGCACTCACCTCTCAGTATTACAGATAGGCACGAACTCACCTCCCTGTATTACAGATAGGCACGCACTCACCTCCCTGTATTAGATAGGCACGCACTCACCTCTCAGTATTACAGATAGGCACGCACTCATCTCCCTGTATTACAGATAGGCACGCACTCCTCTCCCTTTGTTACAGATAGGCACGCACTCCTCTCTCTGTGATACAGATAGGCACGCACTCATCTCCCTGTGTTACAGATAGGCACGCACTCATCTCCCTGTTACAGATAGGCACGCACTCATCTCCCTGTGTTACAGATAGGCACGCACTCATCTCCCTGTGTTACAGAAAGGCACGCACTCATGCACACTCATCTCCCAGTATTACAGATAGGCACACTCATCTCCCAGTATTACAGATAGGCACACTCATCTCCCAGTATTACAGATAGGCACGCACTCATGCACACTCATCTCCCAGTATCACAGATAGGCACACTCATCTCCCTGTATCACAGATAGGCACACACTCATCTCCCTGTATCACAGATAGGCACACACTCATCTCCCAGTATTACAGATAGGCACACACTCATCTCCCTGTATTACGGATAGGCACACACTCATCTCCCAGTATTACGGATAGGCACGCACTCATCTCCCAGTATTACGGATAGGCACGCACTCATCTCCCAATATTACGGATAGGCACGCACTCATCTCCCAGTGTTACGGATAGGCACGCACTCTTCTCCCTGTATTACGGATAGGCACGCACTCATCTCCCTGTATTACGGATAGGCACGCACTCATCTACCAGTATTACGGATAGGCACGCACTCATCTCCCTGTATTACGGATAGGCGCACTCATCTCCCTGTATTACGGATAGGCACACACTCATCTCCCTGTATTACGGATAGGCACACACTCATCTCCCTGTATTATGGATAACTCATCTCCCTGTATTACAGATAGGCACACACTCATCTCCCTGTATTACAGATAGGCACGCACTCATCCCCCTGTGTTACAGATAGGCACGCACTCATCCCCCTGTGTTACAGATAGGCACGCACTCATCTCCCTGTGTTACAGATAGGCACACTCATCTCCCTGTGTTACAGATAGGCACACACTCACCTCCCTGTGTTACAGATAGGCACACACTCATCTCCCTGTGTTACAGATAGGCACACACTCACCTCCCTGTGTTACAGATAGGCACACACTCATCTACCAGTATTACAGATAGGCACAAACTCATCTCCCTGTATTACAGATAGGCACGCACTCATCTCCCTGTATTACTGATAGGCACGCACTCATCCCCCTGTATTACTGATAGGCACGCACTCATCCCCCTGTATTACAGATAGGCACGCACTCACCTCCCTGTATTACAGATAGGCACGCACTCACCTCCCTGTATTACTGATAGGCACACTCATCTCCCTGTATTACAGATAGGCACACACTCATCTCCCAGTATTACAGATAGGCACACACTCATCTCCCTGTATTACAGATAGGCACACACTCATCTCCCTGTATTACAGATAGGCACACACTCACCTCCCAGTATTACAGATAGGCACACACTCACCTCCCAGTATTACAGATAGGCACACACTCACCTCCCTGTGTTAAAGATAGGCACACACTCACCTACCAGTGTTACAGATAGGCAGACACTCACCTCCCTGTATTACAGATAGGCACACACTCATCTCCCTGTATTACAGATAGGCACACACTCATCTCCCTGTATTACAGATAGGCACACACTCATCTCCCTGTATTACAGATAGGCACACACTCATCTCCCTGTATTACAGATAGGCACACACTCATCTCCCTGTATTACAGATAGGCACACACTCATCTCCCTGTATTACAGATAGGCACACTCATCTCCCTGTATTACTGATAGGCACGCACTCATCTCCCTGTATTACAGATAGGCACGCACTCATCTCCCAGTATTACAGATAGGCACACTCATCTCCCTGTATTACAGATAGGCACACTCATCTCCCTGTATTACAGATAGGCACACACTCATCTCCCTGTGTTACAGATAGGCACGCACTCATCTCCCTGTGTTACAGATAGGCACACTCATCTCCCTGTGTTACAGATAGGCACACACTCATCTCCCAGTATTACAGATAGGCACACACTCATCTCCCAGTATTACAGATAGGCACACACTCATCTCCCAGTGTTACTGATAGGCACGCTCTCATCTCCCTGTATTACTGATAGGCACGCACTCATCCCCCTGTATTACAGATAGGCACGCACTCATCCCCCTGTATTACAGATAGGCACGCACTCATCTCCCTGTATTACAGATAGGCACGCACTCATCTCCCTGTATTACAGATAGGCACGCACTCATCTCCCTGTATTACAGATAGGCACGCACTCACCACCCTGTATTACAGATAGGCACGCACTCACCTCCCTGTATTACAGATAGGCACGCACTCACCTCCCTGTATTACAGATAGGCACGCACTCACCTCTCAGTATTACAGATAGGCACGCACTCATCTCCCTGTATTACAGATAGGCACGCACTCCTCTCCCTTTGTTACAGATAGGCACGCACTCCTCTCTCTGTGATACAGATAGGCACGCACTCTTCTCCCTGTGTTACAGATAGGCACGCACTCATCTCCCTGTTACAGATAGGCACGCACTCATCTCCCTGTGTTACAGATAGGCACGCACTCATCTCCCTGTGTTACAGAAAGGCACGCACTCATGCACACTCATCTCCCAGTATTACAGATAGGCACACTCATCTCCCAGTATTACAGATAGGCACACTCATCTCCCAGTATTACAGATAGGCACGCACTCATGCACACTCATCTCCCTGTATCAAAGATAGGCACACACTCATCTCCCTGTATCACAGATAGGCACACACTCATCTCCCAGTATCACAGATAGGCACACACTCATCTCCCTGATTTACAGATAGGCACACACTCATCTCCCTGTGTTACAGATAGGCACACATCTCCCAGTATTACGGATAGGCACGCACTCATCTCCCTGTATTACGGATAGGCACGCACTCATCTCCCAGTATTACGGATAGGCACGCACTCATCCCCCTGTATTACGGATAGGCACGCACTCATCTCCCTGTATTACGGATAGGCACGCACTCATCTCCCTGTGTTACGGATAGGCACGCACTCATCTCCCAGTGTTACGGATAGGCACGCACTCATCTCCCTGTATTACGGATAGGCACGCACTCATCTCCCTCTATTACGGATAGGCACGCACTCATCTACCAGTATTACGGATAGGCACGCACTCATCTCCCTGTATTACGGATAGGCACACTCATCTCCCTGTATTACGGATAGGCACACACTCATCTCCCTGTATTACGGATAGGCACACACTCATCTCCCTGTATTACGGATAACTCATCTCCCTGTATTACAGATAGGCACACACTCATCTCCCTGTATTACAGATAGGCACACACTCATCTCCCTGTGTTACAGATAGGCACGCACTCATCCCCCTGTGTTACAGATAGGCACGCACTCATCCCCCTGTGTTACAGATAGGCACGCACTCATCTCCCTGTGTTACAGATAGGCACGCACTCACCTCCCTGTATTACAGATAGGCACGCACTCACCTCCCTGTATTACAGATAGGCACACTCATCTCCCTGTATTACAGATAGGCACGCACTCATCTCCCTGTATTACAGATAGGCACGCACTCCTCTCCCTTTGTTACAGATAGGCACGCACTCCTCTCTCTGTGATACAGATAGGCACGCACTCTTCTCCCTGTGTTACAGATAGGCACGCACTCATCTCCCTGTTACAGATAGGCACGCACTCATCTCCCTGTGTTACAGATAGGCACGCACTCAACTCCCAGTGTTACAGATAGGCACGCACTCACCTCCCAGTGTTACAGATAGGCACGCACTCACCTCCCAGTGTTACAGATAGGCACGCACTCACCTCCCAGTGTTACAGATAGGCACGCACTCACCTCCCTGTGTTACAGATAGGCACGCACTCACCTCCCAGTGTTAGATAGGCACGCACTCACCTCCCAGTATTACAGATAGGCACGCACTCACCTCCCTGTATTACAGATAGGCACGCACTCACCTCCCTGTATTACTGATAGGCACGCACTCACCTCCCTGTATTACAGATAGGCACGCACTCATCTCCCTGTATTACAGATAGGCACGCACTCATCTCCCTGTATTACAGATAGGCACACTCATCTCCCTGTGTTACAGATAGGCACACACTCACCTCCCTGTGTTACAGATAGGCACACACTCACCTCCCTGTGTTACAGATAGGCACACACTCATCTCCCAGTGTTACAGATAGGCACACACTCATCTCCCTGTATTACTGATAGGCACACACTCATCTCCCTGTATTACTGATAGGCACGCACTCACCTCCCTGTATTACTGATAGGCACGCACTCACCTCCCTGTATTACAGATAGGCTAGCACTCACCTCCCTGTATTACAGATAGGCACGCACTCACCTCCCTGTATTACAGATAGGCACGCACTCACCTCCCTGTATTACAGATAGGCTAGCACTCATCCCCCTGTATTACAGATAGGCACGCACTCACCTCCCTGTATTACAGATAGGCACGCACTCACCTCCCTGTATTACAGATAGGCACGCACTCACCTCCCTGTATTACAGATAGGCACGCACTCACCTCTCAGTATTACAGATAGGCACGCACTCACCTCCCTGTATTACAGATAGGCACGCACTCACCTCCCTGTATTACAGATAGGCACGCACTCACCTCTCAGTATTACAGATAGGCACGCACTCATCTCCCTGTATTACAGATAGGCACGCACTGTTACAGATAGGCACGCACTCATCTCCCTGTGTTACAGATAGGCACGCACTCATCTCCCTGTGTTACAGATAGGCACGCACTCATGCACACTCATCTCCCAGGATTACAGATAGGCAGACTCATCTCCCAGTGTTACAGATAGGCACGCACTCATCTCCCTGTATTACAGATAGGCACGCACTCATCTCCCTGTATTACAGATAGGCACACTCATCTCCCTGTATTACAGATAGGCACGCACTCATCTACCAGTATTACAGATAGGCACGCACTCATCTCCCTGTATTACTGATAGGCACGCACTCATCTCCCTGTATTACTGATAGGCACGCACTCATCTCCCTGTATTACAGATAGGCACGCACTCATCTCCCTGTATTACAGATAGGCACGCACTCATCTTCCTTTGTTACAGATAGGCACGCACTCATCTCCCTGTGTTACAGATAGGCACGCACTCATCTCCCTGTGTTACAGATAGGCACGCACTCATCTCCCTGTGTTACAGATAGGCACGCACTCATCTCCCTGTGTTACAGATAGGCACGCACTCATCTCCCTGTTACAGATAGGCACGCACTCACCTCCCTGTGTTACAGATAGGCACGCACTCACCTCCCAGTATTACAGATAGGCACACTAATCTCCCAGTATTACAGATAGGCACTCTCATCTCCCAGTATTACAGATAGGCACTCACTCATGCACACTCATCTCCCAGTATTATAGATAGGCACACTCATCTCCCAGTATTACAGATAGGCACGCACTCATGCACACTCATCTCCCAGTATTGCAGATAGGCACACTCATCTCCCAGTATTGCAGATAGGCACGCACTCATCTCCCTGTATTACAGATAGGCACGCACTCATCTCCCTGTATTACAGATAGGTACGCACTCATCTCCCTGTGTTACAGATAGGCACGCACTCATCTCCCAGTGTTACAGATAGGCACGCTATCATCTCCCTGTATTACAGATAGGCACGCACTCATCTCCCTGTGTTACAGATAGGCACGCACTCATCTCCCAGTGTTACAGATAGGCACGCACTCATCTCCCTGTATTACAGATAAGCACGCACTCACCTCCCTGTATTACAGATAGGCACGCACTCACCTCCCAGTATTACAGATAGGCACGCACTCACCTCCCAGTATTACAGATAGGCACGCACTCACCTCCCTGTATTACAGATAGGCACGCACTCACCTCCCTGTATTACAGATAGGCACGCACTCACCTCTCAGTATTACAGATAGGCACGCACTCATCTCCCTGTATTACAGATAGGCACGCACTCATCTCCCTTTGTTACAGATAGGCACGCACTCATCTCCCTGTGTTACAGATAGGCACGCACTCATCTCCCTGTGTTACAGATAGGCACGCACTCATGCACACTCATCTCCCAGTATTACAGATAGGCAGACTCATCTCCCAGTGTTACAGATAGGCACGCACTCATCTCCCTGTATTACAGATAGGCACGCACTCATCTCCCTGTATTACAGATAGGCACACTCATCTCCCTGTATTACAGATAGGCACACTCATCTCCCTGTATTACAGATAGGCACACTCATCTCCCTGTATTACAGATAGGCACACACTCATCTCCCAGTATTACAGATAGGCACGCACTCATCTCCCTGTATTACAGATAGGCACGCACTCATCTCCCTGTGTTACAGATAGGCACGCACTCATCTCCCAGTGTTACAGATAGGCACGCTATCATCTCCCTGTATTACAGATAGGCACGCACTCATCTCCCTGTGTTACAGATAGGCACGCACTCATCTCCCAGTGTTACAGATAGGCACGCACTCATCTCCCTGTATTACAGATAAGCACGCACTCACCTCCCTGTATTACAGATAGGCACGCACTCACCTCCCAGTATTACAGATAGGCACGCACTCACCTCCCAGTATTACTGATAGGCACACTCATCTCCCTGTGTTACAGATAGGCTAGGCACACACTCACCTCCCTGTATTACAGATAGGCACACACTCATCTACCAGTATTACAGATAGGCACACACTCATCTCCCTGTATTACTGATAGGCACGCACTCATCTCCCAGTGTTACAGATAGGCACGCACTCATCTCCCTGTATTACAGATAGGCACGCACTCATCTCCCTGTATTACAGATAGGCACGCACTCATCTCCCTGTATTACAGATAGGCACGCACTCATCTACCAGTATTACAGATAGGCACGCACTCATCTCCCTGTATTACTGATAGGCACACTCATCTCCCTGTGTTACAGAAAGGCTAGGCACACACTCACCTCCCTGTATTACAGATAGGCACACACTCATCTACCAGTGTTACAGATAGGCACACACTCATCTCCCTGTATTACTGATAGGCACGCACTCATCTCCCTGTATTACTGATAGGCACGCACTCATCTCCCTGTATTACAGATAGGCACGCACTCATCTCCCTGTATTACAGATAGGCACGCACTCATCTTCCTTTGTTACAGATAGGCACGCACTCATCTCCCTGTGTTACAGATAGGCACGCACTCATCTCCCTGTGTTACAGATAGGCACGCACTCATCTCCCTGTTACAGATAGGCACGCACTCACCTCCCTGTGTTACAGATAGGCACGCACTCACCTCCCAGTATTACAGATAGGCACACTAATCTCCCAGTATTACAGATAGGCACTCTCATCTCCCAGTATTACAGATAGGCACTCACTCATGCACACTCATCTCCCAGTATTACAGATAGGCACACTCATCTCCCAGTATTACAGATAGGCACGCACTCATGCACACTCATCTCCCAGTATTGCAGATAGGCACACTCATCTCCCAGTATTGCAGATAGGCATGCACTCATCTCCCTGTATTACAGATAGGCACGCACTCATCTCCCTGTATTACAGATAGGCACGCACTCATCTCCCTGTGTTACAGATAGGCACGCACTCATCTCCCTGTGTTACAGATAGGCACGCACTCATCTCCCAGTGTTACAGATAGGCACGCTATCATCTCCCTGTGTTACAGATAGGCACGCACTCATCTCCCTGTGTTACAGATAGGCACGCACTCATCTCCCAGTTTTACAGATAGGCACGCACTCATCTCCCTGTATTACAGATAAGCACGCACTCATCTTCCTGTATTACAGATAGGCACGCACTCATCTCCCAGTGTTACAGATAGGCACGCACTCACCTCCCTGTGTTACAGATAGGCACGCACTCACCTCCCTGTGTTACAGATAGGCACGCAATCACCTCCCAGTGTTACAGATAGGCACGCACTCACCTCCCAGTGTTACAGATAGGCACGCACTCACCTCCCAGTGTTACAGATAGGCACGCACTCACCTCCCTGTGTTACAGATAGGCACGCACTCACCTCCCAGTGTTACAGATAGGCACGCACTCACCTCCCAGTGTTACAGATAGGCACGCACTCACCTCCCAGTGTTACAGATAGGCACGCACTCACCTCCCTGTGTTACAGATAGGCACGCACTCACCTCCCAGTGTTACAGATAGGCACGCACTCACCTCCCTGTATTACAGATAGGCACGCACTCACCTCCCTGTATTACTGATAGGCACGCACTCATCTCCCTGTGTTACAGATAGGCACGCACTCATCTCCCTGTGTTACAGATAGGCACGCACTCATCTCCCTGTGTTACAGATAGGCACGCACTCACCTCCCAGTATTACAGATAGGCACACTAATCTCCCAGTTTTACAGATAGGCACTCTCATCTCCCAGTATTACAGATAGGCACTCACTCATGCACACTCATCTCCCAGTATTACAGATAGGCACACTCATCTCCCAGTATTACAGATAGGCACGCACTCATGCACACTCATCTCCCAGTATTACAGATAGGCACACTCATCTCCCAGTATTACAGATAGGCACACTCATCTCCCTGTATTACAGATAGGCACGCACTCATCTCCCTGTATTACTGATAGGCACGCACTCATCTCCCTGTATTACAGATAGGCACGCACTCATCTCCCTGTGTTACAGATAGGCACGCACTCATCTCCCTGTGTTACAGATAGGCACGCACTCATCTCCCAGTGTTACAGATAGGCACGCACTCATCTCCCTGTATTACAGATAGGCTAGCACTCATCCCCCTGTATTACAGATAGGCACGCACTCATCTCCCTGTATTACAGATAGGCACGCACTCATCTCCCTGTATTACAGATAGGCACGCACTCATCTCCCTGTATTACAGATAGGCACGCACTCATCTCCCTGTATTACAGATAGGCACGCACTCATCTCCCTGTATTACAGATAGGCACGCACTCATCTCCCTGTATTACAGATAGGCACACTCATCTCCCTGTGTTACAGATAGGCACACACTCACCTCCCTGTGTTACAGATAGGCACACACTCACCTCCCTGTGTTACAGATAGGCACACGCTCAACTCCCTGTGTTACAGATAGGCACACGCTCATCTCCCAGTGTTACAGATAGGCACACGCTCATCTCCCTGTATTACAGATAGGCACACGCTCATCTCCCTGTATTACTGATAGGCACGCGCTCATCTCCCTGTATTACTGATAGGCACGCGCTCATCCCCCTGTATTACAGATAGGCTAGCACTCATCCCCCTGTATTACAGATAGGCACGCACTCACCTCCCAGTGTTACAGATAGGCACGCACTCACCTCCCAGTGTTACAGATAGGCACGCACTCACCTCCCAGTGTTACAGATAGGCACGCACTCACCTCCCTGTGTTACAGATAGGCACGAACTCACCTCCCAGTGTTACAGATAGGCACGCACTCACCTCCCAGTGTTACAGATAGGCACGCACTCACCTCCCAGTGTTACAGATAGGCACGCACTCACCTCCCTGTGTTACAGATAGGCACGCACTCACCTCCCAGTGTTACAGATAGGCACGCACTCACCTCCCTGTATTACAGATAGGCACGCACTCACCTCCCTGTATTACTGATAGGCACGCACTCATCTCCCTGTGTTACAGATAGGCACGCACTCATCTCCCTGTGTTACAGATAGGCACGCACTCATCTCCCTGTGTTACAGATAGGCACGCACTCACCTCCCAGTATTACAGATAGGCACACTAATCTCCCAGTTTTACAGATAGGCACTCTCATCTCCCAGTATTACAGATAGGCACTCACTCATGCACACTCATCTCCCAGTATTACAGATAGGCACACTCATCTCCCAGTATTACAGATAGGCACGCACTCATGCACACTCATCTCCCAGTATTACAGATAGGCACACTCATCTCCCAGTATTACAGATAGGCACACTCATCTCCCTGTATTACAGATAGGCACGCACTCATCTCCCTGTATTACTGATAGGCACGCACTCATCTCCCTGTATTACAGATAGGCACGCACTCATCTCCCTGTGTTACAGATAGGCACGCACTCATCTCCCTGTGTTACAGATAGGCACGCACTCATCTCCCAGTGTTACAGATAGGCACGCACTCATCTCCCTGTATTACAGATAGGCTAGCACTCATCCCCCTGTATTACAGATAGGCACGCACTCATCTCCCTGTATTACAGATAGGCACGCACTCATCTCCCTGTATTACAGATAGGCACGCACTCATCTCCCTGTATTACAGATAGGCACGCACTCATCTCCCTGTATTACAGATAGGCACGCACTCATCTCCCTGTATTACAGATAGGCACGCACTCATCTCCCTGTATTACAGATAGGCACACTCATCTCCCTGTGTTACAGATAGGCACACACTCACCTCCCTGTGTTACAGATAGGCACACACTCACCTCCCTGTGTTACAGATAGGCACACGCTCAACTCCCTGTGTTACAGATAGGCACACGCTCATCTCCCAGTGTTACAGATAGGCACACGCTCATCTCCCTGTATTACAGATAGGCACACGCTCATCTCCCTGTATTACTGATAGGCACGCGCTCATCTCCCTGTATTACTGATAGGCACGCGCTCATCCCCCTGTATTACAGATAGGCTAGCACTCATCCCCCTGTATTACAGATAGGCACGCACTCACCTCCCTGTATTACAGATAGGCACGCACTCACCTCCCTGTATTACAGATAGGCTAGCACTCATCCCCCTGTATTACAGATAGGCACGCACTCACCTCCCTGTATTACAGATAGGCACGCACTCACCTCCCTGTATTACAGATAGGCACGCACTCACCTCCCTGTATTACAGATAGGCACGCACTCACCTCTCAGCATTACAGATAGGCACGCACTCACCTCCCTGTATTACAGATAGGCACGCACTCACCTCCCTGTATTACAGATAGGCACGCACTCACCTCTCAGTATTACAGATAGGCACGCACTCATCTCCCTGTATTACAGATAGGCACGCACTCATCTCCCTTTGTTACAGATAGGCACGCACTCATCTCCCTGTGTTACAGATAGGCACGCACTCATCTCCCTGTGACACAGATAGGCACGCACTCATGCACACTCCTCTCCCAGTATTACAGATAGGCAGACTCATCTCCCAGTGTTACAGATAGGCACGCACTCATCTCCCTGTATTACAGATAGGCACGCACTCATCTCCCTGTATTACAGATAGGCACACTCATCTCCCTGTATTACAGATAGGCACACTCATCTCCCTGTATTACAGATAGGCACACACTCATCTCCCAGTATTACAGATAGGCACGCACTCATCTCCCAGTGTTACAGATAGGCACGCACTCATCTCCCTGTATTACAGATAGGCACGCACTCATCTCCCTGTATTACAGATAGGCACGCACTCATCTCCCTGTATTACAGATAGGCACACTCATCTCCCTGTGTTACAGATAGGCTAGGCACACACTCACCTCCCTGTATTACAGATAGGCACACACTCATCTACCAGTATTACAGATAGGCACACACTCATCTCCCTGTATTACAGATAGGCACACACTCATCTCCCTGTATTACTGATAGGCACGCACTCATCTCCCTGTATTACTGATAGGCACGCACTCATCTCCCTGTATTACAGATAGGCACGCACTCATCTCCCTGTATTACAGATAGGCACGCACACATCTCCCTGTATTACAGATAGGCACGCACTCATCTCCCTTTGTTACAGATAGGCACGCACTCATCTCCCTGTGTTACAGATAGGCACGCACTCATCTCCCTGTGTTACAGATAGGCACGCACTCATCTCCCTGTTACAGATAGGCACACTCACCTCCCAGTATTACAGATAGGCACACTCATCTCCCAGTATTACAGATAGGCACTCTCATCTCCCAGTATTACAGATAGGCACTCACTCATGCACACTCATCTCCCAGTATTACAGATAGGCACACTCATCTCCCAGTATTACAGATAGGCACGCACTCATGCACACTCATCTCCCAGTATTACAGATAGGCACACTCATCTCCCAGTATTACAGATAGGCACGCACTCACCTCCCAGTGTTACAGATAGGTACGCACTCACCTCCCAGTGTTACAGATAGGCACACACTCACCTCCCTGTATTACAGATAGGCACGCACTCACCTCCCAGTATTACAGATAGGCACGCACTCACCTCCCTGTATTACAGATAGGCACGCACTCACCTCCCAGTATTACAGATAGGCACGCACTCACCTCCCTGTATTACAGATAGGCACGCACTCACCTCCCTGTATTACTGATAGGCACGCACTCACCTCCCTGTGTTACAGATAGGCACGCACTCATCTCCCTGTGTTACAGATAGGCACGCACTCATCTCCCTGTGTTACAGATAGGCACGCACTCATCTCCCTGTGTTACAGATAGGCACGCACTCATCTCCCTGTGTTACAGATAGGCACGCACTCATCTCCCTGTGTTACAGATAGGCACGCACTCATCTCCCTGTATTACAGATAGGCACGCACTCATCTCCCTGTGTTACAGATAGGCACGCACTCATCTCCCTGTGTTACAGATAGGCACGCACTCATCTCCCTGTGTTACAGATAGGCACGCACTCATCTCCCTGTGTTACAGATAGGCACGCACTCATCTACCAGTGTTACAGATAGGCACGCACTCATCTCCCTTTGTTACAGATAGGCACGCACTCATCTCCCTGTGTTACAGATAGGCACGCACTCATCTCCCTGTGTTACAGATAGGCACGCACTCATCTCCCTGTTACAGATAGGCACGCACTCACCTCCCTGTGTTACAGATAGGCACGCACTCACCTCCCAGTATTACAGATAGGCACACTCATCTCCCAGTATTACAGATAGGCACTCTCATCTCCCAGTATTACAGATAGGCACTCACTCATGCACACTCATCTCCCAGTATTACAGATAGGCACACTCATCTCCCAGTATTACAGATAGGCACGCACTCATGCACACTCATCTCCCAGTATTACAGATAGGCACACTAATCTCCCAGTATTACAGATAGGCACGCACTCACCTCCCAGTGTTACAGATAGGTACGCACTCACCTCCCAGTGTTACAGATAGGCACGCACTCACCTCCCTGTATTACAGATAGGCACGCACTCACCTCCCAGTATTACAGATAGGCACGCACTCACCTCCCTGTATTACAGATAGGCACGCACTCACCTCCCAGTATTACAGATAGGCACGCACTCACCTCCCTGTATTACAGATAGGCACGCACTCACCTCCCTGTATTACTGATAGGCACGCACTCACCTCCCTGTGTTACAGATAGGCACGCACTCATCTCCCTGTGTTACAGATAGGCACGCACTCATCTCCCTGTGTTACAGATAGGCACGCACTCATCTCCCTGTGTTACAGATAGGCACGCACTCATCTCCCTGTGTTACAGATAGGCACGCACTCATCTCCCTGTATTACAGATAGGCACGCACTCATCTCCCTGTATTACAGATAGGCACGCACTCATCTCCCTGTATTACAGATAGGCACGCACTCATCTCCCTGTATTACAGATAGGCACGCACTCATCTCCCTGTGTTACAGATAGGCACGCACTCATCTCCCTGTGTTACAGATAGGCACACTCATCTCCCTGTGTTACAGATAGGCACGCACTCATCTCCCTGTGTTACAGATAGGCACGCACTCATCTCCTTGTGTTACAGATAGGCACGCACTCATCTACCAGTATTACAGATAGGCACGCACTCATCTCCCTGTATTACTGATAGGCACACTCATCTCCCTGTGTTACAGATAGGCTAGGCACACACTCACCTCCCTGTATTACAGATAGGCACACACTCATCTACCAGTATTACAGATAGGCACACACTCATCTCCCTGTATTACAGATAGGCACACACTCATCTCCCTGTATTACTGATAGGCACGCACTCATCTCCCTGTATTACTGATAGGCACGCACTCATCTCCCTGTATTACAGATAGGCACGCACTCATCTCCCTGTATTACAGATAGGCACGCACTCATCTCCCTGTATTACAGATAGGCACGCACTCATCTCCCTTTGTTACAGATAGGCACGCACTCATCTCCCTGTGTTACAGATAGGCACGCACTCATCTCCCTGTGTTACAGATAGGCACGCACTCATCTCCCTGTTACAGATAGGCACGCACTCGCCTCCCTGTGTTACAGATAGGCACGCACTCACCTCCCAGTATTACAGATAGGCACACTAATCTCCCAGTATTACAGATAGGCACTCTCATCTCCCAGTATTACAGATAGGCACTCACTCATGCACACTCATCTCCCAGTATTACAGATAGGCACACTCATCTCCCAGTATTACAGATAGGCACGCACTCATGCACACTCATCTCCCAGTATTACAGATAGGCACACTCATCTCCCAGTATTACAGATAGGCACGCACTCACCTCCCAGTGTTACAGATAGGTACGCACTCACCTCCCAGTGTTACAGATAGGCACGCACTCACCTCCCTGTATTACAGATAGGCACGCACTCACCTCCCAGTATTACAGATAGGCACGCACTCACCTCCCTGTATTACAGATAGGCACGCACTCACCTCCCAGTATTACAGATAGGCACGCACTCACCTCCCTGTATTACAGATAGGCACGCACTCATCTCCCTGTATTACTGATAGGCACACTCATCTCCCTGTGTTACAGATAGGCTAGGCACACACTCACCTCCCTGTATTACAGATAGGCACACACTCATCTACCAGGATTACAGATAGGCACACACTCATCTCCCTGTATTACAGATAGGCACACACTCATCTCCCTGTATTACTGATACGCACGCACTCATCTCCCTGTATTACTGATAGGCACGCACTCATCTCCCTGTATTACAGATAGGCACGCACTCATCTCCCTGTATTACAGATAGGCACGCACTCATCTCCCTGTATTACAGATAGGCACGCACTCATCTCCCTTTGTTACAGATAGGCACGCACTCATCTCCCTGTGTTACAGATAGGCACGCACTCATCTCCCTGTGTTACAGATAGGCACGCACTCATCTCCCTGTTACAGATAGGCACGCACTCGCCTCCCTGTGTTACAGATAGGCACGCACTCACCTCCCAGTATTACAGATAGGCACACTAATCTCCCAGTATTACAGATAGGCACTCTCATCTCCCAGTATTACAGATAGGCACTCACTCATGCACACTCATCTCCCAGTATTACAGATAGGCACACTCATCTCCCAGTATTACAGATAGGCACGCACTCATGCACACTCATCTCCCAGTATTACAGATAGGCACACTCATCTCCCAGTATTACAGATAGGCACGCACTCACCTCCCAGTGTTACAGATAGGCACGCACTCACCTCCCAGTGTTACAGATAGGCACGCACTCACCTCCCTGTATTACAGATAGGCACGCACTCACCTCCCAGTATTACAGATAGGCACGCACTCATCTCCCTGTGTTACAGATAGGCACGCACTCATCTCCCTGTGTTACAGATAGGCACGCACTCATCTCCCTGTGTTACAGATAGGCACGCACTCATCTCCCTGTGTTACAGATAGGCACGCACTCATCTACCAGTGTTACAGATAGGCACGCACTCATCTACCAGTGTTACAGATAGGCACGCACTCATCTCCCTGTATTACAGATAGGCACGCACTCATCTCCCTGTATTACAGATAGGCACGCACTCATCTCCCTGTATTACAGATAGGCACGCACTCATCTACCAGTATTACAGATAGGCACGCACTCATCTCCCTGTATTACAGATAGGCACGCACTCATCTCCCTGTATTACAGATAGGCACGCACTCATCTCGCTGTGTTACAGATAGGCACGCACTCATCTCCCTGTGTTACAGATAGGCACACTCATCTCCCTGTGTTACAGATAGGCACGCACTCATCTCCCTGTGTTACAGATAGGCACGCACTCATCTCCTTGTGTTACAGATAGGCACGCACTCATCTACCAGTATTACAGATAGGCACGCACTCATCTCCCTGTATTACTGATAGGCACACTCATCTCCCTGTGTTACAGATAGGCTAGGCACACACTCACCTCCCTGTATTACAGATAGGCACACACTCATCTACCAGTATTACAGATAGGCACACACTCATCTCCCTGTATTACAGATAGGCACACACTCATCTCCCTGTATTACTGATAGGCACGCACTCCTCTCCCTGTATTACTGATAGGCACGCACTCATCTCCCTGTATTACAGATAGGCACGCACTCATCTCCCTGTATTACAGATAGGCACGCACTCATCTCCCTGTATTACAGATAGGCACGCACTCATCTCCCTTTGTTACAGATAGGCACGCACTCATCTCCCTGTGTTACAGATAGGCACGCACTCATCTCCCTGTGTTACAGATAGGCACGCACTCATCTCCCTGTTACAGATAGGCACGCACTCGCCTCCCTGTGTTACAGATAGGCACGCACTCACCTCCCAGTATTACAGATAGGCACACTAATCTCCCAGTATTACAGATAGGCACTCTCATCTCCCAGTATTACAGATAGGCACTCACTCATGCACACTCATCTCCCAGTATTACAGATAGGCACACTCATCTCCCAGTATTACAGATAGGCACTCACTCATGCACACTCATCTCCCAGTATTATAGATAGGCACACTCATCTCCCAGTATTACAGATAGGCACGCACTCATGCACACTCATCTCCCAGTATTGCAGATAGGCACACTCATCTCCCAGTATTGCAGATAGGCACGCACTCATCTCCCTGTATTACAGATAGGCACGCACTCATCTCCCTGTATTACAGATAGGCACGCACTCATCTCCCTGTGTTACAGATAGGCACGCACTCATCTCCCAGTGTTACAGATAGGCACGCTATCATCTCCCTGTATTACAGATAGGCACGCACTCATCTCCCTGTGTTACAGATAGGCACGCACTCATCTCCCAGTGTTACAGATAGGCACGCACTCATCTCCCTGTATTACAGATAAGCACGCACTCACCTCCCTGTATTACAGATAGGCACGCACTCACCTCCCAGTATTACAGATAGGCACGCACTCACCTCCCAGTATTACAGATAGGCACGCACTCACCTCCCTGTATTACAGATAGGCACGCACTCACCTCCCTGTATTACAGATAGGCACGCACTCACCTCTCAGTATTACAGATAGGCACGCACTCATCTCCCTGTATTACAGATAGGCACGCACTCATCTCCCTTTGTTACAGATAGGCACGCACTCATCTCCCTGTGTTACAGATAGGCACGCACTCATCTCCCTGTGTTACAGATAGGCACGCACTCATGCACACTCATCTCCCAGTATTACAGATAGGCAGACTCATCTCCCAGTGTTACAGATAGGCACGCACTCATCTCCCTGTATTACAGATAGGCACGCACTCATCTCCCTGTATTACAGATAGGCACACTCATCTCCCTGTATTACAGATAGGCACACTCATCTCCCTGTATTACAGATAGGCACACTCATCTCCCTGTATTACAGATAGGCACACACTCATCTCCCAGTATTACAGATAGGCACGCACTCATCTCCCAGTGTTACAGATAGGCACGCACTCATCTCCCTGTATTACAGATAGGCACGCACTCATCTCCCTGTATTACAGATAGGCACGCACTCATCTCCCTGTATTACAGATAGGCACGCACTCATCTACCAGTATTACAGATAGGCACGCACTCATCTCCCTGTATTACTGATAGGCACACTCATCTCCCTGTGTTACAGATAGGCTAGGCACACACTCACCTCCCTGTATTACAGATAGGCACACACTCATCTACCAGTATTACAGATAGGCACACACTCATCTCCCTGTATTACTGATAGGCACGCACTCACCTCCCTGTGTTACAGATAGGCACGCACTCATCTCCCTGTGTTACAGATAGGCACGCACTCATCTCCCTGTGTTACAGATAGGCACGCACTCATCTCCCTGTGTTACAGATAGGCACGCACTCATCTCCCTGTGTTACAGATAGGCACGCACTCATCTCCCTGTATTACAGATAGGCACGCACTCATCTCCCTGTATTACAGATAGGCACGCACTCATCTCCCTGTATTACAGATAGGCACGCACTCATCTCCCTGTATTACAGATAGGCACGCACTCATCTCCCTGTGTTACAGATAGGCACGCACTCATCTCCCTGTGTTACAGATAGGCACACTCATCTCCCTGTGTTACAGATAGGCACGCACTCATCTCCCTGTGTTACAGATAGGCACGCACTCATCTCCTTGTGTTACAGATAGGCACGCACTCATCTACCAGTATTACAGATAGGCACGCACTCATCTCCCTGTATTACTGATAGGCACACTCATCTCCCTGTGTTACAGATAGGCTAGGCACACACTCACCTCCCTGTATTACAGATAGGCACACACTCATCTACCAGTATTACAGATAGGCACACACGCATCTCCCTGTATTACAGATAGGCACACACTCATCTCCCTGTATTACTGATAGGCACGCACTCATCTCCCTGTATTACTGATAGGCACGCACTCATCTCCCTGTATTACAGATAGGCACGCACTCATCTCCCTGTATTACAGATAGGCACGCACTCATCTCCCTGTATTACAGATAGGCACGCACTCATCTCCCTTTGTTACAGATAGGCACGCACTCATCTCCCTGTGTTACAGATAGGCACGCACTCATCTCCCTGTGTTACAGATAGGCACGCACTCATCTCCCTGTTACAGATAGGCACGCACTCGCCTCCCTGTGTTACAGATAGGCACGCACTTACCTCCCAGTATTACAGATAGGCACACTAATCTCCCAGTATTACAGATAGGCACTCTCATCTCCCAGTATTACAGATAGGCACTCACTCATGCACACTCATCTCCCAGTATTACAGATAGGCACACTCATCTCCCAGTATTACAGATAGGCACGCACTCATGCACACTCATCTCCCAGTATTACAGATAGGCACACTCATCTCCCAGTATTACAGATAGGCACGCACTCACCTCCCAGTGTTACAGATAGGTACGCACTCACCTCCCAGTGTTACAGATAGGCACGCACTCACCTCCCTGTATTACAGATAGGCACGCACTCACCTCCCAGTATTACAGATAGGCACGCACTCACCTCCCTGTATTACAGATAGGCACGCACTCACCTCCCAGTATTACAGATAGGCACGCACTCACCTCCCTGTATTACAGATAGGCACGCACTCATCTCCCTGTATTACTGATAGGCACACTCATCTCCCTGTGTTACAGATAGGCTAGGCACACACTCACCTCCCTGTATTACAGATAGGCACACACTCATCTACCAGTATTACAGATAGGCACACACTCATCTCCCTGTATTACAGATAGGCACACACTCATCTCCCTGTATTACTGATAGGCACGCACTCATCTCCCTGTATTACTGATAGGCACGCACTCATCTCCCTGTATTACAGATAGGCACGCACTCATCTCCCTGTATTACAGATAGGCACGCACTCATCTCCCTGTATTACAGATAGGCACGCACTCATCTCCCTTTGTTACAGATAGGCACGCACTCATCTCCCTGTGTTACAGATAGGCACGCACTCATCTCCCTGTGTTACAGATAGGCACGCACTCATCTCCCTGTTACAGATAGGCACGCACTCGCCTCCCTGTGTTACAGATAGGCACGCACTCACCTCCCAGTATTACAGATAGGCACACTAATCTCCCAGTATTACAGATAGGCACTCTCATCTCCCAGTATTACAGATAGGCACTCACTCATGCACACTCATCTCCCAGTATTACAGATAGGCACACTCATCTCCCAGTATTACAGATAGGCACGCACTCATGCACACTCATCTCCCAGTATTACAGATAGGCACACTCACCTCCCAGTATTACAGATAGGCACGCACTCACCTCCCAGTGTTACAGATAGGCACGCACTCACCTCCCAGTGTTACAGATAGGCACGCACTCACCTCCCTGTATTACAGATAGGCACGCACTCACCTCCCAGTATTACAGATAGGCACGCACTCATCTCCCTGTGTTACAGATAGGCACGCACTCATCTCCCTGTGTTACAGATAGGCACGCACTCATCTCCCTGTGTTACAGATAGGCACGCACTCATCTCCCTGTGTTACAGATAGGCACGCACTCATCTACCAGTGTTACAGATAGGCACGCACTCATCTACCAGTGTTACAGATAGGCACGCACTCATCTCCCTGTATTACAGATAGGCACGCACTCATCTCCCTGTATTACAGATAGGCACGCACTCATCTCCCTGTATTACAGATAGGCACGCACTCATCTACCAGTATTACAGATAGGCACGCACTCATCTCCCTGTATTACAGATAGGCACGCACTCATCTCCCTGTATTACAGATAGGCACGCACTCATCTCCCTGTGTTACAGATAGGCACGCACTCATCTCCCTGTGTTACAGATAGGCACACTCATCTCCCTGTGTTACAGATAGGCACGCACTCATCTCCCTGTGTTACAGATAGGCACGCACTCATCTCCTTGTGTTACAGATAGGCACGCACTCATCTACCAGTATTACAGATAGGCACGCACTCATCTCCCTGTATTACTGATAGGCACACTCATCTCCCTGTGTTACAGATAGGCTAGGCACACACTCACCTCCCTGTATTACAGATAGGCACACACTCATCTACCAGTATTACAGATAGGCACACACTCATCTCCCTGTATTACAGATAGGCACACACTCATCTCCCTGTATTACTGATAGGCACGCACTCCTCTCCCTGTATTACTGATAGGCACGCACTCATCTCCCTGTATTACAGATAGGCACGCACTCATCTCCCTGTATTACAGATAGGCACGCACTCATCTCCCTGTATTACAGATAGGCACGCACTCATCTCCCTTTGTTACAGATAGGCACGCACTCATCTCCCTGTGTTACAGATAGGCACGCACTCATCTCCCTGTGTTACAGATAGGCACGCACTCATCTCCCTGTTACAGATAGGCACGCACTCGCCTCCCTGTGTTACAGATAGGCACGCACTCACCTCCCAGTATTACAGATAGGCACACTAATCTCCCAGTATTACAGATAGGCACTCTCATCTCCCAGTATTACAGATAGGCACTCACTCATGCACACTCATCTCCCAGTATTACAGATAGGCACACTCATCTCCCAGTATTACAGATAGGCACTCACTCATGCACACTCATCTCCCAGTATTATAGATAGGCACACTCATCTCCCAGTATTACAGATAGGCACGCACTCATGCACACTCATCTCCCAGTATTGCAGATAGGCACACTCATCTCCCAGTATTGCAGATAGGCACGCACTCATCTCCCTGTATTACAGATAGGCACGCACTCATCTCCCTGTATTACAGATAGGCACGCACTCATCTCCCTGTGTTACAGATAGGCACGCACTCATCTCCCAGTGTTACAGATAGGCACGCTATCATCTCCCTGTATTACAGATAGGCACGCACTCATCTCCCTGTGTTACAGATAGGCACGCACTCATCTCCCAGTGTTACAGATAGGCACGCACTCATCTCCCTGTATTACAGATAAGCACGCACTCACCTCCCTGTATTACAGATAGGCACGCACTCACCTCCCAGTATTACAGATAGGCACGCACTCACCTCCCAGTATTACAGATAGGCACGCACTCACCTCCCTGTATTACAGATAGGCACGCACTCACCTCCCTGTATTACAGATAGGCACGCACTCACCTCTCAGTATTACAGATAGGCACGCACTCATCTCCCTGTATTACAGATAGGCACGCACTCATCTCCCTTTGTTACAGATAGGCACGCACTCATCTCCCTGTGTTACAGATAGGCACGCACTCATCTCCCTGTGTTACAGATAGGCACGCACTCATGCACACTCATCTCCCAGTATTACAGATAGGCAGACTCATCTCCCAGTGTTACAGATAGGCACGCACTCATCTCCCTGTATTACAGATAGGCACGCACTCATCTCCCTGTATTACAGATAGGCACACTCATCTCCCTGTATTACAGATAGGCACACTCATCTCCCTGTATTACAGATAGGCACACACTCATCTCCCAGTATTACAGATAGGCACGCACTCATCTCCCAGTGTTACAGATAGGCACGCACTCATCTCCCTGTATTACAGATAGGCACGCACTCATCTCCCTGTATTACAGATAGGCACGCACTCATCTCCCTGTATTACAGATAGGCACGCACTCATCTACCAGTATTACAGATAGGCACGCACTCATCTCCCTGTATTACTGATAGGCACACTCATCTCCCTGTGTTACAGATAGGCTAGGCACACACTCACCTCCCTGTATTACAGATAGGCACACACTCATCTACCAGTATTACAGATAGGCACACACTCATCTCCCTGTATTACTGATAGGCACGCACTCACCTCCCTGTGTTACAGATAGGCACGCACTCATCTCCCTGTGTTACAGATAGGCACGCACTCATCTCCCTGTGTTACAGATAGGCACGCACTCATCTCCCTGTGTTACAGATAGGCACGCACTCATCTCCCTGTGTTACAGATAGGCACGCACTCATCTCCCTGTATTACAGATAGGCACGCACTCATCTCCCTGTATTACAGATAGGCACGCACTCATCTCCCTGTATTACAGATAGGCACGCACTCATCTCCCTGTATTACAGATAGGCACGCACTCATCTCCCTGTGTTACAGATAGGCACGCACTCATCTCCCAGTGTTACAGATAGGCACGCTATCATCTCCCTGTATTACAGATAGGCACGCACTCATCTCCCTGTGTTACAGATAGGCACGCACTCATCTCCCAGTGTTACAGATAGGCACGCACTCATCTCCCTGTATTACAGATAAGCACGCACTCACCTCCCTGTATTACAGATAGGCACGCACTCACCTCCCAGTATTACAGATAGGCACGCACTCACCTCCCAGTATTACAGATAGGCACGCACTCACCTCCCTGTATTACAGATAGGCACGCACTCACCTCCCTGTATTACAGATAGGCACGCACTCACCTCCCTGTATTACAGATAGGCACGCACTCACCTCTCAGTATTACAGATAGGCACGCACTCATCTCCCTGTATTACAGATAGGCACGCACTCATCTCCCTTTGTTACAGATAGGCACGCACTCATCTCCCTGTGTTACAGATAGGCACGCACTCATCTCCCTGTGTTACAGATAGGCACGCACTCATGCACACTCATCTCCCAGTATTACAGATAGGCAGACTCATCTCCCAGTGTTACAGATAGGCACGCACTCATCTCCCTGTATTACAGATAGGCACGCACTCATCTCCCTGTATTACAGATAGGCACACTCATCTCCCTGTATTACAGATAGGCACACTCATCTCCCTGTATTACAGATAGGCACACACTCATCTCCCAGTATTACAGATAGGCACGCACTCATCTCCCAGTGTTACAGATAGGCACGCACTCATCTCCCTGTATTACAGATAGGCACGCACTCATCTCCCTGTATTACAGATAGGCACGCACTCATCTCCCTGTATTACAGATAGGCACGCACTCATCTACCAGTATTACAGATAGGCACGCACTCATCTCCCTGTATTACTGATAGGCACACTCATCTCCCTGTGTTACAGATAGGCTAGGCACACACTCACCTCCCTGTATTACAGATAGGCACACACTCATCTACCAGTATTACAGATAGGCACACACTCATCTCCCTGTATTACTGATAGGCACGCACTCACCTCCCTGTGTTACAGATAGGCACGCACTCATCTCCCTGTGTTACAGATAGGCACGCACTCATCTCCCTGTGTTACAGATAGGCACGCACTCATCTCCCTGTGTTACAGATAGGCACGCACTCATCTCCCTGTGTTACAGATAGGCACGCACTCATCTCCCTGTATTACAGATAGGCACGCACTCATCTCCCTGTATTACAGATAGGCACGCACTCATCTCCCTGTATTACAGATAGGCACGCACTCATCTCCCTGTATTACAGATAGGCACGCACTCATCTCCCTGTGTTACAGATAGGCACGCACTCATCTCCCTGTGTTACAGATAGGCACACTCATCTCCCTGTGTTACAGATAGGCACGCACTCATCTCCCTGTGTTACAGATAGGCACGCACTCATCTCCTTGTGTTACAGATAGGCACGCACTCATCTACCAGTATTACAGATAGGCACGCACTCATCTCCCTGTATTACTGATAGGCACACTCATCTCCCTGTGTTACAGATAGGCTAGGCACACACTCACCTCCCTGTATTACAGATAGGCACACACTCATCTACCAGTATTACAGATAGGCACACACTCATCTCCCTGTATTACAGATAGGCACACACTCATCTCCCTGTATTACTGATAGGCACGCACTCATCTCCCTGTATTACTGATAGGCACGCACTCATCTCCCTGTATTACAGATAGGCACGCACTCATCTCCCTGTATTACAGATAGGCACGCACTCATCTCCCTGTATTACAGATAGGCACGCACTCATCTCCCTTTGTTACAGATAGGCACGCACTCATCTCCCTGTGTTACAGATAGGCACGCACTCATCTCCCTGTGTTACAGATAGGCACGCACTCATCTCCCTGTTACAGATAGGCACGCACTCGCCTCCCTGTGTTACAGATAGGCACGCACTCACCTCCCAGTATTACAGATAGGCACACTAATCTCCCAGTATTACAGATAGGCACTCTCATCTCCCAGTATTACAGATAGGCACTCACTCATGCACACTCATCTCCCAGTATTACAGATAGGCACACTCATCTCCCAGTATTACAGATAGGCACGCACTCATGCACACTCATCTCCCAGTATTACAGATAGGCACACTCATCTCCCAGTATTACAGATAGGCACGCACTCACCTCCCAGTGTTACAGATAGGTACGCACTCACCTCCCAGTGTTACAGATAGGCACGCACTCACCTCCCTGTATTACAGATAGGCACGCACTCACCTCCCAGTATTACAGATAGGCACGCACTCACCTCCCTGTATTACAGATAGGCACGCACTCACCTCCCAGTATTACAGATAGGCACGCACTCACCTCCCTGTATTACAGATAGGCACGCACTCATCTCCCTGTATTACTGATAGGCACACTCATCTCCCTGTGTTACAGATAGGCTAGGCACACACTCACCTCCCTGTATTACAGATAGGCACACACTCATCTACCAGTATTACAGATAGGCACACACTCATCTCCCTGTATTACAGATAGGCACACACTCATCTCCCTGTATTACTGATAGGAACGCACTCATCTCCCTGTATTACTGATAGGCACGCACTCATCTCCCTGTATTACAGATAGGCACGCACTCATCTCCCTGTATTACAGATAGGCACGCACTCATCTCCCTGTATTACAGATAGGCACGCACTCATCTCCCTTTGTTACAGATAGGCACGCACTCATCTTCCTGTGTTACAGATAGGCACGCACTCATCTCCCTGTGTTACAGATAGGCACGCACTCATCTCCCTGTTACAGATAGGCACGCACTCGCCTCCCTGTGTTACAGATAGGCACGCACTCACCTCCCAGTATTACAGATAGGCACACTAATCTCCCAGTATTACAGATAGGCACTCTCATCTCCCAGTATTACAGATAGGCACTCACTCATGCACACTCATCTCCCAGTATTACAGATAGGCACACTCATCTCCCAGTATTACAGATAGGCACGCACTCATGCACACTCATCTCCCAGTATTACAGATAGGCACACTCATCTCCCAGTATTACAGATAGGCACGCACTCACCTCCCAGTGTTACAGATAGGCACGCACTCACCTCCCAGTATTACAGATAGGCACGCACTCACCTCCCTGTATTACAGATAGGCACGCACTCACCTCCCTGTATTACAGATAGGCACGCACTCACCTCTCAGTATTACAGATAGGCACGCACTCATCTCCCTGTATTACAGATAGGCACGCACTCATCTCCCTTTGTTACAGATAGGCACGCACTCATCTCCCTGTGTTACAGATAGGCACGCACTCATCTCCCTGTGTTACAGATAGGCACGCACTCATGCACACTCATCTCCCAGTATTACAGATAGGCAGACTCATCTCCCAGTGTTACAGATAGGCACGCACTCATCTCCCTGTATTACAGATAGGCACGCACTCATCTCCCTGTATTACAGATAGGCACACTCATCTCCCTGTATTACAGATAGGCACACTCATCTCCCTGTATTACAGATAGGCACACACTCATCTCCCAGTATTACAGATAGGCACGCACTCATCTCCCAGTGTTACAGATAGGCACGCACTCATCTCCCTGTATTACAGATAGGCACGCACTCATCTCCCTGTATTACAGATAGGCACGCACTCATCTCCCTGTGTTACAGATAGGCACGCACTCATCTCCCAGTGTTACAGATAGGCACGCTATCATCTCCCTGTATTACAGATAGGCACGCTATCATCTCCCTGTGTTACAGATAGGCACGCACTCATCTCCCAGTGTTACAGATAGGCACGCACTCATCTCCCTGTATTACAGATAAGCACGCACTCACCTCCCTGTATTACAGATAGGCACGCACTCACCTCCCAGTATTACAGATAGGCACGCACTCACCTCCCAGTATTACAGATAGGCACGCACTCACCTCCCTGTATTACAGATAGGCACGCACTCACCTCCCTGTATTACAGATAGGCACGCACTCACCTCTCAGTATTACAGATAGGCACGCACTCATCTCCCTGTATTACAGATAGGCACGCACTCATCTCCCTTTGTTACAGATAGGCACGCACTCATCTCCCTGTGTTACAGATAGGCACGCACTCATCTCCCTGTGTTACAGATAGGCACGCACTCATGCACACTCATCTCCCAGTATTACAGATAGGCAGACTCATCTCCCAGTGTTACAGATAGGCACGCACTCATCTCCCTGTATTACAGATAGGCACGCACTCATCTCCCTGTATTACAGATAGGCACACTCATCTCCCTGTATTACAGATAGGCACACTCATCTCCCTGTATTACAGATAGGCACACACTCATCTCCCAGTATTACAGATAGGCACGCACTCATCTCCCAGTGTTACAGATAGGCACGCACTCATCTCCCTGTATTACAGATAGGCACGCACTCATCTCCCTGTATTACAGATAGGCACGCACTCATCTCCCTGTATTACAGATAGGCACGCACTCATCTACCAGTATTACAGATAGGCACGCACTCATCTCCCTGTATTACTGATAGGCACACTCATCTCCCTGTGTTACAGATAGGCTAGGCACACACTCACCTCCCTGTATTACAGATAGGCACACACTCATCTACCAGTATTACAGATAGGCACACACTCATCTCCCTGTATTACTGATAGGCACGCACTCATCTCCCTGTATTACTGATAGGCACGCACTCATCTCCCTGTATTACAGATAGGCACGCACTCATCTCCCTGTATTACAGATAGGCACGCACTCATCTTCCTTTGTTACAGATAGGCACGCACTCATCTCCCTGTGTTACAGATAGGCACGCACTCATCTCCCTGTGTTACAGATAGGCACGCACTCATCTCCCTGTTACAGATAGGCACGCACTCACCTCCCTGTGTTACAGATAGGCACGCACTCACCTCCCAGTATTACAGATAGGCACACTAATCTCCCAGTATTACAGATAGGCACTCTCATCTCCCAGTATTACAGATAGGCACTCACTCATGCACACTCATCTCCCAGTATTACAGATAGGCACACTCATCTCCCAGTATTACAGATAGGCACGCACTCATGCACACTCATCTCCCAGTATTGCAGATAGGCACACTCATCTCCCAGTATTGCAGATAGGCATGCACTCATCTCCCTGTATTACAGATAGGCACGCACTCATCTCCCTGTATTACAGATAGGCACGCACTCATCTCCCTGTGTTACAGATAGGCACGCACTCATCTCCCAGTGTTACAGATAGGCACGCTATCATCTCCCTGTGTTACAGATAGGCACGCACTCATCTCCCTGTGTTACAGATAGGCACGCACTCATCTCCCAGTGTTACAGATAGGCACGCACTCATCTCCCTGTATTACAGATAGGCACGCACTCATCTTCCTGTATTACAGATAGGCACGCACTCACCTCCCAGTGTTACAGATAGGCACGCACTCACCTCCCTGTGTTACAGATAGGCACGCACTCACCTCCCTGTGTTACAGATAGGCACGCAATCACCTCCCAGTGTTACAGATAGGCACGCACTCACCTCCCAGTGTTACAGATAGGCACGCACTCACCTCCCAGTGTTACAGATAGGCACGCACTCACCTCCCTGTGTTACAGATAGGCACGCACTCACCTCCCAGTGTTACAGATAGGCACGCACTCACCTCCCAGTGTTACAGATAGGCACGCACTCACCTCCCTGTGTTACAGATAGGCACGCACTCACCTCCCAGTGTTACAGATAGGCACGCACTCACCTCCTTGTATTACAGATAGGCACGCACTCACCTCCCTGTATTACTGATAGGCACGCACTCATCTCCCTGTGTTACAGATAGGCACGCACTCATCTCCCTGTGTTACAGATAGGCACGCACTCATCTCCCTGTGTTACAGATAGGCACGCACTCACCTCCCTGTATAACAGATAGGCACGCACTCACCTCCCTGTATTACAGATAGGCACGCACTCACCTCTCAGTATTACAGATAGGCACGCACTCACCTCCCTGTATTACAGATAGGCACGCACTCACCTCCCTGTATTACAGATAGGCACGCACTCACCTCTCAGTATTACAGATAGGCACGCACTCATCTCCCTGTATTACAGATAGGCACGCACTCATCTCCCTTTGTTACAGATAGGCACGCACTCATCTCCCTGTGTTACAGATAGGCACGCACTCATGCACACTCATCTCCCTGTATTACAGATAGGCTAGGCACATACTCACCTCCCTGTATTACAGATAGGCACACACTCATCTACCAGTATTACAGATAGGCACACACTCATCTCCCTGTATTACAGATAGGCACGCACTCGTCTCCCTGTATTACAGATAGGCACGCACTCATCTCCCTTTGTTACAGATAGGCACGCACTCATCTCCCTGTGTTACAGATAGGCACGCACTCATCTCCCTGTGTTACAGATAGGCACGCACTCATCTCCCTGTTACAGATAGGCACGCACTCACCTCCCTGTGTTACAGATAGGCACGCACTCACCTCCCAGTATTACAGATAGGCACACTAATCTCCCAGTTTTACAGATAGGCACTCTCATCTCCCAGTATTACAGATAGGCACTCACTCATGCACACTCATCTCCCAGTATTACAGATAGGCACACTCATCTCCCAGTATTACAGATAGGCACGCACTCATGCACACTCATCTCCCAGTATTACAGATAGGCACACTCATCTCCCAGTATTACAGATAGGCACACTCATCTCCCTGTATTACAGATAGGCACGCACTCATCTCCCTGTATTACTGATAGGCACGCACTCATCTCCCTGTATTACAGATAGGCACGCACTCATCTCCCTGTGTTACAGATAGGCACGCACTCATCTCCCTGTGTTACAGATAGGCACGCACTCATCTCCCAGTGTTACAGATAGGCACGCACTCATCTCCCTGTATTACAGATAGGCTAGCACTCATCCCCCTGTATTACAGATAGGCACGCACTCATCTCCCTGTATTACAGATAGGCACGCACTCATCTCCCTGTATTACAGATAGGCACGCACTCATCTCCCTGTATTACAGATAGGCACGCACTCATCTCCCTGTATTACAGATAGGCACGCACTCATCTCCCTGTATTACAGATAGGCACACTCATCTCCCTGTGTTACAGATAGGCACACACTCACCTCCCTGTGTTACAGATAGGCACACGCTCAACTCCCTGTGTTACAGATAGGCACACGCTCATCTCCCAGTGTTACAGATAGGCACACGCTCATCTCCCTGTATTACAGATAGGCACACGCTCATCTCCCTGTATTACTGATAGGCACGCGCTCATCTCCCTGTATTACTGATAGGCACGCGCTCATCCCCCTGTATTACAGATAGGCTAGCGCTCATCCCCCTGTATTACAGATAGGCACGCACTCACCTCCCTGTATTACAGATAGGCACGCACTCACCTCCCTGTATTACAGATAGGCTAGCACTCATCCCCCTGTATTACAGATAGGCACGCACTCACCTCCCTGTATTACAGATAGGCACACACTCACCTCCCTGTATTACAGATAGGCACGCACTCACCTCCCTGTATTACAGATAGGCACGCACTCACCTCTCAGCATTACAGATAGGCACGCACTCACCTCCCTGTATTACAGATAGGCACGCACTCACCTCCCTGTATTACAGATAGGCACGCACTCATCTCCCTTTGTTACAGATAGGCACGCACTCATCTCCCTGTGTTACAGATAGGCACGCACTCATCTCCCTGTGACACAGATAGGCACGCACTCATGCACACTCATCTCCCAGTATTACAGATAGGCAGACTCATCTCCCAGTGTTACAGATAGGCACGCACTCATCTCCCTGTATTACAGATAGGCACGCACTCATCTCCCTGTATTACAGATAGGCACACTCATCTCCCTGTATTACAGATAGGCACACTCATCTCCCTGTATTACAGATAGGCACACACTCATCTCCCAGTATTACAGATAGGCACGCACTCATCTCCCAGTGTTACAGATAGGCACGCACTCATCTCCCTGTATTACAGATAGGCACGCACTCATCTCCCTGTATTACAGATAGGCACGCACTCATCTCCCTGTATTACAGATAGGCACGCACTCATCTACCAGTATTACAGATAGGCACGCACTCATCTCCCTGTATTACTGATAGGCACACTCATCTCCCTGTGTTACAGATAGGCTAGGCACACACTCACCTCCCTGTATTACAGATAGGCACGCACTCATCTCCCTTTGTTACAGATAGGCACGCACTCATCTCCCTGTGTTACAGATAGGCACGCACTCATCTCCCTGTGTTACAGATAGGCACGCACTCATCTCCCTGTTACAGATAGGCACGCACTCGCCTCCCTGTGTTACAGATAGGCACGCACTCACCTCCCAGTATTACAGATAGGCACACTAATCTCCCAGTATTACAGATAGGCACTCTCATCTCCCAGTATTACAGATAGGCACTCACTCATGCACACTCATCTCCCAGTATTACAGATAGGCACACTCATCTCCCAGTATTACAGATAGGCACGCACTCATGCACACTCATCTCCCAGTATTACAGATAGGCACACTCATCTCCCAGTATTACAGATAGGCACGCACTCACCTCCCAGTGTTACAGATAGGTACGCACTCACCTCCCAGTGTTACAGATAGGCACACACTCACCTCCCTGTATTACAGATAGGCACGCACTCACCTCCCAGTATTACAGATAGGCACGCACTCACCTCCCTGTATTACAGATAGGCACGCACTCACCTCCCAGTATTACAGATAGGCACGCACTCACCTCCCTGTATTACAGATAGGCACGCACTCATCTCCCTGTATTACTGATAGGCACACTCATCTCCCTGTGTTACAGATAGGCTAGGCACACACTCACCTCCCTGTATTACAGATAGGCACACACTCATCTACCAGTATTACAGATAGGCACACACTCATCTCCCTGTATTACAGATAGGCACACACTCATCTCCCTGTATTACTGATAGGCACGCACTCATCTCCCTGTATTACTGATAGGCACGCACTCATCTCCCTGTATTACAGATAGGCACGCACTCATCTCCCTGTATTACAGATAGGCACGCACTCATCTCCCTTTGTTACAGATAGGCACGCACTCATCTCCCTGTGTTACAGATAGGCACGCACTCATCTCCCTGTGTTACAGATAGGCACGCACTCGCCTCCCTGTGTTACAGATAGGCACGCACTCACCTCCCAGTATTACAGATAGGCACACTAATCTCCCAGTATTACAGATAGGCACTCTCATCTCCCAGTATTACAGATAGGCACTCACTCATGCACACTCATCTCCCAGTATTACAGATAGGCACACTCATCTCCCAGTATTACAGATAGGCACGCACTCATGCACACTCATCTCCCAGTATTACAGATAGGCACACTCATCTCCCAGTATTACAGATAGGCACGCACTCACCTCCCAGTGTTACAGATAGGCACGCACTCACCTCCCAGTGTTACAGATAGGCACGCACTCACCTCCCTGTATTACAGATAGGCACGCACTCACCTCCCAGTATTACAGATAGGCACGCACTCATCTCCCTGTGTTACAGATAGGCACGCACTCATCTCCCTGTATTACAGATAGGCACGCACTCATCTCCCTGTGTTACAGATAGGCACGCACTCATCTCCCTGTGTTACAGATAGGCACGCACTCATCTACCAGTGTTACAGATAGGCACGCACTCATCTACCAGTGTTACAGATAGGCACGCACTCATCTCCCTGTATTACAGATAGGCACGCACTCATCTCCCTGTATTACAGATAGGCACGCACTCATCTCCCTGTATTACAGATAGGCACGCACTCATCTACCAGTATTACAGATAGGCACGCACTCATCTCCCTGTATTACAGATAGGCACGCACTCATCTCCCTGTATTACAGATAGGCACGCACTCATCTCCCTGTGTTACAGATAGGCACGCACTCATCTCCCTGTGTTACAGATAGGCACACTCATCTCCCTGTGTTACAGATAGGCACGCACTCATCTCCCTGTGTTACAGATAGGCACGCACTCATCTCCTTGTGTTACAGATAGGCACGCACTCATCTACCAGTATTACAGATAGGCACGCACTCATCTCCCTGTATTACTGATAGGCACACTCATCTCCCTGTGTTACAGATAGGCTAGGCACACACTCACCTCCCTGTATTACAGATAGGCACACACTCATCTACCAGTATTACAGATAGGCACACACTCATCTCCCTGTATTACAGATAGGCACACACTCATCTCCCTGTATTACTGATAGGCACGCACTCATCTCCCTGTATTACTGATAGGCACGCACTCATCTCCCTGTATTACAGATAGGCACGCACTCATCTCCCTGTATTACAGATAGGCACGCACTCATCTCCCTGTATTACAGATAGGCACGCACTCATCTCCCTTTGTTACAGATAGGCACGCACTCATCTCCCTGTGTTACAGATAGGCACGCACTCATCTCCCTGTGTTACAGATAGGCACGCACTCATCTCCCTGTTACAGATAGGCACGCACTCGCCTCCCTGTGTTACAGATAGGCACGCACTCACCTCCCAGTATTACAGATAGGCACACTCATCTCCCAGTATTACAGATAGGCACTCTCATCTCCCAGTATTACAGATAGGCACTCACTCATGCACACTCATCTCCCAGTATTACAGATAGGCACACTCATCTCCCAGTATTACAGATAGGCACGCACTCATGCACACTCATCTCCCAGTATTACAGATAGGCACACTCATCTCCCAGTATTACAGATAGGCACGCACTCACCTCCCAGTGTTACAGATAGGTACGCACTCACCTCCCAGTGTTACAGATAGGAACGCACTCACCTCCCTGTATTACAGATAGGCACGCACTCACCTCCCAGTATTACAGATAGGCACGCACTCACCTCCCTGTATTACAGATAGGCACGCACTCACCTCCCAGTATTACAGATAGGCACGCACTCACCTCCCTGTATTACAGATAGGCACGCACTCACCTCCCTGTATTACTGATAGGCACGCACTCACCTCCCTGTGTTACAGATAGGCACGCACTCATCTCCCTGTGTTACAGATAGGCACGCACTCATCTCCCTGTGTTACAGATAGGCACGCACTCATCTCCCTGTGTTACAGATAGGCACGCACTCATCTCCCTGTGTTACAGATAGGCACGCACTCATCTCCCTGTGTTACAGATAGGCACGCACTCATCTCCCTGTGTTACAGATAGGCACGCACTCATCTCCCTGTGTTACAGATAGGCACGCACTCATCTCCCTGTGTTACAGATAGGCACGCACTCATCTACCAGTGTTACAGATAGGCACGCACTCATCTACCAGTGTTACAGATAGGCACGCACTCATCTCCCTGTATTACAGATAGGCACGCACTCATCTCCCTGTATTACAGATAGGCACGCACTCATCTCCCTGTATTACAGATAGGCACGCACTCATCTACCAGTATTACAGATAGGCACGCACTCATCTCCCTGTATTACAGATAGGCACGCACTCATCTCCCTGTATAACAGATAGGCACGCACTCATCTCCCTGTATTACAGATAGGCACGCACTCATCTCCCTGTGTTACAGATAGGCACGCACTCATCTCCCTGTGTTACAGATAGGCACACTCATCTCCCTGTGTTACAGATAGGCACGCACTCATCTCCCTGTGTTACAGATAGGCACGCACTCATCTCCTTGTGTTACAGATAGGCACGCACTCATCTACCAGTATTACAGATAGGCACGCACTCATCTCCCTGTATTACTGATAGGCACACTCATCTCCCTGTGTTACAGATAGGCTAGGCACACACTCACCTCCCTGTATTACAGATAGGCACACACTCATCTACCAGTATTACAGATAGGCACACACTCATCTCCCTGTATTACAGATAGGCACACACTCATCTCCCTGTATTACTGATAGGCACGCACTCATCTCCCTGTATTACTGATAGGCACGCACTCATCTCCCTGTATTACAGATAGGAACGCACTCATCTCCCTGTATTACAGATAGGCACGCACTCATCTCCCTGTATTACAGATAGGCACGCACTCATCTCCCTTTGTTACAGATAGGCACGCACTCATCTCCCTGTGTTACAGATAGGCACGCACTCATCTCCCTGTGTTACAGATAGGCACGCACTCATCTCCCTGTTACAGATAGGCACGCACTCGCCTCCCTGTGTTACAGATAGGCACGCACTCACCTCCCAGTATTACAGATAGGCACACTAATCTCCCAGTATTACAGATAGGCACTCTCATCTCCCAGTTTTACAGATAGGCACTCACTCATGCACACTCATCTCCCAGTATTACAGATAGGCACACTCATCTCCCAGTATTACAGATAGGCACGCACTCATGCACACTCATCTCCCAGTATTACAGATAGGCACACTCATCTCCCAGTATTACAGATAGGCACGCACTCACCTCCCAGTGTTACAGATAGGCACGCACTCACCTCCCAGTGTTACAGATAGGCACGCACTCACCTCCCTGTATTACAGATAGGCACGCACTCACCTCCCAGTATTACAGATAGGCACGCACTCACCTCCCTGTATTACAGATAGGCACGCACTCACCTCCCAGTATTACAGATAGGCACGCACTCACCTCCCTGTATTACAGATAGGCACGCACTCACCTCCCTGTATTACTGATAGGCACGCACTCATCTCCCTGTGTTACAGATAGGCACGCACTCATCTCCCTGTGTTACAGATAGGCACGCACTCATCTCCCTGTGTTACAGATAGGCACGCACTCATCTCCCTGTGTTACAGATAGGCACGCACTCATCTCCCTGTGTTACAGATAGGCACGCACTCATCTCCCTGTGTTACAGATAGGCACGCACTCATCTCCCTGTGTTACAGATAGGCACGCACTCATCTCCCTGTGTTACAGATAGGCACGCACTCATCTCCCTGTGTTACAGATAGGCACGCACTCATCTACCAGTGTTACAGATAGGCACGCACTCATCTACCAGTGTTACAGATAGGCACGCACTCATCTACCAGTGTTACAGATAGGCACGCACTCATCTCCCTGTATTACAGATAGGCACGCACTCATCTCCCTGTATTACAGATAGGCACGCACTCATCTCCCTGTATTACAGATAGGCACGCACTCATCTACCAGTATTACAGATAGGCACGCACTCATCTCCCTGTATTACAGATAGGCACGCACTCATCTCCCTGTATTACAGATAGGCACGCACTCATCTCCCTGTATTACAGATAGGCACGCACTCATCTCCCTGTGTTACAGATAGGCACGCACTCATCTCCCTGTGTTACAGATAGGCACGCACTCATCTCCCTGTGTTACAGATAGGCACGCACTCATCTCCCTGTGTTACAGATAGGCACGCACTCATCTCCCTGTGTTACAGATAGGCACGCACTCATCTCCCTGTGTTACAGATAGGCACGCACTCATCTCCCTGTGTTACAGATAGGCACGCACTCATCTCCCTGTGTTACAGATAGGCACGCACTCATCTCCCTGTGTTACAGATAGGCACGCACTCATCTCCCTGTGTTACAGATAGGCACGCACTCATCTACCAGTGTTACAGATAGGCACGCACTCATCTCCCTGTATTACAGATAGGCACACTCATCTCCCTGTATTACAGATAGGCACGCACTCATCTCCGTGTTACAGATAGGCACGCACTCATCTCCCTGTATCACAGATAGGCACGCACTCATCTCCCTGTATCACAGATAGGCACACTCATCTCCCTGTATCACAGATAGGCACGCACTCATCTCCCTGTATCACAGATAGGCACGCACTCATCACCCTGTATCACAGATAGGCACACTCATCTCCCTGTATCACAGATAGGCACACTCATCTCCCTGTATCACAGATAGGCACACTCATCTCCCTGTATCACAGATAGGCACACTCATCTCCCTGTATCACAGATAGGCACACACTCATCTCCCTGTATCACAGATAGGCACACTCATCTCCCTGTATCACAGATAGGCACACACTCATCTCCCTGTATCACAGATAGGCACGCACTCATCTCCCTGTATTACAGATAGGCACGCACTCATCTCCCTGTATTACAGATAGGCACGCACTCATCTCCCTGTATTACAGATAGGCACACTCATCTCCCTGTATTACAGATAGGCACGCACTCATCTCCCTGTATCACAGATAGGCACGCACTCATCTCCCTGTATCACAGATAGGCACGCACTCATCTCCCTGTATCACAGATAGGCACACTCATCTCCCTGTATCACAGATAGGCACACTCATCTCCCTGTATCACAGATAGGCACACTCATCTCCCTGTATCACAGATAGGCACACTCATCTCCCTGTATCACAGATAGGCACACTCATCTCCCTGTATCACAGATAGGCACACACTCATCTCCCTGGATCACAGATAGGCACACACTCATCTCCCTGGATCACAGATAGGCACACACTCATCTCCCTGTATTACAGATAGGCACGCACTCATCTCCCTGTATTACAGATAGGCACACTCATCTCCCTGTATTACAGATAGGCACGCACTCATCTCCGTGTTACAGATAGGCACGCACTCATCTCCCTGTATTACAGATAGGCACACTCATCTCCCTGTATCACAGATAGGCACGCACTCATCTCTCTGTATCACAGATAGGCACGCACTCATCTCCCTGTATTACAGATAGGCACGCACTCATCTCCCTGTATTACAGATAGGCACGCACTCATCTCCCTGTATCACAGATAGGCACGCACTCATCTCCCTGTATTACAGATAGGCACACTCATCTCCCTGTATTACAGATAGGCACGCACTCATCTCCCTGTATTACAGATAGGCACACTCATCTCCCTGTGTTACAGATAGGCACGCACTCATCTCCCTGTGTTACAGATAGGCACGCACTCATCTACCAGCGTTACAGATAGGCACGCACTCATCTCCCTGCGTTACAGATAGGCACGCACTCATCTCCCTGCGTTACAGATAGGCACGCACTCATCTCCCTGCGTTACAGATAGGCACGCACTCATCTCCCTGCGTTACAGATAGGCACGCACTCATCTCCCTGCGTTACAGGTAGGCACGCACTCATCTCCCTGCGTTACAGGTAGGCACGCACTCATCTCCCTGCGTTACAGGTAGGCACGCACTCATCTCCCTGCGTTACAGGTAGGCACGCACTCATCTCCCTGCGTTACAGGTAGGCACGCACTCATCTCCCTGCGTTACAGATAGGCACGCACTCATCTCCCTGCGTTACAGATAGGCACGCACTCATCTCCCTGCGTTACTGATAGGCACGCACTCATCTCCCTGTGTTACAGATAGGCACGCACTCATCTACCAGTGTTACAGATAGGCACGCACTCATCTCCCTGTATTACAGATAGGCACGCACTCATCTCCCTGTATTGCAGATAGGCACACTCATCTCCCTGTATTGCAGATAGGCACGCACTCATCTCCGTGTTACAGATAGGCACGCACTCATCTCCCTGTATCACAGATAGGCACGCACTCATCTCCCTGTATCACAGATAGGCACACTCATCTCCCTGTATCACAGATAGGCACGCACTCATCTCCCTGTATCACAGATAGGCACGCACTCATCTCCCTGTATCACAGATAGGCACACTCATCTCCCTGTATCACAGATAGGCACACTCATCTCCCTGTATCACAGATAGGCACACTCATCTCCCTGTATCACAGATAGGCACACACTCATCTCCCTGTATTACAGATAGGCACACTCATCTCCCTGTATCACAGATAGGCACACACTCATCTCCCTGTATTACAGATAGGCACGCACTCATCTCCCTGTATTACAGATAGGCACACTCATCTCCCTGTATTACAGATAGGCACGCACTCATCTCCCTGTATTACAGATAGGCACGCACTCATCTCCCTGTATTACAGATAGGCACGCACTCATCTCCCTGTATTACAGATAGGCACGCACTCATTTCCCTGTATAACAGATAGGCACGCACTCATCTCCCTGTATTACAGATAGGCACGCACTCATCTCCCTGTGTTACAGATAGGCACGCACTCATCTCCCTGTGTTACAGATAGGCACACTCATCTCCCTGTGTTACAGATAGGCACGCACTCATCTCCCTGTGTTACAGATAGGCACGCACTCATCTCCTTGTGTTACAGATAGGCACGCACTCATCTACCAGTATTACAGATAGGCACGCACTCATCTCCCTGTATTACTGATAGGCACACTCATCTCCCTGTGTTACAGATAGGCTAGGCACACACTCACCTCCCTGTATTACAGATAGGCACACACTCATCTACCAGTATTACAGATAGGCACACACTCATCTCCCTGTATTACAGATACGCACACACTCATCTCCCTGTATTACTGATAGGCACGCACTCATCTCCCTGTATTACTGATAAGCACGCACTCATCTCCCTGTATTACAGATAGGCACGCACTCATCTCCCTGTATTACAGATAGGCACGCACTCATCTCCCTGTATTACAGATAGGCACGCACTCATCTCCCTTTGTTACAGATAGGCACACACTCATCTCCCTGTGTTACAGATAGGCACGCACTCATCTCCCTGTGTTACAGATAGGCACGCACTCATCTCCCTGTTACAGATAGGCACGCACTCGCCTCCCTGTGTTACAGATAGGCACGCACTCACCTCCCAGTATTACAGATAGGCACACTAATCTCCCAGTATTACAGATAGGCACTCTCATCTCCCAGTATTACAGATAGGCACTCACTCATGCACACTCATCTCCCAGTATTACAGATAGGCACACTCATCTCCCAGTATTACAGATAGGCACGCACTCATGCACACTCATCTCCCAGTATTACAGATAGGCACACTCATCTCCCAGTATTACAGATAGGCACGCACTCACCTCCCAGTGTTACAGATAGGCACGCACTCACCTCCCAGTGTTACAGATAGGCACGCACTCACCTCCCTGTATTACAGATAGGCACGCACTCACCTCCCAGTATTACAGATAGGCACGCACTCACCTCCCTGTATTACAGATAGGCACGCACTCACCTCCCAGTATTACAGATAGGCACGCACTCACCTCCCTGTATTACAGATAGGCACGCACTCACCTCCCTGTATTACTGATAGGCACGCACTCATCTCCCTGTGTTACAGATAGGCACGCACTCATCTCCCTGTGTTACAGATAGGCACGCACTCATCTCCCTGTGTTACAGATAGGCACGCACTCATCTCCCTGTGTTACAGATAGGCACGCACTCATCTCCCTGTATTACAGATAGGCACGCACTCATCTCCCTGTGTTACAGATAGGCACGCACTCATCTCCCTGTGTTACAGATAGGCACGCACTCATCTCCCTGTGTTACAGATAGGCACGCACTCATCTCCCTGTGTTACAGATAGGCACGCACTCATCTACCAGTGTTACAGATAGGCACGCACTCATCTACCAGTGTTTCAGATAGGCACGCACTCATCTCCCTGTATTACAGATAGGCACGCACTCATCTCCCTGTGTTACAGATAGGCACGCACTCATCTCCCTGTGTTACGGATAGGCACGCACTCATCTCCCTGTGTTACGGATAGGCACGCACTCATCTCCCTGTGTTACGGATAGGCACGCACTCATCTCCCTGTGTTACGGATAGGCACGCACTCATCTCCCTGTGTTACAGGTAGGCACGCACTCATCTCCCTGTGTTACAGATAGGCACGCACTCATCTCCCTGTGTTACAGATAGGCACGCACTCATCTCCCTGTGTTACTGATAGGCACGCACTCATCTCCCTGTGTTACAGATAGGCACGCACTCATCTACCAGTGTTACAGATAGGCACGCACTCATCTCCCTGTATTACAGATAGGCACGCACTCATCTCCCTGTATTGCAGATAGGCACACTCATCTCCCTGTATTACAGATAGGCACGCACTCATCTCCGTGTTACAGATAGGCACGCACTCATCTCCCTGTATCACAGATAGGCACGCACTCATCTCCCTGTATCACAGATAGGCACACTCATCTCCCTGTATCACAGATAGGCACGCACTCATCTCCCTGTATCACAGATAGGCACGCACTCATCTCCCTGTATCACAGATAGGCACGCACTCATCTCCCTGTATCACAGATAGGCACACTCATCTCCCTGTATCACAGATAGGCACACACTCATCTCCCTGTATCACATATAGGCACACTCATCTCCCTGTATCACAGATAGGCACACACTCATCTCCCTGTATCACAGATAGGCACACACTCATCTCCCTGTATTACAGATAGGCACGCACTCATCTCCCTGTATTACAGATAGGCACGCACTCATCTCCCTGTATTACAGATAGGCACACTCATCTCCCTGTATTACAGATAGGCACGCACTCATCTCCCTGTATTACAGATAGGCACGCACTCATCTCCCTGTATCACAGATAGGCACACTCATCTCCCTGTATCACAGATAGGCACACTCATCTCCCTGTATCACAGATAGGCACACTCATCTCCCTGTATCACAGATAGGCACACTCATCTCCCTGTATCACAGATAGGCACACACTCATCTCCCTGTATCACAGATAGGCACACACTCATCTCCCTGGATCACAGATAGGCACACACTCATCTCCCTGTATTACAGATAGGCACGCACTCATCTCCCTGTATTACAGATAGGCACACTCATCTCCCTGTATTACAGATAGGCACGCACTCATCTCCGTGTTACAGATAGAACGCACTCATCTCCCTGTATTACAGATAGGCACGCACTCATCTCCCTGTATTACAGATAGGCACACTCATCTCCCTGTATCACAGATAGGCACGCACTCATCTCTCTGTATCACAGATAGGCACGCACTCATCTCCCTGTATTACAGATAGGCACGCACTCATCTCCCTGTATCACAGATAGGCACGCACTCATCTCCCTGTATTACAGATAGGCACACTCATCTCCCTGTATTACAGATAGGCACGCACTCATCTCCCTGTATTACAGATAGGCACGCACTCATCTCCCTGTATTACAGATAGGCACGCACTCATCTCCCTGTATTACAGATAGGCACACTCATCTCCCTGTATTACAGATAGGCACACTCATCTCCCTGTATTACAGATAGGCACGCTCATCTCCCTGTATTACAGATAGGCACACACTCATCTCCCTGTATTACAGATAGGCACACACTCATCTCCCTGTATTACAGATAGGCACGCACTCATCTCCCTGTATTACAGATAGGCACACTCATCTCCCTGTGTTACAGATAGGCACGCACTCATCTCCCTGTATTACAGATAGGCACACTCATCTCCCTGTGTTACAGATAGGCACACACTCATCTCCCTGTGTTACAGATAGGCACACTCATCTCCCTGTGTTACAGATAGGCACACACTCATCTCCCTGTGTTACAGATAGGCACACTCATCTCCCTGTATTACAGATAGGCACGCACTCATCTACCAGTATTACAGATAGGCACGCACTCATCTCCCTGTATTACAGATAGGCACGCACTCATCTCCCTGTATTACAGATAGGCACGCACTCATCTCCCTGTATTACAGATAGGCACGCACTCATCTCCCTGTGTTACAGATAGGCACGCACTCATCTCCCTGTGTTACAGATAGGCACGCACTCATCTCCCTGTGTTACAGATAGGCACGCACTCATCTCCCTGTGTTACAGATAGGCACGCACTCATCTCCCTGTGTTACAGATAGGCACGCACTCATCTCCCTGTGTTACAGATAGGCACGCACTCATCTCCCTGTGTTACAGATAGGCACGCACTCATCTCCCTGTGTTACAGATAGGCACGCACTCATCTCCCTGTGTTACTGATAGGCACGCACTCATCCCCCTGTGTTACTGATAGGCACGCACTCATCCCCCTGTGTTACAGATAGGCTAGCACTCATCCCCCTGTGTTACAGATAGGCACGCACTCACCTCCCTGTGTTACAGATAGGCACACTCATCTCCCTGTGTTACAGATAGGCACACTCATCTCCCTGTGTTACAGATAGGCACGCACTCATCTCCCTGTGTTACAGATAGGCACGCACTCATCTCCCTGTGTTACAGATAGGCACGCACTCATCTCCCTGTGTTACAGATAGGCACGCACTCATCTCCCTGTGTTACAGATAGGCACGCACTCATCTCCCTGTGTTACAGATAGGCACACTCATCTCCCTGTGTTACAGATAGGCACGCACTCATCTCCCTGTGTTACAGATAGGCACGCACTCATCTCCCTGTGTTACAGATAGGCACACTCATCTCCCTGTGTTACAGATAGGCACGCACTCATCTCCCTGTGTTACAGATAGGCACACTCATCTCCCTGTGTTACAGATAGGCACACTCATCTCCCTGTGTTACAGATAGGCACGCACTCATCTCCCTGTGTTACAGATAGGCACGCACTCATCTCCCTGTGTTACAGATAGGCACGCACTCATCTCCCTGTGTTACAGATAGGCACGCACTCATCTACCAGTGTTACAGATAGGCACGCACTCATCTACCAGTGTTACAGATAGGCACACTCATCTCCCTGTGTTACAGATAGGCACGCACTCATCTCCCTGTGTTACAGATAGGCACGCACTCATCTCCCTGTGTTACAGATAGGCACACTCATCTCCCTGTGTTACAGATAGGCACGCACTCATCTCCCTGTGTTACAGATAGGCACACTCATCTCCCTGTGTTACAGATAGGCACACTCATCTCCCTGTGTTACAGATAGGCACACTCATCTCCCTGTGTTACAGATAGGCACGCACTCATCTCCCTGTGTTACAGATAGGCACGCACTCATCTACCAGTGTTACAGATAGGCACGCACTCATCTCACTGTGTTACAGATAGGCACGCACTCATCTCCCTGTGTCACAGATAGGCACACTCATCTCCCTGTGTTACAGATAGGCACACTCATCTCCCTGTGTTACAGATAGGCACGCACTCATCTCCCTGTGTTACAGATAGGCACGCACTCATCTACCAGTGTTACAGATAGGCACGCACTCATCTCACTGTGTCACAGATAGGCACGCACTCATCTCCCTGTGTCACAGATAGGCACGCACTCATCTCCCTGTGTCACAGATAGGCACGCACTCATCTCCCTGTATCACAGATAGGCACGCACTCATCTCCCTGTATTACAGATAGGTACGCACTCATCTCCCTGTATTACAGATAGGCAAGCACTCATCTCCCTGTATCACAGATAGGCACACTCATCTCCCTGTATTACAGATAGGCACACTCATCTCCCTGTGTTACAGATAGGCACACACTCATCTCCCTGTGTTACAGATAGGCACACTCATCTCCCTGTATTACAGATAGGCACACTCATCTCCCTGTATTACAGATAGGCACACACTCATCTCCCTGTATTACAGATAGGCACACACTCATCTCCCTGTATTACAGATAGGCACACACTCATCTCCCTGTATTACAGATAGGCACGCACTCATCTCCCTGTATTACAGATAGGCACACTCATCTCCCTGTGTTACAGATAGGCACGCACTCATCTCCCTGTGTTACAGATAGGCACGCACTCATCTCCCTGTGTTACAGATAGGCACACTCATCTCCCTGTGTTACAGATAGGCACACACTCATCTCCCTGTGTTACAGATAGGCACACTCATCTCCCTGTGTTACAGATAGGCACACTCATCTCCCTGTGTTACAGATAGGCACACTCATCTCCCTGTATTACAGATAGGCACACTCATCTCCCTGTATTACAGATAGGCACGCACTCATCTCCCTGTATTACAGATAGGCACACTCATCTCCCTGTATTACAGATAGGCACACTCATCTCCCTGTATTACAGATAGGCACACTCATCTCCCTGTATTACAGATAGGCACACTCATCTCCCTGTATTACAGATAGGCACACTCATCTCCCTGTATTACAGATAGGCACACTCATCTCCCTGTATTACAGATAGGCACACTCATCTCCCTGTATTACAGATAGGCACGCACTCATCTCCCTGTATTACAGATAGGCACGCACTCACCTCCCTGTATTACAGATAGGCACGCACTCACCTCCCTGTGTTACAGATAGGCACGCACTCATCTCCCTGTGTTACAGATAGGCACACTCATCTCCCTGTGTTACAGATAGGCACACTCATCTCCCTGTATTACAGATAGGCACACTCATCTCCCTGTATTACAGATAGGCACACTCATCTCCCTGTATTACAGATAGGCACACACTCATCTCCCTGTATTACAGATAGGCACACTCATCTCCCTGTATTACAGATAGGCACACACTCATCTCCCTGTATTACAGATAGGCACGCACTCATCTCCCTGTATTACAGATAGGCACGCACTCATCTCCCTGTATTACAGATAGGCGCACTCATCTCCCTGTATTACAGATAGGCACGCACTCATCTCCCTGTATTACAGATAGGCACGCACTCATCTCCCTGTATTACAGATAGGCACACTCATCTCCCTGTATTACAGATAGGCACACACTCATCTCCCTGTATTACAGATAGGCACACACTCATCTCCCTGTATTACAGATAGGCACGCACTCATCTCCCTGTATTACAGATAGGCACACTCATCTCCCTGTATTACAGATAGGCACACACTCATCTCCCTGTATTACAGATAGGCACGCACTCATCTCCCTGTATTACAGATAGGCACACTCATCTCCCTGTATTACAGATAGGCACACACTCATCTCCCTGTATTACAGATAGGCACGCACTCATCTCCCTGTATTACAGATAGGCACACTCATCTCCCTGTATTACAGATAGGCACACACTCATCTCCCTGTATTACAGATAGGCACACACTCATCTCCCTGTATTACAGATAGGCACACACTCATCTCCCTGTATTACAGATAGGCACGCACTCATCTCCCTGTATTACAGATAGGCACACTCATCTCCCTGTATTACAGATAGGCACACACTCATCTCCCTGTATTACAGATAGGCACGCACTCATCTCCCTGTATTACAGATAGGCACACTCATCTCCCTGTATTACAGATAGGCACGCACTCATCTCCCTGTATTACAGATAGGCACGCACTCATCTCCCTGTATTACAGATAGGCACGCACTCATCTCCCTGTATTACAGATAGGCACGCACTCATCTCCCTGTATTACAGATAGGCACGCACTCACCTCCCTGTGTTACAGATAGGCACGCACTCATCTCCCTGTGTTACAGATAGGCACACTCATCTCCCTGTGTTACAGATAGGCACGCACTCATCTCCCTGTATTACAGATAGGCACGCACTCATCTCCCTGTATTACAGATAGGCACACTCATCTCCCTGTATTACAGATAGGCACACACTCATCTCCCTGTATTACAGATAGGCACGCACTCATCTCCCTGTATTACAGATAGGCACACTCATCTCCCTGTATTACAGATAGGCACACACTCATCTCCCTGTATTACAGATAGGCACGCACTCATCTCCCTGTATTACAGATAGGCACACTCATCTCCCTGTATTACAGATAGGCACACACTCATCTCCCTGTATTACAGATAGGCACACACTCATCTCCCTGTATTACAGATAGGCACGCACTCATCTCCCTGTATTACAGATAGGCACACTCATCTCCCTGTATTACAGATAGGCACACACTCATCTCCCTGTATTACAGATAGGCACGCACTCATCTCCCTGTATTACAGATAGGCACACTCATCTCCCTGTATTACAGATAGGCACACACTCATCTCCCTGTATTACAGATAGGCACGCACTCATCTCCCTGTATTACAGATAGGCACACTCATCTCCCTGTATTACAGATAGGCACACACTCATCTCCCTGTATTACAGATAGGCACACACTCATCTCCCTGTATTACAGATAGGCACGCACTCATCTCCCTGTATTACAGATAGGCACACTCATCTCCCTGTATTACAGATAGGCACACACTCATCTCCCTGTATTACAGATAGGCACGCACTCATCTCCCTGTATTACAGATAGGCACACTCATCTCCCTGTATTACAGATAGGCACACACTCATCTCCCTGTATTACAGATAGGCACGCACTCATCTCCCTGTATTACAGATAGGCACACTCATCTCCCTGTATTACAGATAGGCACACACTCATCTCCCTGTATTACAGATAGGCACACACTCACCTCCCTGTATTACAGATAGGCACGCACTCACCTCCCTGTGTTACAGATAGGCACGCACTCATCTCCCTGTGTTACAGATAGGCACACTCATCTCCCTGTATTACAGATAGGCACACTCCTCTCCCTGTATTACAGATAGGCGCACTCCTCTCCCTGTATTACTGATAGGCACGCACTCATCTCCCTGTATTACAGATAGGCACGCACTCATCTCCCTGTATTACAGATAGGCACACTCATCTCCCTGTATTACAGATAGGCACGCACTCATCTCCCTGTATTACAGATAGGCACGCACTCATCTCCCTGTATTACAGATAGGCACACTCATCTCCCTGTATTACAGATAGGCACGCACTCATCTCCCTGTATTACAGATAGGCACACTCATCTACCAGTATTACAGATAGGCACGCACTCCTCTCCCTGTATTACAGATAGGCACGCACTCCTCTCCCTGTATTACTGATAGGCACGCACTCATCTCCCTGTATTACAGATAGGCACGCACTCATCTCCCTGTATTACAGATAGGCACGCACTCATCTCCCTGTATTACAGATAGGCACGCACTCATCTCCCTGTATTACAGATAGGCACGCACTCCTCTCCCTGTATTACAGATAGGCACGCACTCCTCTCCCTGTATTACTGATAGGCACGCACTCCTCTCCCTGTATTACAGATAGGCACGCACTCATCTCCCTGTATTACAGATAGGCACGCACTCATCTCCCTGTATTACAGATAGGCACGCACTCATCTCCCTGTATTACAGATAGGCACGCACTCATCTCCCTGTATTACAGATAGGCACGCACTCATCTCCCTGTATTACAGATAGGCACGCACTCATCTCCCTGTATTACAGATAGGCACGCACTCATCTCCCTGTGTTACAGATAGGCACACTCATCTCCCTGTGTTACAGATAGGCACACTCATCTCCCTGTATTACAGATAGGCGCACTCCTCTCCCTGTATTACTGATAGGCACGCACTCATCTCCCTGTATTACAGATAGGCACGCACTCATCTCCCTGTATTACAGATAGGCACACTCATCTCCCTGTATTACAGATAGGCACGCACTCATCTCCCTGTATTACAGATAGGCACGCACTCATCTCCCTGTATTACAGATAGGCACACTCATCTCCCTGTATTACAGATAGGCACGCACTCATCTCCCTGTATTACAGATAGGCACACTCATCTACCAGTATTACAGATAGGCACGCACTCATCTCCCTGTATTACAGATAGGCACACACTCATCTCCCTGTATTACAGATAGGCACACACTCATCTCCCTGTATTACAGATAGGCACGCACTCATCTCCCTGTATTACAGATAGGCACGCACTCCTCTCCCTGTATTACTGATAGGCACGCACTCATCTCCCTGTATTACAGATAGGCACGCACTCATCTCCCTGTATTACAGATAGGCACGCACTCATCTCCCTGTATTACAGATAGGCACACTCATCTCCCTGTATTACAGATAGGCACACACTCATCTCCCTGTATTACAGATAGGCACGCACTCATCTCCCTGTATTACAGATAGGCACACTCATCTCCCTGTATTACAGATAGGCACACACTCATCTCCCAGTGTTACAGATAGGCACGCACTCCTCTCCCAGTGTTACAGATAGGCACGCACTCCTCTCCCTGTATTACTGATAGGCACGCACTCATCTCCCTGTATTACAGATAGGCACACTCATCTCCCAGTATTACAGATAGGCACGCACTCATCTCCCTGTATTACAGATAGGCACGCACTCATCTCCCTGTATTACAGATAGGCACGCACTCATCTCCCTGTATTACAGATAGGCACGCACTCATCTCCCTGTATTACAGATAGGCACACTCATCTCCCTGTATTACAGATAGGCACACACTCATCTCCCTGTATTACAGATAGGCACGCACTCATCTCCCTGTATTACAGATAGGCACACTCATCTCCCTGTATTACAGATAGGCACACACTCATCTCCCAGTGTTACAGATAGGCACGCACTCCTCTCCCTGTATTACTGATAGGCACGCACTCATCTCCCTGTATTACAGATAGGCACACTCATCTACCAGTATTACAGATAGGCACGCACTCATCTCCCTGTATTACAGATAGGCACACACTCATCTCCCTGTATTACAGATAGGCACGCACTCATCTCCCTGTATTACAGATAGGCACGCACTCATCTCCCTGTATTACAGATAGGCACGCACTCATCTCCCTGTATTACAGATAGGCACACTCATCTCCCTGTATTACAGATAGGCACACACTCATCTCCCTGTATTACAGATAGGCACGCACACTGAGGTGTACAGTATGTTGCTGTCACACTATTACACATACACAACACTCCGGCTGCTGGCTGACTGAGAGCCTGCCCTGGATGCAGTATGGCCGGGGCTGGGGGGTGAGACGGCTCCTCCCAGCTGGAACTTGGTCCCGGGCTGTGGGGAGGAAGCAGGAAGAGACGCTCAGTCAGTGTGTACAGTACATACATCAGTACAGTGAGTGTATATATCAGTACAGTGAGTGTATATATTAGTACAGTGAGTGTATATATTAGTACAGTGAGTGTATATATTAGTACAGTGAGTGTATATATCAGTACAGTGAGTGTATATATTAGTACAGTGAGTGTATATATCAGTACAGTGAGTGTATATATTAGTACAGTGAGTGTATATATTAGTACAGTGAGTGTATATTACCTATTCCACAGATGATGGAGTTTAATGTGGAGCTGGTGAGGCAGAGGCTGGGAAAGGTGAGTACTGATCACTGGATTATTATTACTATCATCACTATTACTACTAGTGTCACTATTACTGGTTTGTTTATATTAGCACCATTACTACTAGTACTCATCACCGGGCTGTTAGTAATAAGCTCTAGTACTCATCACTGGGCTGTCAGTAATAGAGATAGTATGGGTCACTGGGCTGTCAGTAATAGCGCTAGTATGGGTCACTGGGCTGTCAGTAATAGAGATAGTATGGGTCACTGGGCTGTCAGTAATAACGCTAGTATGGGTCACTTGGCTGTCAGTAATAGCGCTAGTATGGGTCACTTGGCTGTTAGTAATAGCGCTAGTATGGGTCACTTGGCTGTCAGTAATAGCGCTAGTATGGGTCACTGGGCTGTCAGTAATAGAGATAGTATGGGTCACTGGGCTGTCAGTAATAGAGATAGTATGGGTCACTTGGCTGTCAGTAATAGCGCTAGTATGGGTCACTTGGCTGTTAGTAATAGCGCTAGTATGGGTCACTTGGCTGTCAGTAATAGCGCTAGTATGGGTCACTTGGCTGTCAGTAATAGCGCTAGTATGGGTCACTTGGCTGTTAGTAATAGCGCTAGTATGGGTCACTTGGCTGTCAGTAATAGCGCTAGTATGGGTCACTGGGCTGTCAGTAATAGCGCTAGTATGGGTCACTGGGCTGTCAGTAATAGCGCTAGTATGGGTCACTTGGCTGTTAGTAATAGCGCTAGTATGGGTCACTTGGCTGTTAGTAATAGCGCTAGTATGGGTCACTTGGCTGTCAGTAATAGCGCTAGTATGGGTCACTGGGCTGTCAGTAATAGCGCTAGTATGGGTCACTGGGCTGTCAGTAATAGCGCTAGTATGGGTCACTGGGCTGTCAGTAATAGAGATAGTATGGGTCACTTGGCTGTCAGTAATAGCGCTAGTATGGGTCACTTGGCTGTCAGTAATAGCACTAGTATGGGTCACTTGGCTGTTAGTAATAACGCTAGTATGGGTCACTGGGCTGTCAGTAATAGCGCTAGTATGGGTCACTGGGCTGTCAGTAATAGCACTAGTATGGGTCACTGGGCTGTCAGTAATAGCGCTAGTATGGGTCACTTGGCTGTCAGTAATAGCGCTAGTATGGGTCACTGGGCTGTCAGTAATAGCGCTAGTATGGGTCACTGGGCTGTCAGTAATAGCGCTAGTATGGGTCACTTGGCTGTCAGTAATAGCGCTAGTATGGGTCACTGGGCTGTCAGTAATAGCGCTAGTATGGGTCACTGGGCTGTCAGTAATAGCGCTAGTATGGGTCACTGGGCTGTCAGTAATAGAGATAGTATGGGTCACTTGGCTGTTAGTAATAGCGCTAGTATGGGTCACTTGGCTGTTAGTAATAGCGCTAGTATGGGTCACTGGGCTGTCAGTAATAGCGCTAGTATGGGTCACTGGGCTGTCAGTAATAGCGCTAGTATGGGTCACTGGGCTGTCAGTAATAGCGCTAGTATGGGTCACTGGGCTGTCAGTAATAGAGATAGTATGGGTCACTTGGCTGTTAGTAATAGCGCTAGTATGGGTCACTGGGCTGTCAGTAATAGCGCTAGTATGGGTCACTGGGCTGTCAGTAATAGAGCTAGTATGGGTCACTGGGCTGTCAGTAATAGCGCTAGTATGGGTCACTGGGCTGTCAGTAATAGAGATAGTATGGGTCACTTGGCTGTTAGTAATAGCACTAGTATGGGTCACTTGGCTGTCAGTAATAGCACTAGTATGGGTCACTGGGCTGGTAGTAATAACGCTAGTATGGGTCACTTGGCTGTCAGTAATAGCACTAGTATGGGTCACTGGGCTGTTAGTAATAACGCTAGTATGGGTCACTGGGCTGTCAGTAATAGCGCTAGTATGGGTCACTGGGCTGTCAGTAATAGCACTAGTATGGGTCACTGGGCTGTCAGTAATAGCGCTAGTATGGGTCACTGGGCTGTCAGTAATAGCGCTAGTATGGGTCACTGGGCTGTCAGTAATAGAGATAGTATGGGTCACTTGGCTGTTAGTAATAGCGCTAGTATGGGTCACTTGGCTGTTAGTAATAGCGCTAGTATGGGTCACTTGGCTGTCAGTAATAGCGCTAGTATGGGTCACTGGGCTGTCAGTAATAGCGCTAGTATGGGTCACTGGGCTGTCAGTAATAGCGCTAGTATGGGTCACTGGGCTGTCAGTAATAGAGATAGTATGGGTCACTTGGCTGTTAGTAATAGCGCTAGTATGGGTCACTGGGCTGTTAGTAATAGCGCTAGTATGGGTCACTGGGCTGTTAGTAATAGCGCTAGTATTATGACGTTTGCTAGTTATACAGTACAGCGTTAATCAGTAATTACCGCTGTAGAAAGACGCTGTACAGGTGACACCAGTTACATTTAGTCCTGACGATGTCCCTGTAGTTAGTAGATGACATACAGCTCCGGCTTTTCCTGTTTTGTTGCAATTGTTGGTCCAGTTCTCTCTCCCACAAGTTTGGGAGCTGTGTCCACTTTGACGTTTATAGACGTGCGCAGTACATGGGTAATGCAACATTAATCCAACCGCGCAGGTGGGGACAGGTGCTCTCCCTACACGTCTATGATTATACATAGATGTGGCCAATGGTGATGTTAGTAACGTAATAAGAATAACTAAAGTGAATCACTATTCCCTAGCTATGGAATGTGTCAGCTATTCAAATTCAGTCCAAATGCGGCCGCTCAGAATAGTGTCGGCTAAATGCCGGCGTCACAGCCACGAGACCTTCCTCTTGTGTGCGCGTTTGCATTGGTGCTGCCCAGCTACCAACCACAAATGCCCATATAGCATCTCCAGAGAAACAGCTGTGGTCCTTGTATACCTCTGCCAAGCTGCGTATTCAGCCCGGAGGGCGCGTGCGCAGTAAGTGGAAAATGGCTGAATGCAGCCGCGTACATGCGACTTAGAATAAGACCCTTATCTTTTACTATAACCGCGTCCGCAGTATGTCGCTTGTAGTTTGCTGTTGGTAATGAGAACCGGTTTCCTTTTCTTTTCACAGTATAAATTTCGAGACCTGACCACTGAGGAGTTAAAAGATGTTCACAAAATGTATCCAAACTTCACTTATTCCATGGACACGTACAGTAAGTTTCACCGTAATAGGAAGTAGAGTAGGCACCCGGAACCCTCTCGTTGCAGATAAGTTCTGGGACAAGGCACACATGGGCTTATTAGCTACATTTTACCAAAACGTAGGCCTAGTCTGTGCCCTAATAGAGCTGAAGCCAAAGCCAGTTCTGACGCTGAATTTACTACGCACCCTTAGTGGGTAACCGACTGCGCTAACCGCTGCCTCCTGACCCTGCTGCCACCACTGCCCGGACTGCTGGTTGCGTTCGGTAACAGAGGATGCCCAAGAGCCGTCTGAAGGCGGAAAACCCCTTTATGTCACTAGTAAGAATCGCCTGCGTGTCTTGGCCTGTGTAACGCGCTGCCCGGTGCCATGGAATCAATATTTGATGGTAAACGTTTTATTTTTATTGTTTGTTTTCAGCTTTTAAAGACGGTTCTCAGAAGGACCTGCTGAACCTCACAGGGACCGTCCCAACCAAATTCCAAGGTGATTATATCTCTCAGTGACCCTGTGTGTATGATGAAGGGTGTCTGTATGCTGGGCAGGGATACTCACACAGCACAAGATGGTGGCACTGACTACATCAATGTGGTGATTATATCTCCCAGTGACCCTGTGTGTATGATGAAGGGTGTCTGTATGCTGGGCAGGGATACTCACACAGCACAAGATGGTAGCACCGACTACATCAATGTGGTGATTATATCTCCCAGTGACCCTGTGTGTATGATGAAGGGTGTCTGTATGCTGGGCAGGGATATTCACACAGCACAAGATGGTGGCACTGACTACATCAATGTGGTGATTATATCTCCCAGTGACCCTGTGTGTATGATGAAGGGTGTCTGTATGCTGGGCAGGGATACTCACACAGCACAAGATGGTGGCACTGACTACATCAATGTGGTGATTATATCTCCCAGTGACCCTGTGTGTATGATGAAGAGTGTCTGTATGCTGGGCAGGGATACACACACAGCACAAGATGGTGGCACTGACTACATAAATGTGGTGATTATATCTCCCAGTGACCCTGTGTGTATGATGAAGGGTGTCTGTATGCTGGGCAGGGATACACACACAGCACAAGATGGTGGCACTGACTACATAAATGTGGTGATTATATCTCCCAGTGACCCTGTGTGTATGATGAAGGGTGTCTGTATGCTGGGCAGGGATACACACACAGCACAAGATGGTGGCACTGACTACATAAATGTGGTGATTATATCTCCCAGTGACCCTGTGTGTATGATGAAGAGTGTCTGTATGCTGGGCAGGGATACACACACAGCACAAGATGGTGGCACTGACTACATGAATGTGGTGATTATATCTCCCAGTGACCCTGTGTGTATGATGAAGGGTGTCTGTATGCTGGGCAGGGATACACACACAGCACAAGATGGTGGCACTGACTACATAAATGTGGTGATTATATCTCCCAGTGACCCTGTGTGTATGATGAAGGGTGTCTGTATGCTGGGCAGGGATATTCACACAGCACAAGATGGTGGCACTGACTACATAAATGTGGTGATTATATCTCCCAGTGACCCTGTGTGTATGATGAAGGGTGTCTGTATGCTGGGCAGGGATATTCACACAGCACAAGATGGTGGCACTGACTACATAAATGTGGTGATTATATCTCCCAGTGACCCTGTGTGTATGATGAAGGGTGTCTGTATGCTGGGCAGGGATATTCACACAGCACAAGATGGTGGCACTGACTACATAAATGTGGTGATTATATCTCCCAGTGACCCTGTGTGTATGATGAAGGGTGTCTGTATGCTGGGCAGGGATACACACACAGCACAAGATGGTGGCACTGACTACATCAATGTGGTGATTTGATGCTTTTACAATCCTACTCAAATTAGTAAATATAGGGCGCACCAGCCATCTTTTTATATTTCTGGAGTCGGTACGTGTGAGATTGGGACATGGATACGCTACATGTCAAGTTGGGACATGCCACATCCTATGGGTCCAGCGCGTCTAAAAAGCTGTGTCCACCTCCCAACTGTCCTGGAATCTGGACAAATGTCATGGTCTTTGGAGTGTCAGGACAGTCCCCTCAAATCATGGGTATCCCACCTAAATACAGGGCAGTAGGGATGTATGCAGTGTCTCTATGTGCCTGTGGGTGATGTGCTGGAATTATTGAATTACCATGGGTATAAGACGTGTCCTCAGAGTTCTTTCTCGCCAGCAAATGCCTATATAGTATCATGAATGAACATAACCTGTCAGTACCACACTTACAGTGTTTTATTACGGATCTGCCATATAAACAGTATTGTATTTATAAGCATTCTCCCTAATTGACACTTTATAGCTTTCCTGCTGTGTATTCCTAAAATTTTCATGTGACATGGGCTGAACGCCAGCTGCCCACATCTCTGACGCTGTAACGAGGGTTTCGGAAGTATGACATGCTGAGGTCAGAGCAATGGCTGACACTTGGGTGGGTGCCTGGGCAATGGTTCGCTGACGCTTGGGTGGTTGACACAGCTATGGCTCAATGACGCTTGGGTGGGTGCCTGGGCAATGGTTCGCTGACGCTTGGGTGGTTGACACAGCTATGGCTCAATGACGCTTGGTTGGGTGCCAGGGCAAAGGCTCGCTGACGCTTGGTTGGGTGACAGGGCAATGGCTTGCTGTTGCTTGGGTGGGTGCCAGAGCAATGGCTAGCTGACTCTTGGGTGAGTGACAGGGTAATGGCTCGCTGACACTTGGTTGGGTGCCAGGGCAATGGCTCGCTGATGCTTGGTTGGGTGCCAGGGCAATGGCTCGCTGACGCTTGGTTGGGTGACAGGGCAATGGCTCGCTGACGCTTGGTTGGGTGCCAGGGCAATGGCTTGCTGTCACGTGGGTGGGTGCCAGAGCAATGGCTTGCTGTCGTTTGGGTGGGTGCCAGGGCAATGGCTCGCTGATGCTTGGGTGGATGACAGGGCGATGGCTCGTTGACGCTTGGGTGGGTGATAGGGCAATGGCTCGCTGACGGTTGGGTGACAGGGCAATGGCTAGCTGTCGGGTGGGTGCCAGAGCAATGGCTCGCTGACGCTTGGTGGGTGCCAGCGCAATGGCTAGCTGATGCTTGGTTGGGTGCCAGGGCAATGGCTTGCTGACGCTTGGGTGGGTGACAGGCCAATGTCTCGCTGATGCTTGGGTGAGTGCCAGGGCAATGTCTCGCTGATGCTTGGGTGAGTGCCAGGGCAATGTCTCGCTGACGCTTGGGTGCATGACAGGGCAATGTCTCGCTGATGCTTGGGTGGGTGCCAGGGCAATGGCTCTCTGACGCTTGGGTGGATGACAGGGCAATGGCTCGCTGTCCCCTGAGTGGGTGCCAGAGCAATGTCTCGCTGATGCTTGGGTGAGTGCCAGGGCAAAGTCACGCTGATGCTTGAGTGAGTGCCAGGGCAATATCTCGCTGTCGCTTGGGTGGGTGACAGGACAATGGTTCGCTGTCGCTTGGGTGGGTGACAGGGCAATGGTTCGCTGTCGCTTGGGTGGGTGCCAGAGCAATGGCTAGCTGACGCTTGGGTGGGTGCCAGGGCAATGACTCGCTGACGCTTGGGTGGGTGACACCTGAATGGCTCGCTGACGCTTTTTTTTGGGTGACAGGGCAATGGCTAGCTGACGCTTGGGTGAGTGCCAGAGCAATGTCTCGCTGAAGCTTGGGTGAGTGCCAGGGCAATGTCTTGCTGATGCTTGGGTGAGTGCCAGGGCAATGTCTCGCTGATGCTTGGGTTGGTGCCAGGGCAATGTCTCGCTGATGCTTGGGTGAGTGCCAGGGCAATGTCTCGCTGACGCTTGGGTGGGTGCCAGGGCAATGGCTTTCTGATGCTTGGGTGGGTGACAGGGCAATGGCTCGCTGATGCTTGGGTGGATGACAGGGCAATGGCTCGCTGTCCCTTGAGTGGGTGCCAGAGCAATGTCTCGCTGATGCTTGGGTGGGTGACAGGGCAATGGTTCGCTGTCGCTTGGGTGGGTGACAGGACAATGGTTCGCTGTCGCTTGGGTGGGTGCCAGAGCAATGGCTAGCTGACGCTTGGTTGGTAGACAGGGCAATGGCTAGCTGATGCTTGGTTGGGTGCCAGGGCAATGGCTAGCTGACGCTTAGTTGAGTGCCAGGGCAATGGCTCGCTGACGCTTGGGGGTTCTCACTAACAAGGACTGAACGCCATTTTTCAAGAGAATGCCAGTCTGCCTATGTCTAATAAAGTAACATTCTGCTTTGAAGGAAACTCTTACAATATCCCCATCTGCCTGTGGCTGTTGGACTCGCACCCCTTTGCTCCCCCGCTATGTTTTCTGAAGCCAACAGAGAGTATGGGAATCCGGTTTGGGAAACACATAGATGCGCAGGGAAGGATATATTTGCCGTACCTTCAGAATTGGAGCCATGTAAGTACTATACCTCACAGAGCCCTATCCATAGTCTGTGTAATGTCTGACTGCTGGGAAAACGAAACCTATTGCCCTGTGTATTACACATTATGCCACTTTATATATTATTCTGTGTACTGCAGGTCTGTCACATGACACTGCCTCGTGCTGTGATGCGTTTCACCTTGTAATTATAACTAACAAGACTGGTGTTTCCAGTTGTAGCTTTGTTATTAAAAAGCAAACATGGTAGTAAATGGCAATTGCACATTCAACTGTAAATACAATAAACTTTAATTGCAATCATTTCAGCCGCTTTTGACCTCAGAAATTCATTTTCAGAATGTACAATGGCAGTGTAAAGGCACAGGCGTACCATGGTAAACGTCCACAGCACTATGAAAGTCACACCAGCATCTTGTGCCATATTTACTATTTAATCTGATGAATCTGAAAACAGATTAGACGATAAATTGCATCTGTCACCTACTTAAAATAGAGGCAGCGTTAATGACCCGAACCAAGATTTATGATAATGCAGCCAGTGATGTCACTGATAATTCAGCCTAGGAACCAGTGACATCACTGAGAATTCAGCCTATCCATTCACTAGGAACCAGTGACATCACTGATAATGCAGCCTATTCATATACTAGGAACCAGTGACATCACTGAGAATGCAGCCTATCCACTCACTAGGAACCAGTGACATCACTGAGCATGCAGCCTATCCCTTCACTAGGAACCAGTGACATCACTGAGCATGCAGCCTATCCCTTCACTAGGAACCAGTGACATCACTGAGAGTGCAGCCCATCCATTCACTAGGAACCAGTGACATCACTGAGAATGCAGCCTATCCATTCACTAGGAGCCAGTGACATCACTGAGAATTCAGCCTATCCATACACTAGGAACCAGTGACATCACTGAGAATGCAGACTATCCATTCACTAGGAACCAGTGACATCACTGAGAATTCAGCCTATCCATACACTAAGGAACCAGTGACATCACTGATACATGATGTAGCTGGTAGTTAGTGAATTGATTGGCTTTAGTCTCAAGAATAGTAATTTAGCATACAAGATGTTGATTTCACTGATCCTAGTTGAAAACTGGTTAATTCCACATAGTGTAAATGATAAATACACACTATTTATTTTTAAAAATAAAAATCCCCCCTCCAAAAATGTTGTTTTGGATGAGCTTCATTTAAATAAAATCAAATATAAAGATCCATCATTACCATATTCCACGCTACCCAAACTCGCTTTCCAGCCCTGCGATCCTCCCTCCTCCTAGGATTTATTTTTTAAAACTTGCAGTAGTGTTGTCAGTGCCCCTCCCACCTGCACTGCCCACAGGCATGAATGGGAAGGTCATACAGGGTATCGACAACATCATCGCCTGCTAAATTCAGGAGACAGGACAGAGGCGCTGGACCAACCAAACCTTCTGTGCACCTGCTGGGCCAGGGGAAGACTGGGGTCTGGGTACATTTTTTTTTTTCGTCTTCATTTCACTCAAAACAAAAGATATGAAGAATCCTTTGTTAAAAGTGAAATGGCTGTACGTGAAAGGTTCTATCTATCTATCTATCTAAATATATATATATATATATATATATATATATATATAGATGTATGTATATATGTGTGTATGTATGTGTGTATATTATATATATGAAAATGTGTGTGTGTGTGTGTGTGTATATATATATATATATATATATATATGTATATGTCATCTTGTTAGTCAGCCGTGTCATTGATGTGTTAGAATGTAACATACAGCCTCTTTCAGCCCAAGTCTACAGTCATCGGCCTGATGAAGGAAATGGGGGCAAAGTTTGAAGAGGAACTCCCCCTGTATTCTCTATCAGCCACGGACGCAGCCAGACAGAGGGAGCTGCTCTCGTTCATCTCGCAGGTCACTGACGGTAAGAGCGACATGTGAAATAAGGGATCCCCCCCCCCCTTAGATAAGTGTGCTGCTGCTGCTCCCATTAACCTGTTATAATGATAAAAATGGTGGCCCTATGATCTGATCTTAGCTGCTGTGTATTTATGGCTGCGCGACGTGGCGTTTGGGCTAGCCTGGGTATGTCAGCAGGTCTGGCGCTGTCATCGGTTGCACGGGATTCCAGGGAGGCAGGAGACAACGGTTCTTAGCGGTTTAGCTGCGGCACATAATATGCTCTGTGTGTTTTATTACATTCCCAGGTGTGTCCAGCATAGATGTCAGCTCCCCGAGCAGGGGCAAAGTCACAGTGGTGGGAGCCGGAGACCTGGCCATGGCTTGTTTATTGGCCATATCTGCTAAGGTACGCACAGTAATGCTAATGTATATGTCCCCATCATCCCAACCGGGGAGCACAGGAATTTAGAGGGGGCGATCACTCCTCCCCAGGATATGGTTAGGAACCAGCTAAAGGGACATGACAGGTGCAAATGCTGGGCTGCATGGGGGCTACCGGGGTGCAAATGCTGGGCTGCATGGGGTCTACCTTGGTGCAAATGCTGGGCTGCATGGGGTCTACCGGGGTGCAAATGCTGGGCTGCATGGGGGCTACCGGGGTGCAAATGCTGGGCTGCATGGGGGCTACCGGGGTGCAAATGCTGGGCTGCATGGGGGCTACCGGGGTGCAAATGCTGGGCTGCATGGGGGCTACCGGGGTGCAGGTGCCGGGCTGCATGGGGGCTACCGGGGTGCAGATGCTGGGCTGCATGGGGGCTACCGGGGTGCAAATGCTGGGCTGCATGGGGGCTACCGGGGTGCAAATGCTGGGCTGCATGGGGGCTACCGGGGTGCAGATGCTGGGCTGCATGGGGGCTACCGGGGTGCAGATGCTGGGCTGCATGGGGGCTACCGGGGTGCAAATGCTGGGCTGCATGGGGGCTACCGGGGTGTAAATGCTGGGCTGCATGGGGGCTACCGGCGTGCAAATGCTGGGCTGCACGGTGAGGAGCAAGGTCCCCAGCAGCACAGAGTATATCAGGAGATGAGTGATGTGTTAGTGAGGACAGGACTGCATGTGACAGGGGCAGTGACATGATGTGAGGAGGGGAATGGAGGCAGCAGGAAGCCACAGACTGACAGTTATACAGGGGCGTTTTAAGAGAGGAGGGGACCCGTTTGTAGCCTCCATTTGGGCCCCCTCCTCTCTGTCAGCGCAGTAGATTCTGGCTTCATGCCAGAATCTACTGCACATGCGCCAGTCTCGGGAAAATGACACCCACACTTTTTTCCGTGGACATCTTTTCTGCACATGCACAAGTCACCGGAAAAATGGCTGCCGCCATTTTCCCTGCGATTTTTTCTTTACTGCTCTGCAGCGCCGGTCTGATGATGCAGAGCAGGACACCGGAATCTGCAGAAAGGTAAGTATAACTAACTATGGGTGTACCCATTACAAATACGCCCCTGGCGTTATATAGTGGGAGGAGCACAGAGTAGTGACGTGAGGCTGCTGTTACGCTGTGTAATGGAGGCTGTGATGTCAGCCGCACCTCTGGCTGAAACTAAGTTGTATGATAAATGGCCATGAAATGCAGATCTGCGTATCCTCATTAAGGGTTGTGGCTGTGAATATGCACGCCATTACCAATTATACGACACAGGTAAAACTCATGCTGCATGCCCTACAGGCTCTGTGCATTGCCCCTAACATCCATGTGTATATCCGTACATTCACCATAGGGGTAGGGGAGAAAAGTCTGTGCAATACAGGAAGCCCCTCTGTGATTGGCTGTAGCTGTTTTCGGTAAAGTCATTGGGTCACGACATCAGTTGTGTTTTTTCTAGAGGGCTGCGGACAAACTGGTTCTTCTTGACATCAGTGATGGAGGATCCAAAGGAGGAGGCGCGATGGACTTGGAGGCTTTCGGCATTCCGAACGTGGAAGTCAGTAAAGGTACCGGACGTTCACTTGCTCTGCCCTGTGCGCTCACTCATCCTAGAAAAAGACAAAGCAAAATACGTTCACATGTAACAATATAAATTAGTGACTGATCTCCAATGCACACAGTCACCAACTTGTGCAAAACTCCTTCTACGGGTCTGCAGGCCCCAGCTTTAGGGTAAGGCGCTCTCCTGGCTTTGTCTGCATTGTCCGGTTCCATGATCTGCTGTGGAACAACCCACCTTTCCGTGTCACCAAATGTAAAACATGAGAGAACCTGTCGCTGTCTGTTCCCTTCAGACAAAATACTTTTCCAGGTCTTTTTATTTTCCTTCGTTTAGTCCTGTATGCTGATTCAGTCCTGAGAATAGTACATAAATAACCTCTAAACAAGAGGTTCCCAAACTCCGCTAGTACAGTCCAGGTTTTAAGGATATCCACGCTAAAACATGGACTGTAATGACAGGGTTTGGGAACCTCTGCTCTAAACAACAATGGGCCTGATTCGGCATGGATCGCAATTGCAACCGTGTACGCAGATCGGCCGATGGTGCGTACTGCGCTTGCGTTTGCATTGCAGTGCGCAGGATAGCACTGCAATCAAGCACGCACATAGAAAGCCATTGCAGAGTCGCAGGCCGTCAGTGTTTGGGGGTGGTGACGGTGGTCCATTTGAAAGCCGTTACATGGGCATGCATAAATTAGCCACTGCAACAGTATACTCAGCTTGAGTACTCTCTGCGTGCGACGAGACATTTAATTTCTATGACAGGTCAGAGCTGCTGTAATTGTGTGTGAGGGTCTGATGTTACCGGTGTGTACACAGAACTGTGAGGTATTACAGATGTGATAAAGCAGCAGTGGGCATCTCTATGCTGGCTGAGCTGTGGCTGATGTTACTGATGTATACACAGGACTGTGAGGTATTACAGATGTGAGATAGCAGTAGTGGGTGTCTCTATGCTGGCTGAGCTGTGGCTGATGTTACAGATGTATACACAGGACTGTGAGGTATTACAGATGTGAGATAGCAGTAGTGGGCGTTTCTATGCTGGCTGAGCTGTGGCTGATGTTACAGATGTATACACAGGACTGTGATGTATTACAGATGTGAGATAGCAGTAGTGGTGTCTCTATGCTGGCTGAGCTGTGGCTGATGTTACAGATGTATACACAGGACTGTGAGGTATTACAGATGTGAGATAGCAGTAGTGGGTGTCTCTATGCTGGCTGAGCTGTGGCTGATGTTACAGATGTATACACAGGATTGTGAGGTATTACAGATGTGAGATAGCAGTAGTGGGTGTCTCTATGCTGGCTGAGCTGTGGCTGATGTTACAGATGTATACACAGGACTGTGAGGTATTACAGATGTGAGATAGCAGTAGTGGGCGTTTCTATGCTGGCTGAGCTGTGGCTGATGTTACAGATGTATACACAGGACTGTGATGTATTACAGATGTGAGATAGCAGTAGTGGTGTCTCTATGCTGGCTGAGCTGTGGCTGATGTTACAGATGTATACACAGGACTGTGAGGTATTACAGATGTGAGATAGCAGTAGTGGGTGTCTATGCTGGCTGAGCTGTGGCTGATGTTACAGATGTATACAAAGGACTGTGAGGTATTACAGATGTGAGATAGCAGTAGTGGGCGTTTCTATGCTGGCTGAGCTGTGGCTGATGTTACAGATGTATACACAGGACTGTGAGGTATTACAGATGTGAGATAGCAGTAGTGGGTGTCTCTATGCTGCCTGTGCTGTGGCTGATGTTACAGATGTATACACAGGACTGTGAGGTATTACAGATGTGAGATAGCAGTAGTGGGTGTCTATGCTGGCTGAGCTGTGGCTGATGTTACAGATGTATACAAAGGACTGTGAGGTATTACAGATGTGAGATAGCAGTAGTGGGAGTCTCTGCTGGCTGTGCTGTGGCTGATGTTACAGATGTATACACAGGACTGTGAGGTATTACAGATTTGAGATAGCAGTAGTGGGTGTCTATGCTGGCTGAGCTGTGGCTGATGTTACAGATGTATACACAGGACTGTGAGGTATTACATATGTGAGATAGCAGTAGTGGGTGTCTCTGTGCTGGCTGTGCTGTGGCTGATGTTACAGATGTATACACAGGACCTTGAGGTATTACAGATGTGAGATAGCAGTAGTGGGTGTCTCTATGCTGGCTGAGCTGTGGCTGATGTTACAGATGTATACACAGGACTGTGAGGTATTACAGATGTGAGATAGCAGTGGTGGGGGTCTCTATGCTGGCTGAGCTGTGGCTGATGTTACTGATGTATACACAGGACTGTGAGGTATTACAGATGTGAGATAGCAGTAGTGGGTGTCACTATGCTGGCTGAGCTGTGGCTGATGTTACAGATGTATACACAGGACTGTGAGGTATTACAGATGTGAGATAGCAGTAGTGGGCGTCTCTATGCTGGCTGTGCTGTGGCTGATGTTACTGATGTATACACAGGACTGTGAGGTATTACAGATGTGAGATAGCAGTAGTGGGTGTTTCTATGCTGGCTGTGCTGTGGCTGATGTTATAGATGTATACACAGGACTGTGAGGTATTACAGATATGAGATAGCAGTAGTGGGTGTCTCTATGCTGGCTGAGCTGTGGCTGATGTTACAGATGTATACACAGGACTGTGAGGTATTATAGATGTGAGATAGCAGTAGTGGGTGTCTCTATGCTGGCTGAGTTGTGGCTGATATTACAGATATATACACAGGACTGTGAGGTATTACAGATGTGAGATAGCAGTAGTGGGCGTCTCTATGCTGGCTGAGCTGTGGCTGATGTTATAGATGTATACACAGGACTGTGAGGTATTACAGATGTGAGATAGCAGTAGTGGGTGTCTCTATGCTGGCTGAGCTGTGGCTGATGTTACAGATGTATACACAGGACTGTGAGGTATTACAGATGTGAGATAGCAGTAGTGGGTGTCTCTATGCTGGCTGAGCTGTGGCTGATGTTACAGATGTATACACAGGACTGTGAGGTATTACAGATGTGAGATAGCAGTAGTGGGTGTCTCTATGCTGGCTGTGCTGTGGCTGATGTTACAGATGTATACACAGGACTGTGATGTATTACAGATGTGAGATAGCAGTAGTGGGTGTCTCTATGCTGGCTGAGCTGTGGCTGATGTTACAGATGTATACACAGGACTGTGAGGTATTATAGATGTGAGATAGCAGTAGTGGGTGTCTCTATGCTGGCTGAGTTGTGGCTGATATTACAGATATATACACAGGACTGTGAGGTATTACAGATGTGAGATAGCAGTAGTGGGTGTTTCTATGCTGGCTGTGCTGTGGCTGATGTTATAGATGTATACACAGGACTGTGAGGTATTACAGATGTGAGATAGCAGTAGTGGGTGTCTCTATGGTGGCTGAGCTGTGGCTGATGTTACTGATGTATACACAGGACTGTGAGGTAATACAGATGTGAGATAGCAGTAGTGGGTGTCTCTATGCTGGCTGAGCTGTGGCTGATGTTACAGATGTATACACAGGACTGTGAAGTATTACAGATGTGAGATAGCAGTAGTGGGTGTCTCTATGCTGGCTGTGCTGTGGCTGATGTTACAGATGTATACACAGGACTGTGATGTATTACAGATGTGAGATAGCAGTAGTGGGTGTCTCTATGCTGGCTGAGCTGTCGCTGATGTTACAGATGTATACACAGGACTGTGAGGTATTACAGATGTGAGATAGCAGTAGTGGGTGTCTCTATGCTGGCTGTGCTGTGGCTGATGTTACAGATGTATACACAGGACTGTGAGGTATTACAGATGTGAGATAGCTGTAGTGGGTGTCTCTATGCTGGCTGAGCTGTGGTTGATGTAACCGATGTATACACAGGACTGTGAGGTATTACGGATGTGAGATAGCAGTAGTGGGTGTCTCTATGCTGGCTGAGCTGTGGTTGATGTAACCGATGTATACACAGGACTGTGAGGTATTACAGATGTGAGATAGTAGTAGTGGTGTCTCTATGCTGGCTGTGCTGTGGCTGATGTTACAGATGTATACACAGGACTGTGAGGTATTACAGATGTGAGATAGCAGTAGTGGGCGTCTCTATGCTGGCTGAGCTGTGGCTGATGTTACAGATGTATACACAGGACTGTGAGGTATTACAGATGTGAGAAAGCAGTAGTGGGTGTCTCTATGCTGGCTGAGCCGTGACTGATGTTACAGATGTATACACAGGACTGTGAGGTATTACAGATGTGAGATAGCAGTAGAGGGTGTCTCTATACTGGCTGAGCTGTGGCTGATGTTACAGATGTATACACAGGACTGTGAGGTATTACAGATGTGAGATAGCAGTAGTGGGTGTCTATGCTGGCTGTGCTGTGGCTGATGTTACAGATGTATACACTGGAGTGTGAGGTATTACAGATGTGAGATAGCAGTAGTGGGTGCCTCTATGCTGGCTGAGCTGTGGCTGATGTTACAGGTGCATACACAGGACTGTGAGGTATTACAGATGTGAGATAGCAGTAGTGGGCGTCTCTATGCTGGCTGAGCTGTGGCTGATGTTACAGATGTATACATAGGACTGTGAGGTATTACAGATGTGAGATAGCAGTAGTGGGTGTCTCTATGCTGGCTGTGCTGTGGCTGATGTTACAGATGTATACACAGGACTGTGAGGTATTACAGATGTGAGAAAGCAGTAGTGGGTGTCTCTATGCTGGCTGAGCTGTGGCTGATGTTACAGATGTATACACAGGACTGTGAGGTATTACAGATGTGAGATAGCAGTAGAGGGTGTCTCTATGCTGGCTGAGCTGTGGCTGATGTTACAGATGTATACACAGGAGTGTGAGGTATTACAGATGTGAGATAGCAGTAGTGGGTGTCTCTATGCTGGCTGAGCTGTGGCTGATGTTACTGATGTATACACAGGACTGTGAGGTATTACAGATGTGAGATAGCAGTAGTGGGTGTCTCTATGCTGGCTGTGCTGTGGCTGATGTTACAGATGTATACACAGGACTGTGAGGTATTACAGATGTGAGATAGCTGTAGTGGGTGTCTCTATGCTGGCTGAGCTGTGGTTGATGTAACCGATGTATACACAGGACTGTGAGGTATTACGGATGTGAGATAGCAGTAGTGGGTGTCTCTATGCTGGCTGAGCTGTGGTTGATGTAACCGATGTATACACAGGACTGTGAGGTATTACAGATGTGAGATAGTAGTAGTGGTGTCTCTATGCTGGCTGTGCTGTGGCTGATGTTACAGATGTATACACAGGACTGTGAGGTATTACAGATGTGAGATAGCAGTAGTGGGCGTCTCTATGCTGGCTGAGCTGTGGCTGATGTTACAGATGTATACACAGGACTGTGAGGTATTACAGATGTGAGAAAGCAGTAGTGGGTGTCTCTATGCTGGCTGAGCTGTGACTGATGTTACAGATGTATACACAGGACTGTGAGGTATTACAGATGTGAGATAGCAGTAGAGGGTGTCTCTATGCTGGCTGAGCTGTGGCTGATGTTACAGATGTATACACAGGACTGTGAGGTATTACAGATGTGAGATAGTAGTGGGTGTCTATGCTGGCTGTGCTGTGGCTGATGTTACAGATGTATACACTGGAGTGTGAGGTATTACAGATGTGAGATAGCAGTAGTGGGTGCCTCTATGCTGGCTGAGCTGTGGCTGATGTTACAGGTGCATACACAGGACTGTGAGGTATTACAGATGTGAGATAGCAGTAGTGGGCGTCTCTATGCTGGCTGAGCTGTGGCTGATGTTACAGATGTATACATAGGACTGTGAGGTATTACAGATGTGAGATAGCAGTAGTGGGTGTCTCTATGCTGGCTGTGCTGTGGCTGATGTTACAGATGTATACACAGGACTGTGAGGTTTTACAGATGTGAGAAAGCAGTAGTGGGTGTCTCTATGCTGGCTGAGCTGTGGCTGATGTTACAGATGTATACACAGGACTGTGAGGTATTACAGATGTGAGATAGCAGTAGAGGGTGTCTCTATGCTGGCTGAGCTGTGGCTGATGTTACAGATGTATACACAGGACTGTGAGGTATTACAGATGTGAGATAGCAGTAGTGGGTGTCTATGCTGGCTGTGCTGTGGCTGATGTTACAGATGTATACACAGAAGTGTGAGGTATTACAGATGTGAGATAGCAGTAGTGGGTGTCTCTATGCTGGCTGAGCTGTGGCTGATGTTACTGATGTATACACAGGACTGTGAGGTATTACAGATGTGAGATAGCAGTAGTGGGTGTCTCTATGCTGGCTGAGCGGTGGCTGATGTTACAGATGTATATACAGGACTGTGAGGTATTACAGATGTGATATAACAGTAGTGGGTGTCTCTATGCTGGCTGAGCTGTAGCTGATGTTACTGATGTATACACAGGACTGTGAGGTATTACAGATGTGAGATAGCAGTAGTGGGTGTCTCTATGCTGGCTGAGCGGTGGCTGATGTTACAGATGTATACACAGGACTGTGAGGTATTATAGATGTGAGAAAGCAGCAGTGGGTGTCTCTATGCTGGCTGAGCGGTGGCTGATGTTACAGATGTATATACAGGACTGTGAGGTATTACAGATGTGATATAGCAGTAGTGGGCGTCTCTATGCTGGCTGAACTGTGGCTGATGTTACAGATGTATACACAGGACTGTGAGGTATTACAGATGTGAGAAAGCAGCAGTGGGTGTCTCTATGCTGGCTGAGCTGTGGCTGATGTTACAGATGTATACACAGGACTGTGAGATATTACAGATGTGAGATAGCAGTAGTGGGCGTCTCTATGCTGGCTGAGCTGTGGCTGATGTTACTGATGTATACACAGGACTGTGAGGTATTACAGAGGTGAGATAGCAGTAGTGGGGTCTCTATGCTGGCTGAGCTGTGGCTGATGTTACTGATGTATACACAGGACTGTGAGGTATTACAGATGTGAGATAGCAGTAGTGGGCGTCTCTATGCTGGCTGTGGCTGATGTTACAGATGTATACACAGGACTGTGAGGTATTACAGATGTGAGATAGCAGTAGTGGGTGTCTCTATGCTGGTTGAGCGGTGGCTGATGTTACAGATGTATACACAGGACTGTGAGGTATTACAGATGTGAGATAGCAGTAGTGGGTGTCTCTATGCTGGCTGGGCTGTGGCTGATGTTACAGATATATACACAGGACTGTGAGGTATTACAGATGTGAGAAAGCAGCAGTGGGTGTCTCTATGCTGGCTGAGCTGTGGCTGATGTTACAGATGTATACACAGGACTGTGAGATATTACAGATGTGAGATAGCAGTAGTGGGGTCTCTATGCTGGCTGAGCTGTGGCTGATGTTACTGATGTATACACAGGACTGTGAGGTATTACAGATGTGAGATAGCAGTAGTGGGCGTCTCTATGCTGGCTGTGGCTGATGTTACAGATGTATACACAGGACTGTGAGGTATTACAGATGTGAGATAGCAGTAGTGGGTGTCTCTATGCTGGTTGAGCGGTGGCTGATGTTACAGATGTATACACAGGACTGTGAGGTATTACAGATGTGAGATAGCAGTAGTGGGTGTCTCTATGCTGGCTGTGGCTGATTTTACAGATGTATACACAGGACTGTGAGGTATTACAGATGTGAGATAGCAGTAGTGGGTGTCTCTATGCTGGCTGTGCTGTGGCTGATGTTACTGATGTATACACAGGACTGTGAGCTATTACAGATGTGAGATAGCAGTAGTGGGCGTCTCTATGCTGGCTGTGCTGTGGCTGATGTTACAGATGTATACACAGGACTGTGAGGTATTACAGATGTGAGATAGCAGTAGTGGGTGTCTCTATGCTGGCTGTGCTGTGGCTGATGTTACAGATGTATACACAGGACTGTGATGTATTACAGATGTGAGATAGCAGTAGTGGGTGTCTCTATGCTGGCTGTGCTGTGGCTGATGTTACAGATGTATACACAGGACTGTGAGGTATTACAGATGTGAGATAGCAGTAGTGGGTGCCTCTATGCTGGCTGTGCTGTGGCTGATGTTACAGATGTATACACAGGACTGTGAGGTATTACAGATGTGAGATAGCAGTAGTGGGTGCCTCTATGCTGGCTGTGCTGTGGCTGATGTTACAGATGTATACACAGGACTGTGAGGTATTACAGATGTGAGATAGCAGTAGTGAGTGTCTCTATGCTGGTTGTGCTGTGGCTGATGTTACAGATGTATACACAGGACTGTGAGGTATTACAGATGTGAGAAAGCAGTAGTGGGTGTCTCTATGCTGGCTGTACTGTGGCTGATGTTACAGATGTATACACAGTACTGTGAGGTATTACGGATGTGAGATAGCAGTAGTGAGTGTCTCTATGCTGGTTGTGCTGTGGCTGATGTTACAGATGTATACACAGGACTGTGAGGTATTACAGATGTGAGATAGCAGTAGTGGGTGCCTCTATGCTGGCTGTGCTGTGGCTGATGTTACAGATGTATACACAGGACTGTGAGGTATTACAGATGTGAGAAAGCAGTAGTGGGTGTCTCTATGCTGGCTGTGCTGTGGCTGATGTTACAGATGTATACACAGGACTGAGGTATTACAGATGTGAGGTAGCAGTAGTGGGTGTCTCTATTCTGGCTGAGCTGTGGCTGATGTTACAGATGTATACACAGGACTGTGAGGTATTACAGACGTGAGATAGCAGTAGTGGGTGTCTCTATGCTGGCTGTGCTGTGGCTGATGTTACAGATGTATACACAGGACTGTGAGGTATTACAGATGTGAGATAGCAGTAGTGGGTGCCTCTATGCTGGCTGTGCTGTGGCTGATGTTACAGATGTATACACAGGACTGTGAGGTATTACAGATGTGAGAAAGCAGTAGTGGGTGTCTCTATGCTGGCTGTACTGTGGCTGATGTTACAGATGTATACACAGTACTGTGAGGTATTACGGATGTGAGATAGCAGTAGTGAGTGTCTCTATGCTGGTTGTGCTGTGGCTGATGTTACAGATGTATACACAGGAGTGTGAGGTATTACAGATGTGAGATAGCAGTAGTGGGTGTCTCTATGCTGGCTGAGCTGTGGGTGATGTTACAGATGTATACACAGGACTGTGACGTATTACAGATGTGAGTTAGCAGTAGTGGGTGTCTGCTGGCTGAGCTGTGGCTGATGTTACAGATGTATACACAGGACTGTGACGTATTACAGATGTGAGATAGCAGTAGTGGGCGTCTCTATGCTGGCTGAGCGGTGGCTAATGTTACAGATGTATATACAGGACTGTGAGGTATTACAGATGTGAGATAGCAGTAGTGGGTGTCTCTATGCTGGCTGAGCTGTGGCTGATGTTACAGATGTATACACAGGACTGTGAGGTATTACAGATGTGAGATAGCAGTAGTGGGCGTCTCTATGCTGGCTGAGCTGTGGCTGATGTTACAGATGTATACACAGGACTGTGAGGTATTACAGATGTGAGAGAGCAGTAGTGGGTGGCTCTATGCTGGCTGTGCTGTGGCTGATGTTACAGATGTATACACAGGACTGTGAGGTATTACAGATGTGAGATAGCAGTAGTTGGTGTCTCTATGCTGGCTTTGCTGTGGCTGATGTTACAGATGTATACACATGACTGTGAGGTATTACAGATGTGAGATAGCAGTAGTGGGTGTCTCTATGCTGGCAGTGCTGTGGCTGATGTTACAGATGTATACATAGGACTGTGAGGTATTACAGATGTGAGATAGCAGTAGTGAGTGTCTCTATGCTGGCTTAGCTGTGGCTGATGTTACAGATGTATACACAGGACTGTGAGGTATTACAGATGTGAGATAGCAGTAGTGGGTATCTCTATGCTGGCTGTGCTGTGGCTGATGTTACAGATGTATACACAGGACTGTGAGGTATTACAGATGTGAGATAGGAGTAGTGGGTGTCTATGCTGGCTGTGCTGTGGCTGATGTTACAGATGTATACACAGGACTGGGAGGTATTACAGACGTGAGATGGCAGTAGTGGGCGTCTCTATGCTGGCTGAGCTGTGGCTGTTGTTACAGATGTATACACAGGACTGTGAGCTATTACAGATGTGAGATAGCAGTAGTGGGCGTCTCTATGCTGGCTGAGCTCTGGCTGATGTTACAGATGTATACACAGGACTGTGAGCTATTACAGATGTGAGATAGCAGTAGTGGGCGTCTCTATGCTAGCTGAGCTGTGGCTGATGTTACAGATGTATTCACAGGACTGTGAGGTATTACAGATGTGAGATAGCAGTAGTGGGCGTCTCTATGCTGGCTGAGCTCTGGCTGATGTTACAGATGTATACACAGGACTGTGAGCTATTACAGATGTGAGATAGCAGTAGTGGGCGTCTCTATGCTGGCTGTGCTGTGGCTGATGTTACAGATGTATTCACAGGACTGTGAGGTATTACAGATGTGAGAGAGCAGTAGTGGGTGGCTCTATGCTGGCTGTGCTGTGGCTGATGTTACAGATGTATACACAGGACTGTGAGGTATTACAGATGTGAGATAGCAGTAGTGGGTGTCTCTATGCTGGCTGTGCTGTGGCTGATGTTACAGATGTATACACATGACTGTGAGGTATTACAGATGTGAGATAGCAGTAGTGGGTGTCTCTATGCTGGCAGTGCTGTGGCTGATGTTACAGATGTATACATAGGACTGTGAGGTATTACAGATGTGAGATAGCAGTAGTGAGTGTCTCTATGCTGGCTTAGCTGTGGCTGATGTTACAGATGTATACACAGGACTGTGAGGTATTACAGATGTGAGATAGCAGTAGTGGGTATCTCTATGCTGGCTGTGCTGTGGCTGATGTTACAGATGTATACACAGGACTGTGAGGTATTACAGATGTGAGATAGGAGTAGTGTGTGTCTATGCTGGCTGTGCTGTGGCTGATGTTACAGATGTATACACAGGACTGGGAGGTATTACAGACGTGAGATAGCAGTAGTGGGCGTCTCTATGCTGGCTGAGCTGTGGCTGTTGTTACAGATGTATACACAGGACTGTGAGCTATTACAGATGTGAGATAGCAGTAGTGGGCGTCTCTATGCTGGCTGAGCTCTGGCTGATGTTACAGATGTATACACAGGACTGTGAGCTATTACAGATGTGAGATAGCAGTAGTGGGCGTCTCTATGCTAGCTGAGCTGTGGCTGATGTTACAGATGTATACACAGGACTGTGAGCTATTACAGATGTGAGATAGCAGTAGTGGGAGTCTCAATGCTGGCTGAGCTCTGGCTGATGTTACAGATGTATACACAGGACTGTGAGGTATTACAGATGTGAGATAGCAGTAGTGGGTGTCTCTATGCTGGCTGAGCTGTGGCTGATGTTACAGATGTATACACAGGACTGTGAGGTATTACAGATGTGAGAAAGCAGTAGTGGGCGTCTCTATGCTGGCTGAGCTGTGGCTGATGTTACTGATGTATACACAGGACTGTGAGGTATTACAGATGTGAGATAGCAGTAGTGGGTGCCTCTATGCTGGCTGTGCTGTGGCTGATGTTACAGATGTATACACAGGACTGTGAGGTATTACAGATGTGAGAAAGCAGTAGTGGGTGTCTCTATGCTGGCTGTGCTGTGGCTGATGTTACAGATGTATACACAGGACTGAGGTATTACAGATGTGAGGTAGCAGTAGTGGGTGTCTCTATTCTGGCTGAGCTGTGGCTGATGTTACAGATGTATACACAGGACTGTGAGGTATTACAGACGTGAGATAGCAGTAGTGGGTGTCTCTATGCTGGCTGTGCTGTGGCTGATGTTACAGATGTATACACAGGACTGTGAGGTATTACAGATGTGAGATAGCAGTAGTGGGTGCCTCTATGCTGGCTGTGCTGTGGCTGATGTTACAGATGTATACACAGGACTGTGAGGTATTACAGATGTGAGAAAGCAGTAGTGGGTGTCTCTATGCTGGCTGTACTGTGGCTGATGTTACAGATGTATACACAGTACTGTGAGGTATTACGGATGTGAGATAGCAGTAGTGAGTGTCTCTATGCTGGTTGTGCTGTGGCTGATGTTACAGATGTATACACAGGAGTGTGAGGTATTACAGATGTGAGATAGCAGTAGTGGGTGTCTCTATGCTGGCTGAGCTGTGGGTGATGTTACAGATGTATGCACAGGACTGTGACGTATTACAGATGTGAGTTAGCAGTAGTGGGTGTCTGCTGGCTGAGCTGTGGCTGATGTTACAGATGTATACACAGGACTGTGACGTATTACAGATGTGAGATAGCAGTAGTGGGCGTCTCTATGCTGGCTGAGCTGTGGCTGATGTTACAGATGTATACACTGGACTGTGAGGTATTACAGATGTGAGATAGCAGTAGTGGGTGTCTCTATGCTGGCTGTGCTGTGGCTGATGTTACAGATGTATTCACAGGACTGTGAGGTATTACAGATGTGAGAGAGCAGTAGTGGGTGGCTCTATGCTGGCTGTGCTGTGGCTGATGTTACAGATGTATACACAGGACTGTGAGGTATTACAGATGTGAGATAGCAGTAGTGGGTGTCTCTATGCTGGCTGTGCTGTGGCTGATGTTACAGATGTATACACATGACTGTGAGGTATTACAGATGTGAGATAGCAGTAGTGGGTGTCTCTATGCTGGCAGTGCTGTGGCTGATGTTACAGATGTATACACAGGACTGTGAGGTATTACAGATGTGAGATAGCAGTAGTGGGTATCTCTATGCTGGCTGTGCTGTGGCTGATGTTACAGATGTATACACAGGACTGTGAGGTATTACAGATGTGAGATAGGAGTAGTGGGTGTCTATGCTGGCTGTGCTGTGGCTGATGTTACAGATGTATACACAGGACTGGGAGGTATTACAGACGTGAGATAGCAGTAGTGGGCGTCTCTATGCTGGCTGAGCTGTGGCTGTTGTTACAGATGTATACACAGGACTGTGAGCTATTACAGATGTGAGATAGCAGTAGTGGGCGTCTCTATGCTGGCTGAGCTCTGGCTGATGTTACAGATGTATACACAGGACTGTGAGCTATTACAGATGTGAGATAGCAGTAGTGGGCGTCTCTATGCTAGCTGAGCTGTGGCTGATGTTACAGATGTATACACAGGACTGTGAGCTATTACAGATGTGAGATAGCAGTAGTGGGAGTCTCAATGCTGGCTGAGCTCTGGCTGATGTTACAGATGTATACACAGGACTGTGAGGTATTACAGATGTGAGATAGCAGTAGTGGGTGTCTCTATGCTGGCTGAGCTGTGGCTGATGTTACAGATGTATACACAGGACTGTGAGGTATTACAGATGTGAGAAAGCAGTAGTGGGCGTCTCTATGCTGGCTGAGCTGTGGCTGATGTTACTGATGTATACACAGGACTGTGAGGTATTACAGATATGAGATAGCAGTAGTGGGTGTCTCTATGCTGGCTGAGCTGTGACTGATGTTACAGATGTATACACAGGACTGTGAGGTATTACAGATGTGAGATAGCAGTAGAGGGTGTCTATGCTGGCTGAGCTGTGGCTGATGTTACAGATGTATACCCAGGACTGTGAGGTATTACAGATGTGAGAAAGCAGTAGTGGGCGTCTCTATGCTGGCTGAGCTGTGGCTGATGTTACTGATGTATACACAGGACTGTGAGGTATTACAGATATGAGATAGCAGTAGTGGGTGTCTCTATGCTGGCTGAGCTGTGACTGATGTTACAGATGTATACACAGGACTGTGAGGTATTACAGATGTGAGATAGCAGTAGTGAGCGTCTCTATACTGGCTGAGCTGTGTCTTATGTTACAGATGTATACACAGGACTGAGGTATTACAGATGTGAGATAGCAGTAGTGGGTGTCTCTATGCTGGCTGTACTGTGGCTGATTTTACAGATGTATACACAGGACTGTGAGGTATTACAGATGTGAGAAGTCAGTAGTGGGTGTCTCTATGCTGGCTGAGCTGTGGCTGATGTTACAGGTGCATACACAGGACTGTGAGGTATTACAGATGTGAGATAGCAGTAGTGGGTGCCTCTATGCTGGCTGAGCTGTGGCTGATGTTACAGATGTATTCACAGGACTGTGAGGTATTACAGATGTGAGATAGCAGTAGTGGGTGCCTCTATGCTGGCTGAGCTGTGGCTGATGTTACAGATGTATACACAGGACTGTGAGGTATTACAGATGTGAGATAGCAGTAGTGGGTGCCTCTATGCTGGCTGAGCTGTGGCTGATGTTACAGATGTATACACAGGACTGTGAGGTATTACAGATGTGAGATAGCAGTAGTGGTGTCTCTATGCTGGATGTGCTGTGGCTGATGTTACTGATGTATACACAGGACTGTGAGATATTACAGATGTGAGATAGCAGTAGTGGGTGTCTCTATGCTTGCTGAGCTGTTGCTGATGTTACAGATGTATACACAGGACTGTGAGGTATTACAGATGTGAGATAGTAGTGGGCGTCTCTATGCTGGCTGAGCTGTGGCTGATGTTACAGATGTATACACAGGACTGTGAGGTATTACAGATGTGAGATAGTAGTAGTGGGTGTCTCTATGCTGGCTGAGCTGTGGCTGATGTTACAGATGTATACACAGGAGTGTGAGGTATTACAGATGTGAGATAGCAGTAGTGGGTGTCTCTTTGCTGGCTGAGCTGTGGCTGATGTTACAGATGTATACACAGGACTGTGAGGTATTACAGTTGTGAGATAGCAGTAGTGGGTGTCTGTATGCTGGCTGAGCTGTGGCTGATGTTACAGATGTATACACAGGACTGTGAGGTATTACAGATGTGAGATAGCAGTAGTGGGTGTCTCTATGCTGGCTGTGCTGTGGCTGATGTTACAGATGTATACACAGGACTGTGAGGTATTACAGATGTGAGATAGCAGTAGTGGGTTTCTCTATGCTGGCTGAGCTGTGACTGATGTATACACAGGACTGTGAGGTATTACAGATATGAGATAGCAGTAGTGGGTGTCTCTATGCTGGCTGTGATGTGGCTGATGTTACAGATGTATACACAGGACTGTGAGGTATTACCGATGTGAGATAGCAGTAGTGGTTGTCTCTATGCTGGCTGTGCTGTGGCTGATATTACAGATGTATACACAGGACTGTGAGGTATTACAGATGTGAGATAGCAGTAGTGGGCATTTCTATGCTGGCTGAGCTCTGGCTGATGTTACAGATGTATACACATGACTGTGAGGTATTACATATGTGAGAAAGCAGTAGTGGGTGTCTCTATGCTGGCTGAGCTGTGACTGATGTTACAGATGTATACACAGGACTGTGAGGTTTTACAGATGTGAGATAGCTGTAGAGGGTGTCTCTATGCTGTCTGAACTGTGGCTGATGTTACAGATGTATACACTGGAGTGTGAGGTATTACAGATGTGAGATAGCAGTAGTGGGTGTCTCTATGCTGGCTGAGCTGTGGCTGATGTTACAGATGTATACACAGGACTGAGGTATTACAGATGTGAGATAGTGGTAGTGGTTGTCTCTATGCTGGCTGTGCTGTGGCTGATGTTAGAGATGTATACACAGGACTGTGAGGTATTACAGATGAGAGATAGCAGTAGTGGGTGTCTCTATGCTGGCTGAGCTGTGACTGATGTTACAGATGTATACACAGGACTGTGAGGTATCACAGATGTGAGATAGTGGTAGTGGGCGTCTCTATGCTGGATGTGCTGTGGCTGATGTTACAGATGTATACACAGGACTGTGAGGTATTACAGATGTGAGATAGCAGTAGTGGGTGTCTCTATGCTGTCTGGGCTGTGGCTGATGTTACAGATGTATACACAGGACTGTGAGGTATTACAGATGTGAGATAGCAGTAGAGGGTGTCTCTATGCTGGCTGAGCTGTGGCTGATGTTACAGATGTATACACAGGACTGTGAGATATTACAGATAGGAGAATGCAGTAGTGGTGTCTCTATGCTGGCTGAGCTGTGGCTGATGTTACAGATGTATACACAGGACTGTGAGGTATTACAGATGTGAGATAGCAGTAATGGGTGTCTCTATGCTGGCTGTGCTGTGGCTGATGTTACTTATGTATACACAGGACTGTGAGGTATTACAGATGTGAGATAGCAGTAGTGAGTGTCTCTATGCTGGCTGAGCTGTGGCTGATGTTACAGATGTATACACAGGACTGTGAGGTATTACAGATGTGAGATAGCAGTAGTGGGTGTCTCTATGCTGGCTGTGCTGTGGCTGATGTTACAGATGTATACATAGGACTGTGAGGTATTACAGATGTGATATAGCAGTAGTGGGTGTCTCTATGCTGGCTGAGCTGTGGCTGATGTTACAGATGTATACACAGGACTGTGAGGTATTACAGATGTGAGATAGCAGTAGTGGGTGTATCTATGCTGGCTGAACTGTGGCTGATGTTACAGATATATACACAGGACTGTGAGGTATTACAGATGTGAGATAGCAGTAGTGGGTGTCTCTATGCTGGCTGTGCTGTGGCTGATGTTACAGATGTATACATAGGCCTGTGAGGTATTACAGATGTGAGTTAGCAGTAGTGGGTGTCTCTATGCTGGCTGAACTGTGGCTGATGTTACAGATATATACACAGGACTGTGAGGTATTACAGATGTGAGATAGCAGTAGTGGGTGTCTCTATGCTGGCTGTGCTGTGGCTGATGTTACAGATGTATACATAGGACTGTGAGGTATTACAGATGTGAGTTAGCAGTAGTGGGTGTCTCTATGCTGGCTGAGCTGTGACTGATGTTACAGATGTATACACAGGACTGTGAGGTATTACAGATGTGAGATAGTAGTAGTGGTGTCTCTATGCTGGCTGTGCTGTGGCTGATGTTACAGATGTATACACAGGACTGTGAGGTATTACAGATGTGAGATAGCAGTAGTGGGTGTCTCTATGCTGGCTGAGCTGTGGCTGATGTTACAGATGTATACACAGGACTGTGAGGTATTACAGATGTGAGATAGTGGTAGTGGGCGTCTATGCTGGCTGTGATGTGGCTGATGTTACAGATGTATACACAGGACTGTGAGGTATTACAGATGTGAGATAGCAGTAGTGGGCGTCTCTATGCTGGCTGTGCTGTGGCTGATGTTACAGATGTATACACAGGACTGTGAGGTATTACAGATGTGAGATAGCAGTAGTGGGCGTCTCTATGCTGGCTGTGCTGTGGCTGATGTTACAGATGTATACACAGGACTGTGAGGTATTACAGATGTGAGAAAGCAGTAGTGGGTGTCTCTATGCTGGCTGTGCTGTGGCTGATGTTACAGATGTATACACAGGACTGTGAGGTATTACAGATGTGAGATAGCAGTAGAGGGTGTCTCTATGCTGGATGAGCTGTGGCTGATGTTACTGATGTATACACAGGACTGTGAGGTATTACAGATGTGAGATAGTGGTAGTGGGCATCGCTATGCTGGTTGTGCGGTTGCAAACATTAGCATATTTTCACAGCAGACCTGTGTGCGATTACGCAGCGGCGATGCAATAGCAATGCGTGCTGAATACGGCCCAATGTGTTTTGTATAAAAGTGTTATTTTATGGTCCGTTACCGAAACCCGCTTCTACTTTTCACTCTTTTGCAAACAATGAAGTAGAAGTGAGGAATAATAATAACACTATAGAGGACGCCGTACACAGAGAACGTTCTACATACAAATTAAAGCAAAATTTTAATTCCTTGACTTTTGAAAAAAAATTGAGCACTTGTTTTACTTTATTTTCAGACTTGTCTTCTACCAGTGGCTCAAAAGTAATAGTCCTCACAGTGACTGCCTGGAGTAACGCGCAGTCTTACCTGGAGGTGGTGCAGAGCAATGTGGAGCTGCTCCGTGGGATTGTCCCGGCCGTGGCCTATCACTGTCCAGAGAGCGTACTTCTCGTGGCCTCTCAGCCTGGTAGGGGCAGAACGTGATGTGGATTATTCCATGTGGAACTGGCGCACGCATAGGAGGCGCTTGGAATTGATTTCAGCTTGATCGCTCCCCCCACAGGCATAGGAGACTGTTGTGGCTGCTTCTTAGTAGCTGCGAGCAGTCTCCCAGTGCAGCCCAGCACACAGCAGCGAGTGCTGGGCTGCTGCGATGTAAGAGGGGGGGGTGGAGCGGTGCCGGACCCAGGGCCCCACCAGCATGCCCAGGTAATTTATACCCGCCCCCCCCCCCATCGGTGCCCATGTATATATGTGTGTATGTATGTGTGTGTGTGTGTATATATATATATATATATATATATATATATATATACACACATATATTTTGAAATGAAACAAACAAGATGTGCTTTACCTGCAGACTTTCAGATTTAATTTGAGGGTTATTACATCCAAATCAGGTGAACGGTGTAGGAATTACAACGGCTTCTATATGTGCCTCCCCAGGGGTGTATCTAGAGATCCAAGCGCCCCTGGCAGTGCCCCCAGTAGTAATCCCCCCTATGCAACATTGCCCCCAGTAGTACTCCCCCCTATACAGTGCCCCCAATGCTGCATTGCCCCCAGTAGTAGTCCCCCCTATACAGTGCCCCCAGTAATAGTCCCCCTATACAGTGCCCCAGTAGTAGTACCCCCCATACAGTGCCCCCAGTAGTAGTCTCACCTTATACAGTGCCCCCAGTGGTAGTCCCCCCTATTCAGTGTCCCCAGTAGTGGCCAGACCCCCCTAAATTGCTCCCAGTAGCGGCCACCCCTATACAGTGCCCCCAGTAGCGGCCACCCCCTATTTCAGTGCCCCCCCCTGCTGTGCCAGGCTTCCACACACACAAAGAAAAAATACAACTTACCTGATCCCCGCTCCTGATGCGACCGAGTCACTCCTGCCCCGCTCTTCTCCTACATGGGAGAGACGTCATGACGTATGACGTCTCTCCCATTACATGCTGCGGGGGGAGCCAGAAGACTGAGCTCATGAGTGAGCTCCAGTCGGCTCCCTCCGTGGACGGTACAGCAGCAAATGAGAGTCTGTCTGACATTGGCTGGCTGCTGTTACAAACACACAGCCACCGCTGACGGCTGTGTGTTTGTAAACTGTGTAGGGCAGACTGCTCTCTATGCGGTCTGCCCTACACTTGTGGGGCCGGGGGACTAGTCCACCCATTGGCTGCTGGTGGGACTGCCGGATGGCGCCCCCTGTTTGGTCGGCGCCCCTGGCGAGTGCCATCCTGGCCAATGGGTAGATACGCCCCTGTGCCTCCCACATTTTAAGGGGCCAAAAATAATGGGACAAACTAAACAATCCTAAATCTAACTTTCACTTTTTAATACTTTGTTGCAAATCCTTTGCAGGCAATTACAGCCTGAAGTCTGGAACGCATAGACATCACCAGACGCTGGGTTTCATCTCTGGTGATGCTCTGCCAGGCCTCTACTGCAAATGTCTTCAGTTCCTGCTTGTTCTTGGGGCATTTTCCCTTCAGTTTTGTCTTCATCAAGTGAAATGCATGCTCAATCGGATTCAGGTCAGGGGATTGTCTTGGCCATTGCATAACATTCCACTTTTTAGCCTTAAAAAACTCTTTGGTTGCTTTTGCAGTATGCTTCGGGTCATTGTCCATCTGCACTGTGAAGCGCCGTCCAATGAGTTCTGAAGCATTTGACTGAATATGAGCATATAATATTGCCCGAAACACTTCAGAATTCATGCTGCTGCTTTTGTCAGCAGTCACATCATCAATAAATACAAGGGAACCAGTTCCATTGGCAGCCATACATGCCCACGCCATGATACTACCACCACCATGCTTCACTGATGAGGTGGTATGTTTTACATCATGAGCAGTTCCTTTCCTTCTCCATACTCTTCTCTTCCCATCACTCTGGTACAAGTTGATCTTTGTCTCATCTGTCAATAGGATGTTGTTCCAGAACTGTAATGGCTTTTTTAGATGTTGTTTGGCAAACTGTAATCTGGTCTTCCTGTTTTTGTGGCTCACCAATGGTTTGCATCTTGTGGTGAACCCTCTATATTCACTCTTGTGAAGTTTTCTCTTGATTGTTGACTTTGACACATATACACCTACCTCCTGGAGAGTGTTCTTGATTTGGCCAACTGTTGTGAAGGGGTTTTTCTTCACCAGGGAAATAATTCTTCTGTCATCCACCACAGTTGTTTTCCGTGGTCTTCCGGGTCTTTTGGTGTTGCTGAGCTCTACGGTGCATTATTTCTTTTTAAGAATGTTCCAAACAGTTGATTTGGCCACACCTAATGTTTTTGCTATCTCTCTGATGGGTTTGTTTTGATTTCTCAGCCTAATGATGGCTTGCTTCACTGATAGTGACAGCTCTTTGGATCTCATATTGAGAGTTGACAGCAACTGATTCCAAATGCAAATGTCAGACCTAGAATCAACTCCAGACCTTTTACCTGATTAATTGATAATGAAATAACGAGGGAATAGCCCACACCTGTCCATGACATAGCTTTTGAGTTGATAGTCCCATTACTTTTGGCCCCTTAAAAAGTGGGAGGCACATATAGAAACTGTTGTAATTCCTACACCGTTCACCTGATTTGGATGTAATTACCCTCAAATGAAATCTGAAAGTCTGCAGGTAAAGCACATCTTGTTTGTTTCATTTCAAAACCATTGTGGTGGTGAACAGAGGCCAAAATCTGAAAATTCTGTCAATGTCCCAATATTTATGCACCTGACTGTATATATATATATATATATATATCTCAAAACACAATACCTTTATCTTGCGCTGAAGAATAAGCAACACCTCAAATTGGGACCCCTTAGTAGGCCCCAAAAAATAACATACAATCAATAAGATCTGAGGGCGCTAGGAAGGTGCAGATATATTATTATAGACCCAGTTTCTTAAGTGTATGATTAGTCAATTATTTCCTTGTTGTGGTGAAAACGTCTTTAATTGATTCTGGTTCCTGGAACCAATGAGGGTGGAGTCTTGTGTTAGTTCCAGGAATACTCCATCAATGGATTAAATGAAACTTCCTGGAACTCGACCCTCTCACCAAAAAAATCACCCGAAAAATGGCCGAAAGGCCTCTTGTTAGTTAAATACCAACTTGTTTATTTTTGATAAAAAGTTTTTCAAAAACTTTAATTGCAGTGGAGATAATGAGCTACGTGGCGTGGAAGCTGAGCGGCTTGCCTCACAGACAGGTTGTGGGGATTGGATGTAACTTGTGCTCCGCTCGGTTCCAGCACATCATTCACACTGTGACCAATTCCCAGGAGGAGGCGCAGTCGGCCTGGATCGTTGGCGAGCAAGGTGAAAATAAAGGTGAGGATATTGCTGCGCAAATTGATCATTAATGCCTCCCCGTAACTATGCGCCAAAGTGTCACACGTAACCCTTTGAGTTCTGCCGCTGTAGGATGTAGCGCGCATTCTGTCCCACTCTCTAAGGGTGCCCCCGCTGCAGATACCGCACAGGCTGACGTTTGCCTGCAGGTTACATGTCAGTCGCTGTAGATATTTGATGCACATGTGACCCCCATACATAGACCACACCCCTAACATACAAATATGTGGTACCCCTATAAATGTTACAATTTACAGAGTAAGAAAAGTTTTGGATTTGTAGTGATTTTGTCAGACGCTATGGAAAAAATCATGGATTAGTCAATTTTGTTTATTCGAAAACCTTTTCCTGATTTCTCCCCCATGTACGTTTGTGAGTTACCTGTAATAAGGTATAAGAGAAAACTGCACCTTTCCCGGAGAGAGAAAAAAGAAACATATTTTTTTTGGTTAGAGAAAATAAAAATGCGTATATATGAGATACAATATATTCCTCTGTGTATAAATAGTTGTGCTGAGGAAAAGGGATAACATGTTATTTGTTCCCAGTGGCTGCCTGGAGCGATACTGATTCCGCAAATAACCACAAATCGCCAGGAAATCTCTACCCAAAGATCTTCCAGGAACAGCTGACGGGCAGGTGAGTGTCCGGGCACGAGGTCGGCGAGGCTCATCTGCTGGTTACCTCCATTCTGTGCTAGTTAGAAATATATATATTATTTTATTGACAATAAAGTGTTCGTCAGTAAAAAAAAACATGATTCAAAAAATAGCTTTTTCCAAATTACTTTTTTTTTAACTCCTTCATATTAATGGACAGAACGCACGGACACAAGAGCGCAACGTGCTCCGGTCACCTGCGCATGCTATAGGGCTGATGTTTGCGGATTTCTAACATGGCCGTTTAATGAATTACTATTATGGGGTATATGTAATATCCTTTAAATTGTAAGCTCTCCCGAGCAGGGCCCTCTGCCTTCAGATACATTTCCTTTCCTCACTTATACAATCATCTGCTCCCCACTGCCAACAACGGCACCAGACCTTGGGGATCGGCCGCCCCGCTGCAGATTTGGGTACTATGGCCGCTGCTGTAGCAATGTTTATACGTAAGCAGGTGTCTGCGAATGATCCCGATGCAGATAAGCGCTGTAGGATTGTGGGGATAGTGCATAACAGCTGTTCGGCTATCTGTAGTGCACAGAAGAGGGAAGTAATGATCAGTGTGTCAGGGGACAGTTACTGCAGGAAAATGTAGGATTATGGGGATAGTGCTGTTCGGATATCTGTAGTGCACAGAGGAGAGAAGTAATGATCAGTGTGTCAGGGGACAGTTACTGCAGGAAAATGCAGGATTAAAGGTGGAATTACAAGACAAGGAAGGTCCAAGGGGCGTAGAAGGGGAGGCGGCTTGGAAGGACAAAAGGTGATGCACGGTACCATCCTCCTCTTTTACATGAAATCTTTCCCTCCGTCCCCTACTAAGACAATAAGTCTGCGCTGTTGGCGGTTGGTGGTTCAGGAAACGCAATTGCAAACTAAATCATAATACAGGTACAATGATAATCATGTGGTGCGAGTATAATATGCCCTCGGGGGGCTGTGTAGTGATTTTGCAAGTTATTTGACTTGTCTGCCTAACGACGGGCAGCGGGCACCTATGCCGGTGTATGCAGCAGTGCTGCGGTGATTGTCACGGGATCGGTATGAAATACCGCCCGACACCGGAAGACCGGCACCAGTGACGATCCCGGCAGCAGCTAAGGTAAGTACTAGCTAACCTATCCCCCCCAAAAGTGCCTAACCCCAACCCCCCTGTAAGTGCCTAAACCTAACCCCCTTCCCCGCAGCCTAAACCTAAGTCTCCCGGGGGGTGCCTAACCCTAACCTCCCCCCGGGGGTACCTAACCCCACCCCTTCCCCTAGCCTAACCCTTCCGGTGGGTGACTAACCCTAAAACATAAGCCTCTCCCCCTTCCCGCGGCTGTCTGCGCCCGGCTTACCTTCGATCGGGATGTCGGGCTCCCGGCGTAGTTAAAATGACAGGCGTCGGAATCTCGACCCCTGTCATTAGACCCTTGCCGGGATTAGACAGTAGGGATGCCAATCGTGAAGGCTCCTCCCATAATGAACGATGGCGGTGCATAAGTCTAGATATGGACTTTACACTGCGTAGTGAGGGAGGTTTGCTGACTTCGCGATCAGTGGGATCGGAAGCTCCCAATCCGTGGGTAGGATTATCCACTCAGTTGACCATATTTGAGTAGTACAGTTTGCAGTTGCTTTGCCGAGGCCACCAACTTTATGGACGTGATCGATACAATTTCCTGCCAGCTATGGCGTGTAGCGTCTTTAATTTATTAGGTATGAAGAGGTAATGATGAAGGGAATCTATAGGTGGCTTACAAATCACATAAACACACTCCATCATACGTAATAAGCGGCTTATATACCTTGTCCATGTCCTGCAATGGTATGTACTATAAGTCACTTCTTGTTCTTGCTGTCTCTGTTTATGTACTTTTTAAGGTGCTGCGGACCCCTTCTGGCGTCATTTAAATAAAGGTTAATAATAATTTACTGCGAATTGCAGGCAGCTGCTAGATTTTGGAGACGGCAAAATTTACTAAGCGGTGGTTTGACAGCAGTTTCTATTCTATTCTAAACCCTGGCGGTTTGGTGGCGGTTTCTATTCTAAACACCGGTGGTTTGGTGGCGGTTTTGAAGTGGTTTTGAATGACAGCCCTGTTCTATTCTATTCTAAAATGTGTTTTGACTGTGGTATGGCGGCAGTTTTGCTATCTGCAGATTTACTAAGGCCAAAACCGCTGCAAAATTGCCGTCAAAACACATTTTAGTACAGAATAGAACAAGCCTGCCATTTAGAAACCGCTGCAAAACTGCCACCAAACCCCCGGGGTTTAGAATAGAGTAGAAACCGCCGTCAAACCACCGCTTAGTAAATTTTGCCCGTAGCCTCTAGAATTAAAGAAAGCAATCATTTACAAGGCAAAGTCAGATTACTTTTACCTTTTATATTATGGACACTTTGATACCAAATAACCGAACTCACAGGATAAATGACAGAACTCTCGTAGCTGCCTGTAATTCGCAGGTTTAATACATTTACCCTTACATGTTAGTTCCATTGTATACCTCCTTTAAAATATAGAAAATTAAGGAAAATATATAAATAAATTATATATATAATTATTTTTTTTACATTTCCAGAGCCATGGAGGTGATGAAAGGTAAAGGTCAGAGGTCATGGTCTATCGGCCTGTCTGTCGCTGACCTCACGGACACCATTGTGCAAAACAAGAAAAAGATTCATTCTGTCTCTTCCTTTGCCAAGGTAACGGTAACGTGTGTCAGGGCCCCTGGATCCTCACCGGCAGACTGATCTCTTGTGTGCTATACATTCCCCCAGCAATATGCAATCCTATCATTATGCAGTATTATTAATGATATAATTTCCTCTCTCCAATCAGAAGTGCTGGATTGAGATTGCCGGTTCTCCTGTGAGCCGAGAGACAGTAATTCCCCCTGTATATCGCCTGCTGCGGGGATTCTGCGCAGAAAGCGTATCCTCACAGGAATCCAGCTCCTCTATTAGGAAATGGTGGGGGAGATTTATGAAGGGGCTATAGGGAGGAAAACGGTAACTCGCACATTAAGTGCTGCAGTTACGGCTTTCCTGCATGAAGTAATGCAGAATGACGGGCGCTATCCCAAGATAGTAACACTGACCACTCCCGACAGCTGCTGTCATTTCCGCACCACACAGCACTGTCCCTAGCGGTCTCTTCCGACAGCCGGGGATTGTGCATACTAACTTTTTATTTATTTTTTTAAACAAAGTCCCGGGTGCCACTGGGAGAAAATGAACGGTGCATGCGCAGAATGGATGAAAGCGCCTGTCACTACAGCCGCAAACATACAGCTAGTACATGCGGCCGGTAGCTGGACACGCTTTACCGCAATCCGGCGGTGAAGCGTGTCCCGTCAGATAACCCCCGGAGCCGGCCATACATCTACACCTGACTTTCTTAGTTTATTGATGCAGAGCAATGTTTGTTTCCTGTTTCCTTTATAGTTACAGAAAGGTGAAATAATGACTTCTGAGCCCCTTATGCGACATTGCAACAAGTCACCTTCCTGCGGCACTGCACGCTCTGGGCCTGATTCAGAGCCGGACGCTCTGACAGAGCGCTCGCTCTGAATCAGGGCCGGCCCTCTGGTTTTTCAGAACGGCCTCCTGGCCGCTCGTATAGCTGTGGGTGACCACCCACAGCTATATCGAGCGGCCATGATGATGGTCAAGACCATCGCGACCATCGGGCTTGCGACGAGACCCTTGTGGTAGGGTCTCGTTACCGCAAGCCCAAGAGTGCTTTCGGCTCTAACAGAGCCGAAAGCACTCCCACTGACATCACTTGTGATGTCAGTGTGGCTGGCCCCAGATGGTAGGCGTTCCCATGGGAACGCCTCCATCTGAGCAGCCACGCCGCCGGCCCGCCCACCTAAGGGGGCGTGCTGTCACTCAACATCAACAGCACGCCCCCTTTGGTACGAGACCCGGAGCGACGGTTTGCCCGTCGCTAACCGGGTCTCACGCATGTGCACGACGGAGCCGACTCCGTTGTGCACATGCGCACTGGGCCACCGTCGACCCGCCTGCGAGCGCTCAGCGCTCGCGAGCGGGTCTGAATCAGGCCCTAAGTCCCAAATTGCAAATAACCCCTTTTGGGCAGTATGGTATTGGGGTAGAGTTTGGAGTTGGGTTTGTATATTACTTATCTGGTGTGGGACCGTTGGCTTCAGGGACTGTACATGAAAACCAAATCCTATGATTTAATTAAAGTATTGAAACTATAAGTTGTGTCAGTGGGGGAGACCTACTGAAGCCCATTGCTCTTAATTGTAGGATCCACTTGGTTAAACAAGATATCTAAAAAAAACTATTTGGTGTCGTCCTACTCGCTGGCCGAATTTAAAAGAAAAAGTGGATGTTGTTTGTCCCTTAAGTTTGTTCCTTTTTCCTTGAATATAACAATACATAAAATATACTTTATTAAATTCATATTAATATCTGCCAAAAAAAAGACACTATAAAATCTGCTATGCAAGAGCTGCATACACACACAACGATCGATTTAGTAAATGAACAATTTTAGTAAACGATTTTCGTTCATTTTTTCAAGGGAAAAATGAACGAAAATTGTTTACTAAAATGGTTCATTTACATAAGGGGCCTATCCATTAGCAGATCTTTCTCTAACGATGAAAGACAAAAGATTATCCCTTGAAAATTCCGGTGGCTGCGGTGACCGATATCTGTTATGTACATGACAGATTTTTGCAAACGACGAACGATATTGCATGACCTCATTCAGGGAGTGGATTTTTTTTATGTTTCTATGAATTTTCATTCAAAATATCGTTCGTCGTTTACCGCTTATAAACTGCCAGATATATCTGTCAGCGATAAGCTATAATTGACCAACATGTTGGAGAGACGAAAGACACAAGTTATCGGCCGCGGGAGTGCGCATCTGTCATCGTTCAGGGCCTATCCATTAGCAGATAAATTGAACGACTGAACGCTATATCGTTCAGTCGTTCAATTTATCTGCTAATGGATAGGCCCCTTAATGTAATGAACGATTTTTTTGAACTACAAACGATTTTTGCATATTCCCTTACTGAAAATCGTTGAGTTGGTCAGTCTGACTGAACTACAAACGTGACCGCGCATGAACGATAATCGTTCATCGTTTTAACTCAGAAAGTGAACGATTTTTCAGCGATTGAATGATATCGATAATCGTTCAAAAAAATCGTTGTGTGTGTATGCACCTTTAAAAAGTAACTGCCTATGAAGTGGCCCGGTGTCGCCTGCCTGAGCTGCGTCTGGCCTTTAAGGTACAGAACTCCCCTGCATCTTTAGCAGTCCTTTTACATTTAGACTTTGGACCCAGAAGATCCATTTGTCAGGATAAACCTTCCGCTCCCACTGCCACATGGTTCCTATGAAATGTTCGCACACACAAAGACGTTATGCATAGAAGCAAAGCTGTGTGAGGCTTTATCCTGCTCCATCTGATTGTGTCTCTCTCTCTTGGACCCTAGGGTTTCTTCAACATACAGGATGAAGTCTTTTTAAGCATGCCGTGTCTACTAGGAAGCAGTGGGGTGTTTGGGAACCCCGAAATCCTACAACTGGACGATTGTGTATCCAACGCGCTCCAGAAAAGTGCATTCTCTATGCACAGTCTGCAGCAGCAGCTGAAACTGTAAAATACCCAGAACAAGGACTCTGTCACTGTGCAGTGACCATGTAGGTCGATGAGCTCTGCAGGGCAGAGCGTCGCTCGGTTCCTCCTTCACCCTTTGACTTCTTCTAGAGAGCGATGGTCGCCTGCACAAGGCGGAATCGGCCATTTTGTGTGGCTGAGGCAGTGCTCATGAGAATGCAGTCTTATGACTTCACTGGAAAGCGGGGACATCGCTGAGGCCAGGGCCGCAACTAGGGGGGGGGCTAGAGGTGCATGTGCACCGGGTGACGGATTGCAGGGGGTGAAAAAAGCTGACTCGAGGTGGCTTGGGGGCTGCAGATTCAGAAAACGGCCATCCAAAAATGGCCGCCTCCAAAGAGGAGACAAATGCTAGAAGTCCTTACTGGCCCTATAGTGTCTGTCTCCTCCTTGGCGCTTGCCAATTTTGGATGGCCGTTTTCAGCAGATTCCATGCGGACTAGCCGTTTGCATGGACTCTGCTGAAAACGGCCATCCAAAAATGGCTGCCTCCTAGGAGGAGACAGATGCTAGAGGTCCTACTGGACCTCTAATGTCTGTTAGGCCAGCGCAATGCACACAGCGCTCATGGGAGAAGACACTGAAAGCTGCATCTTCTCCCATGAAATCCCCTGGCAACGAGCATAAACCCCCCTGGCAACGAGCATGAAACCCCCTGGCAACGAGCATGAAACCCCCTGGCAACGAGCATGAAACCCCCTGGCAACGAGCATGTAACCCCTGACAACGAGCAGGTAATTTTAAAGTAATTAGAAGCCTTACTGTGGGGTAGAAAAATGGTGTCGGGAAAATATGTAAGTAACACTTTGGTAATAGGCATTAGTGTGTGGCATAATATGTAATGGGCTTTATGGTGTGTGGAATAATGTAAGTCACTATATCAGGGACGTCTGAGTAGTGCACTGCATTATGGAGGAGCAAGGACAAACTCCAGGTACAGGAAGGGAGGGGGGCGCAAAATTGCTGCCTTGCACCGGGTGACAGATATCCTAGTTTCGGCCCTGCTGAGGCACTGGTAGTCCCTGACTTATTAAGGCTGCATTCTAGAGAAACGTTGGCGCAGCCCACAAAATGGCCGCTTCCACTGTGTACAGGACGCTGGTACTCTGCAATGGCTTTTCTACATATACACTAAAATATTATATTGTGGTTTCACAAGGAGACGAAAGTAAGACTTATTTTTATAAACCATGTACATTTACTGTTTTATCCAAACATAATACAGAGCGGGTGAGAAGGAGGTATCCTTTGAGTTCTCACAGAATGGAGTTATACATGAATGAAGAACATCACCTATAGAAATACTCCCAGAATATTATCTCCTTCCCCTATAGGGGTATATTACTAAAGTGAGAGTTTTTAGAAGTGTTGATGTTGCCCATAGCAACCAATCAGATTCTACCTATTATCTTCTATAAGATGCTAGAGAAATGTTAAGTAGAATCTGATTGGTTGCTGTGGACAACATTTCTAGTTTTAAAAAAAACTATACCCCTCAGTGTCCTAAATACTCACATCGCATCCAGCTCTCTTTGGTCCGAATTCAATTCAGTGTGATGATGAATAGCCACAGGAGGGCGCTCTCTCACAGCTATTCAATACAACGCACTGTTTGCCTGGTCGGGAATTGGTCAGAGAATGCCGAGTCTCGCGAGTTAACTTGGGTGTTAAGGCGCAGTAACCAGCATTCTCTTGACTAAAGTTCCGGGCGCACGGCTGTTAGCGCCGTGCTAAGGCGGCAAACAGCTGTGCGCCCGGCACTTTTGTCGGCTTTCTCCTCGCATCCCCAAGGAGGTGCAAGAAGAAATCCTTTAGTCGCCCAAATAGCGCAGTGAATTGAATAGCTTCGGGAGCTCCCTGCCGCGGCTATTCATCATCGCACTGAATTGAATACGGCCCTTGTCTCTCCGCACTGATACACAGCACAGTTTATATCTAATTCAGTGAATGAAAACTCCTTAATTCTGCTAGTTGGGGTGGGAGCAGGTGTTCCTGAGGGAATTACAGTAAATGAGTAGTGAAATGCAAGTTATCTATTCTACAAGTGACTGATTTTACCTCTCAAATCATGGAAAATCTCTCAAAATACAGAATCACGGCTGCGAACTTGGGATTTACAAATTGTCACAGTTTATTAATGAATAATAGGGACGTATGTGCTGATAGCAATACATTAGGTGAAATTAATTCTATCATTTGTGTTAAATGCATCATTGAAGAAAAATTTAGCTTAAGTGTAGGGGGCCATACTTTACTGACCCTATAGTACTACAACCAGAATATAAATAATCTTGTGTTACACACATACATACTGACAGTTACCATCATGCCCAACAATGATAGAATCAGTTATTACCGGATTGCTATTGGGCGTTGCTGTCAGGCCGCGCGCTGTAATATAGAGCTACCCGCCCAATGTCGCCTATGATATTGTATAATATAGGACCAGCAGTAAAGTAACAGACACATTACAGGAGCCAGTAAAAGGGAAATATAATGGGAAACTGTGAGCAGATTAATACTGAGATTTCATGAGCCCAGTGACGTTGAGAGGCCCCGAACACCAGCAGAGTCTGTACCTAGAGCAGTACAAGGTATAAAGTAATACATTGCTGCAATTTGATGTATTTATCATCCCGCTGTGCAGCGCTACAGAACGCTTGTGGCGCCTTACAAATAAATAATAATAAATGAATTGCCTGGAGTGTGTTAGAGGAAAAGATAATTTTCCTGCGTTATTTGTCAGTTACAGAGATGCCCCAAACATACGTCTGTGTGTTTAGATGTAACTGTTTGGATATTGCCTTATTGCCTGTGCATAGAGCTGCGTTATATGTAGGAGTATGATGGAGCATTGTTACTGCACTATTACAACATTAACAACTCCAAATATTACATGTCTATTCTATTGATCCTTTTTTACTCTACTTTCTACTATTTAATGCAGCAAGAATGTAATTTTCTACATTATTTTATAATCTTTCAGCCTTGTGACGTTATAATAATACATAATCTCTGGTCGCTGAATAAAATGGTTTGGCGTCCTTGTAATCGCAGTTTGGGCCTTTGATTAGAACAATGATGTATATAATGTACTGTACGGTGATTATTAGTATTTGTACAAGAGAAATCAACCACTTAATTCTACTTGTTACAACAGCACAATGGAGCTCCTGGTTACATAGAAAATGGCCGGGGTTCTGGTAAGGCATTGTGGAATAAAGAAGAGTGTCTACCGCCATCCCTGTCTGTGTCTTATTTATCACAAGTATGGGCCTCAGTCATGGCCGCAGGCGATCCCGCTGGTTCTGGTTCCTCAGTCATGGCCGCACGCAATGCCGCTGGTTGTGGGGCCTCAGTCATGGCTGCACGCGATGCCGGTGGTGGTTGGGCCTCAGTCATGGCTGCACGCAATGCTGATGGTGGTTGGGCCTCGGTCATGGCTGCACGTGATGCCGCTGGTGGTGGGGCCTCACTCATGGCTGCACGTAATGCCGCTGGTGGTGGGGCCTCAGTCATTTCCGCACGCGATGCCGATGGTTGTGGGGCCTCAGTCATGGCCGCACGCGATGCCGATGGTTGTGGTTCCTCAGTCATGGCCGCACGCGATGCCGATGGTTGTGGGGCCTCAGTCATTTCCGCACGCGATGCCGATGGTTGTGGGGCCTCAGTTATGGCCGCACGCGATGCCGCTGGTTGTGGGGCCTCGGTCATGGCCGCACGCGATGCCGATGGTTGTGGGGCCTCAGTTATGGCCGCACGTGATGCCGCTGGTTGTGGGGCGTCAGTCATGGCTGCTGGCGATGCTTGTGGGGCCTCAGTCATGGCCGCACGCGACGCTGATGGTTGAGGGGCCTCAGTCATGGCTGCTGGCGATGGTTGAGGGGCCTCAGTCATGGCTGCTGGCGATGGTTGTGGGGCCTCAGTCATGGCCGCACGCGACGCTGATGGTTGTGGGGCCTCAGTCATGGCCGCACGCGATGCCGATGGTTGTGGGGCCTCAGTTATGGCCGCAAACGATGCCGATGGTTGTGGGGCCTCAGTCATGGCTGCTGGTGATGGTTGTGGGGCCTCAGTCATGGCTGCTGGCGATGGTTGTGGGGCCTCAGTCATGGCTGCACGCGATGCTGATGGTTGTGGGGCCTCAGTCATGGCCGCACGCGATGCTGATGGTTGTGGGGCCTCAGTCATGGCCGCACGCGATGCTGATGGTTGTGGGGCCTCAGTCATGGCCGCACGCGATGCTGATGGTTGTGGGGCCTCAGTCATGGCCGCACGCGATGCCGATGGTTGTGGGGCCTCAGTCATGGCCGCACACGATGCTGATGGTTGTGGGGCCTCAGTTATGGCCGCACGCGATGCTGATGGTTGTGGGGCCTCAGTCATGGCTGCTGGCGATGGTTGTGGGGCCTCAGTCATGGCTGCTGGCGATGGTTGTGGGGCCTCAGTCATGGCTGCTGGCAATGGTTGTGGGGCCTCAGTCATGGCCGCACGCGATGCTGAGTGTTGTGGTGCCTCAGTCATGGCCGTACGCGATGCTGAAGATTGTGGGGCCTCAGTCATGGCTGCTGGCGATGGTTGTGGGGCCTCAGTCATGGCTGTACGCGATGCTGATGGTTGTGGGGCCTCAATTATGGCCGCACGCGATGCTGATGGTTGTGGGGCCTCAGTCATGGCTGCTGGCGATGGTCGTGGGGCCTCAGTCATGGCTGCTGGCGATGGTTGTGGGGCCTCAGTCATGGCCGCGCACGATGCTGAGTGTTGTGGGGCCTCAGTCATGGCCGTACACGATGCTGATGGTGGTGGGGCCTCAGTTATGGCCGCACGCGATGCTGATGGTTGTGGGGCCTCAGTCATGGCTGCTGGCGATGGTTGTGGGGCCTCAGTCATGGCCGCACGCGATGCTGAAGATTGTGGGGCCTCAGTCATGGCCGCACGCGATGATGATGGTTGTGGGGCCTCAGTCATGGCCGTACGCGATGCTGATGGTTGTGTAATGGAGCTATTTATTTTCAATTGGGCATAAGCAGATGGTCCCTATAAACTTGTACAGCGCATGTGTTACCCAGAGCACTCGCACAAAGGTGATGCTGCCATCAATACACATGGCATCCGAAATGTTGTGGGAAAGTGATGGGGGGGGGTGACTGGGAGGTGGATAAAATAGTCCATTTAGTGGGCGTGTTATGGGAGCGTCGAGGGCGTGCCAGAGTGGTTGCATACATAGCCGCAGACCATAGGCCAGGTGCATAGTTGGCAGCCAAGTCGGTGCAATGGGGGGTTTGGCGCGGCATAGGAGGGGATGTGATGTGGCACTGGGGGCAGAGTTAGGGGATAGACCGCGTCATCGTGGCCCCATTACACAATGCTAACATTACCGGCAAGGGAAGCAGGAGGTGGGGCCACGATGACATGATTCACCATGGCCCTGCCCCACGATCGCCCAAAAGAATACGGCTGTGGAGGGGGTGTGGGCAGTAGGCAGGCGGCCAGGAGACTTTCCCACTTTTCCAGGCGGCCGGGAGTGCTGTCCTCTCTTCGGGAACCTTCCTGCTGTTTTGGGAGAGTAGGCAAGTATGTGGCAGGTACAAGCTTCGATGGTTCGGCCGATGGCGTCTAAGCATGCAGCAATCGGTATTACAGGATGTACAGACACTGACAGTGGGCGCCTCAGTCTTTGTACATTCAGTAACATGGATGTACACAAGGGAAGACGTTTGTTGCCCCATTTACATAAACTCGCAGTAGGGCGACCGCAAATAGACGCTGCTGCTTGCGTTTCTGTGTCTCTTCTACCTCTCGATCAGGCCCTATTGTGTATTGGAATGGCCCCGGGGTATAGGAAGGGATAGTGCAGCCTGGCCCTGATTCAGAGCCGGACGCTCTGACAGAGCGCTCGCTCTGAATTAGGGCCGGCCCTCTGGTTTTTTAGAGCGGCCCCCTGGGTGACCACCCACAGCTATAGCGAGCGGCCAAAATGTTGGTCGCGATGGTCAAGACCATCGCGACCATCGGGCTTGCGAAGAGACCCTGTGGTAGGGTCTCGCTGCCGCAAGCCCTGGAGTGCTTTTGGCTCTATCAGAGCCAAAAGCACACCCACTGACATCACTTGTGATGTCAGTGGGGCCGGCCCCAGACGGTAGGCGTTCCCATGGGAACGCCTCCATCTGGGCAGCAACGCCCCCGGCACGCCCACCAAAGGGGGCGTGCTGTCACTCAACATCGACAGCACGCCCTCTTTGTAGCGAGACCCATAGCGACGGCTTGCCCGTCGCTGTGCGGGTCTCGCGCATGCGCACAACGGAGCCTGCTCTCTCGTGCGCATGCGCACTTGGCCAACATCGACCCGCTTGCGAGCGCTCAGCATCAGGCCCTCTGTTGTGCCATTGTCTGGCCTGATACAGCTACAGATATCTGCAGATCATTGTGTTACGTTCATGTGTGGTCATCGCAGAGAGTAATAGGAATCTTATTGCATTTCCTTGTAGTTGGCTCAGTAACAGTACAACGTCCTCTTTCCAAGCTTATTTACCCCAATAACCGTGACTCGTATCCCGTGTTCCTTCTTATCGCCCATAGTGATACTCACAGCTGCAGCCGTTCCCCTCGTTCCCTGCTGTGTCACATATTAAAGGGAAACCGATCCTATTATGGAAAGGGTCTGTGCTATTTGTTATATGGGGACGTTAAGTAGATCGTGTTCTCTTATTTTATTCCTTTACATTATTGTTTCGCACAAAACGTATGTGAAATATGTACGGCAGGTGTATGAAGACGGTGTAGACCTAGTGGGGGAAGAAAATGCTGAGTCAGTGGGCCGGAGTCAGACGCAGCTGCGTCTTATGCTAAGGCCACGGACTGTTTTCTTCATACGGGGACAGCCACTTGCTACGTCTTGCGACAGTGCGTATCCCTCTCTGAACGTCTTCAGATGTGCCACCAGTCGTACCATTTAAACTTGCACCAGTCCTTTGGCAGGTGCAGTGTCACTGCCTGACCATCATGGCCTCCTGTACGTCATTTGGACGAAGCCTCTGTGGACACGCCTGCGTCTGCTTCACCACCCCGTTGAATGAGGGACAGTTGGGAGGTATGCATGATATACTGGCCATCAGGTTATGGGGCTCTACTGTATACCACATGATGGGGTGCTGCATGATATATTGGCCATCAGGTTATGGGGCTCTGTACTGTATAGCAGATGATGGGGTGCTGCATGTTATACTGGCCATAAGGTTATGGGGCTCTGTACTGTATAGCAGATGATGGGGTGCTGCATGTTATACTGGCCATCAGGTGATGGGGCTCTGTATTGTATACCAGTAATCAGATGATGGGGCGCTGTATATTATACTGGCCATCAGGTGATGGGGCTCTGTACTGTATACCAGTTGATGGGGCACTGCATGATATATTGGCCATCAGGTTATGGGGCTCTGTACTGTATACCAGATGATGGGGTGCTGCATATTATACTGGCCATCAGGTTATGGGGCTCTGTACTGTATACAAGATGATGGGGTGCTGCATGATATACTGGCCATCAGGTTATGGGGCTCTGTACTGTATACCAGATGATGGGGCGCTGCATGATATACTGGCCATCAGGTTATAGGGCTCTGTACTGTATACCAGATGATGGGGCGCTGCATGTTATAATGGCCATCAGGTGATGGGGCTCTGTACTGTATACCAGATGATTGGGCGCTGCATGTTATACTGGCCATCAGGTGATGGGGCTCTGTACTGTATACCAGATGATTGGGCGCTGCATGTTATACTGGCCATCAGGTGATGGGGCTCTGTACTGTATACCAGATGATGGGGCGCTGCATGTTATACTGGTCAACAGGTGGTGGGGCTCTGTACTATATACCAGTAATCAGCTGATGGGGCGCTGCATGATATACTGGTCACCAGGTTATGGGGCTCTGTACTGTATACCAGCTGATGGGGCGCTGCATGTTATACCGGTCATCAGGTTATGGGGCTCTGTACTGTATACCAGCTGATGGGGCGCTGCATGTTATACCGGTCATCAGGTTATGGGGCTCTGTACTGTATACCAGCTGATGGGGCACTGCATGTTATATTGGCCATCAGGTTATGGGGCTCTGTACTGTATACCAGCTGATGGGGCGCTGCATATTATACTGGCCATCAGGTGATGGGGCTCTGTACTGTATACCAGCTGATGGGGCGCTGCATGTTATACTGGCCATCAGGTGATGGGCCTCTGTACTGTATACCAGATGATGGGGCGCTGCATGTTATACTGGTCAACAGGTGGTGGGGCTCTGTACTATATACCAGTAATCAGCTGATGGGGCGCTGCATGATATACTGGTCACCAGGTTATGGGGCTCTGTACTGTATACCAGATGATGGGGTGCTGCATGTTATACTGGTGACCAGGTGATGGGGCTCTGTACTGTATACCAGCTGATGGGGCGCTGCATGTTATACCGGTCATCAGGTTATGGGGCTCTGTACTGTATACCAGCTGATGGGGCACTGCATGTTATACTGGCCATCAGGTGGTGGGGCTCTGTACTATATACCAGTAATCAGCTGATGGGGCGCTGCATGATATACTGGTCACCAGGTTATGGGGCTCTGTACTGTATACCAGCTGATGGGGCGCTGCATGTTATACTGGCCATCAGGTGATGGGGCTCTGTACTGTATACCAGCTGATGGGGTGCTGCATGTTATACTGGCCATCAGGTGATGGGGCTCTGTACTGTATACCAGCTGATGGGGCGCTGCATGTTATACTGGCCATCAGGTGATGGGGCTCTGTACTGTATACCAGATGATGGGGTGCTGCATGTTATACTGGCCATCAGGTGATGGGGCTCTGTATTGTATACCAGTAATCAGATGATGGGGCGCTGTATATTATACTGGCCATCAGGTGATGGGGCTCTGTACTGTATACCAGTTGATGGGGCACTGCATGATATATTGGCCATCAGGTTATGGGGCTCTGTACTGTATACCAGATGATGGGGTGCTGCATATTATACTGGCCATCAGGTTATGGGGCTCTGTACTGTATACAAGATGATGGGGTGCTGCATGATATACTGGCCATCAGGTTATGGGGCTCTGTACTGTATACCAGATGATGGGGCGCTGCATGATATACTGGCCATCAGGTTATAGGGCTCTGTACTGTATACCAGATGATGGGGCGCTGCATGTTATAATGGCCATCAGGTGATGGGGCTCTGTACTGTATACCAGATGATTGGGCGCTGCATGTTATACTGGCCATCAGGTGATGGGGCTCTGTACTGTATACCAGATGATTGGGCGCTGCATGTTATACTGGCCATCAGGTGATGGGGCTCTGTACTGTATACCAGATGATGGGGCGCTGCATGTTATACTGGTCAACAGGTGGTGGGGCTCTGTACTATATACCAGTAATCAGCTGATGGGGCGCTGCATGATATACTGGTCACCAGGTTATGGGGCTCTGTACTGTATACCAGCTGATGGGGCGCTGCATGTTATACCGGTCATCAGGTTATGGGGCTCTGTACTGTATACCAGCTGATGGGGCGCTGCATGTTATACCGGTCATCAGGTTATGGGGCTCTGTACTGTATACCAGCTGATGGGGCACTGCATGTTATATTGGCCATCAGGTTATGGGGCTCTGTACTGTATACCAGCTGATGGGGCGCTGCATATTATACTGGCCATCAGGTGATGGGGCTCTGTACTGTATACCAGCTGATGGGGCGCTGCATGTTATACTGGCCATCAGGTGATGGGCCTCTGTACTGTATACCAGATGATGGGGCGCTGCATGTTATACTGGTCAACAGGTGGTGGGGCTCTGTACTATATACCAGTAATCAGCTGATGGGGCGCTGCATGATATACTGGTCACCAGGTTATGGGGCTCTGTACTGTATACCAGATGATGGGGCACTGCATGTTATATTGGCCATCAGGTTATGGGGCTCTGTACTGTATACCAGCTGATGGGGCGCTGCATATTATACTGGCCATCAGGTGATGGGGCTCTGTACTGTATACCAGCTGATGGGGCGCTGCATGTTATACTGGCCATCAGGTGATGGGCCTCTGTACTGTATACCAGATGATGGGGCGCTGCATGTTATACTGGTCAACAGGTGGTGGGGCTCTGTACTATATACCAGTAATCAGCTGATGGGGCGCTGCATGATATACTGGTCACCAGGTTATGGGGCTCTGTACTGTATACCAGATGATGGGGTGCTGCATGTTATACTGGTGACCAGGTGATGGGGCTCTGTACTGTATACCAGCTGATGGGGCGCTGCATGTTATACCGGTCATCAGGTTATGGGGCTCTGTACTGTATACCAGCTGATGGGGCACTGCATGTTATACTGGCCATCAGGTGGTGGGGCTCTGTACTATATACCAGTAATCAGCTGATGGGGCGCTGCATGATATACTGGTCACCAGGTTATGGGGCTCTGTACTGTATACCAGCTGATGGGGCGCTGCATGTTATACTGGCCATCAGGTGATGGGGCTCTGTACTGTATACCAGCTGATGGGGTGCTGCATGTTATACTGGCCATCAGGTGATGGGGCTCTGTACTGTATACCAGCTGATGGGGCGCTGCATGTTATACTGGCCATCAGGTGATGGGGCTCTGTACTGTATACCAGATGATGGGGTGCTGCATGTTATACTGGCCATCAGGTGATGGGGCTCTGTATTGTATACCAGTAATCAGATGATGGGGCGCTGTATATTATACTGGCCATCAGGTGATGGGGCTCTGTACTGTATACCAGTTGATGGGGCACTGCATGATATATTGGCCATCAGGTTATGGGGCTCTGTACTGTATACCAGATGATGGGGTGCTGCATATTATACTGGCCATCAGGTTTTGGGGCTCTGTACTGTATACAAGATGATGGGGTGCTGCATGATATACTGGCCATCAGGTTATGGGGCTCTGTACTGTATACCAGATGATGGGGCGCTGCATGATATACTGGCCATCAGGTTATAGGGCTCTGTACTGTATACCAGATGATGGGGCGCTGCATGTTATAATGGCCATCAGGTGATGGGGCTCTGTACTGTATACCAGATGATTGGGCGCTGCATGTTATACTGGCCATCAGGTGATGGGGCTCTGTACTGTATACCAGATGATTGGGCGCTGCATGTTATACTGGCCATCAGGTGATGGGGCTCTGTACTGTATACCAGATGATGGGGCGCTGCATGTTATACTGGTCAACAGGTGGTGGGGCTCTGTACTATATACCAGTAATCAGCTGATGGGGCGCTGCATGATATACTGGTCACCAGGTTATGGGGCTCTGTACTGTATACCAGCTGATGGGGCGCTGCATGTTATACCGGTCATCAGGTTATGGGGCTCTGTACTGTATACCAGCTGATGGGGCGCTGCATGTTATACCGGTCATCAGGTTATGGGGCTCTGTACTGTATACCAGCTGATGGGGCACTGCATGTTATATTGGCCATCAGGTTATGGGGCTCTGTACTGTATACCAGCTGATGGGGCGCTGCATATTATACTGGCCATCAGGTGATGGGGCTCTGTACTGTATACCAGCTGATGGGGCGCTGCATGTTATACTGGCCATCAGGTGATGGGCCTCTGTACTGTATACCAGATGATGGGGCGCTGCATGTTATACTGGTCAACAGGTGGTGGGGCTCTGTACTATATACCAGTAATCAGCTGATGGGGCGCTGCATGATATACTGGTCACCAGGTTATGGGGCTCTGTACTGTATACCAGATGATGGGGTGCTGCATGTTATACTGGTGACCAGGTGATGGGGCTCTGTACTGTATACCAGCTGATGGGGCGCTGCATGTTATACCGGTCATCAGGTTATGGGGCTCTGTACTGTATACCAGCTGATGGGGCACTGCATGTTATACTGGCCATCAGGTGGTGGGGCTCTGTACTATATACCAGTAATCAGCTGATGGGGCGCTGCATGATATACTGGTCACCAGGTTATGGGGCTCTGTACTGTATACCAGCTGATGGGGCGCTGCATGTTATACTGGCCATCAGGTGATGGGGCTCTGTACTGTATACCAGCTGATGGGGCGCTGCATGTTATACTGGCCATCAGGTGATGGGGCTCTGTAATATAATGTGTGTTGTGTAACAGTCTCCAGTTTACACTGTTTCATGTACTATGGCGGGAATGACCAGAGATACAGAGCACACAGACTTGCCCTTCTCAAATATGGCGGCTGCGGCACTTCCCACAGTTGCCATGGCAACGCAATCCAGTATCCAGGGAAGTGACGTCAGAGCCAGGAGCGGAAGTTGCAGTACAGACAGCTGGATTTCCGGTAATCTGGGTTTGGTTCTGGCAGCAGCGGGGAGAGCGGAGAGCGGCACTGACACTCCTCACCATGGCGGTGTCAGAGGCCCAGCTCAAGAAGATGCTCAGCAAGGTGAGGCCCGTCCGTGTCTGCCCCCGCCCCGTCACTCACCGACCCCACCTGCTCCTGTGCCCCTACTCCGCCCCCGCCCCGTCACTCACTGACCCCACCTGCCCCTGTGTCTTCCCTCTGCCCCCCGGGCTATCACTCACTGATACCACCTGCCCCTGTGCCACCACTCTGCCCCGGGCTGTCACTCACTGACACCACCTGCCCCTGTGCCCCCATTCCGCCCCGTCACTCACTGACCCCACCTGCTCCTGTGCCCCCACCCCCGGGCTGTCACTCACTGACCCCACCTGCCCCTGTGTCTCCCCTCTGCCCCCCGGGCTGTCACTCACTGACCCCACCTGCCCCTGTGTCTCCCCTCTGCCCCCCGGGCTGTCACTCACTGACCCCACCTGCCCCTCTGTTTATCGTCTGTCCCCGCCCCCGAGCTGTCACACCATGACCCCACCTGCCCCTCTGTCTCCCCTCTGCCCCCGCCCCCTAGTCTGTCACACACTACTGACTCCTACCTGCCCCTGTGTCACCCCTCTGCCCCGTCACTCACTACTGATCCCATGTGCCCCTGTGTCTCCCCTCTGCCCCAGGCTGTCACTCACTGACCCGAACCAGCCCCTGTGCCACCCCTCTGTCCCCGCCCCGGGCTGTCACTCACTGACTCCCATCTGTGCCTGTCACCCTTCTACACCTCCCCTTATGTCTCTCCATGAGGCCCCTCCTCTCCTCCCCTGTGGCACCCATGAGGCCCCCTCTCTCCCTGAGGCCACCCTCCCATACTGTCACCCCATGAGCTTCCCGTCCCCACCTGTTACCAACTGAGCCTACCCATCTCCCACTGAGCTCCCGCTGCTCTCCTGCCCCGCCTGAGCCCCCCGCTCCCCGCCTGTCCTCGCTGAACCCCCTCTCCCCACCCCCTTTGTCTGGGGGGTGGTTAATAAGTGGGCAGTTATCTTGGGAGTGGCAGTTTAGACGAGGTGTATATTGATATTCAGATGAGGGGTTTATATTGTAGCATTGTTGTTTGTGATCGTCTACATTATATTAATGATGTCTGACTGTCACTTTAAGACCTGATGCAGTCATGTGACGATGACCTGGGATGTCCTCCTACAACTGAGTCACTGGAAGGCAGCACTACCTGTAATACCAATGTCATTGTGGACGATTCAAATGTCGCTCTGACAAATATGGTGCAGCCAGTATAGATATAATATATGTTCTGTACGTGTATTGTGAGCGGGTATACTGTTACGCAAAGGCCAGGATCCTTTCCATGTGTTAGGGCACAGGTTCTCAAACTTGGTCCTCAGGACCCCAAACAGTGCATGTTTTGCAGGTCTCCTCACATAATTACTAGTGAAATAGTTAGCTGCACCTGTGGATCTTTTAAAATGTGTCTGAGTAATAAATACACCTGTGCACCTGCTGGGTGACCTGGAAAAAGTGAACTGTGTGGGGTCCCGAGGACCGAGTTTGAGAACCACTGCGTTAGGGTTTCAGTAGGTAAGCGAGTCAATACACTTTGAGATACATATCTATGAATATTGTACCCTGAAATCTGATATCAGTTGGGGGTCATTTTAAAAATTTTCCTTTCTCAATTATTTATTTTTAAGGGTTCTCTAAGTACTCGGTGCTGCCCTGTAATATCGTATTTCTTCATTTAAATTATCTTTGTTTTCAGTACAAATACAGGGACTTGTCAGTCCGGGAAATCGTAAATGTCACCTCCCTGTACAGAGACCTGAAGCCAATGCTCGACTTCTACGGTACGTGTCTGATCTGTACGTTGTTCTGATGTGAGATGAGAATACTGAGAAGGTAACTGCTTGTATGGCCATCTGGGCACTAAAGGGCACCTGTTCACTAGAGTAGGCAAGGTACCCCTTTGGTCATTGCGCTAGATGTGACCCCTGTAAGTTGGAACCTTTTGTATTTCACATTGATTGTCCAGTGGATAACCTGGTAGGAGTTTGGCCCCGCGTTAGTCATTAGAATAAGATGCAAATAAAAGTGCCTACACACTTGGCGATATTTTACCCGATCTGGCCGATTCCGACGCATCGGAATGACAGATCGTTTAAAATATGCCCAAATCGTGAGTCCCCACTCACGATCACGATGCGATGCGCGTCCCCGCTGGTCGCACATCGTACACATCCTGGTATCGTGTTCAGAGCTGCCGGGGAGGAGTGTCAAGGGAAATCGTACACATCGTGGGATCGTGTGCAGATCGCCTAGTGTGTAGGCACCTGAACAGCTTTAGCAGAGACGGACACAGCACAGGGGTAATATATTGCTGTTGACGTTTACATTGGGAGAATTGTTTCTATTGATACAAAATGGATGCACTGTGCCTAAATTAACCACTGCGATGCCATACGCAGCCTGAGGCCTCATAGCGTTGCGTGGTTGTTAGCAATTCCTGAGTAAGGTCAGAGCTTGTGCAAGTGTGCGTGAGGCTGCGATGGTACCGATGGTTTTGCTATTCTGAGGCTGCGATGGTACCGATGGTTTCGCTATTCTGAGGCTGCGATGGTACCGATGGTTTCGCTATTCTGCTAAGCATTACAGATGTGTGTAAGGTAAAATGGGCGTCCTTATGTTGTGCTGAATTTGCATTATGATCGCAATGGAGTATTGCAGTTGAACGGCTTGCATACGCAATATTGCGATCCGTGAATCAGGTCCATCCCTGAACATTAGTACAGGTACAGGATCTCTTATACTGAGAGCTATATCTAGAGGGATCTAGACACCAGGAAGATAAAAACAGTAAATTGTCGCTTCTCGGTGATCGCGTGCTGCGTACTGACGCCATTGCTGAATGCTTTCACCATGCTCACTGCTAAACTGTATTATTGATGAGGGGATACTCAGGGCTGCGAATTCCAGAAAAGCCTCTTATCCAGAAATCCAGAACCGAAGCATTCCTGGCAGAAATATACCTTGTTTGTGAATGATGTCTTTCCCAAGGGCACTGTCACATTGTTTTGCTTTTTTTTTCCATCAATAAATTTGTATTGAATATATGAAAAAAATAAAAATAAAATAAAGATACAGAAAAAAGAAAAGGGGAACAACATAGAGGGGTTAGGATAAAAAACAAATAAGAGTAGAATAACAGGATGTCTATAGCTATCAAACAAATAGTACATCTATAAATACATAAGAAATTAGTACAGATTGAGTCTCCCATATCCAGAATGCTCGGGACCAGGAGTATTTTGGATATTGGAATATTCCGTATATATGCTTACCATAATGAGATATCTTGGGAATGGGGCCCAAATATACACACAGAATGCATTCATGTGTTATATAAGAGAGAGATAGATAACGAGATAGATATATACACACAGCCTGCAGGTCATTTTATACAATATTTTCAATAATTTTGTGGTTCAAGCAAAGTTTGTGTACATAAATGAAATTCAGTTATGATTCATATACACCTTATACATACAACCTGAAGGTTATTCTATACAATATTTTTAATAATTTGTGCCTCAGACAAAGTTTGTGCACATTGAACCATCAAAAATCATAGGTTTCATTATCTCAGTCATGCCAAAATAATTCCGTATTTCGGAATATTTGGATATGGGAGACTCGACCTGTAAATGAAACAGGGGGTGCACCCTTTCCTTCTGTGACATATAAGTGCCATATAGACCACTTCACAATGGGAGAAGAGAGAGCCGTAGAATAAGCAGCTCCTCTCGTTTCCATTTCAAGATGGAAATGCGTTTTTGTTATAACTTTGGCAAATGGAGATCTCCAATATTGATCTAGAGTAGCCCTAGCCGATATTAAAATGTGACTGAGGACATAACGGGCAGATTTGGGAACAGTGATGGGGTACCAGTTCAAAAGGGCGAGAGAAGCGTCTAGAGGCAGGTTGAGACCTAGAACTTCTTTTCTAAGGGTAAATACTTCTGTCCAAAAAGGATGTAAAGCAGGGCAAGGTCCTGTAAATAATCTGGGAGGATGGAATATACTTGTTGGGACTAATAATAAAATAGTGAGATTGCGTAGGGTGCATCTTGCAGTGAATGAACAGGTAAGGGGTTTGTATGTATAGGAACTGCAACATAAATACAATTATATATATATTATAGTTACAATAGAACATTGTTTTTGTGGGAAATGTTATCCACATAAAAAGCTTCTGTGTACAATCCTGGCATTCATACAGTGACCCGTGATGGGGGAAGTGTATCCTATGAAAACCTGTTCTGTGGGTTCCCGTAAAGCACAAAGCGATCACTGTCTGCTGCCAGCGGAGGGGCCATTACTGCACAGGAGTCGGTGACTCAGCGCTCATGTCACGCTGCGCAACAATGCGCTCACCAACAGCGACCTCTAGTGACACTCGCTGCTAGCACCTGTAACTATGTGGTCTGCACACCCCCCATACCCCATACCGTGGTCACATACACACATACAATATGTATAGAAATAGATGTATAGGTTATGTGAAAAAGCCTGGGAAATACAGTAGTTTAATGGAGTTTACACTTCTTCCATGTTTCTAGCACATAGAGGACGATACAATTCATTGAGATGTGAATAGCGCCCGGATTTTGGTCCCAGACATATTCAATTCACCGCGAATGCCGGTTCTCGCGACTTAAGCGGTGTGTTTAGTAGCGAGAACTGGCGTTCTCTGACTAAAGTGCCGGCCACGTGGCTGTCAGCGCCGCGCTAAACTGGAAAACAGCCGCACTGCCGGCACCTTAGTCGGATTTCATCCTTTAGTCGCCGTAACAACTTGCTGAAATTAGTAGCTCCGTGAACTCCCTCCCGGCGTTATCAATAGCGCACTGAATTAAATTAGCCCCATAGAATAGACTCTGGGGCTTAGTATGTGCACTTCTTGGCTTAATGTACAGATTGCCGGGTATTTATAGAGGCGAGCGGATGTGTCCTTCAGTCCAGTCTTCCTTTCCCTGCCCCCCCCCTGCTGATGGTGTGGGGCAGCTAGCTGTCATACAGATGTGTCCTTCATTCCAGTCTTCCTTTCCCTGCCCCCTGCTGATGGTGTGGAGCAGCTAGCTGTCATACAGATGTGTCCTTCATTCCAGTCTTCCTTTCCCTGCCCCCCCCCCTGCTGATGGTGTGGAGCAGCTAGCTGTCATACAGATGTGTCCTTCATTCCAGTCTTCCTTTCCCTGCCCCCCCCCCTGCTGATGGTGTGGAGCAGCTAGCTGTCATACAGATGTGTCCTTCATTCCAGTCTTCCTTTCCCTGCCCCCCCCCGCTGATGGTGTGGAGCAGCTAGCTGTCATACAGATGTGTCCTTCATTCCAGTCTTCCTTTCCCTGCCCCCCGCTGATGGTGTGGAGCAGCTAGCTGTCATACAGATGTGTCCTTTGTTCCAGTCTTCCTTTCCCTGCCCCCCGCTGATGGTGTGGAGCAGCTAGCTGTCATACAGATGTGTCCTTCATTCCAGTCTTCCTTTCCCTGCCCCCCGCTGATGGTGTGGAGCAGCTAGCTGTCATACAGATGTGTCCTTCATTCCAGTCTTCCTTTCCCTGCCCCCCGCTGATGGTGTGGAGCAGCTAGCTGTCATACAGATGTGTCCTTCATTCCAGTCTTCCTTTCCCTGCCTCCCGCTGATGGTGTGGAGCAGCTAGCTGTCATACAGATGTGTCCTTCATTCCAGTCTTCCTTTCCCTGCCCCCCCCTGCTGATGGTGTGGAGCAGCTAGCTGTCATACAGATGTGTCCTTCAGTCCAGTCTTCCTTTCCCTGCCCCCCCCCGCTGATGGTGTGGAGCAGCTAGCTGTCATACAGATGTGTCCTTCAGTCCAGTCTTCCTTTCCCTGCCCCCCCCCCCCCTGCTGATGGTGTGGAGCAGCTAGCTGTCATACAGATGTGTCCTTCATTCCAGTCTTCCTTTCCCTGCCCCCCCCCGCTGATGGTGTGGAGCAGCTAGCTGTCATACAGATGTGTCCTTCATTCCAGTCTTCCTTTCCCTGCCCCCCGCTGATGGTGTGGAGCAGCTAGCTGTCATACAGATGTGTCCTTCATTCCAGTCTTCCTTTCCCTGCCCCCCCCCGCTGATGGTGTGGAGCAGCTAGCTGTCATACAGATGTGTCCTTCATTCCAGTCTTCCTTTCCCTGCCCCCCCCCGCTGATGGTGTGGAGCAGCTAGCTGTCATACAGATGTGTCCTTCATTCCAGTCTTCCTTTCCCTGCCCCCCCCTGCTGATGGTGTGGAGCAGCTAGCTGTCATACAGATGTGTCCTTCATTCCAGTCTTCCTTTCCCTGCCTCCCGCTGATGGTGTGGAGCAGCTAGCTGTCATACAGATGTATCCTCATACCGTGCAGCTCAAGGTGCGGCAAATAGTCCCCCTCAGCGCCGCCAGGTCATGGTCTGTATACGGAGTGCTACAATGCAGCAGCTTTTTTCCCCGCCGAGTTCCGTTGGGCTTTATTTACAGATTCGGTTGCAAGTGTTGCGTATCCCATTAATCAGCGTAGTCTCCTGGTGCATATCAATCGTGTCACATTGTGATTTAGACACTTTTTAGACTGAAAAAGACGCTCGGTACAAAGAGAGTGGCACTGGACCTGGCGTCTAACGCCGCATGGTATATTGTGAGGCTGGATAATGTGTGAGGACACATCAGTATCTCTCACTGGTGAGTGTACACCTTCATATGAGGCTGCTGACTTTTCTGGTGCTTGTTTTTGTCGTGTGCATGTGGGCGATAGCACCCCTCCCCCAATTATACAGTGCGAAAGTCTAATGTTTAGTTAGATCTGGAGAGGCGTAGGATTTTATGTTTTATTTTATCTTGTTAATTGCGACCTGCAAATTAAAACTAGATGTTTACAATGTTTCTGTTAATTGCTTCCCTGGCCTGAAACTCATGCAAAACCCCCCATTAATATACACACAACTAATAAGGGACTGAAGCGACAGAATAAAGTAAAGGGTCCCATACTTCTGGCGGCTGAGTCACCGATCCCCCGTTCGGTCCAGAACCGCCTGTCGGTAATGCCGACCTGTAGCCACAGCCGGTCGCCAATCCGTCGGGGAATCGGTGAACACAGATTTGCTGATCATGATCATATTTTTATTGTTATCGGCAAATCGGTGAAATCCAACATATTGGATTTCACCGATACCCTGGTGTCTGGGGATACGGGAATTGCGGTAATCTGTCGCTAGTGTATGGATGCTTTAAGAATCTGTTTTCATTGTTAGCAGAGGAAAGAATCACAAATATGTATTTTGTTATATTTTCTCATGTTTAATGCTTTTCAATTATATTTACTTGGTGGTAAAGTCTCTCGTGAAGGTCTCATTAATGAAGCAGCTTCTCAAATCGTGTTTATTCCCTGCCTGTAATTACATCCGTCACTTATTATAGCTGTCTATTAATATTAGTTATTAAGTTCTGCGGAGCGAGCTTGTACTTCATGAACATATGTTATTAATTACAGATGAAAACCATCTTGGAGTCATTGTCCCTGTAGTATTGGATGATCTAATATGAGAAGGGCTCTGGCGACCTTTGCATTCCCGCAGCTGTGCCCGCATGTGCCGCTTGGGCAATCCCGGCAATGATTAGCGCCATGGTTAGGCACCTGTAACCTTGGTCTGCATCCGAGTGCAGGCTGACGTTCTCCCTCATTGGCCAGTTGTGACACATAAAGGCTGACGGATGGGTCATTTATGGGTTCACTGGTAGGAAGTCAGCTGTGTGCAGGACCCGATGAGCTTCAGAGACTTCTACAGATATATTTGTGCCAGTCATTTATAAAGCGGCTATGATTTTGTTTGTTAGCATTACATTCCGCCCTTGCTTTCTTCCATAGAAATTTCTGGTGGGCCGTCTGGTTTCATTCCATAGGTTTGATTTGAAAAGAGTTGTTCTTCATCCCAGGAGACTGGTGTCCTTAGGGGTATAACTCTCCCATCACCTCGCACCCACCCACACACAGACACACACACCTACCTCCAGTCACCAGCTTTTCTAATTGTTATATGTAATATAAATGAGCCCCTGACACTCCTCCCTATGATGGCGTTTAGTAAGGGCCTGTGAATACGGCTTCCTGGAGCAAACGTGATACAGAAATGATCAGAAAAACGATGAAGTCTCCTTGAAGATTTTTATTATGTACGTCCGTACAGAGCTGGCAGAAATATCATTGCAAGCTGCCCATACATTGATTGTATAGAAATGATATACCAACAGTGATTTTACACATAAACCAATCAAATGATTCAAACAATAGTCATTATCCCACTCCCCCTAAGACCCAAGGCCAATCAAATAATAATTTTACTCCCTAATTGGAAGAAATCCAATCTCCTCATTATAGTCATGTGGCACTAATCATGTGTTTATTAGCCAGGCATCAAAAAGGACGTCTAACCTTTATACATACAGTCGTGGCCAAAAGTTCTGAGAATGACACAAGTATTGGTTTTCACAAAGTTTGCTGCTTCAGTGTTTTTAGACCTTTTCATCAGATGTTGCTATGGTATACTGAAGTAACATTACAGCATTTCATTAACGTCAGAGGCTTTTATTGACAATTACATTACGTTAATGCAAAGAGTCATTATTTGCAGTGTTGACCTTTTTTCAACACCTCTGTAATTCGCCCTGGCATGCTGTCACTCAACTTCTGGGCCAGAAGTCCTCCATTTGAACCGCTGGCCTCAGTGGATCTCAAATGGTTGACAGCTAAGACTGTTTTTCTTCTGGCCATAGCTTCGGCCAGAAGGGTGTCAGACTTAGGGGTGCTCTCCTGTCGCTACCCATTTCTAATTTTTCACCAGGGCAGGGCGGTTCTTCGGACTCTCCCTGGGTTCCTTTCTAAGGTGGTCTCTACTTTCCACATTAATGAGGAAATTATTGTTCTGGCCTTTCAATCCCCAGACCTCTCAGCAGGTGAGGCCTCATTGGATGTGGTACGTGCTGTCAGGATTTATGTGGACCATACCAGTTCCCTTCGGAAATCAGACTCTTTGTTTGTCCTATACGGTTTTCACAAGAAGGGATGGCCAGCCAATAAACAGACATTGGCTAGGTGGATTCGTATAACGATACCTGAGACTTACACTCAGGAGGGCCTCCCTGTTCCGCCTTCTGTTACTGCTCATTCTACTCGATCTGTGGGTCCATCGTGGGCAGCTCGCCTTAGCGCCTCGGCTGTTCAGCTTTGTAAGGCGGCCACGTGGTCTTTTGTCCAGACCTTTTTATGGTTCTATGCATTTGATACCTTTGCCTCTCAGGATGCTTCCTTTGGGCGCCGGGTTCTCCTGTCAGCTCAGGAGCGTCCCCACCTTTTAAAGGACTGCTTTGGGACATCCCCAAGGTCTCCCTGTGGGGTCTATGGACCCTGAAGAAGACAATGAGAGAGATGGTAAGAATTTACCTTTGTTATCTCTTTCTTCGAAGTCCATAGGGTCCACAGGGCACCCGCCCTGACGGTCATAACTTCAGATGGGATTCGCTCTGGTCGCCGGTTTTTCCGTCCCCTTCTATGTGAGAATGTGATTTCTGTGTGTTCCAGACTTCCTTCTCTATTTTATCCTCCTCAGGCCTTTGGCTTATTACGAATTGAGGTGGCTCGGGGTATAGGTACAGTGGCCCGATGCATCCTGGGAGAGAAAAATTAATTGTGTGGTGCCCGGATGTCCAAGCCGTCACCTACACCCCCAAGGTCTCACTGTGGACCCTATTAACTTCGAAGAAAGATATAACAAGGGTAAGTTCCTACCATATCTCTCATTATCCCGTCAGATAAAACGGCTCTGTACAGGCACACGTGTTACACACCCTAGTAAACTCTGCTTGTATATAGGGAAAGTCCCTTATCTATCCAGCGTGTTGGAGGGTAACCATAGCTTCTCTCCTCACGCTGGCCCCTGTCTAGACTCTGCCAGCGGGGGGGTAAAGCCTCAGCCACACTCACAAGCTCACAGCAGTTCCCTTCCTCATTTAGCAGGGTATGGCAGATAAAATACAATCATGTACTTTTAAAACAAAAGAAACTTTTCTTGCTGCACTCATCTACTTATCTTATCACATCTAAAAATTGCATAAAACTGGTTCCATACTTACAATCTACAAGGAGACTTCAATAAGAACAAGCCAGCAATGACACACACAGGCAGCTGACCAGAGACAGAAAACCCGGAGCAGAAAGTAAGAAAGTTCTCACCTGTGGCCGCGTTGGTCCAAGTCTCCTAGTCCCGTGCCCGCCTTCCTTCTTCGTGTGTCAATGCCGGGTTGATCACGATGGGGATGGCGCCCTCCATATGATACAGAAATGATCAGAAAAACAATGAAGTCTACTTGAAGATTTTTATTATGTACGTCCGTACAGAGCTGGCAGAAATATAATTGCAAGCTGCCCATACATTGATTGTACAGAAATGATATACCAAAAAAGATTTTACACATAAACCAATCAAATGATTCAAACAATAGTCATTATCCCACTCCCCTGAGACCCAAGGCCAATCAAATAATTATTTTACTCCCTAATTGGAAGAAATCCAATCTCATCATTCTAGTCATGTGGCACTAATGATGTGTTTGAGTCAGACCTCCAAAAAGGACGTCTAAGCTTTATACATACTTTTCGGTTCGTCATGATTCCGAGAAAAAATGGCCGACCACAACCTGGTATACCAAAGCCTGCAGCTGGGTATACTTCCTTTATAGCCTTGCATAGGTTACATTAAGAATAAAATGCACATATAAGCAAATTCATTAAAGGCATAGTTTTATAAAAAAAAACAATTAGCAATGGTTTCGTTCAGCCGCCATATTGTCTTCACGCAGCCATATCAAATGACAGAGAAAATGGAGCACGTTTCCTTCTCCGACATGGACCTTGAAGAGACGCTCCAGCATTGGTCCGTGTGAGGCGCTCTCCTACCTTCAGCTGTAATGACAATAAGACCAGAGAGGAGATGTAATCTAATTAGCGTCCACTTTATTGGCATAAACAATTCCCCCCAAACCCCCCCCCAGTGCATGCACTCTGTGTACTTACCTTTAGTTAGTCTTCCTGATCACTCAGCTATTGGTTCATTATCAGCGCGGGAACTGTGTACAGTATATATGGTCTACTCCTGTGCCAGCTTTATATACTACTCACATCTATGTACAGATCATCCGCTCAGTGCAGGCGGGAATAAGAACTGCTCTCCTGGATGTATAGACAATACACGTCATGCACACGTGTGTTACACACCAACGTCTGTACAGCATGGAGTCCTGCAGAATGTATGACAGCAGTCAGTGACCACACGCTATAGGGGAATCCTCCTGTACAGTATGTATGGAAATGCCGATTATGTTCTGTGTGCTACTAATTGTCTTTTGTGTTTCAGTTTTCAATGATGGCACTTCCAGGGAGCTGCTCAGCCTTACGGGCACCATCCCTGTACCCTATAAGGGTGAGTCTCTTCCATATGTTATATCTCTATTTAAGAGTCTGAGGCTTCAGCAATGACGTAATGATGTATACATGTTTGCCCAGTATTCTTACTGCTTGGCATTAATAGTTATGGTTATTTAATACAGTAGAAACAGCTCTAAAGACACTTGTGGGGCAATGTTATAGTAGAGGAAATTCACCAATAGGCAGAGAGTGGGATGGACAGACTGGCCAGGGTTCCACACCAGTACCTGTAACTCCCATTATGCGCTGTATTAATACGGGGGGGATAAACAGCTGTCTGGTCAGAAGACACACGCGGGATTGACCACAGCCGACAATGTAGCCATAGTATCACCATGTATCTGGGTGTGATCTGGGGAAGTGTGGGGTGATTGGCTTGCGTCCAGTGCCGTGCCGCCGCCCACCGGTGCCAGCGATGCCAGTTTCTGAGGCTATGTGACATGTGTAACTGTGTTTTCTTCCATGTAGGTAACACGTACAATATTCCCATCTGCCTTTGGCTTCTGGACACTTACCCGTACAACCCCCCAATCTGCTTTGTTAAACCCACCAGTACAATGACTATTAAAACCGGAAAACATGTTGATGCTAATGGCAAGATCTACCTTCCGTATCTGCATGAATGGAAGCACGTGAGTAGAAGAGTCCGATGTTCTTATGCTTATTGCGTTATGTAGAGGCTGCTGCTTGATAATGCCACCTAAGCGCTTTCTCACTTGTCATGCCAATTTGGCCCCTAGGATGCGCTGCTCTATAAGGGTAATTTCCAATCCAGGGAAATCCTGATGCAAGTCACTTACATCTCACGCTGGGCACACACTAGACGATGTGTGTACATAGCAACGGCAAATGCAATGGCACAATATATATAGGGGGGTCCGTACACCCTGCACAATCTGGTGTACGAGCGCCCGGTATGTCGTTCCCCCGCCGCATCCAGAACCATGGCATCGGCCATCATATCTTCAGATTGGCCTGAACGACACATGGGAGCACGCAACAGTGCGTACACACTACACAATTTGTTGTTCCGATTAGTCCCAAAACGACAAATTGTCTAATATATCGTCCAGTGTGTATCCAGCTTTACCAACCGTGCACATGCGAGAGTGTGTGTGTCGCTATCCTCACCTGGTAATAACGCAGCGCTCTGTGCGGCACATGTCAGCGCTGTTATAGGGATGTTTATTGTCTTATTTAGGCCTTTAAATCACGAGCGGACACAGAATAGTCATAAGTCACATCTGGGCATTTCATTGTACAGATGTGTCCTCATACACTATTTCCGCAGCCGCGCCAAACAGCCCTTCTCGGCGGGCGCCAGGTCCCGTACGACTTGGCTCGCACCAAGTGTTTTTTTCAATCGAATGTGCATTTTAGTCGCAACGTGATAGGACAAAACAACTTCCCAAGACTGCCCTGGTTAATGTAATATGTGACACTTGTATATCTGAGTCTTAATCTGTATACGATGTGACACGATGCAGCGGCCGCGGATTTTTCCCGCGCCCGATTCAGACAGACACACGCTGATACATGTGTCACATATCCAATAAATCAGCGCAGTCTTGGGAAGCGGTTTTGTTGCATCACATTGTGACGGAGATGGACATTCGAGCAAAATAGACGCTACACCGCTCAGCGCAACTCACTCGCGCCAGGCGTCACCCGTATCTGTATTTATTACATTGGTATTTGTGGGACTATAAATGCACCTTCCTGTATATATAGTGCACCTTGTCTGTCCAATAAACAGCTCATTGAACGTATAGGAATAGGCCTGGTCATTGTGCAGGGGGGAGAGGATCTATATCCCCACTAAATTGGGAACACAGGGCCTGATTCCGAGGCACATTGCTTATGTGTATGAGCACAAACATAAACAACCTCAGATGGTGACTGGGAATGGGAGGAGTTTTCAGCCCAATTTGTGAAATATTAGGTCTTATATGACCATGACATTTCCAGTGTTTCCCTTCAGTGGGATGGGGGCCATCTTTCTTGCCTTCAGTGGGGGGCTGAGGCTATCACTTTTGCTTCCAGTGTGGGGGGGGGCTATCGCTCTTGCCTTCAGTCGGGGGGTATCGCTCTTGCCTTCAGAGGGGAGGGGGTGTCGCTCTTGCCTCCAGTGGGGGAGGGGGTCTATCGCTCTTGCCTCCAGTGGGGGGGCTATCGCTCTTGCCTCCAGTGGGGGGGGGATAATCGCTCTTGCCTCCAGTGGGGGGGGGGTAATCGCTCTTGCCTCCAGTGGGGGGGGGGGGTAATCGCTCTTGCCTCCAGTGGGGGGGGGTAATCGCTCTTCCCTTCAGAGGGGGGGGGTATCGCTCTTGCCTTCAGGGGGGGTGGGCCATCGCTCTTGCCTTCAGGGGGGGTGGGCCATCGCTCTTGCCTGCAGGGGGGGTGGGCCATCGCTCTTGCCTGCAGTGGGGGTGGGCCATCGCTCTTGCCTGCAGTGGGGGTGGGCCATCGCTCTTGCCTGCAGTGGGGGTGGGCCATCGCTCTTGCCTGCAGTGGGGGGGGCCATCGCTCTTGCCTTCAGTGGGGGGGCCATCGCTCTTGCCTTCAGTGGGGGGGCCATCGCTCTTGCCTTCAGTGGGGGGGCCATCGCTCTTGCCTTCAGTGGGGGGGGTATCGCTCTTGCCTTCAGGGGGGGGGTATCGCTCTTGCCTTCAGTGGGGGGGGTATCGCTCTTGCCTTCAGTGGGGGGGGGTATCGCTCTTGCCTTCAGTGGGGGGGGGGGGGTATCGCTCTTGCCTTCAGTGGGGGTGTATCGCTCTTGCCTTCAGAGGGGGTGTATCGCTCTTGCCTTCAGTGGGGGGGGTATCGCTCTTGCCTTCAGTGGGGGGGGTATCGCTCTTGCCTTCAGTGGGGGGGGTATCGCTCTTGCCTTCAGTGGGGGGGGTATCGCTCTTGCCTTCAGTGGGGGGGTATCGCTCTTGCCTTCAGAGGGGGGGGGCCATCGCTCTTGCCTTCAGTGGGGGGTGGGCCATCGCTCTTGCCTTCAGTGGGGGGGTATCGCTCTTGCCTTCAGAGGGGGGGGGCCATCGCTCTTGCCTTCAGTGGGGGGTGGGCCATCGCTCTTGCCTTCAGTTGGGGAGGGGGTCTATCGCTCTTGCCTACAGTGGGGGGGCTATCACAATTGCCTTCAGTGGGGGGGGGCTATGCTATCACTCTTGGCTTCAGTGGGGGCTATCACTCTTGCCTTCAGTGGGGGGTGGGGCTTATCGCTCTTGCCTTCAGTGGGGGCTTTCGCTCTTGCCTTCAAATGGACTGACTGTGGGTATACTGCACTGCTTACTCAGGGCTGTCAGTGGGTCCAGGTGATTATTGGATTACCCCCCCCCCCCCCCCCCCCACCCTATGACCAGAGAGTGGTGTGCAGCACTGCAGGGTTCTGTGTGTTTTGGCTGAGGACCAGCGCACGTGTGACCAGCGGGACGGAATGAGAATGTGCTGGAGGCAGTGGGATAGATGCAGATAAGCATAGAAAGCTGCCACCCTGCCCTCACTGACTCTCTTCCTCTCCGCAGCCTCCGTCAGACTTGTTGGGGTTAATCCAGATCCTGGTTGTTGTTTTTGGCGAGGAGCCTCCGGTTTTCTCCCGATCGTCTGCACCAGCTACATACATGTACCCAGCAACGGGTCCCCCAACCAGTAAGTCCGGCTGCCTTACTCTGCTTCTATTCCCTGTATACAGCTAATGTCACCGGGCGCAGACGTCTGCAGTACCACCCCTGTATACAGCTAATGTCACCGGGCGCAGACTTCTGCAGTACTACCCCTGTATACAGCTAATGTCACCGGGCGCAGACGTCTGCAGTACCACCCCTGTATACAGCTAATGTCACCGGGCGCAGACGTCTGCAGTACCACCCCTGTATACAGCTAATGTCACCGGGCGCAGACTTCTGCAGTACCACCCCTGTATACAGCTAATGTCACCGGGCGCAGACGTCTGCAGTACTACCCCTGTATACAGCTAATGTCACCGGGCGCAGACGTCTGCAGTACCACCCCTGTATACAGCTAATGTCACCGGGCGCAGACGTCTGCAGTACCACCCCTGTATACAGCTAATGTCACCGGGCGCAGACGTCTGCAGTACCACCCCTGTATACAGCTAATGTCACCGGGCGCAGACTTCTGCAGTACTACCCCTGTATACAGTTAATGTCACCGGGCGCAGACTTCTGCAGTACCACCCCTGTATACAGCTAATGTCACCGGGCGCAGACTTCTGCAGTACCACCCCTGTAAGTCACACGTCGTACATATGCTGTTCCTGCACATTCATGGTGTACATGGCTGGGGGCACAGCAGACATTAGTTACCATTTTTAATCTACTTGTTTAGTCCGAAAGTTTGAATGTATTTGAATATAACAACTTCTAGCCAATCGGCTCATTAAATGGTTTATAGCAGTACAGAGTGTTTGAGGAGATTTGTGCTGATCTTTTGGAAGGCATTGTCTGCTTATGTTGATGAAGATCAAAGCAGTGACCTGATGTGTGGAGGGGAATGGAGGCAGCAGGAAGCCACAGACTGAGAGTTATATAGTGGGAGGAGCAGGGTCCCAGCAGACCAGAGTATATCAGGAGATGGGTGATGTGTTAGTGAGGACAGGGCTGCATGTGACAAGGGGCAGTGACAGGATGTGAGGAGAGGAATGGGGGCAGCAGAAAGCCACAGACTGAGAGTTATATAGTGGGAGGAGCAGGGTCCCCAGCAGCACAGAGTATATCAGGAGATGGGTGATGTGTTAGTGAGGACAGGGCTGCATGTGACAGGGGCAGTGACATGATGTGAGGGGGGGTAATGGGGGCAGCAGGAAGCCACAGACTGAGAGTTATATAGTGGGAGGAGCAGGGTCCCCAGCAGCACAGAGTATATCAGGAGATGAGTGATGTGTCAGTGAGGACAGGGCTGCATGTGACAGGGGCAGTGACATGATGTGAGGGGGGGTAATGGGGGCAGCAGGAAGCCACAGACTGAGAGTTATATAGTGGGAGGAGCAGGGTTACCAGCAGCACAGAGTATATCAGGAGATGAGTGATGTGTCGGTGAGGACAGGGATGCATGTGACAGGGGCAGTGACATGATGTGTGGAGGATAATGGAGGCAGCAGGAAGCCACAGACTGAGTTATATAGTGGGAGGAGCAGGATTCCAGCAGCACAGAGTATATCAGGAGATGAGTGATGTGTCAGTGAGGACAGGGATGCATGTGACAGGGGCAGTGACATGATCTGAGGAGGGGAATGGAGGCAGCAGGAAGTCTCAGACTGACAGTTATATAGTGGGAGGAGCAGGGTCCCAGCAGCACAGAGTACATCAGGAGATGAGTGATGTGCCAGGGCAGTAACAGGATGTGAGATTGCTTCAATTATTTTCAACCTTTAAATGTCAATTTTTATAAATCCCTTCCCGATATCTGGCCCTCCTGTGTAACTCCCACCATTCTCAGTATTTAGCATGGTCCAGTGAATTAGAGAGAGCCAGTACCCTGCTTACTGAATCCTTGGAGCTATGTGTGAAAAGTCCCTACTATAGAGAGCAGAACAGCGCTGAAGGTGAACGACAAAAGTCCCTGTCTGTACGTAGATGCCGGCTCTCTGCCGACTGTAGAAAACTCCCTCACCTGCAGTGCTACTGGGGGGGGGGGGGTTTAGTAATATTGATTATTAAAGCAGAAAGTCATTGTGATCAGTCTCCGCCCACACAACACACACACACAACACTAACACACACACAACACTCACACACACACACACAACACTAACACACACACACTTAGCAAGGTGTGACTGCCAGTGTGTGTTACCTCTGGCTTATTAGAAGGCATTTTGTACAGTATATCTCATAAACACCGCAGCCATGAGTTAAATATTCACTTTTACATTCACATCTGTTCTGACAAGAAACCGCAGTTATTACCGTACCTTTTGGCCTGATTCAGAGATGTACACAATTGCGATCGTCTGCTATGCAATAGCGACCGCAATCCGAAAAGCATATTCAAATGTATTGTGCCCACGCTCTTCTGGTACAAAAAAGTACTCAAACGCTGCACACATGACATACACAGTATATGCTGCACACATGACATACACAGTATATGCTGCACACATGACATACACAGTATATGCTGCACACATGACATACACAGTATATGCTGCACACATGACATACACAGTATATGCTGCACACATGACATACACAGTATATGCTGCACACATGACATACACAGTATATGCTGCACACATGACATACACAGTATATGCTGCACACATGACATACACAGTATATGCTGCACACATGACATACACAGTATATGCTGCACACATGACATACACAGTATATGCTGCACACATGACATACACAGTATATGCTGCACACATGACATACACAGTATATGCTGCACACATGACATGCACAGTATATGCTGCACACATGACATGCACAGTATATGCTGCACACATGACATGCACAGTATATGCAGCACACATGACATGCACAGTATATGCAGCACACATGACATGCACAGTATATGCAGCACACATGACATGCACAGTATATGCAGCACACATGACATGCACAGTATATGCAGCACACATGACATGCACAGTATATGCAGCACACATGACATGCACAGTATATGCTGCACACATGACATGCACAGTATATGCAGCAGCGTACATGCTCAGACGCGTCCACTTTCGCAGCTGTATACAACCACGTGATCTGGACAGGAATCGTCTGACATCCGCATTCTTCCTTCTGCCATTAATCTCCCCAGAATGGTCCTCTGATGTCATTTCATTTCGTTTACATCAAATCTCCAATTTGGAGCCACAATTGATGGGCTTAATGCATGAAAGACGCCATTTATTGCGTACAGATCGTTTTCCATAACCCCTTATACAGTGTTTCTTCTGCTGAAACGCCAAAATAGTGATTAATACCACCTTCAGACTCAAAGTCCCAGCTCGGACCCAGGACACCAAGCACGGGTTGATACCAGGCTACCCCTTTCACACTAAGGCAGATAACTCAGGTTATTCTCAGGTTGTCACCCTTCACACCGGACCTGGGTCTTCCAGCATTCAGTGGGCGCTTGGAGATGATCTCATCGCCAAGCGCCACTGTCCCCGGCCAACCCAGGTCGCACCTTTCACACTCGAACCAGGTCGTCGATCCGATTTGCATGTCTGGGAAAAAACCCTGCTAGCGAGCAGGGTCGCAAACCCGGGTTGCAACTTTCAGACTTACGGCCGAGCCGGGTTGATACGCGTTCACATGCAAAAACCAGGGTTTTAGGCTTAAGTCTGAAAGGGGTATTAGTGTAATTAAGAAAGATAGAACTCACATTATTTTTTTTTTTTGAAAACTGAAAAAATAAAACAGAATAGAAAGGGGTATTAGTTAATGAAAGAACATGGTGTTCATTATGAGACCAATAATTTCAATATAGAACTAGCAAAAACATCCATTAGTTTGGGTTCTATGTATCCTTTACATTGCATCTGCTAAATAGTAATCAAGTAAGCCTTCATTTATAAATAGCAAACAATCGCTGGAAATGACTGCAGAAGTACGTATGCTACAGTGATAGCCTAATAACATCCAAAAACCCGACTCCAATACGGGACACTGAGCATAAGTCCGAGCCGGGTTTTACCCCTTTGCACACCGGCAGCTGAACCCGGGTTATTTCCCGGGTCCAACCGTTCACACCGAATCTGGGTCTTCTGTGACCCGGATCTTCTGGTGTTATAGCGGACACTTATGCCAGCCATACACGGTGCGATTATTGAAACGTCACGATGCGTTGTACGATTTCCCTTGAAATTCTCCATGCGATGTGTTCAAATGGTGTACGATTGATCGTTACACATTAGCATCCGTATCGTATGATTGTATCACAATAGATCACAATCTTGCAGTTTTGCCGTATGGTCTACGATCTAGCTATACGATGGCGGGGACGCGCATCAGCGTCGTAAACATACAGAATCAACACGCATTGTGCACGATTGATCGTTACGATTGAGCAAAATCGTCCACATTGTGCAAAAAACCGCACCGTGTATGGGCCGCTTTAGAGATGATGTCATCTTCAAGCGCTACTGAAGCCAGCCAAGCCGCTCGTTTGAGGGATGACCTGGGTCATGCCGTTTACACTGCACCGTTACCCATGTCTTTACGGGTAGCTACCAGGGTCGGAAATAACATGGATTATTTGGGCAGTGGAAAGCGGTATCGTCCCTATTATAGTGCTTCATATCATTCCCAAGACAGGGTATGTGTCACTGTATTTTATAGTCTGTCAGCCATTTTGGGGAAGTCCGCTATGTGAACCACAGCAGAGTAGCCACGACCCTCAAGATACATCCAGGACCACGGACCAATAAAAGGCGATCTTACTAAAACACCTCACACTTCTTCCATCACGAGGGCAGCTAGCTTCACCTGGAAGGAGCTCTTAATCCGGACCCAGACAATGGATGACCATCTGGGTCAGGGTCTGCCCTATGTGAGTAACCGGGTGAAGTTGGCTGCCTACATGGCGGCAAAGAGATGCATCCGGCGGACAGACAGAAGATGAAGAACCATTGTGCAACTTCAACGCTGATGGAGCGACCTCCGCCATAGACAGCCAGACTGCGCAGACAATTTGGCAGGTGCCGTGGAGGAAGTAAGTATGCTTTGCTTATGTTTGGCAATAAGTATGCATGTTAATTATTTATTTTTTGGGGGTGTTAGTTTATTTCTTAGCACACTCCCCCAAACCCCCACACCTATGTTAGTGTATTTAAGAATTATATGTCAGTCAATTTAGGCAAATGCATGTACTGTTCATGACTAAAGAGTACGCATGCTTCACATAAATTAATGCATATCTTATTGCTGTTGTGCTTGCAGGAGTCAGCCCTCCGATTCCTGGCCAGGAGGAGCCGCCATCTGAGGAGGAGGAGCCGCCATCTGAGGAGGAGGAGCCGCCATCTGAGGAGGAGGAGCCGCCATCTGAGGAGGAGGAGCCGCCATCTGAGGAGGAGGAGCCGCCATCTGAGGAGGAGGAGCCGCCATCTGAGGAGGAGGAGCCGCCATCTGAGGAGGAGGAGCCGCCATCTGAGGAGGAGGAGCCGCCATCTGAGGAGGAGGAGCCGCCATCTGAGGAGGAGGAGCCGCCATCTGAGGAGGAGGAGCCGCCATCTGAGGAGGAGGAGCCGCCATCTGAGGAGGAGGAGCCGCCATCTGAGGAGGAGGAGCCGCCATCTGAGGAGGAGGAGCCGCCATCTGAGGAGGAGGAGCCGCCATCTGAGGAGGAGGAGCCGCCATCTGAGGAGGAGGAGCCGCCATCTGAGGAGGAGGAGCCGCCATCTGAGGAGGAGGAGCCGCCATCTGAGGAGGAGGAGCCGCCATCTGAGGAGGAGCTATCTAAGGAGGAGGAAGAGCCTGATGAGGAGAAGGAGGCAGCCGCGGAGGACATTAAATCTGAAGAGGCTACCTCAGATTTTTCGCAGGTCCCTTCCCCACACCTTACCACAAGTACTACACCCAGCCTCACCCCAACCATCACAGCTACACAATCTGCGGCTGACATCCAGCTCCTGGCCAGGGATGTGGATCGTGTGGTGGAAGGTTTGGACATTGCCCAAAAAGCCATGCAAAACATTTCTGTTTGACTTAAAAAATTTTATTAAGTTGTACCATTTTTTGGTTCTTAAAATTTAAATTTTGAATATAAAATCAAAATTACAAAATTTTCCTAAAATGTTGTTGTTAATTTATAGAAAACTTATATCGCCCGGAGCTATTCAATTAGAACCCCTTTGTCACTCAAGACCCTTTTTAACACCTGTTAAATTAAAATGTTAAAACATGTTAATGGGCGTTAACACATAGGATCCGTGAAAAGTTGACGTACCTATGCGTTAACGGGGTCTTTTCACCCCCCGTGAATTAGTTGATATTATGGATAATATTATATTTTAAGCTTCAACAACAACACAGAGGCACCTGTTATTAATGTGCCCACCATTTAAGGGACCACCAGTAAGGTCTTTATTAACTGAGAGGTGTTTTTGGAGCAAGTTAATAAAAGTAGGGAGGAAGTGATGTCACAAGACATTGGGTATAAGAGAGGAGAAGTTGTGAGCTCCTCATTACAGCTTAGTCTGGGACACTGATCACAGCTCACCACTGGAGGTGCACATTGCTCTTATATTCAGTAAGTACTATGGAATCTTTGAACATATTTTCTGTTAATTGTTAGATGATCTAATTGTACATTTTGGATATTTGTACTCATGGGAATTATGTGGTATAAATATCCACGTAATTGGGATATATGTACTTTGTTACCCTTTTGGAGTTTATTTTGTATGTAAATTGCTTTTGTGTCTAAATATGCTATTATATAATGGCTATTTTATAACATGTAGGATCCATCTAGCTTAAGGATTTTATTCTGCTTACTTTGGACCTATTACATCTACCATTTGGGTATGTATTATGATGATGTTTTCATTCTACTTTATATAATGTGTAACCCTCAACCGATGACTATATGAATTAGTTATATGTTCACCCAATCTGGTCAAGAGTATTTTTGTTTGCTTTTAAGAATTCTATACCCCTGATGAAGTCTTTGTAGACGAAACGCGTAGGGTAACGATTTCTTGATTAGAATCCATACGTCTACAGTGAGGAAACTGACGAATATCAATAAAACCAGAGGGACAGGCAACAGTTGTAATTACTGTTTCCCTCTATCTCTGACAATGGAGAATCAATTAATTATGTAAGCAATTTTTTATAATGTTTTAATAAAACCTAATTTTCTATTTGAATCTAATGGTGGGCCATTGTGTTTTTTGGGTGTTTGTCGGTGAGAGGGTCTTTTGTAGAATCTTTTGGAAAATATTGAAATTTCCAGCATAGTCATTTGAAGGACATAAAAGGAGGAATTACAGCCCCTTCAAAGTCCAACTTCTTCAAATTCCTCATGAACATTCTCCTGTTTCTTATATGAACTGGCTCCAACGAGTGAAGTAACGTGTCCTATGTGAATTCTTGCGCCCTCTGAGTAATTTGTATATTTGTGTATTTATTCGGTTCCTACTAACAAGGAATCTATCTTTGAGATAAAACATTATAGGGCAAGATAAAGGCATTTTTTGGGGTATATGTGTATATGTATATACTACATGTGCTATAAATAAATAGCACATGTAAAGCCTGCACACACTGTAGAAATAGTTGTTCATGCCTAGGGTGAAAGTCCATAGGTCCACATGGGAACCCACTAATATAACTTCAGTAAAAAGGATTCACTCACCAGGGGCTTTTCAATACTTTGTAAAAAAAAAAAAAAAAAGTTCACGTTTTATTCCATCATGACAACAGTCAGGTGCATAATGAGTCGACGTTTCGACCGCTGAAACGCGGTCTTCAGGCCACCACCAAAGTGAAAGACACAGACAAAAACCCTACCTGGCCTCCTACCAGCGTCCCCTTCATATACCACTGCCAATTACCAATAGTTTAAGCTCCGCCCCTCAGCGCCTTCCGCGACCGGAAGTGCCCAAACCAACTAAACCACTTTGGTACCTTATTCAGCTCATAGCTCAACGGCATCTGCTGTGTGCTAACTCCTCACGAGCAAAGGAACACTGTAAGCAGCACTGAAACTGGTGCCAATCTGAGGACGCCGATGTGCGTTCCAAATACCGGAGGTACGGCCCTACCTAACTTCCGGTTTGCGTTCCAACAACCGGAAGTGCCACACACTAGAGGCCAACCCTGGAAACATAACTTTAGAATGCGACCGATAAACCTGTTGCAGCGCATTTTTTGCAATTGGGGCATCAAGTCTCCTCTCTGAAATATATGATAATTGATTGGGTCGCTCCGTTGAAGAGAGGTGGAGACCGAGGTCGATTGTTGCTGCAAAGGGAGTCCCGCTGGATCCACACCTTGGGCACTGTAGCTCCTGGTGGTATAAGTGCAATATCGGGGCCATCCACAGCCCCTATAATGTGTGTGAAGCCAGTAATAACCCTAGACTGCTGCTTCTGCATAGCCAAGGACTCCTCATCCCAAGGCATGTGTATAAACTGGCTGAGGCGCGCCATGAAGGCGGAGGTAATGCACTTTAGGGACCGGCTAAGGGTCTGCTAGGAAATCCCACCCGCCACAGCCACGGTGGTTTGGCAGGATCCTGAAGCGCAGAAGTGTAAGACAGGCAGTAACTGTGCAAGTGGCGAAGGTGCCGTAGGACTGTCAGGTTGTGTTTCCAGGTCACTCTCCATTATGTGGAGAGTTTCCAGGATGGCATGAGGTGGGAGCCTAAATCCGTGCACCCCCTCATCAGGCATTCCAAATAGGGAAAGCGGGGTGCGGAAGATAGGTTCCATGGCCAGCCGCCATCAGCCATGCTGGTATGGAGAACAGTAGGGTTACTGTTGCAGCCGCCTTAAATAGCTCACGGACCACAAAAACTGCATATGGGGCATAAAATGGCTAATACACATTAGTGACCACAGATATGGGCACATTATCATACTGTAGAACCAGCTGGTTCAGAGACCAAAGCAAAAAGAAGAGTAATCGTGCATACACATGGTCAGATCAGATAATGACCAGATATCATTGTCTGATCGTCCTACGTATACTGGATGATCGTTATCGAACATCCAGCACATGCACCAACTCCCCAACTACTATAACAACAGTAATACGATCGAGGGTCCCTATAGTAACCAGGCTAACCTGGTCGATATCGAAGCTGTTCGGTATCGACCAGGTTTGCCTGCATGCATGGGCAATTATCGATATCGACCATCCGTGCCTGCGCATCGACCATCGTTTGGTCGTTGAAAGGGGCTAATAAACAGGACGATATAAGCGATCAAACGATATAGTTATAGTTTATATCGTCCTGATTATCTGACCGTGTGTATGCACCATAATGGTTCACACAAACTTACACAAAAATATACAAGCTACAAAAACGTTTACATACGACAAAAAAAAAAAAAAAAACACAAAACATAACATCAGTTTGTTGATAAATAAAACTATACTTATGGAAAAACAATAAACCCGCACTTGAAATCAAGTGGTTTTAATGAATATGTCTGAAGTAAGACCATGAGGACTAAAAATGTGGAATTTTTTTATTTGTGGCTTTAAAAATAATTGTTTAACATTTTTATTGTATATTTGATAAGTATGAAAGATACAATGTCTTTTATTTGCTGTGAGTTAATACAAACTTGCATTTTTTTTATGAATGATTTATATGTTTTAACTTTTTATTATTTGGGACTTAATTTAAACATTTTTAATGTAATTTAAGCTATTTTCGGACTTCAAGGTGATGAATGCAATATTTGCAAGTCAAAATAACACTAGGGACCTCTCTGCGTAAGGTAAGGAGTCCGCGGCTTACCCGGTTCTCCATAGTAACAGGGATGTTAAAGAATCCTAATACTAGAGGCCGATTGTTTGAGAAGAAGTTTGGTTACAGGCATGCGTTCCACGATGCTGCCGGAAGTACCTTATGTCAATCAGCTCCTTACACTAGAGCCCAAACATATTGGACTCTGGTAACGGAAACAGCGGATTGTATGATTGGCCACCTATGTGGGTTACCTAGGTAACCGCGAGCACACACAGACACCGGAAGTGGTAATATATTAGGTCTTTTAACAATGGATTTAAGATTATTTTTAGTCATTTTAAGGTGAAATTAAATGTTTTATTGCGATCTTTGCTTCCCGCAGAATGAGAAACTGTCGGGACGTTCAAAGGTATTTTTATAGTCCAAACCCCAATTAAAGGGGCTGGACACAACGTAGAATAAAAGGAACACTAGAAACAAGACACCTCCACCTTGACAAAGACTAGGGATAGTCGAAACGCGTTGGTAGTGAGGCGTTTCTCTTTTTTGGGGGGACAGTACTAGCCAAGTACGAGCGAGTGGTGTTGCAAGGTGACCCCATTGGGGCCCCTGTATATAATTTTTGCTTTAGCCCATACGCTGTTTTAAGATCTGTACTGACAGAACACCGTCAAAACCGTTTTTTTATACAATGTTTACTAATAATTTTTTTGTTGTTTGCTTTATGTGAAGAAAGGCAGATTGTGTCATATCTGTCTTGGTATTACCTACACGTTTCCTTTTTGTGTTGTTAACTGAAATAAATATCTATACAAATGATATGGTCTTTATAGTTTGAAGTGCATTTAGTAAACTGAGGGCCTGATTCAGAGCCGGACGCTCTGACCAGAGCGCTCGCTCTGAATCAGGGCCCGGCTACCTAAAATTGTAGAGGCCCCTTGGACGCTCGCATAGCTGTGGGTTACCACCCACAGCTTATGCGAGCGTCCATGATGATGGTCAAGACCATCGCGACCATCGGGCTTGCGACGAGACCCTGCAGTAGGATCTCGGTGACCGCAAGCCCTGGAGTGATTTTGTGATCAGAGCCAAAATCACACCCACTGACATCAATAGTGATGTCAGTGGGGCCGGACCCAGACGGTAGGCGTTCCCATGGGAACGCCTCCGTCTGGGCAGCCACGCCCACCAAAGGGGGCGTGCTGTCACTCACCATCGCCGGGTCTCGCGCATGCACACGACGGAGCAGCCTCCGTTATGCGCATTTGGGTACCGTCGACCCGCTTGCGAGCGTCCTGCGCTCGCGATCGGGTCTGAATGAGACCCTGAGTCCCAGGAGGACATATAAAGAAACCTTTATGGAACCTACAACATTTGATAAACGTAAGCTTATAAGTGAGTGTGATAATATCTTACAACAGGAGTACAAGGTGTAATAATGGTAGATCTAAGAAGACACAAGGTCTAAAGATACCTCTATATATACGGGACATCTTTACAGATGTAAGTATTTCATGTGAGCATCTTGGCTTCCTGGCTGATTTGTCATCTGGATTAGTACACATGCAGCACTTGCTTAATCTATCGGAATCGCGGATCTATCCTCTATATAAACTAACATTTGTACTTACTACACTACAAGGATCTTTTTTGTTTATTGTTTTTGATATTCTTGGGAGAAAAACCCTTTGGAAATACTGTGAACCTGAACAAAGGCCTGAAACAGAACAGGAGGGTAATATTACACACATTTTGTATTCTATCCGATATCCCCTCAGGGGAGCGCGAAATTCTATTGTATTGTTTTCTTTAATAAACCCACACCGTAGATGGGATATCAAGTACATGAACAGATGCCAGCAAAAACCCTCTGAATGGCTGAAAACAAAAAATTAAATCTACATCTTTAAAAAACCATTCCAAAAAAATATTTTAAATTTGTTGAATGGCTACACACACACACACACACCCACCCATAGAGACACACACACACACACACACCCATAGAGAGACACACACACACACACACACCCATAGAGAGAGACACACACACACACACACACACCCCCATAGAGACACACACACCCATAGACACACACACCCATAGAGAGACACACACACACACACACACACACCCATAGAGAGACACACACCCATAGAGACACACACACACCCCACCCATAGAGACACACACACACACACCCCCCACCCATAGACACACACCCATAGAGACACACAGTCACCCATAAAGACACACACACACCCATAGAGAGACAGTCACCCATAAAGACACAGACACACACATACCCATAGAGACACACACACACACACACCCATAGAGACACACACACACACACCCCCCACCCATAGACACACACACACCCCCCACCCATAGACACACACACACACACCCATAGACACACACCCCCCACCCATAGAGACACACACACACACACACACCCCCCACCCATAGACACACACACACACACACACACCCATAGAGAGACAGTCACCCATAAAGACACAGACACACACATACCCATAGAGACACACACACACACCCATAGAGATACACGCACACACACCCCCCACCCATAGACACACACCCCCCACCCATAGAGACACACACACACACCACCCATAGACACACACCCATAGAGACACACACACACCCATAGAGAGACAGTCACCCATAAAGACACAGACACACACATACCCATAGAGACACACAGACACACACCCATAGAGACACACAGTCACCCATAAAGAAAGACACACAGACACACACACACCCATAGAGATACACGCACACCCCCGTAAACACCCACCACACAAATAAATGTAAACAAATCCTGCAAAGGACAAACAAGAGAATATCCTGATTCATTCTCCCTCTCTCTCCCATCGAGGGGGGGGGGGGTATTTAAATTACAGATGTGGTTGCCAAGGCGCCGGGGGCTCATTCTGAGGATGTGGCAGCACCAGCACTGCCTACACCCCAAACACCGTCTGTTCCCGGCCTCCGCACCAGTAAACTCTTTTTATTCCAGTGGATCCAGACAGAGTCCCAGCATAACGAGAGGATCCTGTCGGAAATTGCGGCGTCAGTGGTGTGTCGGAATGAGCTCCTGGAGACCCATGATCAGGCCATAATCGGCGGCGTGCGGAAGCCTGAGCCTGGCCCTCCAATGGCATGACCACCTGACGGAGAGCCCTCCACCTCAGGCGTACCATCTCCCAGCCCCGGCTATGAACATTCCACCCATGGCTGGGGGCCTTAAAGATCTTGTCGGTGGAACTGACCCTCGTGTTGCTCGGCCTGCACGGAAGCGTGGCCGCAAAACATGACTGCATCAGTGATCTCTGCAGTAGCTGAAGCCACCAAATTCAAAGTGGCCATTTCTCCTGTGTCACAAAGATGTGGCCGTCTATTTTGGTGGCCATACGTGTTGTTTTCACATGCAGGCAGCGAATGCGTAGTCACACTGTCGGGGTATGTTTTGTGATCGCGTTGTGATTTTGGCCAAATTTATAAAATTTTGGGGGAGATGTACTAAGCTCTGGAAAGTGTTAAATTAGAAAGTGACAAACTACCAGCCACTCAGCTCCTAACTGTCATGTTACAGGCTGTATTTGAAAAATAGCAGTTAGGACCTGATTGTTTAGTAGTTTATCACTCTACACTTTATCACTACAGAGTTTAGTACATCTGCCCCTCCCCCATCATAGTCCTGTAATGTAGCGCCCTTTATAGTAGCCGTAGTGGTGGATCCGGGATTTGTGTCCTTTGGAGTGGGTGCTGGCCAAGCACTGGAAGAACCTTTGTTTCTCAAACACTTAATTACATACCAATAAAAATAAAGTTTTTGTTTAGTTTATGCAAATTGTTGTATGTGTGTTACTATTTGCTGCTGTTATTGGCGTTGGGTTTGCACGATTATGATGCATAGTAACACATGCTACTCTTTGCTCCTGAGCAATACGTTATTTTGACCATTATATATATAATATATATATTTATTTATTATACACTATTTATGAAAGTGACGTTTTCTGTGGCAGAGATGTACGTGGCATGTTATACCGTGTGTCCCAAGTGCCATATTGCAGTGAGCGTATACGGGTACTCGTTATTCTAAGGCCTTAGAAAATGGGACAAGTGCACATATACACAAAGGTTGCCTCCAAGTATGTTAGTTTAGGGAAAAAAAAGCTATGTATGACCGTAATCTGCATATAGTAAAATTGCACAAATGCATAGCCGGCAGGCCCGCATTCAATTAGTTTTGCACCCGCGATACTATTCCACCTGCCGCACTTTTTGCCTACATTACGTGTTTTGGATGCAAAGTTTTCGTGTGCGCCCTTCAGCAAGCACCTGCAATCAAAAAAACACCTCCCCCATACTTGCAGACCCCACAAAAGTCTATTTTGCTACATTTTATGTGTGTACCCCCACTTTTAATTTTTTTGTCCCCATTTTCAAATACATTTTTTGGGGTGTTCCTTTTTTTTTTTTCTTGACGCAGTTATCCTTTGGGGGCTGTTCCAAGCTGTTACGCAACTTTGCACCCCAAAACCGCAATTCTGCACTTTTTTCCGCCTGCTATTCATAGGCGACTCTTTTTCGCCTATTACATTGCATTGACTCCGCGTACGCGAAAAGTCTTTGCAATTGAATACGGCGATACTTTTCAGCCTAGCGAAATGACATCATCCGCGATACTTTTCGCCGGCAATTGAATACGGGCCTAATTGTGAGCAAGCAGCAAGGAATGTTTGATTACTCGCTGATTATAGAGAAGCCTATCAGTAAAAATATCTGATTAGTTCCCTACAGGGTTGAATTGTATTTTCCTGTAATTACAATCAGGTGCCCCAATGTGGGTCTAGCAGCGTGCCCCAATGTGGGTCTAGCAGCGTGCCCCAATGTGGGTCTAGCAGCGTGCCCCAATGTGGGTCTAGCAGCCTGCCCCAATGTGGGTCTAGCAGCGTGCCCCAATGTGGGTCTATCAGCCTGCCCCAATGTGGGTCTATCAGCCTGCCCCAATGTGGGTCTAGCAGCCTGTCCCAATGTGGGTCTAGCAGCCTGTCCCAATGTGGGTCTAGCAGACTGCCCCAATGTGGGTCTATCAGCCTGTCCCAATGTGGGTCTATCAGCCTGCCCCAATGTGGGTCTAGCAGCCTGTCCCAATGTGGGTCTAGCAGACTGCCCCAATGTGGGTCTAGCAGCTAATAAACACATTCCTTGACATGTTGCCATACTTTGGACACATGCTGCTACATATGATCTGAGTGTCAACGTTGTATGTGTAGAAATCACTGTATTATGTGAACATTTTAATTACACACGTGTGCAGTAGGGCTTTCTTTGGGACTGCGCGTGTACAGTTTGCTGGTTTTAGCTACTAACGTGCGCGCACTCTATCTCTGAATGAGGCCCCTTGTTGTGTGGATCTATGGACTCACAAGGGGGCAGCTGGATCAATCACAGGTTCTCTCTGTACATAATGTGCTGTGTTGGGGAGGCCCAGAGACCCCATATCTGACACCGGAGACCCCTCTATAATGATATATAGTGTGAAACCCCCCCAACTGTAAGAGGGTTACTCAGCCTGTATGTGTTTCTGCCATGTGCTTGTCTGCGTTCTTATATTCCTGCTCTGTGTTACTCATTCCTTCATGTAAGATGCCCATATTATCATGTGCGTGTTCTAATGTCCAGTAATAAGAATAAAATATATACAAATGTCTCTGTACCTCTCTTTCAGCCTCATACATACCAGCTGCAATCCCCCCCTATCCTGCCGCAAATCATCCCCCTAACTCCAGGTACAGTGAATGTTCTTTGTTCTGTGCATAGTAATCTGATGGGGCCAATGGTTATTACATTTAATATATTTTAGGGTACAAATTGTCACTTTTTTTTCTGCCGACAATGTCACCTATTTGACCCTACAGAGTCGCGCATTATTGTATATATCCTGGTAGACAACACATGCCTCTCCATCTGCAGTGGAACTACAAATCCCAGCATGCCCTAATAGCAACACTGCAGCAGGGTATGCTGGCATGTGTAGTTCCACAGCAGCTGGGGTGTATCGGATTGCCTACCCTTGGTATATATAATGCCAGTGGTTTGCAGCTTGAGATCTGTGCCCCCCCGGGACCCTCTAGCTTGATGCTGCTACTTTTCATACTATTGGATAAAGCTGTATGCAATAAAATGTTTAGAAAATGTAAAGTAGAGACTGTTTTCGTTTAGGAGAACGCCCCACAGTAGGGTACATGCCTCGTGTCCAACAGGTTAGATAAGAGGGGGGGGATACATATTTTCCCAAGCACGCAAGACTTCCTGCCTGTAACCCTCCAGAGCCTCTCCAGATGTCCGGCTATAACATGCTAAGCATCACTTCTGTTCTGTATTTACAGCGGCTATCCTGGCTACTACCCACAAGGGGGACCGTACCCACCAATAGCGGGTCCCCAGATGTCTTCTCAGCCACCTGTACCTCACCCTCAGATCACCAGCTCTGGTGAGTGCTTTAGTGAACATTTACCGTGACTGACGTGGATGCACTGTGGAATCCTGTTCGTCTAACGAGGGGCTGGAATTATTGTCCCAGTGAGCGAATGTAATAATAACTAAGACTTTGTGTGTTACAGCCACTAGATGGCACTGCTTACCACTACAGGATGCCCTGTATAGAGGCCTTTATACTGTAATGTGCTTCTAGCTGCAGGAATATTACTCACAGGGCTTGGCTGCAGGCCCGTCCGTGCCCCAGCACAATAATGTGGTTATTAACAACACTTATCCGTAATCTGTGTTACTGGTTTTTTGTAGGTAAATAATTAGATTTCTGTACTGGGAATTGTGCATACAAACTGTAATCTACTGGCTCTTTGTACTCTATTTATTGCACTGGCTCTTTATAGATTTCCATATATCAGTCATTTTTATCTGGTAAGCTCAGCACCAACGCTACAGATAAGGGTCATAGGGGGGTAGTGTAATGGCCGGGGTTGTGCGTTTGAGATCTGTAGATTTGCGGAGCACGGTAAAGGACTGTAGGCTCTGCAGACCAGCCCGGATCAGTGTCTCCGTACTGTGCTCTGCATCCAGATGGACCGGACGCTGCTTGCTATAAAGCTGAAAGCATTTACTGTGGCGTAATGCCAACAGTTAAAAATTGGCAGAGTTACTGGGTGGCGCTGTGCCCCGTTTCCCCGCGACACTGCGCAGCACCGTGGTGCCTTACAGATCAGCGCTAATAATACTTCACTTTCATTTAACGAAACATTTTTTTCCTGTAATGTAACTCGTTCCCGGCATATTACTGGTTACATTGGCTTTTATTTATTTAACATATGACAGCGAGAACTAATAAAGTAGTCCCAGAGGATGTGGCTGGAGAGTCCCATTAGCCGGCCACGTGCTGTATGTGTGATGTGCTCATGCTTACGCCGTGTAACGCTCCCAGACAGTCATCTTTATGGCTTTATAGCCGGTGTAATCATTCACTTTTACAGCTTGTAAAAGGGAAACATAACAAACATCAATGAGATTACAGAGTATATCGCTCCAGTCCGACCAGAGAAAGTCCTGTAATAAGACTTATGCCAGGTCAGACGTGGGCAGCCTCGTCCTGCCCACAGCAGCTACACGCAGCGCCGAGTGACTACGAGGGAATGGCAAGACCTTAACGTCCCACCTACCCCCAAAATAGTATTCGTCCAATCAAATGAATCCTACCTCAGTACCGTATGCCCATTTCAGCTTGGCAGGTTCTTTAGGGGGGTTATTACCGAAAAGCTGAGTAAAATACGATTATATATCCAAGTAGTCAAAATTAGCACCATATTGCTGATAAAGTAGCCAACAAAAATGGTGTCTAAGGGGTAAATTTACTAAAGTGAGAGTTTCTAAGAAGTGAGTTTTAAAAGTGATGTTGCCCATAGCAACCAATCAGGTTCTAGCTATTATCTTCTAGAAGGTGCTAGTTAAATGATAAGTAGAATCTGGTTGCTATGGGCAACATCTCCACTTCTAAAATCTCTCACTTTAGTAAATTTACCCCTAAATGTTGTTGGCCCAGTTGCTGGATACGCAAATCTGCCCAGTCAGACCTCCTACATATATGGTCATAGTGACCACTGGCTCTGTCTTATCTGATGGACACCTCAGGCGGCTTATCAGAAATCCTCCTAAGTATCATTTTATGGAGGATCAGAATTTGCTTCATGTTTTATTTGCAACGGAACCAAGTCCCAGCTGCTGTTCTCTGTTATCAGCCTGTTTAGATTTAGGAGAGCCTGATAGCTGTGTCCCTCTATGCTAAGTGTGTCCAGGAAATTCTCCCCCTAGATCAGTGGTTCCCAAACTTTTTTTGAATCACGGCGCCCTAGTGTACCAGCATTGTATTCATGGCACCCCTAAAAGTTTGTTGTTGAGAAATTCAGAAAAAAAAAAATGATTAAGTAAATTGTGCTGACCTGTCATCCTTAGGGTCAGTTATGTGGTGGGGACAGGGATGTGCTGACCTGTCACCCTTAGGGTCAGTTATGTGGTGAGGACAGGGATGTGCTGACCTGTCATCCTTAGGGTCAGTTATGTGGTGAGGACAGGGATGTGCTGACCTGTCATCCTTAGGGTCAGTTATGTGGTGGGGACAGGGATGTGCTGACCTGTCATCCTTAGGGTCAGTTATGTGGTGGGGACAGGGATGTGCTGACCTGTCATCCTTAGGGTCAGTTATGTGGTGGGGACAGGGATGTGCTGACCTGTCATCCTTAGGGTCAGTTATGTGGTGGGGACAGGGATGTGCTGACCTGTCACCCTTAGGATCAGTTATGTGGTGGGGACAGGGATGTGCTGACCTGTCATCCTTAGGGTCAGTTATGTGGTGAGGACAGGGATGTGCTGACCTGTCATCCTTAGGGTCAATTATGTGGTGAGGACAGGGATGTGCTGACCTGTCATCCTTAGGGTCAGTTATGTGGTGGGGGACAGGGATGTGCTGACCTGTCATCCTTAGGGTCAGTTATGTGGTGGGGACAGGGATGTGCTGACCTGTCATCCTTAGGGTCAGTTATGTGGTGGGGACAGGGATGTGCTGACCTGTCACCCTTAGGGTCAGTTATGTGGTGGGGACAGGGATGTGCTGACCTGCCACCCTTAGGGTCAGTTATGTGGTGGGGACAGGGATGTGCTGACCTGTCATCCTTAGGGTCAGTTATGTGGTGAGGACAGGGATGTGCTGACCTGTCATCCTTAGGGTCAGTTATGTGGTGGGGGACAGGGATGTGCTGTCCTGTCATCCTTAGGGTCAGTTATGTGGTGAGGACAGGGATGTGCTGACCTGTCATCCTTACGGTCAGTTATGTGGTGGGGACAGGGATGTGCTGATCTGTCATCCTTAGGGTCAGTTATGTGGTGAGGACAGGGATGTGCTGACCTGTCATCCTTAGGGTCAGTTATGTGGTGGGGACAGGGATGTGCTGACCTGTCATCCTTAGGGTCAGTTATGTGGTGGGGACAGGGATGTGCTGACCTGTCATCCTTACGGTCAGTTATGTGGTGAGGACAGGGATGTGCTGACCTGTCATCCTTAGGGTCAGTTATGTGGTGAGGACAGGGATGTGCTGACCTGTCACCCTTAGGGTCAGTTATGTGGTGAGGACAGGGATGTGCTGACCTGTCATCCTTAGGGTCAGTTATGTGGTGAGGATAGGGATGTGCTGACCTGTCATCCTTAGGGTCAGTTATGTGGTGGGGACAGGGATGTGCTGACCTGTCATCCTTAGGGTCAGTTATGTGGTGGGGACAGGGATGTGCTGACCTGTCATCCTTAGGGTCAGTTATGTGGTGAGGACAGGGATGTGCTGACCTGTCATCCTTAGGGTCAGTTATGTGGTGAGGACAGGGATGTGCTGACCTGTCATCCTTAGGGTCAGTTATGTGGTGAGGACAGGGATGTGCTGACCTGTCATCCTTAGGTTCTGTTATGTGGTGAGGACAGGGATGTGCTGACCTGTCATCCTTAGGTTCTGTTATGTGGTGAGGACAGGGATGTGCTGACCTGTCATCCTTAGGGTCAGTTATGTGGTGAGGACAGGGATGTGCTGACCTGTCATCCTTAGGGTCAGTTATGTGGTGGGGACAGGGATGTGCTGAGCTGTCACCCTTAGGGTCAGTTATGTGGTGAGGACAGGGATGTGCTTACCTGTCATCCTTAGGGTCAGTTATGTGGTGGGGACAGGGATGTGCTGACCTGTCATCCTTAGGCTCAGTTATGTGGTGGGGACAGGGATGTGCTGACCTGTCATCCTTAGGGTCAGTTATGTGGTGAGGACAGGGATGTGCTACCTGTCATCCTCAGGGTCAGTTATGTGGTGAGGACAGGGATGTGCTGACCTGTCATCCTTAGGGTCAGTTATGTGGTGAGGACAGGGATGTGCTGACCTGTCACCCTTAGGGTCAGTTATGTGTTGGGGACAGGGATGTGCTGATCTGTCACCCTTAGGGTCAGTTATGTGTTGGGGACAGGGATGTGCTGACCTGTCATCCTTAGGGTCAGTTATGTGGTGGGGACAGGGATGTGCTGACCTGTCATCCTTAGGGTCAGTTATGTGGTGAGGACAGGGATGTGCTGACCTGTCATCCTTAGGGTCAGTTATGTGGTGAGGACAGGGATGTGCTGACCTGTCATCCTTAGGGTCAGTTATGTGGTGAGGACAGGGATGTGCTGACCTGTCATCCTTAGGTTCTGTTATGTGGTGAGGACAGGGATGTGCTGACCTGTCATCCTTAGGTTCTGTTATGTGGTGAGGACAGGGATGTGCTGACCTGTCATCCTTAGGGTCAGTTATGTGGTGAGGACAGGGATGTGCTGACCTGTCATCCTTAGGGTCAGTTATGTGGTGGGGACAGGGATGTGCTGAGCTGTCACCCTTAGGGTCAGTTATGTGGTGAGGACAGGGATGTGCTTACCTGTCATCCTTAGGGTCAGTTATGTGGTGGGGACAGGGATGTGCTGACCTGTCATCCTTAGGCTCAGTTATGTGGTGGGGACAGGGATGTGCTGACCTGTCATCCTTAGGGTCAGTTATGTGGTGAGGACAGGGATGTGCTGACCTGTCATCCTTAGGGTCAGTTATGTGGTGGGGACAGGGATGTGCTGACCTGTCATCCTTAGGGTCAGTTATGTGGTGAGGACAGGGATGTGCTGACCTGTCACCCTTAGGGTCAGTTATGTGTTGGGGACAGGGATGTGCTGATCTGTCACCCTTAGGGTCAGTTATGTGGTGAGGACAGGGATGTGCTGACCTGTCATCCTTAGGGTCAGTTATGTGGTGAGGACAGGGATGTGCTGACCTGTCATCCTTAGGGTCAGTTATGTGGTGAGGACAGGGATGTGCTGATCTGTCATCCTTAGGGTCAGTTATGTGGTGAGGACAGGGATGTGCTGACCTGTCATCCTTAGGGTCAGTTATGTGTTGGGGACAGGGATGTGCTGATCTGTCATCCTTAGGGTCAGTTATGTGTTGGGGACAGGTTTGCCCTTCTGTTTGTCCATATATTTATATTACATTGACTAAATAGTTTGATTTGATGCTAGACCACCAACCTGAGGCACGCCTGCAAGTGTCTGAAGGCACCCCAGGGTGCCACGGCGCACAGTTTGGGAACCACTGTCCTAGATCACAAGTAATCTGTGATCTCATTGGTTGTGATAATCTGCTGCCTCTCTCCCATGTATACTTCTGGCTATTATTAGTAGGTTTTGTACATGAGACAACTTGTATCTTTAGTGCAGTGACCCCAAAAGCTCATCGGCCCTAACTGTACGTTTCTCCCCGGGCTTCATAACCTATATATGTGGTCATACTATCGTGGGTCACTGTTATGCTGTGTGTGTATTGTGTTATACACAAATTATTATAATAAATCTTTATGGCACATTTCCCATGATGTGATCCTGCAGGTCCAGCCAGAGATGGCACCATCGGCGAGGACACGATTCGGGCCTCTCTTATTTCCGCTGTGAGCGACAAGTTAAGATGGAGGATGAAGGAAGAAATGGACCGTGCGCAGGCGGAGCTGAACGCCTTGAAGCGCACGGAAGAGGACCTAAAGAAAGGTCACCAGAAGCTGGAGGAGATGGTCACTCGGCTAGATCAGGAAGTGGTAATGCACCTTGTTCAAGCTATACACCAGGCCTGGCCAACCTGTGGCTCTCCAGCCGTTGTGAAACTACAAGTCCCAGGAGACCCTCCCACCGATCAGCTGGCAAAGCATGCTGGGACTATTAGTTGTACAACAGCTGGAGAGCCATCGATTGGCCAGGCCTGCTGTACACAGTGGAAGCAGCCATGTTGGTCAGACTGTAGACTTAACGTACTAGGGACCAGTGACGTCACTGAGGCCTGACCAGGCTGGTGGCTATCTGACATGCGGGAACGCGCATAAGTCGTCGATGCATGTCAAACATGTCAACGATATGAACGATGTAACGCTTTTTACAATAGTTATCGTTCATATCGTCCAGAAAATCTGACCGCGTGTACCCTCCATTAAACATCTATTATAAACGGCGCAATGATCGGCCCAATTTTCCTTCATGCCCAGAACAAACGGTACGGTGCGTACACACTGTGCAATCCTTCAAACAAAGGAAATTGCATAGTTTGGTTGTTAGACAGTTAAGATCTAACGTTAACATACCGCCTGGTCGTTCGGTTGGGCGTACACAATAAATGATTTGCACAAAATCTCATCTGCCGTACGTGTACAGCAAATCTGAAGACGCGAGGAACGACGCACGGGAGCGCAATACTGCGCACACATTAGGCAATGTGGATGATTTGTTTCTCCAATTGGGCTCAAAACGACAATTTGTCCAATTTTCCGTCTAGCGTGTACCCATCCTTACAGTTGCCGTATCTGGAAACCCCTTAACCAGAAAGTAAGTGATTGCAGCTGTTTGGTCAGACGCACAGACCTGACCTGTCACTGTGAGGAGCTAAACGATGTAATGAAGATGAGAGCGAATGGTTATTTATCAGTGTAATTAGCGGCTCCACGTTCCCAGCATTTCCAGGTGGTAATTCCCATATCCCTATTGGATTAATACGTTTGTTCTTGTGATTCCTCTTAGACGGAGGTGGACAAAAACATAGAGACCCTGAGGAACAAAGATGAGGAATTGGGAGCAGTGGTGGAGAAAATGGAGAGCCAATCAGAATACAGAGACATTGATGAGGTCATCGTGCCAACCGCCCCTCTGTACAAGCAGATCCTGAACCTGTACGCCGAAGAGAACGCTATCGAGGACACCATCTTTTATCTGGGAGAAGCCCTCAGGCGTGGCGTTATAGACTTGGACGTCTTTCTAAAGGTGCGCGACTCATTAACAGGCTGTGGCCGGCAGGATAGATAACCGGTGCTGCAGGGAACAGACACTCGCATCCTAATTCACATACGTGTCCTCCTCCATATGTATAATAATATCCTAGTCCCATGTATTCAATTTCTATTGCGCTATTACTTAGGCTACTTTGCCGAGCTCACCATTTACTGGATTGCCAGATTATTGTCCTGCTCTCCCAATTCCCTCTGCTTGACCAGTTGGCCAGTGTCTTAGAGGGGGTGGAGCGGGGGCGTGCCTGGTATCTGTTCCTGGGATTGGGGGGCGTGCCTGGTAATTGTTCCCGGGATTGGGGGCGTGCCTGGTATCTGTTCCTGGGATTGGGGACGTGCCTGGTAACTGTTCCTGGGATTGGGGTGCGTGCCTGGTATCTGTTCCTGGGATTGGGGACGTGCCTGGTAACTGTTCCTGGGATTGGGGGGCGTGCCTGGTAACTGTTCCTGGGATTGGGGGGCGTGCCTGGTAACTGTTCCTGGGATTGGGGGGCGTGCCTGGTAACTTCCTGGGATTGGGGGGTGTGCCTGGTAACTGTTCCTGGGATTGGGGGGCGTGCCTGGTAACCGTTCCTGGGATTGGGGGCGTGCCTGGCAACTGTTCCTGGGATTGGGGGCGTGCCTGGCAACTGTTCCTGGGATTGGGGGCGTGCCTGGTAACTGTTCCTGGGATTGGAGGGCGTGCCTGGTAACCGTTCCTGGGATTGGGGGGCGTGCCTGGTAACCGTTCCTGGGATTGGGGGGCGTGCCTGGTAACTGTTCCTGGGATTGGGGGCGTGCCTGGTAACTGTTCCCGGGATTGGGGGCGTGCCTGGTAACCGTTCCTGGGATCTGGTATTGGGGGCGTGCCTGGTAATTGTTCCCGGGATTGGGGGCGTGCCTGGTAACTGTTCCTGGGATTGGGGGCGTGCCTGGTAACTGTTCCTGGGATTGGGGGCGTGCCTGGTAACTGTTCCCGGGATTGAGGGCGTGCCTGGTAACCGTTCCTGGGATTGGGCTTCAGCTCCCACACCCTGCCCAAAGGAGCACCCATCGGTCGCGATGGCGATCCCAGCCTGCAGTGTCAGTGGAATCGCTGGAATTGCAAATGCTGCAAGGAGGTGTCTAACATCTTCTGCATTTTCATCTAAGTTAGATGGATTTGCACAGCTGCTTGTGTGCTGCTCTGCAATTCTATCCATCTCTGAATGCGGCCCTCAGTCTGCACTATATTCCCATAATACACTCTGCGTTAGGTCAAACCAGCTACAAACTGAAGACTAATAGGCTGTCACAATGATGTGTGTACTCGCACTGAATTTCTGCGCACAGCCAAGTACACAGAGAACATCAAACAGCCTACTACACAGAACATCACACAGCCTAGTACACAGAGAACATCACACGGAGAACATCACACAGAGAACATCACACAGCCAAGTACACCGAGAACATCACGCAGCCTAGTACACGGAGAACATCACACAGGCGAGTACACGGAGAACATCACGCAGCCTAGTACACAGAGAACATCACACAGCCTAGTACACAGGGAGCATCACGCAGCCTAGTACACGGAGAGCATCACGCAGCCTAGTACACGGAGAGCATCACGCAGCCTAGTACACGGAGAGCATCACGCAGCCTAGTACACGGAGAGCATCACGCAGCCTAGTACACGGAGAGCATCACGCAGCCTAGTACACGGAGAGCATCACGCAGCCTAGTACACGGAGAGCATCACGCAGCCTAGTACACGGAGAGCATCACGCAGCCTAGTACACGGAGAGCATCACGCAGCCTAGTACACGGAGAGCATCACGCAGCCTAGTACACGGAGAGCATCACGCAGCCTAGTACACGGAGAGCATCACGCAGCCTAGTACACGGAGAGCATCACGCAGCCTAGTACACGGAGAGCATCACGCAGCCTAGTACACGGAGAGCATCACGCAGCCTAGTACACGGAGAGCATCACGCAGCCTAGTACACGGAGAGCATCACGCAGCCTAGTACACGGAGAGCATCACGCAGCCTAGTACACGGAGAGCATCACGCAGCCTAGTACACGGAGAGCATCACGCAGCCAAGTACACGGAGAACATCACGCAGCCTAGTACACGGAGAACATCACGCAGCCTAGTACACGGAGAACATCACGCAGCCTAGTACACGGAGAACATCACGCAGCCTAGTACACGGAGAACATCACGCAGCCTAGTACACGGAGAACATCACGCAGCCTAGTACCTAGAGAACATCACGCAGCCTAGTACCTAGAGAACATCACGCAGCCTAGTACCTAGAGAACATCACGCAGCCTAGTACACAGAGAACATCACGCAGCCTAGTACACAGAGAACATCACGCAGCCTAGTACACAGAGAACATCACACAGCCTAGTACAGTGTTGGCTAACCTTGACACTCCAGCTGTTGTGGAACTATATATCCCAGCATGCCCTGCCACAGTTTTAGTATGCCCTAATAGCAAAACTATAGCAGTGCATGCTGGGTTATGTAGTTCCATAACAGCTGGAGTGTCAAGGTTAGCCAACACTGGCCTAGTACATAGAGACAGCTGTGTTTTCTAGGCCACGAAAGCTTTCCTTGTCCTAATGGCGAGTCCCTCTCTAATGCTGGGTACACACTACACAAGTGACGGGCTATTTCTCTAGCCACTCGCGGGAGCGCGCATATCATTAGACTATGGAGTGAATTATCGGATACAATCTGCAGGATCGGACGACATATTCTCTAGTGCAGTGATTCCCAACCATGGTCCTCAAGGCCCACTAACAGTCCAGGTTTTAGGGATAGCCATACTTGAGCACAGGTGACTTAATTAGTGCCTCAGTTATTTTGATTAAACCATCTATGCACAATCATGGATATCACTAAAACTAGGACTGTTAGTGTGCCTTGAGGACCGAGGTTGGGAATCACTGGTCTAGAGTGTGCCCAGTTCTGTGGCCGCTGTCAGCTAGGATGCCCAGGGTCTATCTTGTGAACCTCTATTGTCTGGATGATATTTGACCTGTCAGATGGATCCATCAGTGTGTCTCTGGTGTGTCTGTGGTGTGGAGTTTTATGGTTTTGCCGTTTATGGTGTATTTTTGTTGGGTCTTGTGGTTACCAAAGCCCGTTTTATTTTCCAGCACGTGCGCCTCTTGTCCCGCAAGCAGTTCCAGCTCCGAGCGTTGATGCAGAAAGCCCGGAAGACGGCAGGACTGAGCGACCTGTACTAACGGCCAACATCCTCATTTATTTCATTTTTACACATGACCTATTTTTATTTTTTATTTTTTTTCAATCCTGCAGATCACTAGAGATTTCAGTTAAGTTATTATTGTAAAAAAAAAAAAAAAAAAATGAAAATAATAATAAAATATCTACGTTTGTTTTCCGGTTAAGAGGCTTCTGCTTGATGCACTTTGTCTTTGGTTTGGATTATACCTGTAAAGAGGGGGAACCAGGACAGCAGCAGAGAATTTTGCAGCCTGCTCCTTGGGGTAAGCTGTGATTAGCGCTGCGGCTGGTGCGGCCTCTTGTACAAAGGGGAGGAGCTTGCACGGCGGGGCAGAAGTGGGTGCAATAATGTTGGTTTATTCTGTATAGTTCACTAGATTTTCTAGTAACCAGCGAGAGGGCCAAATAAAGCGAAAGGCCCGCTTTGTACAGATTTATTCTCTTTCTTTTCTCTTTGTTAAACGCTGGCTTTTCAGGCTGTACTTTGACTTTAATCTGCCTGTACTCTGAGCATTTCCCATGTCTATATTTGTATGTGTAACACCTGTACAGTGTACCTGAGACTTCCTGCTGTGCCGCCACAGCAATTAACTCCACCTGTATGTGAATAATTTTAATAATATGTATTAAATAAATACTAATTCTTTCTCGTTTGTTGTTTTCATCATTTGAGGACGCTAAATATGCGATGGCGAATTCTGGGCTGGTCGGGACAGCATGAGTCCTCTTATTTGTACAGACGCGATGATGACCCATGGTGTTATTCCCAGTATCGCTGTGTAACTGGTTACTGGCGCACAGAGACGTGTTTACAGTGCCTCATATCTATAGACTGCAGGCCGTACTGAGCAGCTTCCACTAATGGCTGGATATAGTCCCATCATGTATATTGTAACATGCAATCCTTCATAATACGCCACTATAATCTATATATATCTGTATAGTGCCGGGTCAGTCCTGCGGTGTCCGCTCTGCGCAGAACAGTACACCACAGCTGATGTCTGGAGGTTACTGCCCTCTGCAGAGGGATTGGTAAATACAGTGTTTTGTACATCTAGCATTGATGCACATAGGTGTGAAACTGTAAAGCCCAGGGAATAAGAATAAGAAGGGTCAGTGAGTAGAGGTCGGTATACAAAGTAGCAGGAATTGTGCTGTTCATTTGGCCAATAGTGCAAAAGACACACAAAAAGAGGACTTATGTCTTACCTGGATAAGAACTTTTCTTCGAACTCCATAGGGGAACACAGGCTTAGACCATACAGGTGGAGCAGGAGGAGTGCGGGCACCAAATAATTAAGCTTCTCCCAGCGGCCCCGGCTCCTCCGCGCTGAAGCGTGCCGGAAAAATTAAACGGAGCCAACTGGCTAAGTCCCGTGTGGAATTTGGCCAGTGCCATTTACGAAATTCGTATAGGATTAAAGTGGGTCCTTCCACAGAGAACCCAAGTCTGAACCACAAAGATCCGGAGGGTCGGCACAATCCAAAGAGGCCTCCTTCGTAGCAGAATACAGTAGGTGCCTGAGCACAGGAACCAAACAGTCCTGGTGACGAGAAACTGAGGGACTACCGAAGGAAGGTAGGCAAAGCAAATTCGAAGGACAGCCTGGTCCCAGAGAAAAAAAAAAAAAACCCTGGGGAGGGACAGGACAACGCGCCCCAGAGAACACTCGCCAGGAGCAGGAAAGCGGTCATCCATGTAAGCCAACAAATGTCAGCAGAGCCCAAGGACTCAAATGGCGACGACTGAAAACCTCACCCTCTGGTATCCTATGCTGTCGCCGTCCAGGTGATGGAAACGGCAAATGTTACCCTAGGTGGAGGTCTGCCTAGTGAAGCGCAAGCCTGTCAGTAGGCCTGGAGGTAGGATAACTGGTAGACCTGGGTAATCCGGAGCCCTAAGAAAGGTTGGCCCTTGGTCCTTCCCGCCCTGGTAAGGAGCGAAAATTAGAAGATCGCAGCCTAAGTCACAGAAGGGAGGAAGGTCGTCCTGGACGCAGTCATTGTGGTTACCATCCTGTCCAAAACAGGATAATAAGCAGAAGAGCCCCTATGGCTTTCCTAAAGTCTGAGTCAGCACGCCAGAAATTAAGCCAGAAAGTTCCCTTAACAGCCACCAAGGATGCTGAAGTCTGGACACCAGTAGTTATTGTTGCCTCTTCTATATAAGAGGCCACACTTAGATGTTCTCACCTGACGCAGCTCGTTCCAATAGAAAACTAAGCTGAGGTGCGGGATTTGTAGTTTTTCAACAGCTGGCGGGATGCTCATTGCCCACCCCTACTCTAGTTGAACTAGATACCCCAGGGCAATGGCTACTTCTAATGAAGTGCCCCATTGCCTGTGCCCTGGTGGTCTAGCAAAGGCGCCAGGTGGCCTGGGCAACCGCTGTCAGCACCGCCGGTGGTCTCCCACACTGGCGGTAACTGCTGGAAACGGAGCCCTCTTACTGTGCTGGGGTACCGTCCGAGGTCACTGAACCGCTCGCTAGTGCTGTGACCGCCAGTGCAGGGGGTCGGTGGAGTGACACTTTGGGCTTCCTATAGGATGTGGGAGGGGGGAGAGCCGCGGCCGCTGGGAGAAGAAACGTGGCTATTTGGTGCCCGGACTCCTCCTGCACCACCTATACCCATGGTCTATGCCTGTGTCCCCTATGAATTGTGTAGAGCACAGACTCAGAACCATTGGTGTAGAAGAAACTGGGACTATCCCATAGGAAAGTCTGAGATACATCATATAGGAAAATATGCAGCCTCTGTCTGAATCGTCTGGCTGTGGTCACCTGGCGTGGAGTAATAGTATGATACATGCCTGGGCCTGTGGCCTCTTACCCTGTACTCCTGACATTATCACCATCAGATGTGCGGCACTGTTGGAGCGGTGTATGGTGCCAGAGGACAATTACTGCAAAATGTTTAATTCTGTAACGATTTATCATTTATATTCAGCAGGTACAAAGACTAATCTGATACAGGTGTGAGTATAAGGGCGCAGCAGAGGGTTTGCCAAGTAAAGAAACGTGAAATGATTTGTATCTGGTTCTTTGTAGCCACCGTCTACTTATTTTTCTTTTATCTCCCAAGTTCATTAAATAAAATTTGGCAATAGAAAAATCAACATTTCATATGCAGGAGCCAGATAAGTGATGAGCAGAATGGGTCCAAGCGTAAGTGCTGTTATTGTGACGTGGAAACGTCTGGGAGCAGTAACCTATCAGAGCTCACGGGTGAAGGCCACCGAGTGCTGCTGCGCGTAAGAGTTATGTTCTTAGTTGCTAGTGAGATTCTTCAGGAGAAACGGTGAACGGGGTAGAGCGCATTACCGGCGGTCTTGGAGCTGTGAAGTGACAATTCACGCATCACCATCTGCCAGAATGGACAAACCTGGGTTTGGCAGATGCCAGCAGAACGATTCCTGCCTGAATGCCAACTGTAAAGTTTGGTGGTGTAGGAGGAGTAGCGGTCTTTATCAGGGCTCCGGTGTAGGGAAATCTCATGCTGCAGCATACAATGACATTATAGAGAATTGTTATTTCTTTGGGTGGGAGGAGAGGGGAGGGGGGGGGGGGGGGGGAGGAGGACCCTTTTGGTATCATTGGTGCACAGAGGTCATAAAAAAAAAAAAAACACATTTCCCTGACACAGTGAATTGGACCGCCAACTGCGAGCCCCCACCATCAGACCTGAACACATTAATGCGCTTGTATGAGGATTGCTTCCAAATCTAGCAGGGAGAGTGATGGCTGTTATGGTAGCACAGGTGGGGAACAACACCATATTAATCATTTGGGATATGTTTCACAAGCACGTGTGTGTGCAATGTTCAGGTGGCCGTATAGTGTACTGCAGCTCCTGACCAGCACAGAGCCGGGACGTCCTCTGCGGGCCTGACCAGCACAGAGCCGGGACGTCCTCTGCGGGCCGCACCAGCACAGAGCCGGGACGTCCTCTGCGGGCCGCACCAGCACAGAGCCAGGACGTCCTCTGCGGGCCGCACCAGCACAGAGCCGGGATGTCCTCTGCGGGCTGCCATCAAGAGGAGGGGGAGAGGGGAGAACTGCTGGGGCTGGAGGCACCAGATTGGGAGAGCAGCAGGCTCCTTGTTATTCTTGCCGTTGCTAGACATAGCTGCAAAGATAATTGTAGCACACAATCTGGCACAGTGAAGTGAGCAACCCAGAGATACAGTATGCGATAGCCCTCACAAATATAGGTAGATGTGAGGTATAATGAACACCCTATTCCTCAGGATACCAGTGTTATAATGAAAGAAAGGGAAAGGTATAAGCTGACAGTTGTAGAAAAATAAATGAACAGACCGTAGCGCTAGCACAAGTCACATACAATGCAGAGCACACAATATAACTGCAGTGGGCACTAAATTCAACTACACAGACTGCAGTGGCTGGTAGGAAATAGCGCTGTATAACCTGGCTCCTGGGTGAGGTCTACAGGGAGACCTGAGGCTGATGCAGAAAATGGCTGCCGTGGGTCTCTGAGGGGGTGGAAGAGCAGCAAGACAGCAGTGGAATGGCACCCTGAGCTGGGGGAGGGGCTGCAGGGAGAGCCCCTTCTCCCCTATGCTGACAACCACCCAGTCCCTGGCCTTAGCTGTCCCCTGCACCAGTATATTATACCCTGGTGGTCTGAGTCCAGGACAAACCTATGTCCACATCAGCACCTCTGGTCTGTCTCCTGAGACCGGAGGTAAGACTGTGCATAGACACAGGGACCCGCCTTACCTGTCCCATTGAGACCCGGCTGCAGTCTGGCATCCGAGGAGCCCCACGGAGAGTACCTAGCCCAGGGCTGGAGTCGCGGCGCCACGGAAGGGTGATAGAGCAGTGCAGATGTCCAGAGGACTGTCTAGCGCTGCTTGCTCTATTCTGAAAAAAAATAAAGCTTGGCCTGATTAATAGCAGCCCCACTGTTCTAACGGTGATAGAGCTCCTGTCAGACACCACCGAAACAGTTATCTTCAGGCTGTGGGCAGGGTATAGGTGGGAAGGACTGTAGCATCCTGGGATTTAAAAAAGCTTTGCTGTTGGTGTCTGGTCCTCCACCTACACCCCATTGTCTCCCTGTGGAGCCCTATGGACCCTGAAGATACATAGATTAGAATATGAAAAAAAATATATATATATAATCAAAATACATGGCAGAGCCTATAGATGGCACACTGACCAAATAAAATATAACCTTTATATTCTTTTAATTAAAATTATACATAGCAAACATTGTATAGCAAAATACCCATGATAAATAGAGACCTTATAACATTTGAACATATGTGCTGTCACCCGTCTGACCCTACACATACTATTGTGGGGTATTCAATTAGGCGGTGAAAACTTGGAATCAGCGATAAATTATCGCCGATGACATCATTTTCACATTTGTTTCAATTATCACCGTATTCAATTTCAAAGACTTTTCACCGGTGCGAAGAAAAAAAAAACCAGAGATAACTTTTCACCATGTTTTACATGGCCAAAAAAAAAAAAAAAAAAGTGCAGACTTGGGGTTTAGCGGTGCAGGCTTAAAAAAAAAAAATAGCCCCTGAAACTGGTGTGTAAAAAATAAAAAAGACACCCCAAAAAAATAATTTTTTTTTAACCCCAAAATTAAAATATGGGGAATACATTTTTAAATTACAAAATTAATTCAGGGGGGTTTCCCAAGTATGCAGCAGGGGTTTAAAAGAATGCAGGTGGTAGCAGCAGTTGCATTTTTGAAGAATTTTCAAAATGCACTTTAGGGACTTAAAAATATGCTTACCCCCATTTTCATGTACCCCAAATTTGATCGATTTTTTTTAAAAAAAAAAAAATTTAAACTATTCCTATGTGCTATTCTTCACCACTTCTTCATATCCGCAAATATGCACCTGCCACAGCTATTACAAACCCTGACTTCCTTCAGCAGGCAAAAATGGGGGTACCCATAGTGATCCCCATGTCTAGACATCTTTAGGGTGGTCCCAGGCACATTTCCGAAAAATGTCAGGGTTTTTTTCCGTAGATTGTGCAAAAAGTGAATGTAAAAAAACGGATAATTTTTCGCTTGCCTTTAGCAGGCAAAAAAAGTGCAGAATGGGGTTTAGGGGTGCAGGCTTAAAAAAAAAAGCCTGCACCCATGGGAATGGTCCCTAAAAATAAGTGGTGTTGAAAAAAAAAATTGGGACACCCCACAAAAAGTAAAAATTTGGGATGAAAAAAAATAGGGGAACAGTGTTTAAAAATAGCAGAATAGGTTCAGGGGTATTCTGTAAGTATGCGGCAGGTGCTTTTTGGCAGCATTTTAAAAAAAAAAACTAGTTTAGGGACTTAAAAATATGCTTACCCCCATTTTCATGTACTCCAAATTTGATGGGACCACTTTTAAAAACGGAAAAAAAAAGCTAAGTGCTCTTCTGCATCACTTCTTCAATGTCAAGATTAAAAAAAAAACCTGCCACAGCCATTTAAAAACCCGACTTTCTTCTGCAGGCAGAGACGGGGGTACCCATAGTGATCCCCCGGTCTGGACATCTTTAGAGGGGTCCTACAATTATTTAAAAAAATTCACGTAATTTTTCCCAGATCAATGTTTCACCGGTACCCGATTTAGCCTACTTTGGAATTGAATACAGGGAATAGTGGGCAAGTTATACAATTTTACTACAAGGGCGATTCTTAGATACTCCCTCCTTCTGTACAGCTTGTGAGAGTGACCTAGCACATCATAATATCCAAATAAATTGGGATATGGCATGTCAAACTATGTCAGTGTGTTCTGGCGACTCAGTATAAGTTGCTAACTAGATGGTACAGAGTTTCCCTTCAGTAGCCCCTATGTGCTGGCGATGTGGTAATGATATGGGCACTATAATACACATTTGGTGGGATTGTCCCCTAATGACACCTTACTGGGGGGGGGGGGGGGGGGGGAAAGTGTTGATTTGTCAGCACGAGTTTTGGGGCACCAGGTTCCCAGAGGACCGGACTTTTGGCTTCTCACTCTACCGTCCCGATTTCAAGATACAAAAAAAATAAAAAAAATACTCTCCTCAAACATCTAGCTGACACTGCAAGGGCAGCGATACCTGTACACTGGCGTTCAGCTGCAACCCCCTACCGAATTGGGAATGGTGTAAGAGTTGATTTTTACATGACCATGGAGGATATTTTTCCTAAGAGTATAGAGTAACACTCAGACTTTGCTACCACATGGTCTGTTTGGATAGATTTCAAAACATCACCTGAATATAAAGCATCGGTCCCAATACAATAAGATCTTCATATCAGCAATCCTACCTCTCTACAAGATTCATCCCGTCTCTGAGAGGGGCTTTAACCTTGGCCCAATCTTTACTCATTTTAATATTCTAAAACATATGCTCAGTTTTCCCTTCCCTCATTCCCCTTGTGTTGTCTTGTTTTGTCTACCCATATTTTATTTCTCAGTTACTTACTTATTTGGTAATAGTTTCTTCACTGTCAAATCTGATTTGAATAGCCTATGTTAGATATGATAGTGAAGTATTAGCAGTTTTGTACATGAATATTAGACTTAAAACCTATTTGATTTGAATTACAATGAACTTAAATTTTTCTGTAAAAAAAAAAAAAAAAAACAGAAAAAAAAAAAGAATTTGTAAAAAAACCAAACAAAAAAAAAAAAAAAAAAAAAAAAAAAAACTCATGTTGGAATGTAATTTGTTCCCTTAATACAACAGTGCAATTCACAGAGCAGGAACTTGGACAGGCAAAACGTCAGGATAATATATATATTTTTTTTTATTAGCGTCAGTCTTGTTGCCTCAGTATACAGCACATGATGCAGTGTAAGCTGTAATCACATGAACCCCTTTCCTCCATGGAATAGACAACATTGGACAAGACACTGAAATATAGATTATTCTCCATATAGACTGATATGCTCTCTTTGGAAGTGGGTCTTATTTTGCCCTTACATTTTTCACTTTTAGAACAATTTGAAGCCTCTCCGGCTTTCCGGCTGTATTCACAGACTAACACAAGCCTTTCCAATTTAGTTCTACTAATGTCTTGCGTTTGCCATGTTCCAGATCGGTCTATGGACAGAGGCCATTACAGAATTAACGCCTTCAAATTTGTGGACCAACATTTGTAAAAATGCAGTCGAGCGGATGGAAAAGTGAGACCGCTGTGCCGCAGATGCAAAGCAATCGGACAGATTCTCATGCTTGGTCGTTACTGTATAGGTCATTACACACTGGAAGGTCAGTTCGTTCGGTCAGGCTGTGACCTTGTGTTTGGTGGACACAAATATGAGAATCACAAATGCTAAGAATTTCTGCAATAACTATCCATTTAACCCTTTCTGCATCCAAGCAGCTGCCATACGACAGCTGCCAGCGCAGTACTAAGGATACAGAGGGCTAACATACAAGGTATTTGACCTACTTGAAAAGTGCAACGTAAAAACACATTAAGACGACAATGGACACGTGACTGTTACAGAAAGGCCTAAAACTGTAGTTCCTTTTGGATGGCCCAGAGGGTGTCTGCGCTCTTCCTCAAACGCTCCTCTTCATCAGCCTTAAGGGTCATCTGTACCACATCCGTGATGCCCTGGTTCCCCAGAACAGATGGGATACTGAGGAAGACTTCATCTTTCACACCGTGCAGCCCCTGAAAGACAGGAATACATCCGTGAGTGGTAGTATATGGATAATCTCGTTTTAAAAGTTATGTTGCGACATAGTTATGCTTCAGAAGAGGGGACAAACACGCAGGAGGGGAGGTGCGCAGGGTTATAACCGCTGGTCGCCATTTTCAGCATCGTAACCCCTGCATATATGTGTAGAAAGGTCTGGAGTGGGAGGGTCCTGGCCAGTGTGTAGCCAATCCACAGAAGATTGTGGTGTCAGTTTTGAAAACGGGTTCCTAATTACAACAGGTCAGATTGATGCTGCGTACGCTCACAAAATTGAATCGGGGACCGGTCTATGAACATTTATACTTTCATATATTGGAGAACAAAACTAAAGAAACCGCAGCTAGCTATGAAGATGGCAAACTACAGCCAACCCTCCGCCTAACACAGACTGCAGGCACTGCCCACCATTGTGGTTCTATTACAGTGCCCATAGACTAATACCAGGGAGAGAAGGGAGTGAGACCTTACAGCAGCATCAGACATGGATATGCAGTATATTACTGTACTGAAGCAGCAGTGGAGTGTTTAATGCCGGATTTTTTTTTTTTTACCCCGGTTTAGCGGCCATTTCTGCGGGCATCAATCTCCCCTGCTCCACGCAAGCTTAGAGCACTCCCGGCAAGAGCATCTGTTGCTAATGAAGGGTAGGAGATAGTTATCTGAGCAATGTTTTCCAGTGCAAATTCAAGTATGTTAGTCATTGGGAGCACATTACCCACATTAAATGGTTCCCAAGGTGCAGTGTTGTACCCCGAGGCTGCTGGGACATATACGGCAAAGCGTCACATGACCGGAAGCCAGCAACCGGAAAGTGGTTGGCAAGGGCTTAACCAACAGTGGATTTGTCATTTCACTGTTGCTCATGAGGGAAGAAGACCATCCATCGCTATGGGAGGAAACCTTGTGACACTTGAGGAGCGTTTACCTTGACCATCGTAGAGATTGGGTGAACACGTCTGAGGTTCTTGAGGATAGTCTCAGCCAGATCTGCCACAGAGAGGCCGATAGCCCAGGAGGTGTAGCCCTTCAGCTTGATGACTTCATAGGCGCTGCGAGGAATAGGAAAGACACTAATGATCAGTAACAGGACGTATGGGGAGAAATTGGGCCTCATTCACAAGTGTATGCGCAAACTGAAACCAGCAGCTGTTTTCATGCAGCATGCGTCCCGATGATTACCAGCAAAAACTGCAGAGTGAGGCATTTTCAGTGGGTGCTTCTGGGTGGCAAGGGGGTGGGATGCGGGCGTGTCACAGTCAGCGACTAACATCTTTTGCCACAGTTGCACTGACAACAGCGGCCATAGATTTTGCACCCCCAAAAGGCTGGTGAAATCTACAATGGTGCGTCTTAAATACACAGGAGGTAAATTAGAGCCACGGCCACAGCATTCGCATAAAGACGCAGTCGCGGCTGCAATAGCGTGCACCTCAGGAGCCAGACCCATTGCCGTGGGCGTAGAGTCTGCAGAGGTAAGCATACTGTACGCAATGATCCTGCTACACCAGATGGAGCTTTGCACCCAGGATAGGGTTGGCACAAACATGGCGGCAACTCTCACAAGCAGATGTATAGTATAAGTACGCAGTGCGGGCTCTTTATACGCCATGATGTCTGCATAGATGGGCACTTTCCTGTCACTGCACTAGGTGAAGTTGGATTTCTACATTATTTGTTAAAGTTACATAAAATAATTTTAATAGGTGACAGAGCACCTCTGGTGTGACGGGAAAGGCGGTGCTGTGCCGCTACGCAGGCAGCAGTGAAGGGAACCATTATTACAGGAACATGGGGCCAGTGCTCCTTACTGGATAAAAGCTTCCCTGGAGGGGGGTGGACAATGGGGCACATACCTGTCCACTACCTGCTTGTGGACCTCCTTCCAGTTCTCTTTATCCGCTTCTGTTCCCATGTCAGGATTCAGGGTCTTCAGAGAGACTCCGGCTACATTAACCCCACTCCAGACCGGCACTGAAAGAGGGCGAGAGGATTAGTGACCAGGAGACGGGACAGGCTGTAGACTACTCCGAGGTCAGAGGTCACACTGCAGCCCACAGCTGAAGGATGCCCGATGTACAGTAATAGATATCGGGCAAGTTACCCATCAACTATCCCATCATTCCTCACGTGCTAGATTGCAGCCCAACAAGGATCCTATAGGTCATGTGACCTTATAACAGACCACAGCGATAGGTACAGCTGACGCTGGGAGTAACAACCTTTATTTTATTTTATTTTTTTTACTTTGTGGTTTGGGAATAATAAGGATACCCCGCTGCCATGTTTCTATAAATAAAACAATATATTTACTAACATGTAGTTAGTTATCCTAAAAATGAGGGCACTTTGCTGTAATGAGTTTTCAGAATAGTCACTCTGCGCCATATTATACAAGGTTATGTAGTCGTTATTTTTCCACGTATGTTAATGAGCAAAATAAGTGGGAGGGGCTTACTTCACAATGCAGTAAAACATCGCTATTAGCTGAACTATAATGTAGTAGTTTTCCCCAGTTTATTTTTTACTGAATAATGCGCCACATTAAGGAAGCCGGAAATTTTCCCGTCTGATGACAGAAAACCTGATTTTTTAATTTTTTTTTTTAAAACAATTTTATACCCCAAATAGATGCTTTAACAGAATGCGGTGTACAAAAGCTTAGTTGCTCTGTCGGAGCAGAACTTGGCCGTCTCACACACGCTGCCCTTTCTGTGCCCTTTTGGGGTGAAGGCCACAATGTCTGACCTACTTGTGTTACATTGGTGACCTTTCCAAACAGATAAATATAGATCCTATCTAAGGTTACAGAGGTTCTGTCTTCAGATCCTTTTCACAGCTGCAGCTGACTACTAGAATCTCACCACTGGAGTCTCCATGTTCCCCGATGACCCAGCCGTGACAGCTCAGGGCGTGAATGCCCAGCTTCTCCCCCATGAGATAACGGAAGCGAGCAGAGTCAAGGTTGCAGCCGCTGCCGATGACGCGGTGCTTGGGGAAGCCGCTGATTTTCCAGGCTACGTACGTCAAGACATCAACTGGAGGAACAAAAAAAAAAACCTGCATTAGTAACTTGTAACTAAACATCTACGTTAGCGACAGCCTGAACCGTGTCAGGTAATCAGATCCACAGAATGAAGCAATGGGGAAAGGTTTTGCAGGATAAATGTGCGGCACAAGCTCACACGGTTACAATTTATACTGTATTGTTGTGGTGCGCTTTGGAATACAGCTCAGAATGCACATAACATAATTCAGATGGGCTTCTGTAACTAATCTGAGTCCAGTTAAATAGCCGAGCTGGCAATAGAATACTGAATTCTAAAGTCAGACATATAAAAAGCACATTAGGCCTACAAACAACGTGATAGCCTTATATCACCACCCTGAAAGGTTTTACTACAGCAAATACATTTTCCCTAAAGGCTACTGTTTAATTACTTCCAGCACTGTACAATGAATGCATTTGTCCCCCGTTTTATTAGTGGGATGTGTGAGTGCAGAAAGAACACATGTAAGTTTTGTGTGAAGGTAATGCCTGATGTTGCAGCTGGCATTAATGCTCATTCATGTTCATTACAGGTTGAGTCCCCCATATCCAAAATACTTGACATGGGGAATTTGGATATCGGAACATTCCGTATTTTGGATTATGTGCATACCATAATGAGATATCTTGGGAATGGGACCCAAATCTAATCACAGAATGCATTTAGGTTTTATATACACAAAGCCTGAAGGTAATTATATACTTTATTTTGAATCATTTTGTGCCCATTGAACAAGCAAAAAGGTGTCACTATCTCAGTCATGGAACAATAAAACTGATAGACAAATATGTGCAGAAAATACCACAATCAGTGCAAAAAAGGTAAATATCCAAATACCCAAGTGACACAAATTAAATATAATGTTATACCAAAAGTCAGGCGCTCTCTATATACCACAGTCCAAAGAGTGTAAATATCACCAATAGAAAATAATAACCCATAAAATGATCAGAATCCTTTATATGAAATAGTTGTTTTGATGACAATATATTTATCTATACAGCCAATCAGGAAACAGGATTACTTTTCTATCTGTGATTTATAATCTGAAATAGGTCTCCCATTCCACAGGTTCAGGAAGGCCTAGAACTGAACACAGAACACAGTGCAAAACCTTTAGGGAAACAGGTTCTCATTAACGGCTGCGTTCTTCTCAGTAGTAACCAAGTCCCTGACATTCCATTAATAGAGGTCCATCCTAATAGTGTAGCTGCGGCTTTATTGGGACCAGCACTCACCGGGGTTGGAGACGATCAGCAGTATGCAGTTAGGACTGTACTTCACAATATTGGGAATGATAAATTTGAAGATGTTGACATTGCGTTGCACCAGGTTCAGGCGGCTCTCACCCTCCTGCTGACGGGCACCGGCCGTCACAACCACCAGCTTGGAGTTGGCTGTGACACTGTAATCTGTAATAGAAACAGGACTAAAAATATACTTTTACCCCTTCATCAGACACAGATACAGTCACTGCCCACCACTCACATGACCGCCAGAACCTTACATAGTCCAGGCACCTTGGTCAGACATGGGCCAGCCACATACATAGAGGCAACAAGTCACACGAGATTGGGACGATCATTAGGCTGAGGGCTAGGTCGCTGCCGGCCAGTTAGTGCAACCAGACAACTTCCCTCCGCATTTTCCACTATGTCCAATAATGATCCTATCACCCAATAAAAAGATTACAATTTGATAGGATCTTTAGAAGGAGCACACTGCTACACTGGGCCTGTACTTTCCAGTGATCGTGCAGTGTGAGGGGCCAGCTTAAGACCAGGAGGAAATTAATGCAGATATAGGATAGATCTCACGTTTCAAAGCATGTCCATTATTCCCATCCAAACTCGCAGGGACATCCTTGGACACGCTCCATTACACTATACACAGCAATACTATGGTCTACGGGTCTCCAAGTCAGTGACTCTCAGTCCCATAACCCATTCTGTGTTACAAGCTGCAGAAGAATCTGCTTTGTTGGTGGCACTGCTCCTACATGGACCAAGCATGGACTTTAAAAAAAATCTGTAGATAAAATAAGTCCCCCATCTGGTGCCAATTTAAATACAATTTTCCACAGTTCCTGACTGGCTGGAGAGAGAAAATAACCTTGTTTCAGAATACACACAATGTACACACACACACACCTTTCCCAGAGACAATCTTTGGGGTACGCAGGAAGAGGCTGCCATGTTGAAGATCCATCATTTCTCCCTTCAACTTGTCTTCAATTACATCAACCAGAGCAAGCTCATCGGCCAGGTCCTGGAGGGGAAGAGAGACTAAGGCTATGGGAGAAACTGATGGGTGCCATCACCATATATCTGGGGCAATTATATCCTGACATACTTATGTGCTCCTAACAAACTGACTCGCACCCCCCCTGCGGAGCCCATTACCAGACACTAAATCCCCAGCCTGAGAGTGTTATACACAACGTGCAGCAGCCCAGCGGCCTCCCCTCTGCTGGGCTTATACCGGGCTCCAGTTCTCACACAGAGCAGTGGCTTGGCCTAGTGCCTGTCTCCTAGCAACAGCCAATCAGAACAAAGGTGGGGCTCATTTCCCAGCATGTCACTAACCCGCAGCAGCTGAGGACCACCACACCGCCCGTTTGTGTGGTGGTTGACATCATTGGACGTTTCAGATTATGTCAAAACCACATTACCGGAATTGTCAAATCCGTGGCATATCTCAGCTTTAGACATGTTAAAAAGGAACGCCATCATCCAATTTAATTTGCCTACGGCATGAATTTAATAAATAAACCCCGTTGTTGCTGAAGCTGCAACAAAAAAAAATAAACTCCTGTACGACACAGCGAAAAAATATAGCAAAGATGTGACGGTGATAAATTAAACTATGAGCACAAAGTTATTTACACTACAATATATAGATTTAAAAAAAAGTTTCCAGTTGTCACAAATGGTGTGCATTGGCCAAGTGGCCTCTCGGTGGCAGTCAGTCCCAATTCTATAGATCTTTTCCCATAAGTATGTTTATGCGCCGAGTGATATAACCTGATTATTGTTATTGTGCCTTTGAGTGGGGTCTGGTAAATGCTCAGCCAATGTGAAACTTAAGCTGGGTACACACTGAGATACATTGGCTGATCAATTGATTGGCCAATGTATCTGCTGCCCGTCAGGCAGTGTGTACCCACGATATGTCGGTGAACGTCAGGGTTCAACGACATATCGCATTGGCTGTGCTGCACAGCCAATGGACAGATGTCTGCAGACCACCCATACGCACACAGCAGCAGCTGCAAGGAGAGGGGTGGGACACGCCCCCGGTCACCGGGACCTGCGGGCAGACACAGATGATAGTAGTTCAGTGTGTACGAACCACCATCATCTGCAGATAGATCTGTAGTGTGTACCCACCATTATACAAGAATTACTAATTTTTTCTGCCCATTGTCACAGATGAATTAATCAGGGTACATATGGCGCCTAGAGGTGCAGATAGTGATGTAATAGGGGCGCAGATGTATTAAGCTCTGGAAAGTGATAAATTGGAGAGTGATAAACTACCAGCCATTCAGCTCCTAACTCATGTCACAGGCTGTATTTGAAAAATGACAGTTAGGAGCTGATTTGTTGGTCATTTATCACTTCCCACAGCTTAATACATCTGCCCCAGGATTCTTAGGAAGTACTGACAACCGTTTCAGAAGTAATGATTAGTAATTAGATGGTCTGTATTTCCCATTAGTAATAGTAAATGGTCACACAATTGGAGAGTTTCACGCACTGTCAACTATGTTGCAAAGAATTGATAAGTCTCCACATAAGAGCTACATTAGTTTCATATGGATCTCATTGTTGCATGCTGAATGATGACCCTTAGGGTGGGTACACACTAGAACGATGGTCAGAGCAATTACCCTTCGCCCTGGACCTTGCAAGATTGCCGGTACACACTAGGAAGATTTAATGGGCGACGGAACAATCACTCGTTTCATTCTTTATTAAACTACGCAGCCCTGCATGAGACATTGTGTAATTGGCCAATCACAATATATTGCATGTGACACATGGAGTTTGCCCAATCGGACCAATACCGTGCAAGTGTGTACCCACCCTTAGATGCTCTAGTTGGATCTTAAGACAATCTGCTTTGTCAGTATAATTATTCCCCTCTGTATTCATCTCTATATTGCAAATAACACAATTCAGTTGTATCCCTTACGCGTTGGAACCAATGGGCCTGATTCGGAGGCAAGGCTGTTCCGCTGCGTCGCAGGAGCGATAATGCGCAAATGTTCATTTAGGCTTTCCCCTGGTACAGTAGCCTGCGTCTGAATGTGCAAGCGCTGACACGCCCACTTTCAGCGTCTCTATACGCCATCAACACTGCCGATGATTGGTGATTTGCCACCATTGCGCAAATCACTGCAGCTTCCCCGTCTGAACATTGTCTGGCGGCAGCAGTGCATCTGAGAACGCAGCCGCTGTCACCGGCAGTCCCGCAATACACGCCCATGAGATGGACAATATTTTGCATTCACTTCCAGCCACCTCCCAGTCCCAGGATGGCGCATCAGTCGGCCGCTCCATTTCAGATTACGTCTGACCCAATCGCAAGAGCACCTTTGTGCGCGCACTCATGGTAACACATACACGGTAATGGTCTTCTGGCGTTCTCTCGCATACGTAGTTTGGAATATTATATATATATTTATTTATTTAAGTTGCTTCACTGCGTCAGATATCAGCAGATGGGCAGCGCGTGCAACTCAGCGCAAGGGCAATGCGAGGGCAGATATAAGATGGGAGAGGATTTAGACTCCATTCTAGCACCCTGCACCTGTCACAGCCCGTGCAGTTCCTCTTTCCTGCCTGGGGTGTCACTCTGCTCTGGTGCTTCTAGCACACTCAGCTGATGTAAACAGCTGAGATACAGACCAGAGTGTGCTAGAAGCACCAGAGCAGAGTGACACCCCAGGCAGGAGAGAGGAACTGCACGGGCTGAGACAGGTGCATGGTGCTAGAATGAACGCTAGGATTGTATCGCTTGGAGGCCCCAAATCTAATGGGGCTCATCCATCAGCAATGGATTGCCGCAATCACGCAATGCTGCAACCCGGCATAGCAGAAATCCAACATGTTGGATTTTGCCAATTTGACGATCGCGATCAAAAAATGATCACGATCGTCAAATCGCCGACATTTAACATGGGTAATGTCTGCGATCCGGCGACAGATCGCAGAACATCGATGGTGGAAGGTCACCGTTTCCACACGGAAACGCCGGATTGGAAAAACCTGCCTCTGATGTATGGCCACCTTAACCCTGTGTAGGGTCCCATGTGCTCTTAATCTGGATTAGAATAACTGGGGCGATATTAAAGGCCATTATATGATAAGAAATGACTAATATTCACAAACTGTAAAACAACCTTCTATGATAATAGTGGTCTTGCACAAAAGACACTTTTTTAATTTTACGAAATAAAAAAAATATTAAAAAAAAAAAATCTGTAAAATTTCGAAACATTGTCTAAAAAAAAAATTAAAAAAAAGATAGATAACCTCACCTTCTGCAGGACGCTGATGGCACATGCCATGCCAACTGCCCCAACGCCGACTATGGTGACCTTGTTCTGAGAAGCGGGCGCCTCGCCCAGCACATTTTTGATCAGCTTCTCTTTCGTGCTCGCCATCTTGCTCTGCTGGAAGAAGCACAAAGTGACTGCATGGCTGTGCTAAAGCGTACAGCAATGTGTACATTAGCCCCCTGTCCTGTATCTGTAACCCAGCACTGTACAGGTCTGCTTAACGTCCTTAGTTGTGGCACAATCTAACACTGGACCTCATCACGTGACTTGTGCCCTGCAGATAATGAGCTCTGTACTGTACTACATTAGCGTCTCTAGGAGTCTTCAGTTAAATGGTTTTCTTTTTAGAGAAAGTATTTTATAGTTCCTCCTCTATTGTCCCTTCACTGTATTTTATTATCTATATTACTGAATACATAACACCCAACAGCTTCCAAAATCATGTACACGATCTACACCCCAACTGGTCACTGACTAGGAGATGAACATTTCACAGATGCATACAAGTGTCAGTCACAAAATCATTATTCCCCTATACATTAAGCCAGAGATTTTGCAACATAAAACTCGTGTGCGGCCTTTGGATAATACTGCATTTAGAGGACAGGACAGGCCTCCAGACAGTGGTATAGGACGGGAGTGCTGCTCGGTGCATGGGTATAAACCTCTCGTTATGCCAATTAAAGGTTGCAGGCGTTAAAGTATTTTAAGTTGGTTGATATTTTCATTTAGGAACATATGTGGCTGTACTGAATCTCATCCTGGAACGGTATACAGTCACAAAGGAGACAGTACTAGTGGTGTTATTTTTAGGTCAGGCTAAAATAGACAAGTATAAAGGCTGTCGACATTGGTGTTGACATTATGAACATGTCAAAAAAAATTCTGTCAACATTTTGCTCTGTCGACCTAATGTCCATATCATCCAGAACATGTCGACATTTTGGTGCCGACATTCTGAGGCCAACATCCCACGAGTCAGAAAGGAAAGTTATAATAGTTCTGTTGGGGATATAATCTACATATATGCATACGTATACATCCTGCCATAAAGCGATATGGCGGCTTTGTTGTGGGCACAGCAACCTTATCTGCTGGTGGATCTATTTGCACATAGCGTGCACCCCGAGATACGGGCCTGGGGCTTCCTGCAGCAGCCATTACCCGGCACTGTGGCACCTCTCCAAACACTAATGTATGCAACAGAAGAGGCAGGAGGAAGCACAGGTCAGCCAGCAGATAAGCACGTATGTACACAAGCCTTTACATGGCACAGTGCCTAGACGGCAAGGCAGTGCTCTATATCTGTGTCCTGGCTGAACCGAGGCCATAAACCATCCAGTGCGAGATAAATAATACTTTATGCCAGCACATTAGGACTCTGTGGGACGGTGTATTTTGAAATGGGAGGGACGCCAGCAAGTCAGCATACAAAAATAGGCATCAGTACATCCGCTAGGCCAAATCCTGGCTGCGGTTGCTTTGGTAACCAGGGAGGGGGACAGGAAAGCCCAAGGAGATACATTATTCCAAGCAATATAAAATAATAGATTCATGGGGCAGACTCCTTTTTTGATACAGAAGTCTATTTTAATTCTATTTATATATCTCTAGATGATTAGATCTACCCACACAGTCATAATTCTCCATATAAAGCTTCGTATGCGTGGCCTGTATAACCGAGCTACACAAGAACGCTCGCTTCCAGCACTTTCCGTTCCTCATGAATGGGCGGCTTTGCAGCGACAGACTTCTATCGCTAAATAACGTAATATCTCAGAAATAACTCTGCATGTCATGACACCGTGCGGCCATCTCAGCCAAATAACCACCGAGGATTACAGTATTATCACCTCCGGGAATGGAGGATGGTTTGTTCCTGCAATTACAACAACCAACAATGTACAATTTAAAAAAATAAAAAAAAAATAAATCAAAATTGTGCATATAAATGTTACTTTAAATATACTATGTTTGTATTTATATATTATACCAAAAGCAATGACCGGGCACAAGTGATTTCACGTAAGCAATGATAACCTGACGCTGGCACTTAATACATTAAAAGTCTGATTGCGTTTCCGTGTTGAGTGATGACATAATCCGTGTGCAGGAAGGATGGGGGGACGGGGGCTGGTACAGTTTGCACTGAAGGACTAAGTGATGGAGACACTAAAATGCATCTCTCCACCTCCAGTTTGTGGATATTGAGTGTGACAGATGAGCCAGCAGGACTATAAAATGGAGCCAGCTGTCATCTGTATGAGGTTTATGGCAAATCTGGAGCAAAATCAATCACTTCAGTACAGGTCACATCTCACGCTGCAAACGATGGTCTGTACCACGCAGAGGTCAGACGGCATGACCTTGGTGTGCGCCGGATGCAGGACGCAGGCTACATTATTAGGACATTAGAATATTTCTGCTGTAGAGCAACACTTGCATTTCTCCATCCTATGGTTTCTCCATTTAAAGCCAATCAGTAATTGATAATCAGCTCAGGGGGGCTTAGGCCTTAGTTCACCAAATGGTGATATTAAATGGTGTAATCTGCCCTCTGTCAAAACATAGGTTTATATGGCATTGCATCCCCATCCTCCTTTCAGCAAACTCGGATTAGGCAACCTATGGCTCAGGCCATGCTGAGACTTGTAGTTCCATCAATATACATTGGTTTACACATTAGATTACAGCCCCACCCTGGCTCTCCTGCCCTCCCTGGCTCATCTCCCACTGCTGGGGGTGCTCAGGATGCAGCAGGGTGAGGGGCTCTCACATGTTACTTTCCATCACTGACACTTCAACACATTAAAGCCAAGTTATAATTAAACAATCACTCAGGTCACACACGAGGCACATGCCAGGGGCAGTTACACACAGGGCACATACCTGGGACAGATACACAAATGACACACCCTGCATGGCACATACCAGGGGCAGACACACACATGGCACATACCAGCATGTCACATACCAGGGGCAGACACGCATGTCACATACCAGGGGCAGACACACACATGGCACATACCAGGGGCAGACACACACATGGCACATACCAGCATCATGGCACATACCAGGGGCACACACACATGTAACATGGCACATACCAGGGGCACACACACATGTAACATGGCACATACCAGGGGCACACACACATGTAACATGGCACATACCAGGGGCACACACACATGTAACATGGCACATACCAGGGGCACACACACATGTAACATGGCACATACCAGGGGCACACACACATATAACATGGCACATACCAGGGGCACACACACATGTAACATGGCACATACCAGGGGCACACACACATGTAACATAGCACATACCAGGGGTACACACACACACATGTAACATGGCACATACCAGGGGTACACACACACACATGTAATATGGCTGAGCAAACATGAGTTTCTGAATGGAGTTTAATTGATGGACTGTTCCAATATACTATCCAGCTCCATTATATATAGAAGTGCTGCCCCTAAATTACTAGTAATAGGTTACTGCAGCTGTAGAATACATGGTAACATGCATAAGTAATGAATGTATAATGCCGCTACAGGTGCAGGGCTCAGCACTGAGGGGTGAATGGGGTGTGCACAGGGTGCCCCCGGGTGGCAGCGTTGCTTTTACCTGTATCTCTGGTGCCCGGCCCGTTCTCCGATGCTGCAATAATAACCCGTGCGCGCAGGAGCCCCGGGAGGGAGACTACTTATATATCACCCTGTCATCTACGTCACTGCCTCATTAGCATAGAGCGGCGGACGTGCCCGGGAGCAGGCGCTGCGGTGGCGGATGAATCTCATAATGAGGGAATCGGCCGGGCTGGGGACTCTCTGGGGAGAGGACGGGACTGTTACTGTGCTGCTCACTCACTCATCATATATGGGGCAAAGAGAGTCTCTTATGGGGACACTAGTATCCAGGGGTGCAGATAAATACTGGATACAGAGAATATGTGTCACCTGATAGTGTCAGGTGGTCTCACCTGATAATATGAGGGGGTCCCTGAGCTGATAATATGAGGGGTCTCTGAGCTGATAATATGAGGTGGTCTCTGAGCTGACAATCTGAGGGGTCTCTGAGCTTAACATGAGGGGTCTCTGAGCTGATAACACGAGGGGTCCCTGAGCTGATAACACGAGGGGTCTCTGAGCTTAACATATGAGGGGTCTCTGAGCTGATAATATGAGGGGTCTCTGAGCTGATAATATGAGGGGTCTCTGAGCTGATAACACGAGGGGGTCTCTGAGCTGATAACACGAGGGGGTCTCTGAGCTGAAAACACGAGGGGGTTTTTGAGCTGATAACACGAGGGGTCTCTGAGCTGGTAATATTAGGGGGGGTCTCTGAGCTGATAATATGAGGGGGTCTCTGAGCTGATAACACAAGGGAGTCTTTGAGCTGATAACACGAGGGGTCTCTGAGCTGATAACACGAGGGGTCTCTGAGCTGATAACACAAGGGGTCTCTGAGCTGATAACACGAGGGGTCTCTGAGCTGATAACACGAGGGGTCTCTGTGTTGATAACATGAGGGGTCTCTGAGCTGACAACATGAGGGGGTCTCTGAGCTGACAATATGAGGGGGTCTCTGAGCTGACAATATAAGGGGGTCTCTGAGCTGATAATATGAGGGGTCTCTGAGCTGATAACACGAGGGGGTCTCTGAGCTGATAACACGAGGGGGTCTCTGAGCTGAAAACACGAGGGGGTTTTTGAGCTGATAACACGAGGGGTCTCTGAGCTGATAATATTAGGGGGGGTCTCTGAGCTGATAACACAAGGGAGTCTTTGAGCTGATAACACGAGGGGTCTCTGAGCTGATAACACGAGGGGTCTCTGAGCTGATAACACGAGGGGTCTCTGAGCTGATAACACGAGGGGTCTCTGAGCTGATAACACGAGGGGTCTCTGTGTTGACAACATGAGGGGTCTCTGAGCTGACAACATGAGGGGGTCTCTGAGCTGACAATATGAGGGGGTCTCTGAGCTGACAATATAAGGGGGTCTCTGAGCTGATAACACGAGGGGTCTCTGAGCTGATAACACGAGGGGTCTCTGAGCTGACAACACGAGGGGCTTCTGTGCTGATAATATCAGGGGGCATTGAGCTGTTAATATACTGTCTGGCGACTTGAAGCTAACCCACTGCATTGAGACTCAGCCACACAATGAAACCTGTTCTACCTTCTACATACATTGCAATAACCTTTATGAATATTTCATGTTGTGGCATCAGCCTGTTTCTCTAAATACGAAAGGCTTTATGTAATGTCTGGCAGTAGGAGATACAGCTGCAGTATTACAGGCACATTATGCAGACCAAATTCATTTTTAAACAATATCTGTATCTTATATATCTTGTACCTTCCTATTCCGTATCTGGCATAGGTTTTGCCACCGGAGGGTTGACCATTGATGGTCATCCTAATCTGGGGGTATATTTACTATGGTTCGATTTTGTGTTCCATATGATTTTGGTTAGATTTTTTATGAAGGGATTTACTAAAGGTCAAATCGAACAGAAATAGGAATTTGAAATAAAATCGAATTTCTGAAAAGCATTGAAGTTTTCACATAGAGGACATTAGGATCCCTTCATTTACTAACTGTAAATCGAATGAAAAACTAACTCAAACGCGAACTGCAAATCCCTAAATGAATAGAAGTACTTCACGCATTAGTTTTCAGCATGATCAGTTTGATTTCACACAGATACATGCATACATCAGTGAGATGCATGCATGTATCGTACTGTAAAAAGCTTGTAAAGAGTTAATGTTTTAAAAAAAAATTACATGGGGTCCCCTCTTAAAACAGAACCAGTCCCTGACTTTTCATAGCTAGTCCTGGTTGTGTAAGTACAGGGAAAAAATTGCGTATGGCTCCCCTGTACTTAGCACAACCAGCACCAGGCTCTGATCCGGTCCTGGTTCTGGAATTACAGGGGAAAAAATGCGTAGGGTTCCCCTGTAATTTCCACAACCAGAACAGGACACTTTCTAGCGGGGTGGTAATGTCACAGCCAGGTAAACCCTATCACCGGGTTCCCCAGCCGAAACATTACTCCTGACCGCTAGTCAGCCCAGGCCGGGGATCCTTTTTCTGTTCGATTTGGCCTTTAGTATATCCCTTCATAAAAAATTGAACAGAAAACAAAATCGAACTATAGTAAATATACCCCCTGGTGTCCTTCCCACTGATAGCAGTTATATGGGACCTATCTGCAGGACCGAATGCTGAAGGTGGAGACCGTCACATAAATCCATTCATGCTGGATCTTTCAGACACAGTGACATCAGTAAAATGGTGCAACCTGGACTGGCCCATCTTCATAGCCAGCAGGCAGCGGCCAAAGTGATGGTCTGTCCCCAGATTTCAGTCCTCAGGCTCAGGTTCAGAAATTGGGGCTCAGGTGCAGAAATCTAGGGTTCCATTTATGGGAGAAACACTTCACTATTGGCCGGGGTGGTGGGACAGGTTTAATAACAAGGTGCACAGTGCTACCTCGAAGGGCCTTATTTGGAGCTGCACGCAATGCTGACGGTCACAGTTGAGCTAATATTTGGTAGTACGCAAGGGTGAAAATCCCTCAAATTCAGACAATATCAGGGATGTCTTGGAGAACTACCGGAGTTCCTGGGTGGTTACTGGGAGGTGTCTTATGCGGGGTACACACTGCAGCGAGGCACTGGCTGGCCGACTGTCCCGCTGACCGAGCCCCATTTGGTGAGCATAGACACTTAACAATCGGCCGCTAGGTATGTCTGGCCACAACAACGTTGTTCACAGATACATGGTGTGTACGCACCCACAGATGCTCTGTCCGATATATCATACGATGTGTACCCAGAATTAGCGCACGCACCAAGATAGTCCATCTTAGTGCATGTTATGGGAGTGTTGCGGGCGTTTCGGGGAAAGAAGGCCATTCCTCGGATGGAGAACTGCTCCTGCCATAGGCCGGTGTACATTCCCATCTAAAAACGCACCAATCAGTATTTTAGATAATACAACTGCAACTGCGTCCTTTTCCGCAGAGTGAATGCGACTTTATGCTAATCCACCGCTGTGCATATTAAGATGTACCATCAGTTGCTCCATCCGACGCCCATTGAGTATTGCACAAGCCTTATGGAGATTATACAGCAGGACATGGCTGCCGGTGTCAGTTCAACTGCGTCTTTAGAGGCTGTCGCTGATCACGACACGCCCGTGTTTGGCTAGCCACCCCCTTATTACCTCCCAGGAACGCCCACGGAAATCCCCAGCTCTGGCGTCCATATTCAGTTTACGTCTCCCGATGGTAACCATCTGGAGACACTGCCACAGTGCGACTCGTATGGGCAGCGGGCGTCTCTGTACGAATACCATCGGCTGCTGCATTAGCATACAGGCGCAGTCGTGCTGTAGCAAATGACGCAATCACGGCAGCAATAGAGTGCACCCCTGAATCAGGCCGATTGTGAAAGTCCCCCACTGAATGAAAAGTAGGACGGGAGGCTCGGGACCGAATGGTTGCCTGGCCTCCGACATCAAATCAAGTGATGCGATGGCTATTAGCTGTCACATCAAAGCCATTTAGCAGTATAGCCATCGATGGTTACTATGTGCGCATGCGCAGAAGCAGCTGGAGCTTCACAAATAAGCTGAGCTGCAGACACACTTTTGGGTTCCCGCAGCTGCATACAGTGCATCCGGGAAAGTATTCACTACGCTTCACTTTTTCCACATTTTGTTATGTTACAGCCTTATTCCAAAATGGAATAAATTCATTTTTCTCCTCAAAACTCTACGCACAAAGGGTCTCATTCAGACCCACTCGCAAGTGAGTCGATGGATGTGCGCATCGTGTGTGTATGCAGCATAAAGGTGCGTACACACACAACGATGTAAGTAATGAACGATTTTTGTTCAGTTTTTCACTTGAAAAAGTGAATGAAAATCATTTTACAAAGTAGTTGGTTTTACTTTACATAATAAACGATTTTCTGTGTGTTGAAGGAAAAATGTTGCAACTTCTAATGAAAATCGTTCAGTTGGCCAGCCTGACTAAACTACAATCGACAAACGTGAACGCGCATGAACGATAATCATTCATCGGTTATCGTTTTACAATGAATGATTTTTGGAACGATTGAACAATAACGACGTCGTTATAGTTAAATTTTTCAAAAAATCGTGTGTGTACGCACCTTTAGAAATAACATGTACATAAGTATTCACTGCCTTTGCCATGAAGCTCAAAATTGAGCTCAAGTGTATCCTGTTTCCACTGATCATCCTTGAGATGTCCCTACAGCTTAATTGGAGTCCACCTGTGGTAAATTCAGTTAATTGGACATGATTTTGAAAGGCATACACCTGTCTATATAAGGTCCCACACTTGACAGTGCATGTCAGAGCACAAACCAAGCATGAAGTCCAAGGAACTGTCTGTAGACCTCCGAGACAGGATTGTCTTGAGGCACAAATCTGGGGAAGGGTACAGAAAAATATCTGCTGCTTTGAAGGTCCCAATGAGCACAGTAGCCTCCATCATCCGTAAATGGAAGAAGTTCGGAACCACCAGGACTCTTCCTAGAGTTGGCTGGCCGTGTAAACTGAGCGATCAGTGGAGAAGGGCCCTAGTCAGGGAGGTGACCAAGAACCCAATAGTCACTCTGTCAGAGCTACAGTATTCCTCTGTGGAGAGAGGAGAACCTTCCAGAAGGACAACCATCTCTGCAGCAATCCACCAATCAGGCCTGTATGGTAGAGTGGCCAGACGGAAGCCACTCCTTAGTAAAAAGCACATGGCAGCCCGCCTGGAGTTTGGCAAAATGCACCTGAAGGACTCTCAGACCATGATGAGACAAAGCTTGAACTCTTTGGCGTGAATGCCAGGCGTTATGTTTGGAGGAAACCAGGCACCGCTCATCACCAGGCCAATAACATCCTTACAGTGAAGCATGGTGTTAGCAGCATCATGCTGTGGGGATGTTTTTCAGTGGCAGGAACTGGGAGACTAGTCAGGATAGAGGGAAAGATGAATGCAGCAATGTACAGAGACATCCTGGATGAAAACCTGCTCCAGAGCGCTCTTGACCTGAGGCGATGGTTCATCTTTCAGCAGGACAATGACCCTACGTAAACAGCCAAGATATCAAAGGAGTGGATTCAGGACAACTCTGTGAATGTCCTTGAGTGGCCCAGCCAGAGCCCAGACTTGAATCAGATTGAACATCTCTGGAGAGATCTGAAAATGGCCGTGCACCAATGCTTCCCATCCAAACTGATGGAGTTTGAGAGGTGCTGCAAAGCGGAATGGGCGAAACTGCCCAAAGATAGGTGTGCCAAGCTTGTGGCATCATATTCAAAAAGACTTGAGGCTGTAATTGCTGCCAAAGGTGCATCCACATGTACATAAGTATTCACAGCCTTTGCACAATACTTTGTTGTATTGTGCAAAGGCTGTGAATACTTATGTACATGTGATTTCTTATTTATTTATTTTTTATTAAATTTGCAAAAAACTTTTTACACGTTATCATTATGGGGTATTGTGTGTAGAATTTTGAGGAGAAAAATGAATTTATTCCATTTTGGAATAAGGCTGTAACATAACAAAATGTGGAAAAAGTGAAGCGTAGTGAATACTTTCCAGATGCACTGTACTATCCTGTCAGCCATCGCATGGGCATCGGAAAGTTGCACCTGATAGCTGGTAACCATCGGAAACCACAATTTGCTAGAAAAAGTATTTCTATGGGTGCAGGAACATAGATGGTTGCTAACCATCGAATTCCAATGTCCATCCCTAATGAAGAGAGGAGTGTGGGCCTGATTCAGCAAGGAACGAAGTTGCTAATATGCACGCAATCTGTCGATTACTGCGCATCCGTATGCATCACAGTGCGCTAACCTGCCACTGTGATCGCAGTGACTACGCAGACCCATCGCAGAGTGATTGACAGGAAGTGCCGTTTGTGGGTGGTGACGGGGTGTTGTCGGCGAAACACAGACGTGCCCGTGCATTTGAACGCCATTGCAGAGGTGCGCATAAATTATCCACTGCGGTGCCATACGCAGCCTGAGGCCTCATGGCGTGCGATGAAGTTAGTAATTCCAGAGCTTGTACAACTGTGCTTGAGGCTGCGATGGTGCTAGATTGTACCGATGTTTTCGCAGTCTTGCGAAACATTACGGATGTGTGTAAGGTAATGTGGGCGTCCTTATGTACTGCAGCGGCGGCATTGCGATCGTAATTGCTATTGCTTTCGCATCTGTGTTCCTTGCTGAATCGGGCTCTGTGTGAGGTGAGGTTCCAGGTCAGGATACCATGCAATGCAGTATATACAATATAAGACAAGCCCTAGGTCACTTACTGCATGCACAAATGGAAGTCTGTTTCTTTTGTTTCATACTAGCTCATGTGTATATAAGACGCTGTAAGGCTCATTCTGTTATTACTGTAAGTGAGGAAGTGACAGTGTAGAAACTCCATAACTAACAATGTGCTTCATCATTTCCTATAGTTACAGCCACAGCAAAGCCTGTTTCATCATCCAGGATTATGTGATACAGTAATGAAGCTATGGGCAGGATCAGTAACAGTGAGCCCGGGAATACAAGGTGCAATCCTGAATGTACGAGTGTTATCTAGATGAGGTTATAATAAAGACATAAAAAATATGAGATATGGTAAGAACTTACCTTTGTTATCTCTATTTCTACAAAGTCCATAGGGTTCCACAGGATACCTTGGGGTATAGGTGATGACGTCAGGCATCGGGCACCATAGAGTTAAGTTTTCAGCCTCCCAGGATGCATCAGGGTCCCCCTACTATACCCCGCCCCTGAGCCAAGGCATCTCAGTTACGTACCAAGCCATAGGTCGGAGGAGGAGAAGAAGAGAGAGAAGAAAGATCTGGACACACACAAGAATCACATTCTCACCAGAGGGAGACGGAAAAACCGGTGACCAGAGTAAAGCCCATCTGCAGCACAGGTGCGACAGGGCAGGAGACCTGTGGAAACCTATGGACTTCGTAGAAATAGAAATAACAAAGGTAAGTTCTTACCATATGTCATATTTTCTACATCAGGGTCCATAGGGTATCCACAGGATACCTTGGGGATGTCCCAAAGCAGCATCCTTTAAGGGTGGGGACACTCCTGTGCTGAAAGGAGAATCCGCCACCCGAAAGAAGCATCCTGAGAGGCAAAGGTGCCAAAAGCGTAATACCTCACAAAGGTATGGACAGAGGACCACGTGGCGCCTTGCAGATCTGGACTGCAGAGGCACCACGTCGAGCTGCCCACGAAGGACCCACAGACCTAGTAGAATGAGCCCTCACAGAGGATGGAACCGGAAGGCCTTCATGAAGATAAGCTTCTGAAATTGCCATACGAATCCAACCTGCCAAAGTTTGCTTTGAAGCAGGCCGACCCTTTTTACGGAAGCCATAGAGGACAAACAAGGCGTCCGACTTCCTAAACGAAAAAGTGCAGTCAACATAAATCCTTAAGAAAGATCAGGTGAATTAAATGCCGGCACAACGATTTCCTTGTTGATGTGGAAACTTGATACCACTTTAGGAAGGAATCCAGGACGAGTGCGAAGCACCGCCCTGTTCCTATGAAAAATCAGAAAAGGGGGTCTACAGGAGAGAGCCCCTAAGTCAGAAACACGTCAGGCCGAAGCAATGGCCAGAAGGAATATCGTTTTAGCTGTAAGCCATTTAAGGTCCACTGAGCCCAGTGGTTCAAACGGTGGTCCCTGGAGAGCTCTCAGGACCACAGCCAAATCCCAAGGAGCCACCGGTGGAACAAAAGGGGGCTGAATGCGCAGAACACCTTGCATAAAGGTGCGTACATCAGGGAGCGCAGCAATTTTACGATGAAACCAGACTGACAGGGCAGACACCTGCACCTTCAGGGAAGCAAAGCGAAGCCCATGGTCTAGGCCAGCCTGTAGGAAAGCCAACACTCTAGACAAGTGGAAATCCCGAGAAGCATAACCTCTAGGTCGACACCACTGGAAGAATGTATGCCACACGCGATGGTAGATTCTTGCAGAGGATGGCTTCCGAGCTCTTAGCATGGTTTGCACCACAGAGCCGGAAAACCCCCTGGACCTTAACATGGCCGTCTCAACAGCCACGCCGTCAAAGACGGCCGAGTCAGGTCCGGGTGAAGACAAGGACCCTGTGACAGCAGGTCCAGCCGTAGTGGTAACCTCAGAGGAATGTCTAATGATAGACTTTGGAGGTTCGAGGACCAGTGCCATCTGGGCCACTCGGGAGCTATCAACAGGAGCGTACCTCCTTCCTGTTTAAATTTCCAGATTACCCGCGGAAGAAGGGAAAACGGAGGGAAGAGGTAGGCAAACTGGAACGTCCACTGGACGGACAGAGCATCTACTAGAGACGCCTTTTCGTACACCGGCATCTTGTTGTTGTGCCGGGACGCCATGAGGTCTATCTCTGGAAGACCCCACGTGTCCACCAGAAGTTCAAAGACGTCCTGGTGCAAAGACCATTCTCTCCAGGATGCACGTCCTGCCGGCTGAGAAAATCCGCTTTCCAGTTGAGGACTCCCAGGATGAACACCGCTGATATAGCCGGGAGATCGCGCTCCGCCCAGACCAGGATGCGGGACACTTCTGCGAGTGCTGCCCGACTTCGGGTTCCTCCTTGTCGATTTAGGTAGGCCACGTTGGTGGCGTTGTCCGACTGGACCTGCACAGGGTGACCTTGGAAAACCTGATGTGCCTGCTGGAGAGCATTGAACACCGCTCGGAGTTCCAAAATGTTTATTGGAAGCTCCGTTTCTGGCTGAATCCACCTGCCCTGGAACAAGTGTGGACCCATGACAGCTCTCCAGCCCCGGAGACTGGCGTCTTGTTAACAGGACCCAGTTCGCCACCCAAAATGGGCGACCCTTGGTGCGGTGGGTCGTCTGCAACCACCAGCCTAGAGACAGGCGAACCTCCGGAGTGAGCACCATCGTCTGGGACTTTAGACTCTGAGGCAGTCCATTCCATTTGGACAGGATCAATTGCTGCAGAGGTCTGGAGTGAAACTGGGCATATTCCACCATGTCGAATACTGACACCATGGAGCCCAGTAACCGCATTGCCGAGTGCACAGACACTCGGCGACCCTGCAGACAACTGCGCACTCTCAACTGCAAAGCAGAGATCTTTTCCTCCGTCACAAAGATCCGCTGCTGCCGGGAGTCCAACAAGGCCCCGAGGTGCAGGATCCTCTGAGACGGGGTCAGGGTGGACTTTTGCCAGTTTATCAACCAGCCATGATGCTGCAGTACTGCAATTGTCAGTTCCAGATGGCTTAGAAGGAGCTCTGGAGACCCTGCCAACAACAGAATGTCATCCAGATATTATAACAGGCGGACTCCCTGCGTCTGCAGGTGAGGCGCCATGACCTTGGTGAACACTCGTGGTGCTGTCGCCAGGCCAAAAGGCAACGCCCGGAACTGGAAATGTTCGTTGCGGATTGCAAACCTGAGGAACTGCTGATGGCACAAAAAAATAGGGAAATGCAGGTAAGTGTCCTGGATGTCCAATGACACCATGTAATCCCCAAGTTCCAGCGCCAGAATAATGGACCGTAGGGTTTCCATTCGAAACCGGGGCACCCTCAAGGACTTGTTGAGGGCCTTGAGGTTGAGTATTGGACGGTAAGACGATTTGGGTTACTGCACCAAAAATAGATTGGAATAGAAACCCTGGCCCCTCTGGGAGAATGGAACAGGCACTATAACTCCAGCCTGGAGCATAGTGTGCAAAACCTTCCGCAGATCTAAGGCTTTGTTCCGGTCTAATGGAAGGCCTGTGATGAAGAACCAGGATGGGGCCCTGTGCCGAAAGGAGAGGGCATACCCGTGAGAAACCACCTTGTGAACCCAAGTGTCCTTCGTAGTTATCGACCAACACTGGGCGATCTGAAGCAGGCGGCCTCCCACTTTGGGATCCCCCAAAGGGAGGCCCGGACCGTCAGGCCGCAGGTTTGTCATCTGACTTAGAGGCCGGACGTCTGGTATTCCAGGCCTGTTTCCTGGGCTTGGCCGATTTCTTGGGCCCAGCCTGTTGTGGAAAAGACTGTGCTTTAGGCCTACCCTGAGCCCTGTAAGGCCGAAAGGATGACATACCAGAACCTGAAGGGACCGTAGCAGACGGGAGACATGTAGATTTGGCTGCTGCCAGCATAGCTACTATTTTGTCCAGATCCGGACCAAATAGGACTTCTCCATTAAAAGGCAAACATTCTAGGCCCTGTTTGGAATCAGCACCCGCTTTCCAAGATCGTAACCATAAGGTGCGACGAGCAGCAACCACTGCAGAAGATATCCTAGAGGTGAGGATACTGATATCCAAGGCCGCTTCATTGATGTAAGTGGCCGAGTCCCGGAGATTGCCCACCAACTCGGCCTGTTCTGTCGAACAGTCAGAGTCCAAAGACGCCTCCAAACTATCAGCCCAGCGCTCCATAGCTCTGGCTACCCAACACACGGCCATAGCCGGTCTGGACGCCCCCCCCCCCCCCCGCAAGGGAATAAATGCACTTAAGGCAGATTTCCACCTTGCAGTCCATAGCATCCTTCAAGGAGGACATGGAAGGCATGGGCAAAGTGGCACTTCTGACTAGGCGTGTCACATGAGAATCCACCTGCGGAGGGGATTCCCACTTAGAAAAATAATTGTCTGCAAACGGATAAGCTACGGCTAAGCGCCTCTGAGGCTGATACCGTTTTCCGGGATGTTTCCACGCCTCCTCTAAATAATCTACTAACTGACCAGGAAGAGGAAACACTGTGGTGTCACCCTTAATATCCTTGAAAAAGGCATATTTGGATTTGGCCACCGGAGGATCATCATCCTCAATAACTAAAGCCGTGCGGACTGCCCGAATAAGACCAGGAATATATACCTTGGACTTAGCCTCCGACTCTTTAGTACGGAGAGGTTCTTGGTCAGATAGATCCAGAATCTCCCCATCATCGGACGTCACGTCGTCATCCTCATAAGGAGCAGACAGAGACGCAACTGGCCGCTTATGTGGCCGCAACACAGACTCCCCCTGTAAAACATCCGACAAATGCTGTACCGAATTTGTCAGAGAATTAACCCACGCAGGCTCATGTGAAACCTGGGGAGGGGAAATAGGGAGACTGTGGGGTACCATCAGCTGTCTCGGGAACCCCTACATGGGTGACGACACCACTGACTGCTGGGACAATCCCATCTGGGTAAACGCAGGTGGCGGAGCTAGCTGGCCCACTAGGGTTGTGAGCACCTTGGCGAAACAAGCCCAGGGAGGTTCCTGTACCGGAGCTGTGACAGTAATTGGTCGCGCCAATAAATAACACTGCCGACATAGCCCCTCCGCGTTACCATCCCCCTCCGCTATTGGTGCACTGCACTTAGTACACATAAGCTGGAGAGGAAAATCACTGATGGAAAGTATGTGACCCCTCTCACTGATACGTTAGCAGAGTAATAGCAGGGACAGTAAAATGGCCGACAGTAGAAAGTGAAAGTACAGGCAGCAGCGCTAGCAGAAGTCACATACAAAGCAGAAGAAATTAATCCCTGCACTATCAGCGCTGTTTCTCAACTACACAGACACAGAGCCTGGTAGGACACAGCGCTGCACACACTGACCTTTAGCCAAACGGAGGAGAGGTATGCCGGGGGACCTAGACCGCGATGCCACCGTCAGCAGCGTTCACCATGCTTCACAAAGATGGCCACCGAGGAGCAGAGAGGAGGCCGGCCTGGGGGAGGAGTGCTGCCACAGGACCAATCGGCAGGTGCAGAGAGGGCTGTGTGCGGCAGGGGAGGTGCCAGCTGTATACAGGGAAGGCGCGCTCCCCTGGCATGCAATTAACCCCCGGGACACCGCAGCGCTTGTCGCTCAGCTGCGGCCCGCTGTCCCAGGGGTATAGTGGAAGCGCAGGTTAGTTACCTGGCTCCACGCTGCAGCCAGTACCCAGGGAGCCCCCTGTCTGGGGACTGTGGACCATGTTCTCAGCGGGGACCCACCGCGGGACCCCCGCTGCTTACCTACTCCCCTTGAATCCGGCCATGGTCCGAAGCATCTGGGGTCACCGCTAAGCCGTGACCCCAGATGCTTACCAGCATCCCCAGATCAGTACCGGCGTTCTAGTACCGGCGGGGTGTAGGGGAGACGGCATGGACGTCAGCAGTGACTGTCCATGCTGTACTCCCAGATGTGCAGTCACAGCTGCCTTGAAAGAAAACTTCAGGGGCTAATTTTAGCCCCCTGTCTAAACATGTGCTCCGACTCTGAGCCGGGCACCAACGAAATTGAGATGCCTTGGCTCGGGGGCGGGGTATAGGAGGGGGACCCTGATGCATCCTGGGAGGCTGAAAACTTAACTCTATGGTGCCCGATGCCTGACGTCATCACCTATACCCCAAGTGGATACCCTATGGATCCTGATGTGGAAATCAGTATATAACTATAATATATCTATATATATATACATCTATCTATATATATATATATATATATATATATATATATATATGAAACTATTCTTTTTGCCCACTGTCTCCTTCACCGCTGGTCCCCTCCAACCTCTCTGATCTCTGTACTCGCCGTTCCCCTTGGAGGGTGATATAAAAGATTGACAAGGACAAAAGGTTGATTGGTTTAAGTGGTCGATACACAAATGATCAACAAATTTTTTTTTATTTAACCCTAATATTAACCCTCCCACTAGTGCCTTAGCCTAACCCTAGCCCTCCCCAAGTGCCCAACCCTAATCGTCCCCTCCGGCAGCCTAACCCTCACCTTAACCTTAATCTTAAAATGTAAAAAAAAAAACATTAAAAGAAATGTGTTGATCATTTGTCTGTCGCCCATTTAAACCTGTCGACCTTCTGCAGTCGATTTTTTGTCAGTCGACCTCACGTCCCTGCCGACCCATAGCATTTTGACCATCTGATGTCGACCAATTGACTGTCAACCTATTCATAGTCGACCTTTATCCGCATACGGCTTCCTTTAATGTCCACAAGCAGTTATACCAATTAGAAAATAATTAAGCACATTACCTCCATCGTATCACTCTCCAACCCCTCAGCACTTTCACAGAAATCACTTCTTTCATTTACCAAATCACAGTCACAAATGTCACTATCTATACATTAATCCTACACATTTTCTATAGGAAGTAAAATAATAACAGGAAGTACACTAACACCTGCCCGCATCTCAGTGTCACATGTTATTCATTCCATAAATAAAATAAAAATTATTTTCTTTCATTATTATTTTGACTTGAAAGGAAATGAATGAAAAGTAAGTTCTGTCGTCATAAATCTATACATTATACTCATGTGGTTGTTGTAAATTCCGTACGGGTGAATAATAACATAAGTGTTCACACCCCCACTGCGAGATTATTACACTATTCTCTTAGCTGTAATCCTGTATATCACTAAGTAACATTCAGACAGATCCTCTTTATGTTCCCACAACAGGACGTCAGCCTTAATGATTCATTTAGTGTTCTGCAGTGAGCGTGCGGCAGTGAGCGTGCGGCAGTGAGCGTGTTGCAGTGAGTGTGCTGCAGTGAATGTGCGGCAGTGAGTGTGCTGCAGTGAGTGTGCGGCAGTGAGTGTGCTGCAGTAAATGTTCTGTAGTGAGTGTGCGGCAGTGAGTGTGCTGCAGTGAGTGTGCGGCAGTGAGTGTGCTGCAGTGAGTGTGCTGCAGTGAATGTGCTGCAGTGAATGCGGCAGTGAGCGTGCGGCAGTGAGCGTGCGGCAGTGAGTGTGCAGCAGTGAGTGTGCTGCAGTGAGTGTGCTGCAGTGAGTGTTCTGTAGTGAATGTGCGGCAGTGAGTGTGCGGCAGTGAGTGTGCTGCAGTGAGTGTGCGGCAGTGAATGTTCTGCAGTGAGATCACACTACTGTATACTGCCTGAGATTATGCTGCTGTATACTGCCTGAGATCACACTGCTGTACACTGCCTGAGGTCACGCTGCTGTATACCGCCTGAGGTCACACTACTGTATACCGCCTGAGATCACACTACTGTATACCGCCTGAGATCACACTACTGTATACTGCCTGAGATCACACTACTGTATACTGCCTGAGGTCACACTACTGTATACTGCCTGAGATCACGCGGCTGTATACTGCCTGAGGTCACACTACTGTATACTGCCTGAGATCACACTACTGTATACTGCCTGAGATCACACTACTGAACACTGCCTGAGGTCACACTACTGTACACTGCCTGAGGTCACACTACTGTATACCGCCTGAGGTCACACTACTGTATACCGCCTGAGGTCACACTACTGTATACCGCCTGAGATCACACTACTGTATACCGCCTGAGGTCACACTACTGTATACCGCCTGAGGTCATACTACTGTATACCGCCTGAGGTCACACTACTGTATACCGCCTGAGGTCACACTACTGTATACCGCCTGAGATCACACTACTGTATACCGCCTGAGGTCACACTACTGTATACCGCCTGAGATCACACTACTGTATACCGCCTGAGGTCACACTACTGTATACCGCCTGAGGTCATACTACTGTATACCGCCTGAGGTCACACTACTGTATACCGCCTGAGATCACACTACTGTATACTGCCTGAGATCACACTACTGTATACTGCCTGAGATCACACTACTGTATACTGCCTGAGCTCATACTACTGTATACTGCCTGAGATCACACTACTGTATACTGCCTGAGGTCACACTACTGTATACCGGCTGAGGTCACACTACTGTATACCGCCTGAGGTCACAATACTGTATACCGCCTGAGAGATCACACTACTGTATACCGCCTGAGGTCACACTACTGTATACCGCCTGAGGTCACACTACTGTATACCGCCTGAGATCACACTACTGTATACTGCCTGAGCTCATACTACTGTATACCGCACTGCTATATACTGCCTGAGATAATATACCGCCTGAGATCACACTACTGTATACTGCCTGAGATCACACTACTGTATACTGCCTGAGATCACACTGCTGTATACTGCATGAGATCACACTATTGTATACTGCCTGAGCTCATACTACTGTATACTGCCTGAGATCACACTACTGTATACTGCCTGAGGTCACACTACTGTATACCGGCTGAGGTCACACTACTGTATACCGCCTGAGGTCACACTACTGTATACCGCCTGAGAGATCACACTACTGTATACCGCCTGAGAGATCACACTACTGTATACCGCCTGAGGTCACACTACTGTATACCGCCTGAGATCACACTACTGTATACCGCCTGAGGTCACACTACTGTATACGGCCTGAGAGATCACACTACTGTATACCGCCTGAGGTCACACTACTGTATACCGCCTGAGATCACACTACTGTATACCGCCTGAGATCATACTACTGTATACTGCCTGAGATCATACTACTGTATGCCGCCTGAGGTCACACTACTGTATACCGCCTGAGATCACACTATTGTATACCGCCTGAGATCATACTACTGTATACTGCCTGAGATCATACTACTGTATACTGCATGAGATCACACTGCTGTACTGCCTGAGATCACACTACTGTATACCGCCTGAGCTCACACTACTGTATACCGCCTGAGATCATACTACTGTATACCGCCTGAGATCACACTACTGTATACCGCCTGAGATCACACTACTGTACCGCCAGAGATCACACTACTGTATACCGCCTGAGATCACACTACTGTACCGCCAGAGATCACACTACTGTATACTGCCTGAGATCATACTACTGTATACTGCCTGAGATCACACTACTGTATACTGCCTGAGATCACACTACTGTATACTGCCTGAGATCACACTACTGTATACCGCCTGATTTCATACTGTACTGTAAGATAAAGGGAAATAATCCAACTTTAGTCAAACATTATTTGTGGTTCTGGAATATGACTAAACGCAGAGCAAAGCACGGAACTAATGTGAACAGTGTCCTGCTATGGAGACATTGTCAGTATGAATGGTTGTGCTTTGGGTACAAACTATAATCTGCTCACTCCAGCTCATGTCTCTAAACTGGAATGAGGGTGCTGTACGGCTGGTGGCCTCAGGAAGGTCAGACACTCAAGGTTATACGGGAGGCTCTGGTGCCAAATGAGAAATGTCACTGACTGGCTGCTGTACCTCCATGCAGCACTTTTAGCTCTCGCTGAAGGAGTTTATCCTTTCCTTGACCTGGAATCTGAACTTACGTACTCCAGTTTTGCAAAGACTTCTCCACCCATTCAATGTGCTTCTCTATAGAAATATTGGTGCCCTGTCCCGGCTGGAGCAGCTGTATGATTTTGAGTTGAGCATAAAGATGACCCGTTTGTGCACGAGTAAAGATGCATCTGTACACCTGTGTCGCCACATTGGCAATTTTGAGTTTGACATATCCATACCTACCCATATTTTGAAGCTGAAATACAAGATCCTGCGCATGCTCGAAAAGGGTGTGTGGCCTTGCAACCCCCATTTTTAGCACTCTGGGAGCCAGTGATGTGTGGTGAGGTCAATGGATGGGGAGGCACACATGGAGATAGGTCTGTGTGCTCAGAGCCTGTCTCACCCCTTACTCACTGTAACTCTCCCCTCACTACACTAAGCTTCAGTGTCCTGTGTCTTCTCTTGCTACTCTGATCTCTAATCACTGCAGTGCACTTCCTGATCACATCACACATCCAGGGTGTCCATCAGTGCTCAAGGCATGCCCCCATAGTCAGAGGCATGCCTCTATTAGCTCTCTTTCTGTGCAGCTTACTGCCTGTGGTGTGGCCCCTCCCCCAGCCATATTATCGATTGGATACAGGATTTAACTTGGAGTTTGAACATCTGTATGTATAGTTTAATAATCATCATCATCAGGGAAACAGCCTATACTTCATGTAAATTAAACACCTGGAAACATATTGGCGCTTATATCCAACTTGTTGGATGAGGTGCACTCTGGCACTGCCTCAGTCCATAGGTAAGCAGACAGGCTGATCCGGCTGTCTCTAGGACCTGCGAGAGCACAGTCAGGAGGCCCTACCACCGAAATGTGCAACGTTCCTGTGCTTCTTTTGCCCTGGCATCTTTTCTGAGTGGCTGAGCCTCCCTGTGGTTCCTAGCAGTATCAGCATTTTGGGCTGTTGCAAATACACTATATTACCACCAGTATATTAGGGGCATTACCGCTACAACCCACTGGTGTACACCTAGATGCCTGAGACACACGAAAAGGTCCAGCAATAATCCAAAGAGCTTGAAACTGCTTCTACTGTATCACAGCTGTATCCCTGAGTTATTTGCTTCCTGCTGTTTCTACCAGGTTCAATAAACCTAAGAATTGGTTAAGTTATATCACGTGTGAACCAATCGCCACCAGCATCTGACCCCATCACAAACACTGGCCAAGTGTATCACCAGCCTGGTTACCAAGCTAGCTGGGACAAACAATCGGTCACACACACTGCTACGTATTACATCACAACGCTACTCTGCTAACACACCCTGCTAATAGTTTGCGGGAGAGATAGGGTGCAGGAGCGTCACGTGCAGGAGGACAGGGCCGTAGATAGGGTAGTGCGGCCAGTGCTATCGCACAGGGCACCACAGCTCAGGGGGCGCTGTTCAGGCCTGTCAAATGTCTGTTTATTATCATTCTCACTTGTAGCTTCCTCTTATTTCATCCCGAGCATCTCCTGGCCTCCCCTATCTCTTCCCTGGCCCTTCCCCATGAGGCCATTCCCCTTTTTTGGGTGCATTATGTCCCTTTGAAAAATGAGGGGGGCGCTAATGCTCTTTCTGGCACAGGGCACCAAAAAGTCTAGTTACGGCTCTGCAGGAGGATGTAGCAATATTCTGCTAATACAACTCTGTATAGCCACAAGTACATCAATATGCCCCTGCAGAGGCCAATTATGCCCCATCATTTGCAAGTGGAGATGTGATGGATACGTATATGACGCTGCACCGCTTGGTTCCGTAGCATTCGCAGTGATAAATAGGTGTATGTGCTACTCAGCCTGAGGTGCTTGGTGTCACATCTCATTATTCTAGTTTTCCTGTAATATCCTCACAGTAAATGCAGCTATTTGTGTGCTTACCCAGTATAAAGTGTGTGCTTACCCAGTATAAAATGTGTGCTTACCCAATATAAAGTGTGCGCTTACCCAGTATAAAATGTGTGCTTACCCAATATAAAGTGTGTGCTTACCCAGTATAAAATGTGTGCTTACCCAATATAAAGTGTGCGCTTACCCAGTATAAAATGTGTGCTTACCCAATATAAAGTGTGTGCTTACCCAGTATAAAATGTGTGCTTACCCAATATAAAGTGTGTGCTTACCCAGTATAATATGTGTGCTTACCCAATATAAAGTGTGCGCTTACCCAGTATAAAATGTGTGCTTACCCAGTATAAAACATGTGCTTACCCAATATAAAGTGTGTGCTTACCCAGTTTAAAATGTGCGCTTACCCAATATAAAATGTGTGCTTACCCAGTATAAAATGTGTGCTTACCTAGTATATAATGTGTGCTTACCCAATATAAAATGTGTGCTTACCCAGTATAAAATGTGTGCTTACCCAGTTTAAAATGTGCGCTTACCCAATATAAAGTGTGCGCTTACCCAGTATAAAATGTGTGCTTACCCAGTATAAAATGTGTGCTTACCCAGAATAAAATGTGTGCTTACCCAATATAAAATGTGTGCTTACCCAGTATAAAATGTGTGCTTACCCAATATAAAGTGTGCGCTTACCCAGTATAAAATGTGTGCTTACCCAATATAAAGTGTGTGCTTACCCAGTATAAAATGTGTGCTTACCCAATATAAAGTGTGCGCTTACCCAGTATAAAATGTGTGCTTACCCAGTATAAAACATGTGCTTACCCAATATAAAGTGTGTGCTTACCCAGTTTAAAATGTGCGCTTACCCAATATAAAGTGTGCGCTTACCCAGTATAAAATGTGTGCTTACCCAGTATAAAATGTGTGCTTACCCAGTATATAATGTGTGCTTACCCAATATAAAATGTGTGCTTACCCAGTATAAAATGTGTGCTTAACCAATAAAAAGTGTGTGCTTACCCAGTATAAAGCGTGTGCTTAACCAATATAAAGTGTGTGCTTACCCAGTATAAAATATGTGCTTACCCAGTATAAAATGTGTGCTTGCCCAGTACATAATGTGTGCTTGCCCAGTACATAATGTGTGATTACCCAGTATAAAATGTGTGCTTACCCATTGTGTGCTTACCCAGTATAAAATGTGTGCTTACCCAGTATAAAATGTGTGATTACCCAGTATAAAATGTGTGCTTACCCATTGTGTGCTTACCCAGTATAACATGTGTGCTTACACAGTATAAAATGTGTGCTTACCCAGTATAAAAAGTGTGCTTATCCAGTATAAAATGTGTGCTTACCCAGTATGAAATGTGTGCTTACCCAGTACGAAATGTGTGCTTACCCAGTATAAAATGTGTGCTTATCCAGTATAATATGTGTGCTTAACCAGTATATAATGTGTGCTTACCCAATATATAATGTGTGCTTATCCAGTATAAAATGTGTGCTTACCCAGTATAAAATGTGTGATTACCCAGTATAAAATGTGTGCTTACCCATTGTGTGCTTACCCAGTATAACATGTGTGCTTGTACAGTATAAAATGTGTGCTTACCCAGTATAACGTGTGCTTATACAGTATAAAATGTGTGCTTACCCAGTATAAAATGTGTGCTTACCCAGTATGAAATGTGTGCTTACCCAGTATAAAATGTGTGCTTAACCAGTATATAATGTGTGCTTACCCAATATATAATGTGTGCTTATCCAGTATAAAATGTGTTCTTACCCAGTATAAAATGTGTGATTACCCAGTATAAAATGTGTGCTTACCCATTGTGTGTTTACCCAGTATAACATGTGTGCTTACACAGTATAAAATGTGTGCTTACCCAGTATAAAATGTGTGCTTATCCAGTATAAAATGTGTGCTTACCCAGTATAAAATGTGTGCTTACCCAGTATAAAATGTGTGCTTGCCCAGTATAAAATGTGTGCTTACCCAGTACGAAATGTGTGCTTACCCAGTACGAAATGTGTGCTTACCCAGTATGAAATGTGTGCTTACCCTGTATGAAATGTGTGCTTACCCAGTACGAAATGTGTGCTTACCCAGTATAAAATGTGTGCTTACCCAGTATAAAATGTGTGCTTACCCTGTATGAAATGTGTGCTTACCCAGTATAAAATGTGTGCTTACCCAGTATAAAATGTGTGCTTAACCAGTATAAAATGTGTGCTTACCCAGTATAAAATGTGTGCTTACCCAATACGAAATGTGTGCTTACCCAGTATAAAATGTGTGCTTAACCAGTATAAAATGTGTGCTTACCCAGTATAAAATGTGTGCTTACCCTGTATGAAATGTGTGCTTACCCAGTACGAAATGTGTGCTTACCCAGTATGAAATGTGTGCTTAACCAGTATAAAATGTGTGCTTATCCAGTATAAAATGTGTGGTTACCCAGTATAAAGTGTGTGCTTATCCATTATGTGCTTACCCAGTATAACATGTGTGCTTACCCAGTATAAAATGTGTGCTTACCCAGTATAAAATGTGTGCTTAACCAGTATAAAATGTGTGCTTACCCAGTATAAAATGTGTGCTTACCCAGAATGAAATGTGTGCTTACCCAGTATAAAATGTGTGCTTACCCAGAATGAAATGTGTGCTTACCCAGTATAAAATGTGTGCTTATCCAGTATAATATGTGTGCTTACCCAGTATAAAATGTGTGCTTATCCAGTATAATATGTGTGCTTACCCAGTATAAAATGTGTGCTTATCCAGTATAAAATGTGTGCTTATCCAGTATAATATGTGTGCTTACCCAGTATAAAATGTGTGCTTACCCAGTATAATATGTGTGCTTACCCAGTATAAAATGTGTGCTTATCCAGTATAAAATGTGTGCTTATCCAGTATAATATGTGTGCTTACCCAGAATGAAATGTGTGCTTACCCAGTATAAAATGTGTGCTTATCCAGTATAATATGTGTGCTTACCCAGTATAAAATGTGTGCTTATCCAGTATAATATGTGTGCTTACCCAGTATAATATGTGTGCTTACCCTGTATGAAATGTGTGCTTACCCAGTATAAAATGTGTGCTTATCCAGTATAAAATGTGTGCTTATCCAGTATAATATGTGTGCTTACCCAGTAACCCAGTATAAAATGTGTGCTTATCCAGTATAAAATGTGTGCTTATCCAGTATAAAATGTGTGCTTACCCAGTATAAAATGTGTGCTTATCCAGTATAAAATGTGTGCTTATCCAGTATAATATGTGTGCTTACCCAGTATAAAATGTGTGCTTATCCAGTATAATATGTGTGCTTACCCAGTATAAAATGTGTGCTTATCCAGTATAAAATGTGTGCTTATCCAGTATAATATGTGTGCTTACCCAGTATAAAATGTGTGCTTACCCAGTATAAAATGTGTGCTTACCCAGTATAAAATGTGTGCTTATCCAGTATAAAATGTGTGCTTACCCAGTATAAAATGTGTGCTTACCCAGTATAAAATGTGTGCTTACCCAGTATAAAATGTGTGCTTATCCAGTATAAAATGTGTGCTTACCCAGTATAAAATGTGTGCTTACCCAGTATAAAATGTGTGCTTACCCAGTATAAAATGTGTGCTTACCCAGTATAAAATGTGTGCTTACCCAGTATAAAATGTGTGCTTACCCAGTATAAAATGTGTGCTTACCCAACATCCTGCTGTGGTATAAAATGTTGACAATCTGAATGTTTTTATGGACAGTATCTCAATATGTCGACATTCAGAATAACGACCCTGACATAGGGCTTGATTCAGAACTGCACGCATTTCATAGGCAATGACGATGTTCACGTAAATGAGCGATTGTTTGCAATTGCGCATGTGTGCACAATTCTCACATCTCCTACAGCGCAAGTAGCTGCTGTGATTGGGTCAGGCGATATCAGAAAGGTTTCGATAAATTGATGGGCGTTCCTGGGCAGTGACTGGGAGGTGGATACTAGTGGGCGCAAAATGGTCCATTCAGCGAGAGTGTTATGGGAGTGTCGCGGGCATGTCAGTACAACCGGCTGCGTTACCAGATGGACGCACTGCCCCCGCCATAGGAGTGGTGCTAGTTTTAATGATGCGACTGATGGTGGAGTATAAGGACGCACCTATCAGTATTACAACGCGCATTGGCGCTAAAAGTAGGCATCTCAGTCCTTGCACATTCGGCCTCTGTAACGCCATTTGCATAAGCTCGCAGACTAGCGTCCGCCAATAGGCACTGTTACGTGCGCTTCAGTGTGCGACTCAAAATCAAGCCCAGGATGTCAGCATGTTGACTATGCGTCTTTTTCCATTGACTTTTCAAATAATCTTATTCTTTCAACATTCTGTCAGTGTCGGCATTGTGAATATCGATGACATGTTGAATGTCGACATTCTATCTATGTTGAAATTCTACATGTTAACATTCAGACCATGCTTTTGAATGTGGACACCATGAGCATATAGCCAATGTCCGTGAGGGTTCAGCGGATCAGTCCACTACTAGGTGGGTGTCGTAGACGTATCGCGGTTAGAGCTTATTTTCCTTTTCAACAGGTTGGGATTAATATTATTGAATTGAGAAGCTGCATCCCCATGAACAATGGTTTAGCCAACAAAATGGCTGCTTCCGCAGTGTACGGGCGACTGCTACAAGGTGTAAATGCTTTTCCCCTGTCCTGACTGCAGGGCTCATTCCACAGTCACAGTCTGAGTGTAAGTATTGCTGTCAGGTCAATGTCCCATGTAACGCAGCCGCCCGTCACTCTGGGACCTGGATGCATCTGTGAAACAGACTATACTGTAGGTCAGTTATAAAAATACAACTGACATACCCAGAATTCCTTCCCGGCTGGACTGAGGACGGAGACACTTTGCCAAGATATCACTTATGTAACCTTTAAAGTGACAGTCCCTTACCCTGGGAAATGCACCTTTAGCACAGGCTATTCATAGTGTCTCCTTATTACTATTATTATTACTACTGCGCTTTCATCCCCTACTGAGCACTGACCATTGTAATCCTATTAATAACTATTTCTTAGTGCTCTGGGCCTGTGGTGAAATCTGCGTTGTGCTGTAAACAAGATAATTATCGTACATTGGGCCTCATTCAGAGATGGATGCTATGGCATAGCCACAGGGAACCATTACCGTCCAACTAAAAGCCATGTTTTTCAGGAGGGACCAGGCCAGGTTCTGCCCTCGCAAGCTGCCAGGACTGGGTGAGGCTGCGGTAAGCTTCAGCCTAGCCAAAGGTCGCGATTGTGGTCACATGCTGTGAACTCGGTTGCAGCGCTGGGATTGCTGATGCAACAAGGAAGGGTCTGTTTCCTAATGACACCTCCTGCTGCATCTGCATTTTAGATGGATTAATTGCACAGCCCCTTAGTCACAGAGCTGCGCATACCTGCAGTACTGAGGGCCTGATTCAGACCCGCTCGCTAGATGCGTTCGCACGCAGCCAAAGTATGCAAATACCAAGATGGCAGAATTTGGGACGCTCAGATTTCGCACTGGCAGAAGGTTGGAGTCGGGTAGATCAGTGCATTGCACCCCTGCTATGTAAATCGGATCAAATCCCACAGCGAGAAGTTATGCAGGGGTGTAGATCCTGACAGGGGTTTTTGGTAAGTACTGCTAACCCTGCCCCCCCCAACCCTCCCTTAGGGGTGCCTAACCCTAACTTCCCCCCTAGTGCCTAACCCTAACCTCCCCCTCTAGTGCCTAACTCTAACCTCCCCATCTAGTGCCTAACCCTAACCTCCCCCTCTAGTGCCTAACCATAACCTCCCCCCTAGTGCCTAACCTCCCCCTCTAGTGCCTAACCCTAACCTCCCCACCTAGTGCCTAACCTCCCCCTCTAGTGCCTAACCCTAACCTCCACCCCTAGTGCCTAACCCTAACCTCCCCCTCTAGTGCCTAACCCTAACCCCCCCTAGTGCCTAACCCTAACCTCACCCCCCTAGTGCCTAACCCTAACGTCCCCCTCTAGTACCTAACCCTAACCTCCCCCTCTAGTGCCTAACCCTAACCTTCACCTCTAGTGCCTAACCCTAACCTCCCCCCTAGTGCCTAACCCTAACCTCCCCCTCTAGTGCCTAACCCTAACCTCCCCCCTAGTGCCTAACCCTAACCTCCCCCGTAGTGCCTAACCCTAACTTCCCCCCTAGTGCCTAACCCTAACCTCCCCCTCTAGTGCCTAACCCTAACCTCCCCCCCTAGTGCCAAACCCTAACCTCCCCCTCTAGTGCCTAACCCTAACCTCCCCTCTAGTGCCTAACCCTAACCTCCCACTCTAGTGCCTCACCCTAACCTCCCCCTAGTGCCTAACCTCCCCCTCTAGTGCCTAACCCTAACCTCCCCTCCTAGTGCCTAACCTCCCCTCCTAGTGCCTAACCCTAACCTCCCCCTCTAGTGCCTAACCCTAACCTCCCCCCTAGTACCTAACCCTAACCTCCCCCCTTAGTGCCTAACCCTAACCTCCCCCTAGTGCCTAACCTCCCCCTCTAGTGCCTAACCCTAACCTCCCCTCCTAGTGCCTAACCTCCCCTCCTAGTGCCTAACCCTAACCTCCCCTCTAGTGCCTAACCCTAACCTCCCCTCTAGTGCCTAACCCTAACCTCCCCCTTAGTGCCTAACCCTAACCTCCCCCTCTAGTGCCTAACCCTAACCCCCCCTAGTGCCTAACCCTAACCTCCCCCCTAGTGCCTAACCCTAACCTCCCCCTCTAGTGCCTTACCCTAACCTCCCCCTCTAGTGCCTAACCCTAACCTCCCCCCTAGTGCCTAACCCTAACCTCCCCCCCTAGTGCCTAACGCTAACCTCCCCCCCTAGTGCCTAACCCTAACCTCCCCTCTAGTGCCTAACCCTAGCCTCGCCCCTAGTGCCTAACCCTAACCTCCCCCCTAGTGCCTAACCCTAAACTCCCCCCCTAGTGCCTAACCCTAACCTCCCCCCAGTGCCTAACCCTAACCTCCCCCCCTAGTGCCAAACCCTAACCTCCCCCTAGTGCCTAACCCTAACCTCCCCCTCTAGGGCCTAACCCTAACCTCCCACTCTAGTGCATAAACCTAACCTCCCCCCTAGTGCCTAACCCTAACCTCCCCCTAGTGCCTAACCCTAACCTCCCCCCCTAGTGCCTAACCCTAACCTCCCCCCCTAGTGCATAACCCTAACCTCCCCCCTAGTGCCTAACCCTAACCTCCCTCCTAGTGCCTAACCCTAACCTCCCTCCCTAGTGCCTAACCCTAACCTCCCCCCTAGTGCCTAACCCTAACCTCCCCCCTAGTGCCTAACCCTAACCTCCCCCTAGTGCCTAACCCTAACCTCCCCCCTGGAGCCTAACCCTAACCTCCCCCCTAGCGCCTAACCCTAACCTCCCCCCTAGTGCCTAACCCTAACCTCCCCCCCTAGTGCCTAACCCTAACCTCCCCCTAGTGCCTAACCTCCCACTCTAGTGCCTAACCCTAACCTCCCCTCCTAGTGCCTAACCTCCCTCCTAGTGCCTAACCCTAACCTCCCTCCCTAGTGCCTAACCCTAACCTCCCCCCTAGTGCCTAACCCTAACCTCCCCCCTAGTGCCTAACCCTAACCTCCCCCTAGTGCCTAACCCTAACCTCCCCCCTAGAGCCTAACCCTAACCTCCCCCCTAGCGCCTAACCCTAACCTCCCCCCCTAGTGCCTAACCCTAACCTCCCCCCCTAGTGCCTAACCCTAACCTCCCCCTAGTGCCTAACCTCCCACTCTAGTGCCTAACCCTAACCTCCCCTCCTAGTGCCTAACCTCCCATCCTAGTGCCTAACCATAACCTCCCCTCTAGTGCCTAACCCTAACCTCCCCTCTAGTGCCTAACCCTAACCTCCCCTCTAGTGCCTAACCCTAACCTCCCCCTTAGTGCCTAACCCTAACCTCCCATCTAGTGCCTAACCCTAACCTCGCCCCCTAGTGCCTAACCCTAACCTCCCCCTCTAGTGCCTAACACTAACCTCCCCCCCTAGTGCCTAACCCTAACCTCCCCCCCTAGTGCCTAACCCTAACCTCCCCCTAGTGCCTAACCTCCCCCTCTAGTGCCTAACCCTAAGCTCCCCTCCTAGTGCCTAACCTCCCATCCTAGTGCCTAACCCTAACCTCCCCTCTAGTGCCTAACCCTAACCTCCCCTCTAATGCCTAACCCTAACCTCCCCTCTAGTGCCTAACCCTAACCTCCCCCTTAGTGCCTAACCCTAACCTCCCGTCTAGTGCCTAACCCTAACCTCCCGTCTAGTGCCTAACCCTAACCTCTCCTCCTAGTGCCTAACCGTAACCTCTCCCCCTAGTGCCTAACCCTAACCTCCCCCTCTAGTGCCTAACCCTAACCTCCCCTTAGTGCCTAACCCTAACCTCCCCTCTAGTGCCTAACCCTAACCTCCCCCCCTAGTGCCTAACCCTAACCTCCCCCTCTAGTGCCTAACCCTAACCTCCCCCTAGTGCCTAACCCTAACCCCCCCTAGTGCCAAACCCTAACCTCCCCCCTAGTGCCTAACCCTAACCTCCCCTCTAGTGCCTTACCCTAACCTCCCCCTCTAGTGCCTAACCCTAACCTCCCCCCTAGTGCCTAACCCCCCCTAGTGCCTAACCCTAACCTCCCCCCCAGTGCCTAACCCTAACCTCCCCCCCTAGTGCCTAACCCTAACCTCCCCTCTAGTGCCTAACCCTAACCTCGCCCCTAGTGCCTAACCCTAACCTCCCCCCTAGTGCCTAACCCTAACCTCCCCCCATAGTGCCTAACCCTAACCTCCCCTAGTGCCTAACCCTAACCTTCCCCTAGTGCCTAACCCTAACCTCCCCCTCTAGTACCTAACCCTAACCTCCCCCTATAGTGCCTAACCCTAACCTCCCCCCCTAGTGCCTAACCCTAACCTCCCCCCCTAGTGCCTAACCCTAACCTCCCCTCCTAGTACCTAACCCTAACCTCCCCCTCTAGTGCCTAAACCTAACCCTCTAGTGCATAACCCTAACCCCTCCCCCCTAGTGCCTAACCTTAACCTCCCCCTAGTGCCTAACCCTAACCTCCCCCTCTAGTGCCTAAACCTAACCTCCCCCTCTAGTGCCTAACCCTAACCTCCCCCCTAGTGTCTAACCCCCCCTAGTGCCTAATCCTAACCTCCCCCCTAGTGCCTAACCCTAACCTCCCCCTCTAGTGCATAACCCTAACCTCCCCCCTAGTGCCTAACCCTAACCTCCCACTCTAGTGCCTAACCCTAACCTCCCACTCTAGTGCCTAACCCTAACCTCCCCCCTAGTGCCTAACCCTAACCTCCCCCCTAGTGCCTAACCCTAACCTCTCCCCCTAGTGCCTAACCCTAACCTCCCCCCTAGTGCCTAACCCTAACCTCCCCCCTAGTGCCTATCCCTAACCTCACCCCCTAGTACCTAACCCTAACCTCCCCCCTAGTGCCTAACCCTAACCTCCCCCTCTAGTGCCTAACCCTAACCTCCCCCTTAGTGCCTAACCCTAACCTCCCCCCTAGTGCCTAACCCTAACCTCCCCCCTAGTACCTAACCCTAACCTCCCCCCTTAGTGCCTAACCCTAACCTCCCCCTAGTGCCTAACCTCCCCCTCTAGTGCCTAACCCTAACCTCCCCTCCTAGTGCCTAACCTCCCCTCCTAGTGCCTAACCCTAACCTCCCCTCTAGTGCCTAACCGTAACCTCCCCCTTAGTGCCTAACCCTAACCTCCCCCTCTAGTGCCTAACCCTAACCCCCCCTAGTGCCTAACCCTAACCTCCCCCCTAGTGCCTAACCCTAACCTCCCCCTCTAGTGCCTTACCCTAACCTCCCCCTCTAGTGCCTAACCCTAACCTCCCCCTTAGTGCCTAACCCTAACCTCCCATCTAGTGCCTAACCCTAACCTCGCCCCCTAGTGCCTAACCCTAACCTCCCCCTCTAGTGCCTAACACTAACCTCCCCCCCTAGTGCCTAACCCTAACCTCCCCCCCTAGTGCCTAACCCTAACCTCCCCCTAGTGCCTAACCTCCCCCTCTAGTGCCTAACCCTAAGCTCCCCTCCTAGTGCCTAACCTCCCATCCTAGTGCCTAACCCTAACCTCCCCTCTAGTGCCTAACCCTAACCTCCCCTCTAATGCCTAACCCTAACCTCCCCTCTAGTGCCTAACCCTAACCTCCCCCTTAGTGCCTAACCCTAACCTCCCGTCTAGTGCCTAACCCTAACCTCCCGTCTAGTGCCTAACCCTAACCTCTCCTCCTAGTGCCTAACCCTAACCTCTCCCCCTAGTGCCTAACCCTAACCTCCCCCTCTAGTGCCTAACCCTAACCTCCCCTTAGTGCCTAACCCTAACCTCCCCTCTAGTGCCTAACCCTAACCTCCCCCCCTAGTGCCTAACCCTAACCTCCCCCTCTAGTGCCTAACCCTAACCTCCCCCTAGTGCCTAACCCTAACCCCCCCTAGTGCCAAACCCTAACCTCCCCCCTAGTGCCTAACCCTAACCTCCCCTCTAGTGCCTTACCCTAACCTCCCCCTCTAGTGCCTAACCCTAACCTCCCCCCTAGTGCCTAACCCCCCCCTAGTGCCTAACCCTAACCTCCCCCCCAGTGCCTAACCCTAACCTCCCCCCCTAGTGCCTAACCCTAACCTCCCCTCTAGTGCCTAACCCTAACCTCGCCCCCAAGTGCCTAACCCTAACCTCCCCCCTAGTGCCTAACCCTAACCTCCCCCCATAGTGCCTAACCCTAACCTCCCCTAGTGCCTAACCCTAACCTTCCCCTAGTGCCTAACCCTAACCTCCCCCTCTAGTACCTAACCCTAACCTCCCCCTATAGTGCCTAACCCTAACCTCCCCCCCTAGTGCCTAACCCTAACCTCCCCCCCTAGTGCCTAACCCTAACCTCCCCTCCTAGTGCCTAACCCTAACCTCCCCCTCTAGTGCCTAAACCTAACCCTCTAGTGCATAACCCTAACCCCTCCCCCCTAGTGCCTAACCTTAACCTCCCCCTAGTGCCTAACCCTAACCTCCCCCTCTAGTGCCTAAACCTAACCTCCCCCTCTAGTGCCTAACCCTAACCTCCCCCCTAGTGTCTAACCCCCCCTAGTGCCTAACCCTAACCTCCCCCCTAGTGCCTAACCCTAACCTCCCCCTCTAGTGCATAACCCTAACCTCCCCCCTAGTGCCTAACCCTAACCTCCCACTCTAGTGCCTAACCCTAACCTCCCCCTAGTGCCTAACCTTCCACTCTAGTGCCTAACCCTAACCTCCCCTCCTAGTGCCTAACCTCCCATCCTAGTGCCTAACCATAACCTCCCCTCTAGTGCCTAACCCTAACCTCCCCTCTAGTGCCTAACCCTAACCTCCCCCTTAGTGCCTAACCCTAACCTCCCATCTAGTGCCTAACCCTAACCTCGCCCCCTAGTGCCTAACCCTAACCTCCCCCTCTAGTGCCTAACACTAACCTCCCCCCCTAGTGCCTAACCCTAACCTCCCCCCTAGTGCCTAACCCTAACCTCCACCTAGTGCCTAACCTCCCCCTCTAGTGCCTAACCCTAAGCTCCCCTCCTAGTGCCTAACCTCCCATCCTAGTGCCTAACCCTAACCTCCCCTCTAGTGCCTAACCCTAACCTCCCCTCTAATGCCTAACCCTAACCTCCCCTCTAGTGCCTAACCCTAACCTCCCCCTTAGTGCCTAACCCTAACCTCCCGTCTAGTGCCTAACCCTAACCTCCCGTCTAGTGCCTAACCCTAACCTCTCCTCCTAGTGCCTAACCCTAACCTCTCCCCCTAGTGCCTAACCCTAACCTCCCCCTCTAGTGCCTAACCCTAACCTCCCCTTAGTGCCTAACCCTAACCTCCCCCCTAGTGCCTATCCCTAACCTCACCCCCTAGTACCTAACCCTAACCTCCCCCCTAGTGCCTAACCCTAACCTCCCCCTCTAGTGCCTAACCCTAACCTCCCCCCCTATTGCCTAACCCTAACCTCCCCCCTAGTGCCTAACCCTAACCTCCCCCTCTAGTGCCTCCCCCCTAGTGCCTAACCCTAACCTCCCCCTCTAGTGCCTAACCCTAACCTCCCCCTAGTGCCTAACCCTAACCCCCCCTAGTGCCAAACCCTAACCTCCCCCCTAGTGCCTAACCCTAACCTCCCCCTCTAGTGCCTTACCCTAACCTCCCCCTCTAGTGCCTAACCCTAACCTCCCCCCTAGTGCCTAACCCTAACCTCCCCCCTAGTGCCTAACCCTAACCTCCCCCTCTAGTGCCTAACCCTAACCTCCCCCTCTAGTGCCTAACCCTAACCTCCCCCCCTAGTGCCTAACCCTAACCTCCCCCTAGTGCCTAACCTCCCCCTCTAGTGCCTAACCCTAAGCTCCCCTCCTAGTGCCTAACCTCCCATCCTAGTGCCTAACCCTAACCTCCCCTCTAGTGCCTAACCCTAACCTCCCCTCTAATGCCTAACCCTAACCTCCCCTCCTAGTGCCTAACCCTAACCTCCCCTCTAGTGCCTAACCCTAACCTCCCCCTTAGTGCCTAACCCTAACCTCCCCCTCTAGTGCCTAACCCTAACCCCCCCTAGTGCCTAACCCTAACCTCCCCCCTAGTGCCTAACCCTAACCTCCCCCTCTAGTGCCTTACCCTAACCTCCCCCTCTAGTGCCTAACCCTAACCTCCCCCTTAGTGCCTAACCCTAACCTCCCATCTAGTGCCTAACCCTAACCTCGCCCCCTAGTGCCTAACCCTAACCTCCCCCTCTAGTGCCTAACACTAACCTCCCCCCCTAGTGCCTAACCCTAACCTCCCCCCCTAGTGCCTAACCCTAACCTCCCCCTAGTGCCTAACCTCCCCCTCTAGTGCCTAACCCTAAGCTCCCCTCCTAGTGCCTAACCTCCCATCCTAGTGCCTAACCCTAACCTCCCCTCTAGTGCCTAACCCTAACCTCCCCTCTAATGCCTAACCCTAACCTCCCCTCTAGTGCCTAACCCTAACCTCCCCCTTAGTGCCTAACCCTAACCTCCCGTCTAGTGCCTAACCCTAACCTCCCGTCTAGTGCCTAACCCTAACCTCTCCTCCTAGTGCCTAACCCTAACCTCTCCCCCTAGTGCCTAACCCTAACCTCCCCCTCTAGTGCCTAACCCTAACCTCCCCTTAGTGCCTAACCCTAACCTCCCCTCTAGTGCCTAACCCTAACCTCCCCCCCTAGTGCCTAACCCTAACCTCCCCCTCTAGTGCCTAACCCTAACCTCCCCCTAGTGCCTAACCCTAACCCCCCCTAGTGCCAAACCCTAACCTCCCCCCTAGTGCCTAACCCTAACCTCCCCTCTAGTGCCTTACCCTAACCTCCCCCTCTAGTGCCTAACCCTAACCTCCCCCCTAGTGCCTAACCCCCCCCTAGTGCCTAACCCTAACCTCCCCCCCAGTGCCTAACCCTAACCTCCCCCCCTAGTGCCTAACCCTAACCTCCCCTCTAGTGCCTAACCCTAACCTCGCCCCTAGTGCCTAACCCTAACCTCCCCCCTAGTGCCTAACCCTAACCTCCCCCCATAGTGCCTAACCCTAACCTCCCCTAGTGCCTAACCCTAACCTTCCCCTAGTGCCTAACCCTAACCTCCCCCTCTAGTACCTAACCCTAACCTCCCCCTATAGTGCCTAACCCTAACCTCCCCCCCTAGTGCCTAACCCTAACCTCCCCCCCTAGTGCCTAACCCTAACCTCCCCTCCTAGTGCCTAACCCTAACCTCCCCCTCTAGTGCCTAAACCTAACCCTCTAGTGCATAACCCTAACCCCTCCCCCCTAGTGCCTAACCTTAACCTCCCCCTAGTGCCTAACCCTAACCTCCCCCTCTAGTGCCTAAACCTAACCTCCCCCTCTAGTGCCTAACCCTAACCTCCCCCCTAGTGTCTAACCCCCCCTAGTGCCTAACCCTAACCTCCCCCCTAGTGCCTAACCCTAACCTCCCCCTCTAGTGCATAACCCTAACCTCCCCCCTAGTGCCTAACCCTAACCTCCCACTCTAGTGCCTAACCCTAACCTCCCCCTAGTGCCTAACCTTCCACTCTAGTGCCTAACCCTAACCTCCCCTCCTAGTGCCTAACCTCCCATCCTAGTGCCTAACCATAACCTCCCCTCTAGTGCCTAACCCTAACCTCCCCTCTAGTGCCTAACCCTAACCTCCCCCTTAGTGCCTAACCCTAACCTCCCATCTAGTGCCTAACCCTAACCTCGCCCCCTAGTGCCTAACCCTAACCTCCCCCTCTAGTGCCTAACACTAACCTCCCCCCCTAGTGCCTAACCCTAACCTCCCCCCTAGTGCCTAACCCTAACCTCCACCTAGTGCCTAACCTCCCCCTCTAGTGCCTAACCCTAAGCTCCCCTCCTAGTGCCTAACCTCCCATCCTAGTGCCTAACCCTAACCTCCCCTCTAGTGCCTAACCCTAACCTCCCCTCTAATGCCTAACCCTAACCTCCCCTCTAGTGCCTAACCCTAACCTCCCCCTTAGTGCCTAACCCTAACCTCCCGTCTAGTGCCTAACCCTAACCTCCCGTCTAGTGCCTAACCCTAACCTCTCCTCCTAGTGCCTAACCCTAACCTCTCCCCCTAGTGCCTAACCCTAACCTCCCCCTCTAGTGCCTAACCCTAACCTCCCCTTAGTGCCTAACCCTAACCTCCCCCCTAGTGCCTATCCCTAACCTCACCCCCTAGTACCTAACCCTAACCTCCCCCCTAGTGCCTAACCCTAACCTCCCCCTCTAGTGCCTAACCCTAACCTCCCCCCCTATTGCCTAACCCTAACCTCCCCCCTAGTGCCTAACCCTAACCTCCCCCTCTAGTGCCTCCCCCCTAGTGCCTAACCCTAACCTCCCCCTCTAGTGCCTAACCCTAACCTCCCCCTAGTGCCTAACCCTAACCCCCCCTAGTGCCAAACCCTAACCTCCCCCCTAGTGCCTAACCCTAACCTCCCCCTCTAGTGCCTTACCCTAACCTCCCCCTCTAGTGCCTAACCCTAACCTCCCCCCTAGTGCCTAACCCTAACCTCCCCCCTAGTGCCTAACCCTAACCCCCCTAGTGCCTAACCCTAACCTCCCCCTCTAGTGCCTAACCCTAACCTCCCCCTCTAGTGCCTAACCCTATCCTCCCCCCCTAGTACCTAACCCTAACCTCCCCCCTAGTGCCTAACCCTAACCTCCCCCTCTAGTGCCTAACCCTAACCTCCCCCCTAGTGCCTAACCCTAACCTCCCCCCCTATTGCCTAACCCTAACCTCCCCCCTAGTGCCTAACCCTAACCTCCCCCTCTAGTGCCTAACCCTAACCTCCCCCTCTAGTGCCTAACCCTAACCTCCCCCCTAGTGCCTAACCCTAACCCCCCCTAGTGCCTAACCCTAACCTCCCCCTCTAGTGCCTAACCCTAACCTCCCCCCCTAGTGCCTAACCCTATCCTCCCCCCCTAGTGCCTAACCCTAACCTCCCCCCTAGTGCCTAACATAGAAAGATTTCATGTTACAACATATTATCTAACTAAGATACAGTGGGTGGGGTGGGTCATATACAGGGGCATAAATCTATCTCCTCGCCACAAAGGACTTGATTTTGACCTTCTTTGAGCCTGAGATGAGGTCTGATCCCTACACTACAATAGGACGCACCTTTATTTGAACGTAGGCAACAAAGTCCATTTCTAATGAAAGGTAATCATTTTTACAAATATGGGGTCTTTGTACTAAGGGCCTGATTCAGAGCCGGACGCTCTTTCAGAGCGCTCACTCTGAATCAGGGCGGCATTTTTTTTTTGTGATCTGGCCTCCTGGCCACTTGCTAAGCTGTGGGTGACCACCCTCAGCTTTTGCGAGCGGCCAGGTGATGGTCGTGACCATCGCGCTTGCGACGAGACCCTTGTTGTAGAGTCTCGTCCATCGCAAGCCCCAGTGAGCTTCCGTCCCTAATAGACCCGGAAGCTCTCTACTGAGGCCGTCCCCAAACAGCAGCCACCCCCCCTGTCCGACCCAAAAAGGGGCGATCTGTCAATCAAAATCGACAGCCGCCCCCTTTTGGTATGAGACCCATAGCGATGGAGCGCCCGTCGCTGGCCGGGTCTCGCTCATGCGCACGCCGTAGCCGGCTCCGGCATGTGCAGTGAGGGACCATCGACCCGCTTGCGAGCGCTGTGTGTGCTTGCGAGCGGGTCTGAATCAGGCCCTAAGTCTTGGAGAGAGATAAAGCTCCAAGCAATCATCTTTAACTGTCACTTTTCACACACAGCCTGTAACGTGACAGTTAGGAGCTGATTGGTTGGTATTTTATCTCTCTACAAGGCTTAGTACATCTCCCCCATATTGTAATTGCTTTTCTTTAACTACAAAACTAAAACATGGACAGGAATGAGATTAATAAGGGCGTACATTATCTGCAGGGGCTGCGCACAGGGAGGGGCAGCATATTGGGCAGGGAATCCAGATATACATACACAGATTTCTTACGGCCGCAATAGAATTGGAAAAGCGCCCCCCTATAATCAGCCTAGGCCCACCCCTGGGTCACCCACACTAGCTAAGTCTGTAACAATGTATGATGGGTGTATAATGTGGCTGATATTTTGGCTTATCCCAGCTGCAAATCAGCGCAACAGACTCAAAGGTCACAGTGTTGTTACCACCAACAACAGAGCCTGTGCCAAGCTGGGTGTTTTATGTAGATAATCATTAATATCCTTACAGACATGAGGCTATATACACGTTATTGTTATTCTAATACTTCACATCACTCGCCATGCCTGCCCGGTGGGCTGGGGCTCATCCTGTCTTCCTGTCCTGCTCCCCTTCCCAAACGCACATTTTCATTGCCACACGCCATGGCAGGTGCCAGCAAGGAAGGGGACATGCAGTCTGGCCCTACCAGGACAAAACCCTCACATCGTGACTGTGCCACCTAAGAGCCGATTTCAATTAGCCGCAAAAAGTGCCGCCTGGCGAAAAGCGGAATTAATTCGCCTCAATCGCCTGTTTTGACGGGATGTGTTCTCCATGCGCGTCCCTGCTTTTCGCCGTATTCAATTGTAAAACAGGCGATAACGCGGATAGGGGAATATTCTCCAAAGCGAAACTAGCTAAAAGGACCCTCTTTTTTGGGGAAAATCAGTCTGTACCCCATAAAAAGCTTCAGTGACTCTGGGAATCATATAGAATAGTAGTAGGAGCCCTTATAACAGTACTTAGTGATCTTATTTTGAGGCAAAGGGCTGTTATATACATATATGTGGGAAGATGATAGAAAGCCATGTTCTTTTAGAAAAATAAGTACCGAGGTTACGTTTGGCGTACATGAAAATGGGTACGAGTGTATTTTGATGTACCTAAAATGGAATCGGTTGGAATCCCGACAGCAGCATCCCGGCAAAGGAGGAAATCCCGATCGTCAAAGGTAAGTATATACTAACCTATTTCTACCCCCTAACCCTCCCTTAGGGGTGCCTAACCTTAACCTTCCCCCCCAGTGCCTAACCCTAATCCCCCCTCTAAGTGCCTAAACCTAACCCCCCTTCCTCTAGCCTAAACCTAACCTCCCGGGGAGTGCCTAACCCTAAGTCCCTCCCGGGAACCCTAAACCTAACCCTCCCCCCCCCATGGCTATCCGCGCTCGGCGCCCAGCGTCCCTTCGATCGGGATGCCGGGCGTCGAGTTCCCGGCTTATGTCTAGTGACAGGCGTCGGGATATCTACGCCTGTCTTTAGACCTTTGCTGGGACAAAGCCGGCTGTCAGGATTAGGTCCACGGGCTTCCCGACTGCATACCCCTAAAATTAAGAATTAAACAACTTTTAAAAACACACCTGCTGCAGCCTCCTATAATCTCAAAAATGTGTCTCAAAGGAAGGAAAGGGTATATATAATGTTTTTTCACTAGGTGAGCACACATACCAACAGGTAATCCCATTGATACATGAGCCACAAAAGTGCGCTTATCGGGGGTGTTTTTTTATATAACATCTGATTTTTTTCCGTCACCATACAATAGTATGACAGATAAATCTTTAGATGTTTACATAACGAGGTTCAATGTAAGCATCAAATAGCGCTGGATATAGCATCTAGTTATAGCGCTGGTTATTATAGCATCTAGTTATAGCGCACTTGGATCTTATCCAACTCTTCTTACATCTCCCCTACATGTAAATAGCCAGTAGCCGCCCAGTCACACCCAGTCAGTCGCTGGTGGAGTTGCAGCTAAGATGTGTACGACTCTGAATTGCGGAAAGTTGCTTGTGCTCAGCTACGGAACATGCGCAGTGCAAAAAGACTTTAATGATAGGTGCGTTCATAAACAGAGGTAGTGCCAGTGATATCACAGCAGCTCAAGTGACTGCAATCTCAGCTTTTCGACCTGCATGGATCCCATTAGAACATTGTCAGTGGGAAGGTAATATGGCCCCTTGTAATGTGGTTCGTTAATATTGGATGGTTATTGGTTCCATAGACTGACATGTAGCGCCCCTTGTCAGCACTGTTTATGAACAATAAAACCATTGCGCTACAGAACTCCGTATCGCGCCGATTTCCTGCCGTGTTACTGTCACCTACAGATAACAGCTAAACTAATCCCTTCCCGGCTGTCGTGTATAGGACCCGGCATCCTGAGCCAACGGTGCCAGCTACCCAGCAATCCTGATACAAACTAAGCAGTCTGGGGGAACCAGCCATTGTCACCAGCAAAGAGGCGCTGCAGCGGCCACACCAACCTCCCAGAAGTGCACGGTTCCAGGTGCTGGAGAAGGAGACTGGTGGTGGCAGCGACAACTTGTGCGCAGTTGGCACTCACTGGGCCTGATTCTGAGTACAACGCGGCAGCGTCTGCGTCTTCTCCCGTATTACCTCTCTTACATTAATGCTAACGCCGCTGCGAGTCCTTCCCTGGTGAATTCTGTGCCCTATAGCCGGTGCAGATCCTCCGGCTGAATATGGCCCCTGCGTGAACGATTCTACGTCTCTGTACGCAATCACTATCAGTGACACGCTCGCCAATGTTACCCAATAAATAGCGCAGCTCATTCAGGCATGCGGCGAGCAGGGCACTCGCCGTGATCAGATAGATAATGAGATTGGCCGCTTGGACGGACATTTTCTTTGCTTCCCTTGTATCGCTATTCCTCCATGTTTTAAGCATTCAGACAGGAATGTCAGCGTTATGTCTTCAGTGACGGAGAAGAATAACAAGTGGGCGGATTATAGTCTGCGGGACAGTGCTTAGCTTGCAGACCATCGCAGCCTCTGCATAGTGTATACCTGCACGGCTGCTGTATACAGCAAGTGGTGAGGATGGAGATGTTGAAATGAGAGTCCGGAGTATACAAATATATAATATAATACCGGCAGGTGATCTCTTCTGCATCAATCACTTACCTCTATAGCTACAGTAACTAATTGTCGCTTGTAACAAGTTTGATGTCTCAGGAGAGATCTACTGGACTGAGTAGATCTCCCTATCAAACCAAGAGATGCTGAGCATACTCACCAACTCTCCTGGAATGTCAGGGAGACTCCCAAATGTAGACCAGTCTCGTCATTACGACCAAGCCGCACAGCCGCGATAAGTACCGCTAAGTATATAAGTACCGCTACTCCCTACCACACTTCCCATACTGACCCACACCCTGCAATCTCCCGGAAGGACTACAAAAGTGGAAGAGTATAAAACCCCTTCAGTAGCCGCACCTGGCAGTGACGTGAGAGATGGATGGAAGTGGAGGTTTCTGCCCACACTTTCCAGGAAAATAAGAAAGTCGGCCCCTTGCTCGCCACGCTGCGGGCACGGTGGCTATCTTCGCTCGCCACATGAATGTATTCCCCCTCTATGCCCACTTGGATGGTAGGGAATGACGTTGGACACTGGCTGATGATGTCATCGTACAGAAACGGAAGGGAATCTATCTCATTCCCTACAAAAGTAGGCAAGTCTGGTCCTGGGAAGACGGGTCATGAGGGTCAAAGCTGAAGTCAATGGATTGCAGAAGGCAAAATGAACGGTGATGCAGCTGAAGTCAGTGAACACAGGTAAACAAACAAACAAAAGACACTTGAAGCGCCAGCAGACAAACATTGCAGCAGGGAGGCCTCTATATACACTGCCCACAGGTGAGGTCAGTCCTGATTGACTTGTCCTTTAGTGCGGATTGCAGATAAGTAGAACAATTGTGAAGGTATCAGCACTGTTGGTGCACTGCCACCTATCATCTGTAGCTGGTATTGCAGCAGATACTCACCAGACCACATGCAGATTTGAACATAAATGGGTTTTTCGGATATATCTTCTGTGTCCTTACACTGAGCATGCTCCGGAGACAGACGTATGCAAGTATGGGTGATGCAGAATCATATACAACATAGGGCCTGATTCAGCAAGGAATGCAGGTGCTAATATGCACGCAATCGGCCGATTGTTGAGTACTGCGCAAGTGTATGCATCGCAGTGTGCGTGCGTGAACTAGCCGTTTGCAACCAGGACTGCGATCGCATCGGTTACTTAGACCCATCGCAGAGTGATTGACAGGAAGTGCCATTTGTGGGTGGCGACGGGGGGGGGTCGGCCAAAACACAGGCGTGTCAGTGCGTTGGAACGCCGTTACAGGGGTTTGCATAACTTATCCACTGTGATGCCGTATGCAGCCTGAGGCCTCAAAGCCTGCATGGATGTTAGCAATTTCTGAGTGAGGTCAGAGCTTGTGCAAGTGTGTGTGAGGCTGCGATGGTACCGATGTTACCGATGGTTTCGCAGTCTTGCTAAACATTACGGATGTGTATAAGGTAAAGTGGGCGTCCTTATGTAGTGCATTGTGAAAGCAGTGGATTAGCATACTATCGCAGTTGAACTGCGTGCATAATCGCTATTGCATTCGCAATTGCGATCGGTAGTGAATCAGCCCCAGAGACGTAACTCCACTTATGGCTGAAGGGGCATAACTATTATTATCTTTTATTTGTTGGCACCAGAAGATGTACGTGTCATCATATAACATGAGAACAAGTACAGTGTCAGCCTCTCTCCCCCTCAGCCCCAGCATGTGTCAGCCTCTTTCTCCCCCAGCCCCAGCGTGTGTCAGCCTTTTCCCCCCCCAGCCCCAGTGTGTGTCAGCCTCTTTCCCCCCCAGCCCCAGCGTGTGTGTCAGCCTCTTTCCCCCCCAGCGTGTGTGTCAGACTCTTTCCCCCCCAGCGTGTGTGTCAGCCTCTTTCCCCCCCAGCCCCAGCATGTGGCAGCCTCTTTCACACCCAGCGTGTGTCAGCCTCTTTCCCCCCCAGCCCCAGCATGTGTCAGCCTCTTCCCTCCCAGCCCCAGTGTGTGTCAGCCTCTTTCCCCCCAGCGTGTGTGTCAGCCTCTTTCCCCCCCAGCGTGTGTCAGCATCTTTCCCCCCCAGCCCCAGCATGTGTCAGCCTCTTTCTCCCCCAGCCCCAGAGTGTGTCAGCCGTTTCCCCCCCAGCCCCAGTGTGTGTCAGCCTTTTCCCCCCCAGCCCCAGTGTGTGTCAGCCTCTTTCCCCCCCAGCCCCAGCGTGTGTCAGCCTCTTTCCCCCCAGGCCCAGTGTGTGTGTCAGCCTCTTTCCCCCCCAGCGTGTGTGTCAGCCTCTTTCCCCCCCAGCCCCAGCATGTGTCAGCCTCTTCCCCCCCAGCCCCAGTGTGTGTCAGCCTCTTTCCCCCCAGCGTGTGTGTCAGCCTCTTTCCCCCCAGCCCCAGCATGTGTCAGCCTCTTTCCCCCCAGCATGTGTGTCAGGCTCTTTCCCCCCCAGCCCCAGCGTTTGTCAGCCTCTTTCCCCCCCAGCCCCAGCATGTGTCAGCCTCTTTCACCCCCAGCCCCAGTGTGTGTGTCAGCCTCTTTCCCCCCCAGCGTGTGTGTCAACCTCTTTCCCCCCAGCCCCGAAATGTGTCAGCCTCTTTCCCCCCCAGCCCCAGCATGTGTCAGCCTCTTTCCCCCCCAGCCCCAGTGTGTGTGTCAGCCTCTTTCCCCCCCAGCGTGTGTGTCAACCTCTTTCCCCCCCAGCCCCGGCATGTGTCAGCCTCTTTCCCCCCCAGCCCCAGCATGTGTCAGCCTCTTTCTCCCCCAGCCCCAGCATGTGTCAGCCTTTTCCCCCCCAGCCCCAGTGTGTGTCAGCCTTTTCCCCCCCAGCCCCAGTGTGTGTCAGCCTCTTTCCCCCCCAGCCCCAGCGTGTGTCAGCCTCTTTCCCCCCAGCCCCAGTGTGTGTGTCAGCCTCTTTCCCCCCCAGCGTGTGTGTCAGCCTCTTTCCCCCCCAGCCCCAGCATGTGTCAGCCTCTTTCAACCCCAGCGTGTGTCAGCCTCTTTCCCCCCCAGCCCCAGCATGTGTCAGCCTCTTCCCCCCAGCCCCAGTGTGTGTCAGCCTCTTTCCCCCCAGCGTGTGTGTCAGCCTCTTTCCCCCCAGCCCCAGCATGTGTCAGCCTCTTTCCCCCCAGCATGTGTGTCAGCCTCTTTCCCCCCCAGCCCCAGCGTGTGTCAGCCTCTTTCCCCCCCAGCCCCAGCATGTGTCAGCCTTTTCCCCCCAGCCCCAGTGTGTGTCAACCTCTTTCCCCCAGCGTGTGTGTCAGCCTCTTTCCCCCCCAGCCCCAGCGTGTGTCAGCCTCTTTCCCCCCCAGCCCCAGCATGTGTCAGTCTCTTCCCCCCCAGCCCCAGTGTGTGTCAGCCTCTTTCCCCCCAGCGTGTGTGTCAGCCTCTTTCCCCCCCAGCCCCAGCATGTGTCAGTCTCTTCCCCCCCAGCCCCAGTGTGTGTCAGCCTCTTTCCCCCCAGCGTGTGTCAGCCTCTTTCCCCCCCAGCGTGTGTGTCAGCCTCTTTCCCCCCCAGCCCCAGCATGTGTCAGCCTCTTTCACACCCAGCGTGTGTCAGCCTCTTTCCCCCCCAGCCCCAGCATGTGTCAGCCTCTTCCCCCCCAGCCCCAGTGTGTGTCAGCCTCTTTCCCCCCAGCGTGTGTGTCAGCCTCTTTCCCCCCCAGCGTGTGTCAGCCTCTTTCCCCCCAGCCCCAGCATGTGTCAGCCTCTTCCCCCCCAGCCCCAGTGTGTGTCAGCCTCTTTCCCCCCAGCGTGTGTGTCAGCCTCTTTCCCCCCCAGCCCCAGCATGTCAGCCTCTTTCCCCCCCAGCCCCAGCATGTGTCAGCCTCTTTCCCCCCCAGCGTGTGTGTCAGCCTTTTTCCCCCCCAGCCCCAGCATGTGTCAGTCTCTTTCCCCCTCAGCCCCAGTGTGTGTCAGCCTGTTCATCCCCCCCAGTGCCAGCATGTGTCAGCCTCTTCATCCCCCCCAGCGCCAGCGTGTGTGTCAGCCTGCCCCCCCAGCGCCAGCATGTGTCAGTCTCTTTCCCCCCCAGCCCCAGCATGTGTCAGTCTCTTTTCCCCCAGCATGTGTCAGCCTCTTTCCCCCCCAGCCCCAGCATGTGTCAGCCTCTTTCCCGCCCAGCCCCAGTGTGCCAGCCTCTTTCCCCCCAGCCTCTTTCCCCCCCAGTGTGTCAGCCTCTTTCCCCCCAGCGTGTCAGCCTCTTTCCCCCCAGCTGCAGCGTGTGTCAGCCTCTTTCCCCCCCAGCCCCAGCATGTGTCAGCCTCTTTCGCCCCCAGCCCCAGTGTGTGTGTCAGCCTCTTTCCCCCCAGCGTGTGTGTCAATCTCTTTCCCCCCCAGCCCCGGCATGTGTCAGCCTCTTTCACACCCAGCGTGTGTCAGCCTCTTTCCCCCCCAGCCCCAGCATGTGTCAGCCTCTCCCCCCCAGCCCCAGTGTGTGTCAGCCTCTTTCCCCCCAGCGTGTGTGTCAGCCTCTTTCCCCCCCAGCGTGTGTCAGCATCTTTCCCCCCCAGCCCCAGCATGTGTCAGCCTCTTTCTCCCCCAGCCCCAGAGTGTGTCAGCCTTTTCCCCCCCCAGCCCCAGTGTGTGTCAGCCTCTTTCCCCCCCAGCCCCAGCGTGTGTGTCAGCCTCTTTCCCCCCCAGCGTGTGTGTCAGCCTCTTTCCCCCCCAGCGTGTGTGTCAGCCTCTTTCCCCCCCAGCCCCAGCATGTGGCAGCCTCTTTCACACCCAGCGTGTGTCAGCCTCTTTCCCCCCCAGCCCCAGCATGTGTCAGCCTCTTCCCCCCCAGCCCCAGTGTGTGTCAGCCTCTTTCCCCCCAGCGTGTGTGTCAGCCTCTTTCCCCCCCAGCGTGTGTCAGCATCTTTCCCCCCCAGCCCCAGCATGTGTCAGCCTCTTTCTCCCCCAGCCCCAGAGTGTGTCAGCCGTTTCCCCCCCAGCCCCAGTGTGTGTCAGCCTTTTCCCCCCCAGCCCCAGTGTGTGTCAGCCTCTTTCCCCCCCAGCCCCAGCGTGTGTCAGCCTCTTTCCCCCCAGGCCCAGTGTGTGTGTCAGCCTCTTTCCCCCCCAGCGTGTGTGTCAGCCTCTTTCCCCCCCAGCCCCAGCATGTGTCAGCCTCTTTCAACCCCAGTGTGTGTCAGCCTCTTTCCCCCCCAGCCCCAGCATGTGTCAGCCTCTTCCCCCCCAGCCCCAGTGTGTGTCAGCCTCTTTCCCCCCAGCGTGTGTGTCAGCCTCTTTCCCCCCAGCCCCAGCATGTGTCAGCCTCTTTCCCCCCAGCATGTGTGTCAGGCTCTTTCCCCCCCAGCCCCAGCGTGTGTCAGCCTCTTTCCCCCCCAGCCCCAGCATGTGTCAGCCTCTTTCACCCCCAGCCCCACTGTGTGTGTCAGCCTCTTTCCCCCCCAGCGTGTGTGTCAACCTCTTTCCCCCCAGCCCCGAAATGTGTCAGCCTCTTTCCCCCCCAGCCCCAGCATGTGTCAGCCTCTTTCCCCCCCAGCCCCAGTGTGTGTGTCAGCCTCTTTCCCCCCCAGCGTGTGTGTCAACCTCTTTCCCCCCCAGCCCCGGCATGTGTCAGCCTCTTTCCCCCCCAGCCCCAGCATGTGTCAGCCTCTTTCTCCCCCAGCCCCAGCATGTGTCAGCCTTTTCCCCCCCAGCCCCAGTGTGTCAGCCTTTTCCCCCCCAGCCCCAGTGTGTGTCAGCCTCTTTCCCCCCCAGCCCCAGCGTGTGTCAGCCTCTTTCCCCCCAGCCCCAGTGTGTGTGTCAGCCTCTTTCCCCCCCAGCGTGTGTGTCAGCCTCTTTCCCCCCCAGCCCCAGCATGTGTCAGCCTCTTTCAACCCCAGCGTGTGTCAGCCTCTTTCCCCCCCAGCCCCAGCATGTGTCAGCCTCTTCCCCCCAGCCCCAGTGTGTGTCAGCCTCTTTCCCCCCAGCGTGTGTGTCAGCCTCTTTCCCCCCAGCCCCAGCATGTGTCAGCCTCTTTCCCCCCAGCATGTGTGTCAGCCTCTTTCCCCCCCAGCCCCAGCGTGTGTCAGCCTCTTTCCCCCCAAGCCCCAGCATGTGTCAGCCTTTTCCCCCCAGCCCCAGTGTGTGTCAGCCTCTTTCCCCCAGCGTGTGTGTCAGCCTCTTTCCCCCCCAGCCCCAGCGTGTGTCAGCCTCTTTCCCCCCCAGCCCCAGCATGTGTCAGTCTCTTCCCCCCCAGCCCCAGTGTGTGTCAGCCTCTTTCCCCCCAGCGTGTGTGTCAGCCTCTTTCCCCCCCAGCCCCAGCATGTGTCAGTCTCTTCCCCCCCAGCCCCAGTGTGTGTCAGCCTCTTTCCCCCCAGCGTGTGTCAGCCTCTTTCCCCCCCAGCGTGTGTGTCAGCCTCTTTCCCCCCCAGCCCCAGCATGTGTCAGCCTCTTTCACACCCAGCGTGTGTCAGCCTCTTTCCCCCCCAGCCCCAGCATGTGTCAGCCTCTTCCCCCCCAGCCCCAGTGTGTGTCAGCCTCTTTCCCCCCAGCGTGTGTGTCAGCCTCTTTCCCCCCCAGCGTGTGTCAGCCTCTTTCCCCCCAGCCCCAGCATGTGTCAGCCTCTTCCCCCCCAGCCCCAGTGTGTGTCAGCCTCTTTCCCCCCAGCGTGTGTGTCAGCCTCTTTCCCCCCCAGCCCCAGCATGTGTCAGCCTCTTTCCCCCCCAGCCCCAGCATGTGTCAGCCTCTTTCCCCCCCAGCGTGTGTGTCAGCCTTTTTTCCCCCAGCCCCAGCATGTGTCAGTCTCTTTCCCCCTCAGCCCCAGTGTGTGTCAGCCTGTTCATCCCCCCCAGCGCCAGCATGTGTCAGCCTCTTCATCCCCCCCAGCGCCAGCGTGTGTGTCAGCCTGCCCCCCCAGCGCCAGCATGTGTCAGTCTCTTTCCCCCCCAGCCCCAGCATGTGTCAGTCTCTTTTCCCCCAGCATGTGTCAGCCTCTTTCCCCCCCAGCCCCAGCATGTGTCAGCCTCTTTCCCGCCCAGCCCCAGCGTGCCAGCCTCTTTCCCCCCAGCCTCTTTCCCCCCCAGTGTGTCAGCCTCTTTCCCCCCAGCGTGTCAGCCTCTTTCCCCCCAGCTGCAGCGTGTGTCAGCCTCTTTCCCCCCCAGCCCCAGCATGTGTCAGCCTCTTTCGCCCCCAGCCCCAGTGTGTGTGTCAGCCTCTTTCCCCCCAGCGTGTGTGTCAATCTCTTTCCCCCCCAGCCCCGGCATGTGTCAGCCTCTTTCCCCCCCAGCCCCAGCATGTGTCAGCCTCTTTCGCCCCCAGCCCCAGTGTGTGTGTCAGCCTCTTTCCCCCCCAGAGTGTGTGTCAGCCTCTTTCCCCCCCAGCCCCAGCATGTGTCAGCCTCTTTCAACCCCAGTGTGTCAGCCTCTTTCCCCCCCAGCCCCAGCATGTGTCAGCCTCTTCCCCCCCAGCCCCAGTGTGTGTCAGCCTCTTTCCCCCCAGCGTGTGTGTCAGCCTCTTTCCCCCCAGCCCCAGCGTGTGTCAGCCTCTTTCCCCCCAGCATGTGTGTCAGCCTCTTTCCCCCCCAGCCCCAGCGTGTGTCAGCCTCTTTCCCCCCCAGCCCCAGCATGTGTCAGCCTTTTCCCCCCAGCCCCAGTGTTTGTCAGCCTCTTTCCCCCAGCGTGTGTGTCAGCCTCTTTCCCCCCCAGCCCCAGCGTGTGTCAGCCTCTTTCCCCCCCAGCCCCAGCATGTGTCAGTCTCTTCCCCCCCAGCCCCAGTGTGTGTCAGCCTCTTTCCCCCCAGCGTATCAGCCTCTTTCCCCCCCAGCTGAAGCGTGTGTCAGCCTCTTTCACCCCCAGCGTGTGTCAGTGTCTTTCCCCCACAGCCCCAGCATGTGTCAGCCTCTTTCTCCGCCAGCGCGTGTCGGCCTTTTCCCCCCCAGCCCCAGTGTGTGTCAGCCTTTCCCCCCCCAGCCCCAGCGTGTGTCAGCCTCTTTCCCCCCCAGCCCCAGCGTGTGTCAGCCTCTTTCCCCCCCAGCCCCAGTGTGTGTGTCAGCCTCTTTCCCCCCCAGCCCCAGCATGTGTCAGCCTCTTTCACCCCAGCGTGTGTCAGCCTCTTTCCCCCCCAGCCCCAGCATGTGTCAGCCTCTTCCCCCCCAGCCCCAGTGTGTGTCAGCCTCTTTCCCCCCAGCGTGTGTGTCAGCCTCTTTCCCCCCCAGCCCCAGCGTGTGTCAGCCTCTTTCCCCCCAGCAAGTGTCAGCCTTTTCCCCCAGCCCCAGTGTGTGTCAGCCTCTTTCCCCCCAGCGTGTGTGTCAGCCTCTTTCCCCCCCAGCCCCACCGTGTGTCAGCCTCTTTCCCCCCCAGCCCCAGCATGTGTCAGTCTCTTTCCCCCCCAGCCCCAGTGTGTGTCAGCCTGTTCATCCCCTCCCCCTGCTCCAGCATGTGTCAGCCTCTTCATCCTCCCCAGCGCCAGTGTGTGTGTCAGCCTGCCCCCCCCAGTGCCAGCATGTGTCAGTCTCTTTCCCCCCCAGCGCCAGCATGTCAGTCTCTTTCCCCCCAGCATGTGTCAACCTCTTTCCCCCCCAGCCCCAGCATGAGTCAACCTCTTTCCCCCCCAGCCCCAGCATGTGTCAGCCTCTTTCCCCCCCAGCCCCAGCGTGTCAGCCTCTTTCCCCCCCAGCACCAGCATGTGTCAGCCTCTTTCCCCCCAGCGTGTCAGCCTCTTTCCCCCCCAGCTGCAGCGTGTGTCAGCCTCTTTCACCCCCAGCATGTGTCAGCCTCTTTCACCCCCAGCCCCAGCATGTGTCAGCCTCTTTCCCCCCCAGCCCCAGTGTGTGTCAGCCTCTTTCCCCCCCAGCCCCAGCATGTATCAGCCTCTTTCACCCCCAGCGTGTGTGTCAGCCTCTTTCCCCCCCAGCCCCAGCGTGTGTCAGCTTCTTTCCCCCCCAACCCCAGTGTGTGTCAGCCTTTTTCCCCCCCAGCGTGTGTGTCAGCCTCTTTCCCCCCCAGCCCCAGCGTGTGTCAGCCTCTTTCCCCCCAGCCCCAGTGTGTGTCAGCCTCTTTCTCCCCCAGCCCCAGCATGTGTCAGCCTCTTTCCCCCCCAGCCCCAGCATGTGTCAGCCTCTTTCCCCCCCAGCCCCAGAATATGTCAGCCTCTTCCCCCCCAGCCCCAGTGTGTCAGCCTTTTCCCCCCCCAGCCCCAGAATGTGTCAGTCTCTTTCCCCCCCAGCCCCAGTGTGTCAGCCTCTTCCCCCCCCAGCCCCAGCATGTGTCAGCCTCTCCCCCCCCAGCCCCAGTGTGTCAGCCTTTCCCCCCCAGCGCCAGCGTGTCAGCCTCTTCCCCTCCCCAACCCCAGCATGTGTCAGTCTCTTTCCCCCCCAGGCCCAGTGTGTGTCAGCCTCTTCATCCCCCCCAGCCCCAGCATGTCAGCCTCTTTCCCCCCAGCGTGTCAGCCTCTTTCCCCCCAGTGTGTCAGCCTCTTTCCCCCCCAGCTGCAGCGTGTGTCAGCCTCTTTCACCCGCAGCATGTGTCAGCCTGTTTCCCCCCCAGCCCCAGTGTGTGTGTCAGCCTCTTTCCCCCCCAGCATGTGTGTCAGCCTCTTTCCCCCCCAGCCCCAGCATGTGTCAGCCTCTTTCACCCCCAGCATGTGTCAGCCTCTTTCCCCCCCAGCCCCAGCATGTGTCAGCCTCTTCCCCCCCAGCCCCAGTGTGTGTCAGCCTCTTTCCCCCCAGCGTGTGTGTCAGCCTCTTTCCCCCCCAGCCCCAGCGTGTGTCAGCCTCTTCCCCCCCCAGCCCCAGTGTGTGTCAGCCTTTTCCCCCCCCAGCATGTGTCAGCCTCTTTACCCCCCAGCCCCAGCGTGTCAGCCTCTTTCCCCCCAGCCCCAGCATGTGTCAGCCTCTTTCGCCCCCAGCCCCAGTGTGTGTGTCAGCCTCTTTCCCCCCAGCGTGTGTGTCAACCTCTTTGCCCCCCAGCCCCGGCATGTGTCAGCCTCTTTCCCCCCCAGCCCCAGCATGTGTCAGCCTCTTCCCCCCCCAGCCCCAGTGTGTCAGCCTTTTCCCCCCCCAGCCCCAGCATGTGGCAGTCTCTTTCCCCCCCAGCCCCAGTGTGTCAGCCTCTTCCCCCCCCCAGCCCCAGCATGTGTCAGCCTCTCCCCCCCCAGCCCCAGTGTGTCAGCCTTTCCCCCCCAGCGCCAGCATGTCAGCCTCTTCCCCTCCCCAACCCCAGCATGTGTCAGTCTCTTTCCCCCCCAGGCCCAGTGTGTGTCAGCCTCTCCCCCCCCAGCCCCAGCATGTGTCAGTCTCTTTCCCCTCCAGCCCCAGTGTGTGTCAGCCTCTTCATCCCCCCCAGCCCCAGCATGTCAGCCTCTTTCCCCCCAGCGTGTCAGCCTCTTTCCCCCCAGCGTGTCAGCCTCTTTCCCCCCCAGCTGCAGCGTGTGTCAGCCTCTTTCACCCCCAGCATGTGTCAGCCTCTTCCCCCCCCAGCCCCAGCATGTGTCAGCCTCTCCCCCCCAGCCCCAGTGTGTCAGCCTTTCCCCCCCAGCGCCAGCGTGTCAGCCTCTTCCCCTCCCCAACCCCAGCATGTGTCAGTCTCTTTCCCCCCCAGGCCCAGTGTGTGTCAGCCTCTTCATCCCCCCCAGCCCCAGCATGTCAGCCTCTTTCCCCCCAGCGTGTCAGCCTCTTTCCCCCCAGTGTGTCAGCCTCTTTCCCCCCCAGCTGCAGCGTGTGTCAGCCTCTTTCACCCCCAGCATGTGTCAGCCTGTTTCCCCCCCAGCCCCAGTGTGTGTGTCAGCCTCTTTCCCCCCCAGCATGTGTGTCAGCCTCTTTCCCCCCCAGCCCCAGCATGTGTCAGCCTCTTTCACCCCCAGCATGTGTCAGCCTCTTTCCCCCCCAGCCCCAGCATGTGTCAGCCTCTTCCCCCCCAGCCCCAGTGTGTGTCAGCCTCTTTCCCCCCAGCGTGTGTGTCAGCCTCTTTCCCCCCCAGCCCCAGCGTGTGTCAGCCTCTTCCCCCCCCAGCCCCAGTGTGTGTCAGCCTTTTCCCCCCCCAGCATGTGTCAGCCTCTTTACCCCCCAGCCCCAGCGTGTCAGCCTCTTTCCCCCCAGCCCCAGCATGTGTCAGCCTCTTTCGCCCCCAGCCCCAGTGTGTGTGTCAGCCTCTTTCCCCCCAGCGTGTGTGTCAACCTCTTTGCCCCCCAGCCCCGGCATGTGTCAGCCTCTTTCCCCCCCAGCCCCAGCATGTGTCAGCCTCTTCCCCCCCCAGCCCCAGTGTGTCAGCCTTTTCCCCCCCCAGCCCCAGCATGTGGCAGTCTCTTTCCCCCCCAGCCCCAGTGTGTCAGCCTCTTCCCCCCCCCAGCCCCAGCATGTGTCAGCCTCTCCCCCCCCAGCCCCAGTGTGTCAGCCTTTCCCCCCCAGCGCCAGCATGTCAGCCTCTTCCCCTCCCCAACCCCAGCATGTGTCAGTCTCTTTCCCCCCCAGGCCCAGTGTGTGTCAGCCTCTCCCCCCCCAGCCTCAGCATGTGTCAGTCTCTTTCCCCTCCAGCCCCAGTGTGTGTCAGCCTCTTCATCCCCCCCAGCCCCAGCATGTCAGCCTCTTTCCCCCCAGCGTGTCAGCCTCTTTCCCCCCAGCGTGTCAGCCTCTTTCCCCCCCAGCTGCAGCGTGTGTCAGCCTCTTTCACCCCCAGCATGTGTCAGCCTGTTTCCCCCCCAGCCCCAGTGTGTGTGTCAGCCTCTTTCCCCCCCAGCATGTGTGTCAGCCTCTTTCCCCCCCAGCCCCAGCATGTGTCAGCCTCTTTCACCCCCAGCATGTGTCAGCCTCTTTCCCCCCCAGCCCCAGCATGTGTCAGCCTCTTCCCCCCCAGCCCCAGTGTGTGTCAGCCTCTTTCCCCTCAGCGTGTGTCAGCCTCTTTCCCCCCCAGCCCCAGCGTGTGTCAGCCTCTTTCCCCCCCAGCCCCAGTGTGTGTCAGCCTTTTTCCCCCCCAGCATGTGTCAGCCTCTTTACCCCCCAGCCCCAGCGTGTCAGCCTCTTTCCCCCCAGCCCCAGCATTTGTCAACCTCTTTCGCCCCCAGCCCCAGTGTGTGTGTCAGCCTCTTTCCCCCCCAGCGTGTGTGTCAACCTCTTTCCCCCCCAGCCCCGGCATGTGTCAGCCTCTTTCCCCCCCAGCCCCAGCATGTGTCAGCCTCTTTCCCCCCCAGCCCCAGTGTGTGTGTCAGCCTCTTTCCCCCCCAGCGTGTGTGTCAACCTCTTTCCCCCCCAGCCCAAAAATGTGTCAGCCTCTTTCCCCCCCAGCCCCAGCATGTGTCAGCCTCTTTCTCTCCAGCCCCAGCGTGTGTCAGCCTTTTCCCCCCCAGCCCCAGTGTGTGTCAGCCTTTTCCCCCCCAGCCCCAGTGTGTGTCAGCCTCTTTCCCCCCCAGCCCCAGCGTGTGTCAGCCTCTTTCCCCCCAGCCCCAGTGTGTGTGTCAGCCTCTTTCCCCCCCAGCGTGTGTGTCAGCCTCTTTCCCCCCCAGCCCCAGCATGTGTCAGCCTCTTTCAACCCCAGCGTGTGTCAGCCTCTTTCCCCCCCAGCCCCAGCATGTGTCAGCCTCTTCCCCCCCAGCCCCAGTGTGTGTCAGCCTCTTTCCCCCCAGCGTGTGTGTCAGCCTCTTTCCCCCCAGCCCCAGCGTGTGTCAGCCTCTTTCCCCCCAGCATGTGTGTCAGCCTCTTTCCCCCCCAGCCCCAGCGTGTGTCAGCCTCTTTCCCCCCCAGCCCCAGCATGTGTCAGCCTTTTCCCCCCAGCCCCAGTGTGTGTCAGCCTCTTTCCCCCAGCGTGTGTCAGCCTCTTTCCCCCCCAGCCCCAGCGTGTGTCAGCCTCTTTCCCCCCCAGCCCCAGCATGTGTCAGTCTCTTCCCCCCCAGCCCAAGTGTGTGTCAGCCTCTTTCCCCCCAGCGTGTCAGCCTCTTTCCCCCCCAGCTGCAGCATGTGTCAGCCTCTTTCACCCCCAGCGTGTGTCAGTGTCTTTCCCCCCCAGCACCAGCATGTGTCAGCCTCTTTCCCCCCCAGCGTGTGTGTCAGCCTCTTTCCCCCCTGCCCCGGCATGTGTCAGCCTCTTTCCCCCACAGCCCCAGCATGTGTCAGCCTCTTTCTCCCCCAGCGTGTGTCGGCCATTTCCCCCCCAGCCCCAGTGTGTGTCAGCCTTTCCCCCCCCAGCCCCAGCGTGTGTCAGCCTCTTTCCCCCCCAGCCCCAGCGTGTGTCAGCCTCTTTCCCCCCCAGCCCCAGTGTGTGTGTCAGCCTCTTTCCCCCCCAGCCCCAGCATGTGTCAGCCTCTTTCACCCCAGCGTGTGTCAGCCTCTTTCCCCCCCAGCCCCAGCATGTGTCAGCCTCTTCCCCCCCAGCCCCAGTGTGTGTCAGCCTCTTTTCCCCCAGCGTGTGTGTCAGCCTCTTTCCCCCCCAGCCCCAGCGTGTGTCAGCCTCTTTCCCCTCCAGCCCCAGCGTGTGTCAGCCTTTTCCCCCCAGCCCCAGTGTGTGTCAGCCTCTTTCCCCCCAGCGTGTGTGTCAGCCTCTTTCCCCTCCAGCCCCACCGTGTGTCAGCCTCTTTCCCCCCCAGCCCCAGCATGTGTCAGTCTCTTTCCCCCCCAGCCCCAGTGTGTGTCAGCCTGTTCATCCCCTCCCCCTGCTCCAGCATGTGTCAGCCTCTTCATCCTCCCCAGCGCCAGTGTGTGTGTCAGCCTGCCCCCCCCAGTGCCAGCATGTGTCAGTCTCTTTCCCCCCCAGCCCCAGCATGTCAGTCTCTTTCCCCCCAGCATGTGTCAACCTCTTTCCCCCCCAGCCCCAGCATGAGTCAGCCTCTTTCCCCCCCAGCCCCAGCATGTGTCAGCCTCTTTCCCCCCCAGCCCCAGCGTGTCAGCCTCTTTCCCCCCCAGCACCAGCATGTGTCAGCCTCTTTCCCCCCAGCGTGTCAGCCTCTTTCCCCCCCAGCTGCAGCGTGTGTCAGCCTCTTTCACCCCCAGCATGTGTCAGCCTCTTTCCCCCCCAGCCCCAGCATGTGTCAGCCTCTTTCCCCCCCAGCCCCAGTGTGTGTCAGCCTCTTTCCCCCCCAGCCCCAGCATGTATCAGCCTCTTTCACCCCAAGCGTGTGTCAGCCTCTTTCCCCCCAGCTCCAGCATGTGTCAGCCTCTTCCCCCCCAGCCCCAGTGTGTGTCAGCCTCTTTCCCCCCAGCGTGTGTGTCAGCCTCTTTCCCCCCCAGCCCCAGCGTGTGTCAGCTTCTTTCCCCCCCAGCCCCAGTGTGTGTCAGCCTTTTTCCCCCCCAGTGTGTGTGTCAGCCTCTTTCCCCCCCAGCCCCAGCGTGTGTCAGCCTCTTTCCCCCCAGCCCCAGCGTGTGTCAGCCTCTTTGCCCCCCAGCCCCAGCATGTGTCAACCTCTTTCCCCCCCAGCCCCAGAATGTGTCAGCCTCTTCCCCCCCAGCCCCAGTGTGTCAGCCTTTCCCTCCCCCAGCCCCAGCATGTGTCAGTCTCTTTCCCCCCCAGCCCCAGTGTGTCAGCCTCTTCCCCCCCCTCAGCCCCAGCATGTGTCAGCCTCTCCCCCCCCAGCCCCAGTGTGTCAGCCTTTCCCCCCCAGCGCCAGCGTGTCAGCCTCTTCCCCTCCCCAACCCCAGCATGTGTCAGTCTCTTTCCCCCCCAGGCCCAGTGTGTGTCAGCCTCTCCGCCCCCCCAGCCCCAGCATGTGTCAGTCTCTTTCCCCTCCAGCCCCAGTGTGTGTCAGCCTCTTCATCCCCCCCAGCCCCAGCATGTCAGCCTCTTTCCCCCCAGCGTGTCAGCCTCTTTCCCCCCAGCGTGTCAGCCTATTTCTCCCCCAGCTGCAGCGTGTGTCAGCCTCTTTCACCCCCAGCATGTGTCAGCCTGTTTCCCCCCCAGCCCCAGTGTGTGTGTCAGCCTCTTTCCCCCCCAGCATGTGTGTCAGCCTCTTTCCCCCCCAGCCCCAGCATGTGTCTGCCTCTTTCACCCCCAGCATGTGTCAGCCTCTTTCCCCCCCAGCCCCAGCCTGTGCCAGCCTCTTCCCCCCCAGCCCCAGTGTGTGTCAGCCTCTTTCCCCCCAGCGTGTGTGTCAGCCTCTTTCCCCCCCAGCCCCAGCGTGTGTCAGCCTCTTTCCCCCCCCAGCCCCAGTGTGTGTCAGCCTTTTCCCCCCCCAGCATGTGTCAGCCTCTTTACCCCCCAGCCCCAGCATGTCAGCCTCTTTCCCCCCAGCCCCAGCGTGTGTCAGCCTCTTTCCCCCCCAGCCCCAGCATGTGTCAGCCTCTCTCCCCCCCCAGCCCCAGCGTGTCAGCCTTTTCCCCCCCCAGCGCCAGCGTGTCTGCCTCTTTCCCTCCCCAACCCCAGCATGTGTCAGTCTCTTTCCCCCCCAGGCCCAGTGTATGTCAGCCTCTTCCCCCCCCCAGCCCCAGCATGTGTCTGTCTCTTTCCTCTCCAGCCCCAGTGTGTGTCAGCCTCTTCATCCCCCCCAGCTCCAGCGTGTGTCAGTCTCTTCATGCCCCCCAGCGCCAGCGTGTGTGTCAGCCTGTCTCCCCCCCAGCGCCAGCATGTGTCAGTCTCTTTCCCCCCGAGCCCCAGCATGTGTCAGTCTCTTTCCCCCCCAGCCCCAGCATGAGTCAGTCTCTTTCCCCCCCAGCCCCAGCATGTGTAAGCCTCTTTCCCCCTCAGCCCCAGCGTGTCAGCCTCTTTCCCCCCCAGCCCCAGCATGTGTCAGCCTCTTTCCCCCCAGCGTGTCAGCATCTTTCCCCTAGCATGTCTCAGCCTTTTTCCCCCCCAGCCCCAGCATATGTCAGCCTCTTCCCCCCCCAACCCCAGTGTGTCAGCCTTTCCCCCCCCCCAGCCCCAGCATGTGTCAGTCTCTTTCCCCCCCAGCCCCAGCATGTGTCGGCCTCTTTCCCCCAGCCCCAGCGTGTCAGCCTATTTCCCCCCCAGCCCCAGCACGTGTCAGAATCCTTCCCCCAGCATGTGTCTCAGCCTCTTCCCCCCTCCCCAGCCCCAGCATGTGTCAGCCTCTTCCCCCCCCCAGCCCCAGCATGTGTCAGCCTCTTCCCCCCCCAGCCCCAGCATGTGTCAGCCTCTTTCCCCCCCAGCCCCAGCATGTGTCAGCCTCTTTCTCCCCCAGTGTGTGTGTCAGCCTTTTTCCCCCCCAGCCCCAGCGTGTGTGTCAGCCTCTTTCCCCCCCAGCCCCAGCGTGTGTCAGCCTCTTTCCCCCCGAGCCCCAGCGTGTGTCAGCCTTTTTCCCCCCAGCCCCAGCGTGTGTCAGCCTCTTTCCCCCCCAGCCCCAGCATGTGTCAGTCTCTTTCCCCCCAGTGTGTCAGCCTTTTTCTCCCCCGGCCCCAGCATGTGTCAGTCTCTTTCCCCCCCAGCCCCAGCATGTGTCAGTCTCTTTCCCCCCCAGCCCCAGTGTGTCAGCCTCTTTCCCCCCCCAGCCCCAGCATGTCAGTCTCTTTCCCCCCCCAGCCCTAGCATGTGTCAGTCTCTTTCCCCCAGCCCCAGTGTGTGTCAGCCTCTTCCCCCCCAGCCCCAGCATGTGTCAGTCTCTTTCCCCCCCAGCCCCAGTGTGTCAGCCTCTTCATCCACCCCAGCGCCAGCGTGTGTCAGCCTCTTCATCCACCCCAGCACCAGCGTGTGTCAGCCTCTTCATCCTCCCCCAGCGTGTGTGTCAGCCTCTTTCCCCCCCAGCGTGTGTGTCAGCCTGTCCCCCCCCAGCGCCAGCGTGTGTGTCAGCCTGCCCCCCCCAGCGCCAGCGTGTGTCAGCCTCTTTCACCCTCCCCCCTTCCATAGCACCTTATTTCTTCCTCTTCTGCTCCTCTTGATCTGCGGCCCCTCTCGATCTTCTTACTCCAGCAGCCCGGACCCTTATTATGACACAGCGCCGTGTCATAACAAGGGGCCGGGCTGCTGGATCAAGGGGCGAGGCCGCGGTGGGTATCTCTCATGTTGGAGCTGGAGCGGCCGAAGCGGGCCCGCTCCAGCCCCAAACATTTAGGTAACGGGGACCAGGTCGGCGGGCAGCGTTGCTGTCAGATGCAGGTGGCCATGGGCCCCTGCACCACAGCGGGCCCCGGTGCAAGGCACTGGCTGCACCGCCGCTAGTTCCGCCCCTGGGCGTGTCATACATGTGATAGGCGTGTCATACATCTGAGAGGCATGTCATACATGTGATAGGCACAGGGGTGTATCTAGGGGTCCAAGCGCCCCTCCAATGACTGCTTCTACTGAAAAAAAAAAAAAAAAACACACACTGGGGGTAGTTTAATTCACACATGTGAAGAAATAATGAGAGTATAATTTTTATTTCTCTTTGTAATATATATATATATCTTTTATAGAACTTACTCCATTGCAAACCACTATATATAAATTTATTTATGGAAAAAAACACAGGATCTACACTCCACCTTTAATTTACTGGGCTGATAGATCTTTCATATCTTCCCACATATGAATGAAGACAGTCCATATGGATCATGTCTTATTCCCAACACGAGGTTAGCCACCACCTAAAAAGAACATAGCCAGTCCCCCATAATGAGGAAAACTAAAATTTACTACACTTACACTGGGGGTAGTTCAATTTACAAGCCTGTAGAAATAGGGAGACAAAATAAATATATATATACATATATATATATATATATTATATATATACACAATCTCTTTGAGGAGAAGGCGGCACTCAGATGACTTTTGAAATAATGCAATCACACAGCCCAGTGATGTCAACGTTTCAGAACATATAATGTAGTTCTTTCGTCAGGATCCTGACGAAAGAACTACATTATCTGTTCTGAAACGTTGACATCACTAGGCTGTGTGATTGCATTATTTCAAAAGTCATCTGAGTGCCGCCTTCTCCTCAAAGAGATCGTGTATATGTTTGCTACATTTTTGTATGCAGGAGGGCACCTTATGCAGCTGCATCGTATTTCCAGCAAGGGAGTGCCGGCAGATCCAAAAGTATATATATATGTAATTTATTTTTTTTCAAGTTATAACACTTACTACATGAAAAGCACTGTTTATTAATTTCTATATGTCAACAACACAGGAAAAGAAGGCATCAATAACAAACAAGATGTATTGTGGGCAAGATAATTTGCATATATGCAAATTACCTTGCAAATAGAACCTTGTGATTGATGTGGTGCTTGCACTCTTTTCCTGCACAGTTGACATACTGGAATTAGTGAGCGGTGATTGGTATGTGTTGGGTATTGTGGGGGATGAAATATATTAGGAATAAAAATAAAAAAAATGTACTCTCCCTAATATTAAATGTTTCTGATATAAAGGGACATATAAGAAGGCTAATACATAGTAACAACAGATGGAGAACACTGGTAAGAGCAGAGGAGACAGAAGGAGATCAGTAATCTCTGCTGCAGCTGACTGCAGGACACCGCTAAGAACAGAGGAGACAGGAGATCATGTGCTAGTGATGTCGGGCTGAAACAGCGCCTATATTTGGTAAGGGCCATCCAGGCCAATAGAAAGATGTGCCCCTGGATAGACATGTACTGCTACATGTGATAGGTGTGTACTGCTACATTTGAGAGGCATGTCATACATGTTATAGGTGTGTACTGCTACATCTGAGAGGCATGTTCTAGGTGTGTACTGCTGCATCTGAGAGGCGTGTCATAAACCTGACTTACATCCAAATGTAAAAGATCCCAAAAGCATATAGTAAGATCTACTTGTTGATGAAACCACACTAAAAATACTTTTCAGAAAACATGAGCCATACTTGCCAACTCTCCCTCATTGTCAAGGAGACTCCCTGAAATAGCAGCAATCTCCCTGACTCCCTGAAGAGTCTAGTAATCTCCCTGATTGCACCTTACCCACATTATGAAGCTGATGTAGCAGTACACAACGTACTCTTGAACGCTGCGCTCATAGGTGTTGCTTTCACAGTCTCCCTGAAAAGCTTTTTAAAAAGTAGGGAAGTACAGCATGTAGCCATAGGGATCACTGTGCCTTATAAATAACCAATGGAGGGAAGTGAAACTAATGACCCCATTTGAATGTATATATCTTTTTCTTTTTTTCTATATATATATATGTAAAACAGCTACATAATATGGGAAAGGTGCAATCAGGGAGATTGGCAGACTGTTCAGGAAGATTGCTGCTATTTCAGGGAGTCTTCCTGACAATGAGGGAGAGTTGGCAAGTATGCCACAGACTGAGAGTAATGTGAGGAGAGGAATGGGGGCAGCAGAAAGCCACAGACTGAGAGTTATATAGCGGGAGGAGCAGGATCCCAGCAGCACAGAGTATATCAGGAGATGAGTGATGTGTTAGTGAGGACAGGGCTGCATGTGACAGGGGCAGTGACATGACGTGAGGAGAGGAATGGAGGCAGCAGGAAGCCACAGACTGAGAGTTATATAGTGGGAGGAGCAGGGTCCCAGCAGCAGAGAGTATATCAGGAGATGGGTGATGTGTCAGTGAGGACAGGGCTGCATGTGACAGGGGCAGTGATATGATGTGAGGAGGGGAATGGAGGCAGCAGGAAACCACAGACTGAGAGTTATATAGTGGGAGGAGCAGGATCCCAGCAGCAGAGAGTATATCAGGAGATGGGTGATGTGTTAGTGAGGACAGGGCTGCATGTGACAGGGGCAGTGACATGATGTGAGGAGGGGAATGGAGGCAGCAGGAAGCCAGAGACTGAGAGTTATATAGTGGGAGGAGCAGGGTCCCAGCAGCAGAGAGTATATCAGGAGATGGGTGATGTGTTAGTGAGGACAGGGCTGCATGTGACAGGGGCAGTGACAGGATGTGAGGAGAGGAATGGGGGCAGCAGAAAGCCACAGACTGAGAGTTATATAGTGGGAGGAGCAGAGTCCCCAGCAGCACAGAGTATATCAGGAGATGAGTGATGTGCCAGTGAGGACAGGGCTGCATGTGACAGGGGCAGTGACAGGATGTGAGGAGAGGAATGGGGGCAGCAGAAAGCCACAGACTGAGAGTTATATAGTGGGAGGAGCAGGATCCCAGCAGCAGAGAGTATATCAGGAGATGGGTGATGTGTTAGTGAGGACAGGGCTGCATGTGACAGGGGCAGTGACATGATGTGAGGAGGGGAATGGAGGCAGCAGGAAGCCAGAGACTGAGAGTTATATAGTGGGAGGAGCAGAGTCCCCAGCAGCACAGAGTATATCAGGAGATGAGTGATATGTTAGTGAGGACAGGACTCCGTCGTGCGCATGCGCTCTGGGCCACCATCGACCCGGTTTCAAGCACTCAGCGCTTATGACCTAGTCTGAATCAGGGCCAAAGTTCACACATTTTACATTTTTATCATTCCACTGAGAGTGAATACAGGCAGTGTAACATGTCAGACATGTGCCACCTAGTGGCTGTTTGTGGTCACTGTAAGAGGTGAGCCTTGAGTAGCAATACATTATTATATCTGATCAGTCCAGGTTTGAATATTAACAGAACATAATACTCAGAGAATATGGTAGAAATTAACAAAAAAAATGAATATTGAAAGAAATGCAAATAAACCTGTACTGTGCTGCATAATGTCACATATTGGGGCCATCGGAGCGTTTAATACAAGTCAGTTTTATGGATGGATCTTGCATCACTGCGCTTGTCCCACAGTAAAACGCGCACATCTAAAGGTGATGCTGTGTCTGGGGAATTCTCACTGCACAAATGTCAGGAAAGTGCACAATGGCAATAATATACATTGTGGCAAGATCTGGCTAAGGGTGCCGTCTCCTGGGGTAAAGGATTGCACTTGTCATGCTGTGATTTCTGTAACCTTGTTAGGAGAAACTGATGGTGTCGGCAGTGAGGGTACTAACCCATATGATGAACTCCTAGTAGGAGGGATACTAATGTAAAAGCCCGGGGAGGAAATACTGCTGACTACTTTGGGGACAGGCTCTTCACATTAGGGATGGCCATCGCTATAAATCATCGATGATTTATGACCAACATTTTATACATTTTTGCTATCGATGGCTAAGAGCCAATGGTTCTTAGCCATCGATGAACAAGTTGGAGCCAATGTTTGTTTGTTTTTTCCCCGGAAGGGACGGAGCTTTGCCCCGCCCGTAGCACTGGTAAGACCCGCTCCTGTATTTTGATTGGGCCGCCGTTTTCCCCTGCAGCGGTGGCCATCAAGGGGTGCAAACCATTGATGGTTCACCATACTGTAGATGGTTTGTGTGCCATCGATGGTAATCACCGATGATCCCATCGATGGACACCCCACCGATGGCCATTCCTACATCACATCATTACGGAAGGGGCAGGGCTAAAATAATGCAATCTGCATAATTATAGCCCTGCCATCTCTCTATCGACTCATATGCAAAGTCACAAGTAAAAAATATTATTACACACAAAGACGAAATAAATCTACAAATCAAATTCATTTACATAAAAAGTCTGCTGGTCTCCTCTGATTAAATGGGGATATTTTCTACTGCAGTGCACTTGTAATTATCAGTTTCGCATTATTTCATATAACGTAGCAGTCACATGAATTAAGGGCCGGATTCAGAGATGGCGGCTTCTGCAGAGTCTGTGCTAACATATGGAATAGCCGCAGGAGGCGTCTTGTGTAAAAAGCCATTGAATACGCACAATTTCATGGGAAAAGCACTTACATTGAATCTTGAACATCAATGGTCGCTAACCATCAGCTTCCGATATCCACCCCTAGCTTGTCCTCATTCAGCTGTAAATTGCAGTGTAAAAACAAAGCTGCCCAAAATTTTAAATACAAATTACAAATATATATATATATATATAGTTTTCACCCCTTGCATGGCAGCTTGGGTTGCTCAGATGGCAACTGGCCACGGCTAAAGCGCGAGGGGCATCTGGAAAAAGTTATTAGACGTTGGCAACTACATTATAAATACCTTCCAAAAAAGAAAAGTCAGTGTATAACTAATGACCCCGCCTAAGTATATTTGTAGCTGTTTAATCACAACATGGGATGAGTGTGTGACATTGTTATTCCTGCTCATGGCAGAGATAGGAGTGAAACCCCTGTTGGCCTTTAAAAGGGTTATTTGAGGTTATTGTGAGGCAGGGCGGCCATTTTGTTGGTGGGAGACAGGGCCTTGATAAGCGTCATTACTAGTGGTTTATGGCCGCGCCCACATATTACCATGTGATTTAAACTAGGCAACGGGCGGAAAAGCTGCAAAGTATGACATGTGACCAGAACCAACCAATCACCAAGTTCATATTGCTGCGTTCGCTTTCTACTACCAACTGACCGCTGCCAGCCAATGGCATGTCAGAGCTGTCACCGGGACCCTGTCCCCCTGATCAGCCAATAGGCGGTGGTGTTAGATCTGTTGGGAAGCAGAGGTGGTTTGTGCTGTCCGGGGTTCCGTAGCTAGACCCAGAGGAAGGAAAGAGGAAGCGGTGAGCGGGGCAGCCTGGGAGCATGGAGCCGCTGTCTGTGTGCGCCTAACCGGAGCGGTATGTGCCCCCGTGCCCCGTCACCCCCATCCCGGGCATCCTAATGCTCCGCTGACCTGTCACAGAGCATGCTACCTTATATAGCCAAATATTGTGCCACCCATACACAGTGACAGCACCATGTCCCTGCACTACGGTCTATATACACAGTGTCACCTACCATATATATCCTAATATTGTGCCACCCATACACAGTGACAGCACCATGTCCCTGCACTACGGTCTATATACACAGTGTCACCTACCATATATATCTATTCTAATACTGTGCCACCCATACACAGTGACAGCACCATGTCCCTGCACTGCGGTCTATACACAGTGTCACCTACCTTATATATCCTAATACTGTGCCACCCATACACAGTGACAGCACCTTGTCCCTTCACTACGGTCTATATACACAGTGTTCCCTACCTTATATATCCTAATACTGTGCCACCCATACACAGTGACAGCACCTTGTCCCTTCACTACGGTCTATATACACAGTGTCACCTTCCATATATATATATCCTAATACTGTGCCACCCATACACAGTGACAGCACCTTGTCCCTTCACTACAGTCTATATACACAGTGTCACCTATATATATATATATATATATATATATATATATATCCTAATACTGTGCCACCCATACACAGTGACAGCACCTTGTCCCTACACTACGGTCTATACACAATGTCACCTACCTTATATATCCTAATACTGTGCCACCCATACACAGTGACAGCACCTTGTCCCTAAACTACGGTCTATACACAGTGTCACCTACCATATATATCTATTCTAATACTGTGCCACCCATACACAGTGACAGCACCATGTCCCTGCACTACGGTCTATATACACAGTGTCACCTACCATATATATCCTAATATTGTGCCACCCATACACAGTGACAGCACCATGTCCCTGCACTACGGTCTATATACACAGTGTCACCTACCATATATATCTATTCTAATACTGTGCCACCCATACACAGTGACAGCACCATGTCCCTGCACTGCGGTCTATACACAGTGTCACCTACCTTATATATCCTAATACTGTGCCACCCATACACAGTGACAGCACCTTGTCCCTTCACTACGGTCTATATACACAGTGTTCCCTACCTTATATATCCTAATACTGTGCCACCCATACACAGTGACAGCACCTTGTCCCTTCACTACGGTCTATATACACAGTGTCACCTTCCATATATATATATCCTAATACTGTGCCACCCATACACAGTGACAGCACCTTGTCCCTTCACTACAGTCTATATACACAGTGTCACCTATATATATATATATATATATATATATATATATATCCTAATACTGTGCCACCCATACACAGTGACAGCACCTTGTCCCTACACTACGGTCTATACACAATGTCACCTACCTTATATATCCTAATACTGTGCCACCCATACACAGTGACAGCACCTTGTCCCTAAACTAAGGTCTATACACAGTGTCACCTACCATATATATCTATTCTAATACTGTGCCACCCATACACAGTGACAGCACCTTGTCCCTTCACTACAGTCTATATACACAGTGTCACCTATATATATATATATATATATATATATATATATATATATATATCCTAATACTGTGCCACCCATACACAGTGACAGCACCTTGTCCCTACTCTACGGTCTATACACAATGTCACCTACCTTATATATCCTAATACTGTGCCACCCATACACAGTGACAGCACCTTGTCCCTACACTACGGTCTATACACAGTGTCACCTACCATATATATCTATTCTAATACTGTGCCACCCATACACAGTGACAGCACCATGTCCCTGCACTGCATTCTATACACAGTGTCACCTACCATATATACATTCTAATATTGTGCCACCCATACACAGTGACAGCAACTTGTCGCTACATTACGGTCTATACACAGTGTCCCCTACCTTATATTTCCTAATACTGTGACACCCATACACAGTGACAGCTCCATGTCCCTGCACTACGGTCTATACACAGTGTCACCTACCATATATATATTCTAATACTGTGCCACCCATACACAGTGACAGCACCTTGTCCCTGCACTACGGTCTATACACAGTGTCACCTACCTTCTGTATCCTAATACTGTGCCACCCATACACAGTGACAGCACCTTGTCCCTACACTACGGTCTATATACACAGTGTCACCTTCCATATATATATCCTAATACTGTGCCACCCATACACAGTGACAACACCTTGTCCCTTCACTACGGTCTATATACACAGTGTCACCTTCCATATATATCCTAATACTGTGCCACCCATACACAGTGACAGCACCTTGTCCCTTCACTAGTCTATATACACAGTGTCACCTATATATATATCTATATATATATATATATATATATATATATTTCTATATCCTAATACTGTGCCACCCATACACAGTGACAGCACCTTGTCCCTTCACTACAGTCTATATACACAGTGTCACCTTCCATATATATATATCCTAATACTGTGCCACCCATACACAGTGACAGCACCTTGTCCCTTCACTATGGTCTATATACACAGTGTCACCTTCCATATATATATCCTAATACTGTGCCACCCATACACAGTGACAACACCTTGTCCCTTCACTACGGTCTATATACACAGTGTCACCTTCCATATATATCCTAATACTGTGCCACCCATACACAGTGACAGCACCTTGTCCCTTCACTACAGTCTATATACACAGTGTCACCTATATATATCTATATCCTAATACTGTGCCACCCATACACAGTGACAGCACCTTGTCCCTTCTCTACAGTCTATATAAACAGTGTCACCTTCCATATATATATATCCTAATACTGTGCCACCCATACACAGTGACAGCACCTTGTCCCTTCACTACGGTCTATACACAGTGTCACCTACCTTATATATCCTAATACTGTGCCACCCATACACAGTGACAGCACCTTGTCCCTACACTACGGTTTATACACAGTGTCACCTACCATATATATCTATTCTAATACTGTGCCGCCCATACACAGTGACAGCACCATGTCCCTGCACTGCATTCTATACACAGTGTCACCTACCATATATATATTCTAATATTGTGCCACCCATACACAGTGACAGCAACTTGTCGCTACATTAGGGTCTATACACAGTGTCCCCTACCTTATATTTCCTAATACTGTGACACCCATACACAGTGACAGCTCCATGTCCCTGCACTACGGTCTATACACAGTGTCACCTACCATATATATATTCTAATACTGTGCCACCCATACACAGTGACAGCACCTTGTCCCTGCACTACGGTCTATACACAGTGTCACCTACCTTCTGTATCCTAATACTGTGCCACTCATACACAGTGACAGCACCTTGTCCCTTCACTATGGTCTATATAAACAGTGTCACCTTCCATATATATCCTAATACTGTGCCACCCATACACAGTGACAGCACCTTGTCCCTTCACTACGGTCTATATACACAGTGTCCCCTACCTTATATATCCTAATACTGTGCCACCCATACACAGTGACAGCACCTTGTCCCTACACTACGGTCTATACACAGTGACACCTTACATATATGCAGTCAGGTGCATAAATATTGGGACATTGACAGAATTTTCATATTTTGGCCTCTATTCACCACCACAATGGCTTTGAAATGAAACAAACAAGATGTGCTTTACCTGCAGACATTCAGATTTAATTTGAGGGTAATTACATCCAAATCAGGTGAACGGTGTAGGAATTACAACGGTTTCTATATGTGCCTCCCACTTTTTAAGGGGCCAAAAGTAATGGGACAAACTAAACAATCCTAAATCTAACTTTCACTTTTTAATACATTGTTGCAAATCCTTTGCAGACAATTACAGCCTGAAGTCTGGAAAGCATAGACATCACCAGACGCTGGGTTTCATCCCTGGTGATGCTCTGCCAGGCCTCTACTGCAAATGTCTTCAGTTCCTGCTTGTTCTTGGGGCATTTTCCCTTCAGTTTTGTCTTCATCAAGTGAAATGCATGCTCAATCGGATTCAGGTCAGGGGATTGACTTGGCCATTGCACTTTTTAGCCTTAAAAAACTCCTTGGTTGCTTTTGCAGTATGCTTCGGGTCATTGTCCATCTGCACTGTGAAGCGCCATCCAATGAGTTCTGAAGCATTTGACTGAATATGAGCATATAATATTGCCCAAAACACTTCAGAATTCATTCTGCTGCTTTTGTCAGCAGTCACATCATCAATGAATACAAGGGAACCAGTTCCATTGGCAGCCATACATGCCCACGCCATGACACTACCACCACCATGCTTCACTTATGAGGTGGTATGTTTTGGATCATGAGCAGTTCCTTTCCTTCTCCATACTCTTCTCTTCCCATCACTCTGGTACAAGTTGATCTTTGTCTCATCTGTCCATAGGATGTTGTTCCAGAGCTGTAATGGCTTATTTAGATGTTGATTGGCAAACTCTAATCTGGTCTTCCTGTTTTTGAAGCTCACCAATGGTTTACATCTTGTGGTGAACCCTCTATATTCACTCTTGTGAAGTCTTCTCTTGATTGTTGACTTTGACACATATACACCTACCTCATGGAGAGTGTTCTTTATTTGGCCAACTGTTGTGAAGGGGTTTTTTTTCACCAGGGAAATAATTCTTCTGTCATCCACCACAGTTGTTTTCCGTGGTCTTCCGGGTCTTCTGGTGTTGCTGAGCTCTCCGGTGCGTTCTTTCTTTTTAAGAATGTTCCAAACAGTTGATTTGGCCACACCTAATGTTTTTGCTATCTCTCTGATGGGTTTGTTTTGATTTTTCAGCCTAATGATGGCTTGCTTCACTGATAGTGACAGCTCTTTGGATCTCATATTGAGAGTCGACAGCAACTGATTCCAAATGTAAATGTCACACCTAGAATCAACTCCAGACCTTTTACCTGCTTAATTGATAATGAAATAACGAGGGAATAGCCCACACCTGTCCATGAAATAGCTTTTGAGTTGATAGTCCCATTACTTTTGGCCCCTTAAAAAGTGGGAGGCACATATAGAAACCGTTGTAATTCCTACACCGTTCACCTGATTTGGATGTAATTACCCTCAAATTAAATCTGAAAGTCTGCAGGTAAAGCACATCTTGTTTGTTTTATTTCAAAGCCATTGTGGTGGTGAATAGAGGCCAAAATATGAAAATTCTGTCAATGTCCCAATATTTATGCACCTGACTGTGTGTATGTGTGTGTATATATATATATATATATCCTAATACTGTGCCACCCATACACAGTGACAGCACCTTGTCCCTGCACTGCGGTCTATATACAGTGTCACCTACCATATATATAGCCTAATACTCTACCGCCCATACACAGTGACAGCACCTTGTCCCTGCACTACGGTCTATACACAGTGGCCCCTACCTTATATATACTAATACTGTGCCACCCATACACAGTGACAACACCTTGTCCCTACACTACGGTCTATACACACAGTGTCACCTACCATATATATATCCGAATACTATACCACCCATACACAGTGACAGCACCTTGTCCCTGCTCTACGGTCTATGCACAGTGACCCCTACCTTATATATACTAATACTGTGCCACCCATACACAGTGACAGCACCTTATCCCTGCACTACGGTCTATACACAGTGACCCCTACCACCCATACACAGTGACAGCACCTTGTCCCTGCACTACGGTCTGTACACAGTGACCCCTACCTTATATATCCTAATACTGTGCCATCCATACACAGTGACAGCACCTTGTCCCTGCACTACGGTCTATACACAGTGACCCCTTCCTTAAATATCCTAATACTGTGCCACCCATTCACAGTGACAGCACCTTGTCCCTGCACTACGGTCTATACACAGTTACCACTACCTTAAATATGCTAATACTGTGCCATCCATACACAGTGATAGCACCTTCGTACACTACAGTCTATACACAGTGTCCCCTACCTTATGTATCCTAATACTGTGCCACCTTGCATACACAGTGATAGCACCTTGTCCCTACACTATGGTCTATACACAGTGTCTCCATGCCATATATATGAGAATACTGTGCCACCCATACACAGTGACAGCACCTTTTGCATGCACTACGGTCTATATACATAGTGTCACCTACCATATATATATTAATACTGTGCCACCATACACAGTGACAGCACCTTGTCCCTACATTACAGTCTATACACAGTGTCCCCCACCTTATATATCCTAATACTGTGCCACCCATACACTTTGACAGCACCATGTCTCAGAACTATGGTAAATACAGTGTAACCTACCTTATATATCTTAATACTGTACCATCAATACGTAATAACAGCACTATGTCCCAGCCTATAGTCTATTCACATTGTCTGCTACTTTATATATCCAAATACTATGCAATCCACACACAGTGACAGCACCATTGCCCAACAATACAGTTTATTCAGTAACTCCTACATTATATATCCTCATACTGGGCCATCTATACACTGTGGCTGGCTGTCTTCAAGTCTCTATTTCACCAGGATGTAATCAGCCAAGATTCTTTGTAATTCACATGTGTCACAAATGAAAGGGATGATATGGCAAGCCTAACCATACATACACAGTGACAGCACTGTGTCCTAGCAATAATATCTATTCATGTCTATGCCTCCTAACTATACCATCTATATACAGTGATGCTCTTTGTACTACCTGACCATGGAACGATTGTAACTATCTTTGACTTCTGGCCAATAAGGATACGTTATATTTTGTTTTGATTATTATCAGTTCCATGCTAGCTGTGGCGGTACACATGGAGCAGTACTGATACATTATAGACTCTGGATCACTGTGACCCATCCAGCCTGGTGTTGTGACTCGTACATACGTCACTACTGTAGCCTAACGTTTTCCTGACTTTCAGATGCATTTGTGTGTTTTTTTTCATTGTTGAAGTGTTTCTTTTAAATATGGGACCATTTCACAGCCAAGATCAGCACAGCGGCTTAGTGTGTATAGACGATAATTCACCATCGTACTGCTCTCCATGAATCCAGCCGCGTATTTCAGCTGACACTGCTGTGAGGCTTCATATTGAAATGTGACTCATTATCTGATGCCTTGTTCCGACTAACAGACACTATCCTGCCCTGTTCACTATCCTGCCTCCTGTAATCCTACTAACAGACACTATCCTGTCCTGTCACTATCCTGCCTCCTGTAATCCGACTAACAGACACTATCCTGCCCTGTTCACTATCCTGCCTCCTGTAATCCTACTAACATACACTATCCTGCCCTGTTCACTATCCTGCCTCCTGTAATCCTACTAACAGACACTATCCTGCCTCCTGTAATCTGACTAACAGACACTCTCCTGCCCTGTCACTATCCTGCCTCCTGTAATCCTACTAACACACACTATCCTGCCCTGTCACTATCCTGCCTCCTGTAATCTGACTAACAGACACTATCCTGCCCTGTTCACTATCCTGCCTCCTGTAATCTGACTAACAGACACTATCCTGCCTCCTGTAATCCTACTAACAGACACTATCCTGCCCTGTCACTATCCTGCCTCCTGTAATCCGACTAACAGACACTATCCTGCCCTGTCACTATCCTGCCTCCTGTAATCCGACTAAGACTCTATCCTGCCCTGTCACTATCCTGCCTCCTGTAATCCTACTAACAGACACTATCCTGCCCTGTCACTATCCTGCCTCATGTAATCCTACTAACAGACACTATCCTGCCCTGTCACTATCCTGCCTCATGTTATCCGACTAACAGACACTATCCTGCCCTGTTCACTATCCTGCCTCCTGTAATCCGACTAACAGACACTATCCTGCCCTGTTCACTATCCTGCCTCCTGTAATCCGACTAACAGACACTATCCTGCCCTGTTCACTATCCTGCCTCCTGTAATCCTACTAACACACTATCCTGCCCTGTCACTATCCTGCCTCCTGTAATCCTACTAACACACTATCCTGCCCTATCACTATCCTGCCTCCTGTAATCTGACTAACAGACACTATCCTGCCCTGTCACTATCCTGCCTCCTGTAATCCTACTAACACACTATCCTGCCCTGTCACTATCCTGCCTCCTGTAATCCTACTAACAGACACTATCCTGCCCAGTCACTATCCTGCCTCCTGTAATCCTACTAACACAATATCCTGCCCTGTCACTATCCTGCCTCCTGTAATCCTACTAACAGACACTATCCTGCCCAGTCACTATCCTGCCTCCTGTAATCCTACTAACACAATATCCTGCCCTGTCACTATCCTGCCTCCTGTAATCCTACTAACACACTATCCTGCCCTATCACTATCCTGCCTCCTGTAATCTAACAGACACTATCCTGCCTCCTGTAATCCGACTAACAGACACTATCCTGTTCTGTCACTATCCTGCCTCCTGTAATCCTACTAACAGACACTATCCTGCCCTGTCACTATCCTGCCTCATGTAATCCGACTAACATACACTATCCTGCCTCCTGTAATCTAACAGACACTATCCTGCCTCCTGTAATCCGACTAACAGACACTATCCTGTTCTGTCACTATCCTGCCTCCTGTAATCCTACTAACAGACACTATCCTGCCCTGTCACTATCCTGCCTCATGTAATCCGACTAACATACACTATCCTGCCCTGTCACTATCCTGCCTCCTGTAATCTAACATACACTATCCTGCCTCCTGTAATCCGACTAACAGACACTATCCTGCCCTGTCACTATCCTGCCTCCTGTAATCCTACTAACAGACACTATCCTGCCCTGTCACTATCCTGCCTCCTGTAATCCTACTAACAGACACTATCCTGCCCTGTCACTATCCTGCCTCCTGTAATCTGACTAAGACACTATCCTGCCCTGTCACTATCCTGCCTCCTGTAATCTGACTAACAGACACTATCCTGCCCTGTCACTATCCTGCCTCATGTAATCCGACTAACAGACACTATCCTGCCCTGTCACTATCCTGCCTCCTGTAATCTGACTAACAGACACTATCCTGCCCTGTCACTATCCTGCCTCCTGTAATCTGACTAACAGACACTATCCTGCCCTGTCACTATCCTGCCTCCTGTAATCCGACTAACAGACACTATCCTGCCCTGTCACTATCCTGCCTCCTGTAATCTGACTAACAGACACTATCCTGCCTCCTGTAATCTAACAGACACTATCCTGCCCTGTTCACTATCCTGCCTCCTGTAATCTGACTAACAGACACTATCCTGCCCTGTCACTATCCTGCCTCCTGTAATCTGACTAACATACACTATCCTGCCTCCTGTAATCCTACTAACAGACACTATCCTGCCCTGTCACTATCCTGCCTCATGTAATCCTACTAACACACTATCCTGCCCTGTCACTATCCTGCCTCCTGTAATCCTACTAACAGACACTATCCTGCCCAGTCACTATCCTGCCTCCTGTAATCCTACTAACACACTATCCTGCCCTGTCACTATCCTGCCTCCTGTAATCCTACTAACACACTATCCTGCCCTATCACTATCCTGCCTCCTGTAATCTAACAGACACTATCCTGCCTCCTGTAATCCGACTAACAGACACTATCCTGCCCTGTTCACTATCCTGCCACCTGTAATCCGACTAACAGACACTCTCCTGCCCTGTCACTATCCTGCCTCCTGTAATCCGCCTAAAACACTATCCTGCCCTGTCACTATCCTGCCTCCTGTAATCTGACTAACAGACACTGTCCTGTCCTGTCACTATCCTGCCTCCTGTAATCCTACTAACAGACACTATCCTGCCCTGTCACTATCCTGCCTCCTGTAATCCTACTAACAGACACTATCCTGCCCTGTCACTATCCTGCCTCCTGTAATCCTACTAACAGACACTATCCTGCCCTGTCACTATCCTGCCTCCTGTAATCCTACTAACAGACACTATCCTGCCCTGTCACTATCCTGCCTCCTGTAATCTGACTAAGACACTATCCTGCCCTGTCACTATCCTGCCTCCTGTAATCTGACTAACAGACACTATCCTGCCCTGTCACTATCCTGCCTCCTGTAATCTGACTAACAGACACTATCCTGCCCTGTCACTATCCTGCCTCCTGTAATCCGACTAACAGACACTATCCTGCCCTGTCACTATCCTGCCTCCTGTAATCTGACTAACAGACACTATCCTGCCCTGTCACTATCCTGCCTCCTGTAATCTAACAGACACTATCCTGCCCTGTTCACTATCCTGCCTCCTGTAATCTGACTAACAGACACTATCCTGCCCTGTCACTATCCTGCCTCCTGTAATCTGACTAACATACACTATCCTGCCTCCTGTAATCCTACTAACAGACACTATCCTGCCCTGTCACTATCCTGCCTCATGTAATCCTACTAACACACTATCCTGCCCTGTCACTATCCTGCCTCCTGTAATCCTACTAACAGACACTATCCTGCCCAGTCACTATCCTGCCTCCTGTAATCCTACTAACACACTATCCTGCCCTGTCACTATCCTGCCTCCTGTAATCCTACTAACACACTATCCTGCCCTATCACTATCCTGCCTCCTGTAATCTAACAGACACTATCCTGCCTCCTGTAATCCGACTAACAGACACTATCCTGCCCTGTTCACTATCCTGCCACCTGTAATCCGACTAACAGACACTCTCCTGCCCTGTCACTATCCTGCCTCCTGTAATCCGCCTAAAACACTATCCTGCCCTGTCACTATCCTGCCTCCTGTAATCTGACTAACAGACACTGTCCTGTCCTGTCACTATCCTGCCTCCTGTAATCCTACTAACAGACACTATCCTGCCCTGTCACTATCCTGCCTCCTGTAATCCTACTAACAGACACTATCCTGCCCTGTCACTATCCTGCCTCCTGTAATCCTACTAACAGACACTATCCTGTCCTGTCACTATCCTGCCTCCTGTAATCCTACTAACAGACACTATCCTGCCCTGTCACTATCCTGCCTCCTGTAATCTGACTAAGACACTATCCTGCCCTGTCACTATCCTGCCTCCTGTAATCCTACTAACACACTATCCTGCCCTGTCACTATCCTGCCTCCTGTAATCTGACTAACAGACAATATCCTGCCCTGTCACTATCCTGCCTCCTGTAATCTGACTAACAGACAATATCCTGCCCTGTCACTATCCTGCCTCCTGTAATCTGACTAACAGACACTATCCTGCCTCCTGTAATCTGACTAACACTATCCTGCCCTGTCACTATCCTGCCTCCTGTAATCTGACTAAGACTCTATCCTGCCCTGTCACTATCCTGCCTCCTGTAATCCTACTAACAGACAATATCCTGCCCTGTCACTATCCTGCCTCCTGTAATCTGACTAACAGACAATATCCTGCCCTGTCACTATCCTGCCTCCTGTAATCTGACTAACAGACACTATCCTGCCCTGTTCACTATCCTGCCTCCTGTAATCTGACTAACAGACACTATCCTGCCCTGTTCACTATCCTGCCTCCTGTAATCTGACTAACAGACACTATCCTGCCTCCTGTAATCTGACTAACAGACACTATCCTGTATCCTGTAATCTGACTAACAGACACTATCCTGCCTCCTGTAATCTGACTAACAGACACTGTCCTGCCCTGTCACTATCCTGCCTCCTGTAATCCTACTAACAGACAATATCCTGCCCTGTCACTATCCTGCCTCCTGTAATCTGACTAAGACACTATCCTGCCCTGTCACTATCCTGCCTCCTGTAATCTGACTAACAGACACTATCCTGCCCTGTCACTATCCTGCCTCCTGTAATCTGACTAAGACTCTATCCTGCCCTGTCACTATCCTGCCTCCTGTAATCCTACTAACAGACACTATCCTGCCCAGTCACTATCCTGCCTCCTGTAATCCTACTAACAGACACTATCCTGCCCTGTCACTATCCTGCCTCCTGTAATCTGACTAACAGACACTATCCTGCCCTGTCACTATCCTGCCTCCTGTAATCCTACTAACAGACTCTATCCTGCCCTGTCGCTATCCTGCCTCCTGTAATCCTACTAACAGACACTATCCTGCCCAGTCACTATCCTGCCTCCTGTAATCCTACTAACAGACACTATCCTGCCCTGTCACTATCCTGCCTCCTGTAATCTGACTAACAGACACTATCCTGCCCTGTCACTATCCTGCCTCCTGTAATCTGACTAACAGACACTATCCTGCCCTGTCACTATCCTGCCTCCTGTAATCCTACTAACAGACACTATCCTGCCCTGTCGCTATCCTGCCTCCTGTAATCCTACTAACAGACAATATCCTGCCCTGTCACTATCCTGCCTCCTGTAATCTGACTAATAGACACTATCCTGCCCTGTCACTATCCTGCCTCCTGTAATCTGACTAACAGACACTATCCTGCCCTGTCACTATCCTGCCTCCTGTAATCCTAACAGACACTATCCTGCCCTGTCACTATCCTGCCTCCTGTAATCCAGCCTGTAACTGTTCATCTGTGTTCCGCAGCGCCCGCCCAGCTCGCCACCATGGCTACGTCATCTGAAGAAGTGCTGCTGATAGTGAAGAAGGTGCGTCAGAAAAAACAAGATGGGGCCCTCTACCTGATGGCAGAAAGGATCGCCTGGGCCCCCGAGGGCAAGGACCGCTTCACAGTGAGCCACATGTATGGAGACATCAAGTGTAAGTGTCTGGCGTCAGTGAGACCTCGCTTGCTGGAAATACTCTGGGCAGACTTATTATCAGTGCGCTCTTCATGGCGAGATTGTGTGTCGTTATTACTCTTACACTTCTCCGGCCGTTTTCTGGACTCTGGTGCCCTCTCGTCTGCATGACTTGTCCTCTGGGGGCCAAAGAGGGAGGATGACCGTAGCCACCGGCCAAGTACAGGGGAGTCATTTACTACCCTGCTGCACGAGCGCTGGTATCTGCTATGTTATTCTCAGCTTCACCCTGTTTTTAAAGTTGTTTTTATTTGTAAGGACTATCCATGGGCATCTCGTATGGCTTGTGTTGGACTTTCTTCTAGTAGTGTATTTGCATATATAATATTGTATCAGCACTCGGAGGCTCCTCCGCCTCATCTGATCCTCGGGACTCTTATCTTGTCCTGGGCCTGACCTGTCACTTCCTCTCTCCAGGCCAGAAGATCAGCCCAGATGGCAAAGCAAAGGTCCAGCTCCAGCTTGTCCTCCATGCGGGAGAGACCACTAACTTCCATTTCTCCAATGATAGCACAGCAATAAAGGAGAGGGACGCCGTGAAAGAGCTTCTGCAGCAGCTGCTGCCCCAATTCAAGAGGAAGGCTAACAAGGAGCTGGAGGAGAAGAACAGGTAAAGGGGCAACTGGCACAGTGGATAAGCCAGGTGGCAAACCGGCACCTACCTTCCTTTGTCTAAATCCCAAGCCAGCTGGTCCAACGAGGGGGAACGCGGATCTCTTATAAGGGATCACACACTGTATTGTCACAGATCTACATTAGGGTTGATGATGACCTATGTCCCAAAGTTTGTTCCAGGCAATATTGGGGCAAAATAAGCCAGGCCCCAGATGTGGCCAAATTCACCAAGCCACGCCTCCTTTATGGCAAAGCTCCGCCTGCTCCTGTGTAAGCCCCACCCCTTTCTAATATAAAACATGTCTGTCCCATGTTTGTTGAAGGAAGAGATATCCGGCCTGATTCAGAGGCGCGCGCTATTTGCGTGCGCTCGTTTTGAATCAGGGCGTCCCTATTTTTTTAAATCCAGGCCGCTTGCACAGCTGTGGGTGACCACCTACAGCTTGTGCGAGCGGCCTGGCGATGGTCGCTATTATCGCAGCCATCGGTATTGCGAGGAGACCCTTGTGGTAGGGTCTCTGCACTCGCAATGCCAAGTGGACTTCCAGCTCTAATAGAGCAGGAAGTCCACCACTGACACCACGAGTGATGTCAGTAGGGCCGCCCACAAACGGCAGGCGTTCCTTTGGGAACGCCTCCGTTTGTACAGCCACCCCCTTCCTCCCCGCCTACAAAATGGGGCGAGCTGTCAATCAACATTGCTCCGGGTCTCACTCGCTCCGGGGCTCTGTGCCACCATCGACCCGCTTCCTAGCGCTGTGTATCATAAAGTCATGTTCTGGTTGCAGAGCTGGTCTCTCCATAGTCCTGTGCTCCCCTGCATCTGTTTAGGCCATAGAATCAGTGGATAGGGGCCGATATGAATGAGGACCCCCCCCCTTCCCCCCGGCAGGTCACCTGACCCCAATTCTGAACTAATAACTCCATAGGACTGTAATTTGCATTGCACCTGTCTTATGGCTGCACAGTATTTGCAATATGCTTGTGAATTTGTGTAGGAGCCCATGTGCGTTGTATTTGTGTATACAAACATAATAAGGCAGTGCGTGATAGGTGACCCTTAATCAATTAGTCAGCGTTTAATATTAATTACACTAATGAGACGCACGGCTGACTTCTGACCTAAGCCGATTGGTTGTTATGTTGTTTTTCCCCAGTATTGATTCCCACCCTATGATACAATATGCTGGAGGCAATCCGGCCATACAGACTGGTCATGGTGTGAGTAGTAGGGGCGGTCAGAATCAGTCAGGTCTCTAAATTAGTTTCTTTCTAGTCCCCTGAGTTATACATAACGGGCAAGTATGGCCGCTATCTCCTATGTAGGCTGCGTGTTCCTGAGCTGAGCAACATGCGTGACTATATTACACGTACAGAGACTTTAACGCGTTCTGAGTTTTGCTATGCGGGTATATGCAGCCATCTAGCCTATGGATCCATAAAACCTTTCTCCATAACTGAGAAAGTGACCGTCGATGACGCCGTAATGTGCTCTGTTTTCTCAGGATGCTAAAGGAGGACCCCGTCTTGTTCCAACTCTACAAGGACCTCGTCGTCAGTCAGGTGATCAGCGCCGAGGAGTTCTGGGCCAATCGTCTGAGCCTGACATCGCTGGAGAGCACAGTGTCTAACAGCAAGCAGGACGTGGGGATCTCCGCCGCCTTCTTGGTGCGTTTAGCGCGACGCCGGCAAAGGATCATATAGAGTAGTTTGTGCACCACTGTCTTAGGGTTACCACTTGCGATTTTACCTGGGAGAATTGGGGGTCACTAAAAAAACCAATGCGTTACATACCTGACATAAAGGATAACTGCAGTCAAACACGGGAATTCTTAAATGAGACGTATTTCCTGTACTGTTCTTATTCTGCGCAATCTCTGTATGGAAAACCCCACGTCACCGCGCTCGGACAGGAGCTGGAAGGGGGGTAAGATAAAGCCCAAGCGGTAACCCAGGGAAGATGTGTAAGTTGGGTGGGTCCCATGTAGGAGAATATGGTGCTAGTCTATCTCCCCATTGTTCCCCTGTGGTGGCCGCTATCAGTATGGTGACGTTACAGGTGCCATGCTCTATAGCAACATGCGCCCACCAGCTGCTGTGGAACTACATATCCCAGCATGCTCTGCCACAGTTTTAGCATGGCCTAATAGCAATAATGTGACAGGACATGCTGGAACGTGCAGTTCCACAGCAGTTGGATGCCGCATGTTGAATACCCCTGCTCTATAGGTTTAGTTACATGTAAAATGTCCCTTTACAGTACATACAGTACTTGGGTCTGTAATGTGTAGGCTTTGCTATGTATACGTATGTTTTTTTTTGTTTCCTGTAGGCAGATGTTCGCCCCCAAACTGACGGATGTAATGGTCTGCGGTACAATCTGACTCCAGATATCATCGAGTCCATATTCCGCACATACCCCGCAGGTAGGATTTGCCTGGAGCGTAAGCTCTCGGGGGCAGCAGATCCATAGGAACGTGCCTTTGTAATGCATAGAGATGAGGAACCTGTCGGGGGAACACTGCAGAGATGACCATACGGATATCGTATCTCATAAATGGTCTCGTGCTGCATGTAATCAGCAAATGGTAACGCAACAGTGCGCAGGAACCTTATATCTCAGTCTGATGTGTATTTGACGCAATATCATTGAGGAAATGCAGCAGAACCATCGGCGCTAACAGAGACTCGCCAGACCTCTGCGATATTCAATTGTTTTGGGCGTCCATTAAGTTTTGCACGTCATGGCCAAATGCAACGGGTTCAGATGCATAAAGTGCCTAAACCCCTCTAACCTATTTGTCACGCTGCTGAAAATGCAGTTTGGGCACACACACGCCGGGCTTGGCACACATCGCCAGCTCAGGAGGGAGATTGCAGAAATAATGGGCACGCACGGCACTTGCGCCCAATTGGAACACAGTTGAAGAGCTATTTGTTGGGCAGCACAGACGGCGTAATGGTTAGCATTACTGCCTCACAGCACTGAGGTTGTGGGTTTGACTCCCACTATGGCCCTATCTGTGTGGAGTTTGTATATTCTCCCTGTGCTTGCGTGGGTTTCCTCCGGGTACTCCGGTTTCCTCCCACACTATAAAAATATACTGGTAGGTTAATTGGCTCCCCACAAAAATTAGCCCTAGTGTGTATGTGTGTGAGCGATTGATAGGGAATATAGAGTGTAAGCTCCACTGGGGCAGGGACTGATGTGAATGGCCAAATATTCTCTGTATAGCGCTGCGGAATATGTGTGCGCTATATCTATATATATATATACTGGTAATAAATGTCAGGTGCTGGGCTCCCAAAAACTAATCGAATCCCCCCTGTAACATTGATATCGATATTGATATTGTTCAACTATATATTGGATTATTGAAGATGTCCATAAGGACATTGCGACCGCAATGACCTCAATTGATTGTAGGATGTTAATAGACAAAGGATAGCGGTAACCAGTCATTATGTCGACACCAGAATGTTGACATGTTCTGAATGCTGACTTAATCATTATGCCGACACACTGCATATCAACAGTACGTTTTAGGGTTTAAATAGTGAAAAAATGTTAAGTTGACATGCCGACTGTCTACATAAAGACCATCCATGTCAGCATTCTGAATGTCGTCACAACATACCAAACCTTGTGTTCCCTTCTTTACAGTAAAGCTCAAGTATGATGAAAATGTTCCCCACAACATGACGGAGAAAGAGTTTTGGACCCGCTTTTTCCAGTCTCATTACTTCCACAGAGACCGGCTCAACACGGGATCAAAAGACTTGTTCGCGGAGTGCGCTAAGCTGGACGAGAAAGGTAATTACGCCACCGTTTTGATGTATGGTTTCTGTAGCTGGGAATCCCAAATATTAGGTGCGCCTCCCATAAAGACAAACTCTTTTTGTCACCTGTTACAGTCTGTACGTGCCCCCTACAGCTTCCTTCTGCCATGTTTTGCCCGCTGTTCTAGCCCTGTGCATGGTCATTGGCTCCTGGAACTCGGCGATCATTACGTTCACTACTCCCAGGAGCTTTTTGACCTAAAGACGTTGATTTATCGGTTTTAACAAAAAGTGGCGGAATCGGGCTGGCGGAAGGGACCAGGAGCCGCTTCATGTCTGTAAGAGCAGAATCCAGGTGTACGTTTTGGACCTTGATGGCTACGCTGATATATTGAGCTGTCTGTTGAGAATCTACGTTGCAGATATCGCCCTGTTTCTATGCCCAATTAATGATTCCGTCTAATGATTTCCAGGTCTGAAATCTTTGGTGTCTCAAGGGGTAAAAAATCCGATGTTGGATCTGTTGTCCCTGGAAGACAGGTGCCTAGATGAGGTGAGAGAGGGGTTTATGTTTTTACCATTGAGTTCCCTTTTCTCTAGGGCGGTGCGAGGCGCAGAACCGACATCTAGAACACAGGTTCTCAAACTCGGTCCTCAGGACCCCAAACAGTGCATGTTTTGCAGGTCTCCTCACATAATTACTAGTGAAATAGTTAGCTGCACCTGTAGATCTTTTAAAATGTGTCAGTGCGTAATGAATACACCTGTGCACCTGCTGGCTGACCTGCAAAAAGTGAACTGTGTGGGGTCCTGAGGACCGAGTTTGAGAACCACTGATCTAGAATAAGATAGGTATCCTATTGCAAATATGTAACATTACTCGTACTGAATTAGTGCACCACCTGATGAGCATCGGAAACAGGCATGCCATCAATGCCAACCATGGCTTAAGATGTCCATCCTAGTAAATCCCTACATACCAGTCCCTATTTTTATCCATCACAGTAAATACTAATTTCACTTTTACTCTTATCGGATTAAAATGTATATAGAACACAAGGCAAAAATCTATTTGAAAAGGGTCTGGATTATTCTGCACATTTAAAAATATTTAATTTCAAACATACACCCAGAGACTGCGGGGCGACTCTTATGCCGGGCACACACTGGCCGACATATCAACCGTTCATTTGAATAGCCGCTATATCGTGGGCGTGTTGCAGGTGCCTACCAGCTATATGTGAATGCCCGATCGCTTGTGACGTCAGGCAGGACACATTGGGCCGATGATTGGTTAGTCTGTATGCACTTGCCAATCGTCAGGGCAATTCTTCGTCCTAGTGTGTACCCAGCTTAACACAACGTGGTCAAGCGCAATGAGAGTAGAAGATCCGGTCAGCTAGCGCCCCCTGGAGGTGAGGGGGAAACACGATGCAATCCGCTTCCTTATTATTTATTTATATGGCGCCGCAAGGGTTCCGCAGCGCCAGTACATAAAGAAATAAGCACACAAAGAAAATACAGATATTAACAGTACAAACAATGCAGGACAGATACATGATTTATACATTGCTGCATAACACTTAGATAAGCAGCATGGTGTCTGTAACCAAGGGTTGGGTGCTGTTGTAAATTACAGTGTAATTAAGTGAAGGAGAAGCACATGAGGGATGAGGGCCCTGCTCGTGAGAGCTTACATTCTAAAGGGGAGGGGGCAGACAGACGGGTGACACAGATGGGCTGGATACAAGGGTCACAGTAATGGAGAGGTTAGTCTAAACTTAAGAGGAGATAAAACAATGAGTCAGACTAGATGGACCAAGCGGTTCTTATCTGCCGTCAAATTCTATGTTTCTATAGTCGCCAGTTGTAGTTAATGAGCAGTGCCATCCATTAATGCCTGCCCTGTTGTGTCCTTTTTCCAGGGCTACGGAAACTCATCAGTGCCATCCACGTCAAACGCAAAATCCGTGAAAGAGAACAGCAATGCCGCCATCATCAAACGATTCAACCATCACAGCGCCATGGTGCTGGCAGCGGGACTCCGAAAAGAGTGCGTTTACCCTCCTTCTAGCCTGGCATAATGTTCCCTCTGGTCTGTGTATAGTGAGGGTAACATCGCACCTTTTTTTTTTTTTTTTTAGGGGGAGCGAGGGTGGAATTCCTAATTTATTTTGTCGCTTTACAATCGCTGTACTTTGTTATGTGAATGAGAATAACCCGGGTGTCCTATAATGGGCACATTAGGGTGACTCGCATTGTTCCTCTGAATTAGACAAATGACAATTAAATGCTTTATAGTATAATACCATAGGACCTTTCTGCCTGTGGTGACATCATATATCCTGAGCCCCTACGGTCTGGGGCACATAATTCTGTATCAGTTTTCCCATAATAGCCGTAATAAATCTCTATATATATATATATATATAATTTAACATAGGAAATTACTGTTCTTTCTGGGCTTGCTAGACATTGAGATAACATTGTAAAAATTAATTTGATGCATGACTATTAAATCATTATTAATTCCGCACCTCACCTGGGGCACGGACCTTGCGGCTCTGTTAAAACTCTAGTTACTGCCACAAAATATATACTGTACATACTTTTATTACAGCTGCATCGCCACCCTGTGGTAGACCAGGTACTGCAGGCTAATTACAAAGAATGAGGCACATTTAGCAACAGAGATGTATTTTGAAAAAAGTCTTCTATATAAATATAAGTTACAGGGCCTGATTCAGAGCCGGACGCTATTTCTAAAAAAGGGGCCGGATATTTAAAATGAGCGCTCGCTCTTTGCGGTGTGTTGACGCCTCTATGTCTGAGCGAGCGTTCGAAATATGCGCTCGCTATTTTGTAAAGACGCCCCTTTGCCGTTCGCATAACACGTCATCTCCGGTATTTATTAGATTAATCGGGAACATCGAAAGGCATCTGAACTGCTCACACTGGTTGTGGTAGGAATTTCTTACCGCTATCACTGCGAGCAGTTTAGGCTAAAAGACAACCAAGTGACGTGGGCGATGACGCTCCTTTACTACTTATGCACTCCCATTAAACGCCCTTTTGACCATTTGGCACGGCTGCGTTCGGATCTCCACTCCCCCGTTTTCAAGCACCTTCCCCTGTTATTGATTGACGCGCAGAGGCTGGGTGGCTATTGATTGACGCGCAGAGGCTGGGTGGCTATTGATTGACGCGCAGAGGCTGGGTGGTTATTGAATGTCGCTCAGCAGCTGGGTGGCTATTGAATGTCGCGCAGAGGCTGGGTGGCTATTGAATGTCGCGCAGAGGCTGGGTGGCTATTGAATGTCGCGCAGAGGCTGGGTGGTTATTGAATGTCGCGCAGAGGCTGGGTGGTTATTGAATGTCGCGCAGAGGCTGGGTGGTTATTGAATGTCGCGCAGAGGCTGGGTGGTTATTGAATGTCGCGCAGTGTTTGGCTCCTCAGCCCGGCCTAATGGGTCTGCGTTTTATTATCTTTCTAGAGAAGCACAAAATGATCAATGCAGCGAGACGAGTAGCACAGACGGGAATTCCCGGGACTCCGATTTCTTTCAGCCCCCTATAAAGAAGGTAAACATGAATGTTATTGACGGGTCGCCTGCTGCCATTGTAAGGTCTGCTGCCCGCTCCTGGTTATATTGCATAATGTCTGCACCCTGCCAGAGGTCTCCGCTGCGTTCTAGGCCAGGCCTCTATTACACGGGGCGGAGAAAAACGCGTCTGCTCTTCCCTTGTAGGTGAAGCTACAGGAAGCCATAGACTATGAAGATCTGGGGGAAGGCAACGGAATAAAACCAATAGCGCTAACTCTCAAGAAATCCGATAGGTAAGTCACAAATTCACTGTCGCTTCATTTTGTGTTTAAATTGTACTCTGGTTCCTTAAAAATATATATTTTCATATCAATATCAAGGTATTTAGGACCTCATTCAGAGCCGGTCGCACAGAGCGTGCGCTCGGTCTGAATGAGGGGAGGACGTCTTGAATTTTCAAGACGTCCTCCTTTGCGGTGGTAAGGCTGTGGGTTAACACCCACAGCCCTACGACCGCCTAAGGTGATGGTCAAGACCATCACGACCATCGGGGCTTCCGACGAGACCCTAGGGCAGGGTCTCCCTTGTCGTAAGCCCCGGAGAGCTTCTGGCTCTGTCTGAGCCAGAAGCTCTCCACTGACATCACTAGTGATGTCAGTGGGGCCGCCCCCAAACGGTAGGCGTTCCCATGGGAACACCCCCGTTTGGGCTGCCAACCCCCCCCCCGGCCCGCCTTCCAAACGGGGCGAGCTGTCAATCAACATCAACAGCTCGTCCCCTTTGAATCGAGACCCGCTACGACGGGCGCTGTCGGTCGTAGCGGGTCTCACGCATGCAGGGTCTCAGGCAGCCATGCTGTGTGTGAGAAGGATTGTACAGTGTGTCAGAGGAGGCAGCCATGCTGTGTGTGTGAGAAGGATTGTACGGTGTGTCAGAGGAGGCAGCCATGCTGTGTGTGTGTGAGAAGGATTGTACAGTGTGTCAGAGGAGGCAGCCATGCTGTGTGTGAGAAGGATTGTACAGTGTGTCAGAGGAGGCAGCCATGCTGTGTGTGTGTGAGAAGGATTGTACGGTGTGTCAGAGGAGGCAGCCATGCTGTGTGTGTGAGAAGGATTGTACAGTGTGTCAGAGGAGGCAGCCATGCTGTGTGTGTGTGAGAAGGATTGTACAGTGTGTCAGAGGAGGCAGCCATGTTGTGTGTGAGAGGATTGTACAGTGTGTCAGAGGAGGCAGCCATGCTGTGTGTGAGAGAAGGATTGTACAGTGTGTCAGAGGAGGCAGCCATGTTGTGTGTGATAAGGATTGTACAGTGTGTCAGAGGAGGCAGCCATGCTGTGTGTGAGAGAAGGATTGTACAGTGTGTCAGAGGAGGCAGCCATGCTGTGTGTGTGTGAGAAGGATTGTACAGTGTGTCAGAGGAGGCAGCCATGTTGTGTGAGAGAAGGATTGTACAGTGTGTCAGAGGAGGCAGCCATGCTGTGTGTGTGAGTAGGATTGTACGGTGTGTCAGAGGAGGCAGCCATGCTGTGTGTGAGAAGGATTGTACGGTGTGTCAGAGGAGGCAGCCATGCTGTGTGTGAGAAGGATTGTACGGTGTGTCAGAGGAGGCAGCCATGTTGTGTGTGTGAGAGAAGGATTGTACAGTGTGTCAGAGGAGGCAGCCATGCTGTGTGTGAGAGAAGGATTGTACAGTGTGTCAGAGGAGGCAGCCATGCTGTGTGTGTGAGTAGGATTGTACAGTGTGTCAGAGGAGGCAGCCATGTTGTGTGTGAGAGAAGGATTGTACGGTGTGTCAGAGGAGGCAGCCATGCTGTGTGTGTGTGAGAAGGATTGTACAGTGTCAGAGGAGGCAGCCATGTTGTGTGTGAGAAGGATTGTACAGTGTCAGAGGAGGCAGCCATGTTGTGTGAGAGAAGGATTGTACAGTATGTCAGAGGAGGCAGCCATGCTGTGTGTGAGAAGGATTGTACAGTGTGTCAGAGGAGGCAGCCATGCTGTGTGTGAGAGAAGGATTGTACGGTGTGTCAGAGGAGGCAGCCATGCTGTGTGAGAGAAGGATTGTATGGTGTGTCAGAGGAGGCAGCCATGCTGTGTGTGTGTGAGAAGGATTGTACAGTGTGTCAGAGGAGGCAGCCATGTTGTGTGTGAGAGGATTGTACGGTGTGTCAGAGGAGGCAGCCATGCTGTGTGAGAGAGAAGGATTGTACAGTGTGTCAGAGGAGGCAGCCATGCTGTGTGTGTGAGAAGGATTGTACAGTGTGTCAGAGGAGGCAGCCATGCTGTGTGTGTGAGAAGGATTGTACGGTGTGTCAGAGGAGGCAGCCATGCTGTGTGAGAGAAGGATTGTATGGTGTGTCAGAGGAGGCAGCCATGTTGTGTGTGAGAGGATTGTACAGTGTGTCAGAGGAGGCAGCCATGCTGTGTGTGTGAGAAGGATTGTACAGTGTGTCAGAGGAGGCAGCCATGCTGTGTGAGAGAAGGATTGTACAGTGTGTCAGAGGAGGCAGCCATGTTGTGTGAGAGAAGGATTGTACAGTGTGTCAGAGGAGGCAGCCATGCTGTGTGAGAGAAGGATTGTACAGTGTGTCAGAGGAGGCAGCCATGCTGTGTGTGTGAGAAGGATTGTACGGTGTGTCAGAGGAGGCAGCCATGTTGTGTGTGTGTGAAGGATTGTACAGTGTGTCAGAGGAGGCAGCCATGCTGTGTGAGAGAAGGATTGTACAGTGTGTCAGAGGAGGCAGCCATGCTGTGTGTGTGTGAGAAGGATTGTACAGTGTGTCAGAGGAGGCAGCCATGTTGTGTGTGAGAGGATTGTACGGTGTGTCAGAGGAGGCAGCCATGCTGTGTGTGTGTGAGAAGGATTGTACAGTGTGTCAGAGGAGGCAGCCATGTTGTGTGTGAGAGGATTGTACGGTGTGTCAGAGGAGGCAGCCATGTTGTGTGTGTGTGTGAAGGATTGTACAGTGTGTCAGAGGAGGCAGCCATGCTGTGTGTGAGAAGGATTGTACAGTGTGTCAGAGGAGGCAGCCATGCTGTGTGTGTGAGAAGGATTGTACAGTGTGTCAGAGGAGGCAGCCATGCTGTGTGTGTGTGTGAAGGATTGTACAGTGTGTCAGAGGAGGCAGCCATGCTGTGTGTGAGAGGATTGTACAGTGTGTCAGAGGAGGCAGCCATGCTGTGTGTATGAGAAGGAATGTACAGTGTGTCAGAGGAGGCAGCCATGTTGTGGGTGAGAATTGTACAGTGTGTCAGAGGAGGCAGCCATGCTGTGTGAGAGAAGGAATGTACAGTGTGTCAGAGGAGGCAGCCATGTTGTGGGTGAGGATTGTACGGTGTGTCAGAGGAGGCAGCCATGCTGTGTGTGAGAGAAGGAATGTACAGTGTGTCAGAGGAGGCAGCCATGCTGTGTGTGAGAAGGATTGTACGGTGTGTCAGAGGAGGCAGCCATGCTGTGTGTGAGAAGGAATGTACAGTGTGTCAGAGGAGGCAGCCATGCTGTGTGTGAGAGAAGGATTCTACAGTGTGTCAGAGGAGGCAGCCATGCTGTGTGTGAGAGAATGATTGTACAGTGTGTCAGAGGAGGCAGCCATGCTGTGTGTGAGAGAAGGATTGTACAGTGTGTCAGAGGAGGCAGCCATGTTGTGTGTGATAAGGATTGTACAGTGTGTCAGAGGAGGCAGCCATGCTGTGTGTGAGAGAAGGATTGTACAGTGTGTCAGAGGAGGCAGCCATGCTGTGTGTGTGAGAAGTATTGTACAGTGTGTCAGAGGAGGCAGCCATGCTGTGTGTGAGAAGGAATGTACGGTGTGTCAGAGGAGGCAGCCATGCTGTGTGTGTGAGAAGGATTGTACAGTGTGTCAGAGGAGGCAGCCATGCTGTGTGTGTGAGAAGGATTGTACGGTGTGTCAGAGGAGGCAGCCATGCTGTGTGTGAGAGAAGGATTGTACGGTGTGTCAGAGGAGGCAGCCATGCTGTGTATGAGAAGGATTGTACGGTGTGTCAGAGGAGGCAGCCATGCTGTGTGTGAGAGAAGGATTGTACAGTGTGTCAGAGGAGGCAGCCATGCTTTGTGAGAGAAGGATTGTACAGTGTGTCAGAGGAGGCAGCCATGCTGTGTGTGAGAGAAGGATTGTACAGTGTGTCAGAGGAGGCAGCCATGCTTTGTGAGAGAAGGATTGTACAGTGTGTCAGAGGAGGCAGCCATGCTGTGTGTGAGAAGGATTGTACAGTGTGTCAGAGGAGACAGCCATGCTGTGTGTGTGTGAGAAGGATTGTACAGTGTGTCAGAGGAGGCAGCCATGCTGTGTGTGAGAAGGATTGTACAGTGTGTCAGAGGAGGCAGCCATGCTGTGTGTGAGAGAAGGATTGTACGGTGTGTCAGAGGAGGCAGCCATGCTGTGTGTGTGAGAAGGATTGTACGGTGTGTCAGAGGAGGCAGCCATGCTGTGTGTGTGAGAAGGATTGTACGGTATGTCAGAGGAGGCAGCCATGCTGTGTGAGAGAAGGATTGTACAGTGTGTCAGAGGAGGCAGCCATGCTGTGTGTGTGAGAAGGATTGTACAGTGTGTCAGAGGAGGCAGCCATGCTGTGTGTGAGAGAAGGATTGTACAGTGTGTCAGAGGAGGCAGCCATGCTGTGTGTGTGAGAAGGATTGTACAGTGTGTCAGAGGAGGCAGCCATGCTGTGTGTGAGAGAAGGATTGTACAGTGTGTCAGAGGAGGCAGCCATGCTGTGTGAGAGAAGGATTGTACGGTGTGTCAGAGGGGGCAGCCATGCTGTGTGTGAGAGAAGGAATGTACGGTGTGTCAGAGGAGGCAGCCATGCTGTGTGTGTGAGAAGGATTGTACGGTGTGTCAGAGGAGGCAGCCATGCTGTGTGTGAGAGAAGGATTGTACAGTGTGTCAGAGGAGGCAGCCATACTGTGTGTGTGAGTAGGATTGTACAGTGTGTCAGAGGAGGCAGCCATGCTGTGTGTGAGAGAAGGATTGTACGGTGTGTCAGAGGAGGCAGCCATGTTGTGTGAAAGAAGGATTGTACAGTGTGTCAGAGGAGGCAGCCATGCTGTGTGTGAGAGAAGGATTGTACAGTGTGTCAGAGGAGGCAGCCATGTTGTGTGAAAGAAGGATTGTACAGTGTGTCAGAGGAGGCAGCCATGCTGTGTGTGAGAGAAGGATTGTACAGTGTGTCAGAGGAGGCAGCCATGCTGTGTGTGTGAGAAGGATTGTACGGTGTGTCAGAGGAGGTAGCCATACTGTGTGTGAGAGAAGGATTGTACGGTGTGTCAGAGGAGGCAGCCATGTTGTGTGAAAGAAGGATTGTACAGTGTGTCAGAGGAGGCAGCCATGCTGTGTGTGTGAGAAGGATTGTACAGTGTGTCAGAGGAGGCAGCCATACTGTGTGAGAGAAGGATTGTACAGTGTGTCAGAGGAGGCAGCCATGCTGTGTGTGAGAAGGATTGTACGGTGTGTCAGAGGAGGCAGCCATGCTGTGTGAGAGAAGGATTGTACAGTGTGTCAGAGGAGGCAGCCATGCTGTGTGTGTGTGAGAAGGATTGTACAGTGTGTCAGAGGAGGCAGCCATGTTGTGTGTGAGAGGATTGTACGGTGTGTCAGAGGAGGCAGCCATGCTGTGTGTGTGAGAAGGATTGTACGGTGTGTCAGAGGAGGCAGCCATGCTGTGTGAGAGAAGGATTGTACAGTGTGTCAGAGGAGGCAGCCATGTTGTGTGTGTGTGAAGGATTGTACAGTGTGTCAGATGAGGCAGCCATGCTGTGTGTGAGAAGGATTGTATGGTGTGTCAGAGGAGGCAGCCATGTTGTGTGTGTGTGAAGGATTGTACAGTGTGTCAGAGGAGGCAGCCATGCTGTGTGTGAGAAGGATTGTACAGTGTGTCAGAGGAGGCAGCCATGCTGTGTGTGTGAGAAGGATTGTACGGTGTGTCAGAGGAGGCAGCCATGCTGTGTGTGTGAGAAGGATTGTACAGTGTGTCAGAGGAGGCAGCCATGCTGTGTGAGAGAAGGATTGTACAGTGTGTCAGAGGAGGCAGCCATGCTGTGTGTGTGAGAAGGATTGTACGGTGTGTCAGAGGAGGCAGCCATGCTGTGTGTGTGAGAAGGATTGTACAGTGTGTCAGAGGAGGCAGCCATGCTGTGTGAGAGAAGGATTGTACGGTGTGTCAGAGGAGGCAGCCATGCTGTGTGTGTGAGAAGGATTGTACAGTGTGTCAGAGGAGGCAGCCATTCTGTGTGTGTGAGAAGGATTGTATAGTGTGTCAGAGGAGGCAGCCATGTTGTGTGAGAGTAGGATTGTACAGTATGTCAGAGGAGGCAGCCATGCTGTGTGTGTGTGAGAAGGATTGTACAGTGTGTCAGAGGAGGAAGCCATACTGTGTGAGAGAAGGATTGTACAGTGTGTCAGAGGAGGCAGCCATGCTGTGTGTGTGAGAAGGATTGTACGGTGTGTCAGAGGAGGCAGCCATGCTGTGTGTGAAAGAAGGATTGTACAGTGTGTCAGAGGAGGCAGCCATGCTGTGTGAGAGAAGGATTGTACGGTGTGTCAGAGGAGGCAGCCATGCTGTGTGTGAGAGAAGGATTGTACAGTTTGTCAGAGGAGGCAGCCATGTTGTGTGAGAGAAGGATTGTACAGTATGTCAGAGGAGGCAGCCATGCTGTGTGTGAGAAGGATTGTACAGTGTGTCAGAGGAGGCAGCCATGCTGTGTGTGTGAGAAGGATTGTACGGTGTGTCAGAGGAGGCAGCCATGCTGTGTGTGTGAGAAGGATTGTACAGTGTGTCAGAGGAGGCAGCCATGCTGTGTGAGAGAAGGATTGTACAGTGTGTCAGAGGAGGCAGCCATGTTGTGTGTGTGAGAAGGATTGTACAGTGTGTCAGAGGAGGCAGCCATGCTGTGTGTGAGAGAAGGATTGTACAGTGTGTCAGAGGAGGCAGCCATGTTGTGTGAGAGAAGGATTGTACAGTATGTCAGAGGAGGCAGCCATGCTGTGTGTGTGAGAAGGATTGTACAGTGTGTCAGAGGAGGCAGCCATGCTGTGTGTGTGAGAATGATTGTATAGTGTGTCAGAGGAGGCAGCCATGCTGTGTGTGTGAGAAAGATTGTACAGTGTGTCAGAGGAGGCAGCCATGCTGTGTGTGAGAGAAGGATTGTACAGTGTGTCAGAGGAGGCAGCCATGTTGTGTGAGAGAAGGATTGTACAGTATGTCAGAGGAGGCAGCCATGCTGTGTGTGTGAGAAGGATTGTACAGTGTGTCAGAGGAGGCAGCCATGCTGTGTGTGTGAGAAGGATTGTATAGTGTGTCAGAGGAGGCAGCCATGCTGTGTGTGTGAGAAGGATTGTACGGTGTGTCAGAGGAGGCAGCCATGCTGTGTGTGTGAGAAGAATTGTACAGTGTGTCAAAGGAGGCAGCCATGCTGTGTGTGTGAGAGGATTGTACGGTGTGTCAGAGAAGGCAGCCATGCTGTGTGTGTGAGAAGGATTGTACAGTGTGTCAGAGGAGGCAGCCATGCTGTGTGTGTGAGAAGGATTGTACTGTGTGTCAGAGGAGGCAGCCATGCTGTGTGTGAGAGAAGGATTGTACAGTGTGTCAGAGGAGGCAGCCATGCTGTGTGTGTGAGAAGAATTGTACAGTGTGTCAGAGGAGGCAGCCATGCTGTGTGTATGAGAAGGAATGTACAGTGTGTCAGAGGAGGCAGCCATGCTGTGTGTGTGAGAAGAATTGTACAGTGTGTCAGAGGAGGCAGCCATGCTGTGTGTGTGAGAGGATTGTACGGTGTGTCAGATGAGGCAGCCATGCTGTGTGTATGAGAAGGAATGTATAGTGTGTCAGAGGAGGCAGCCATGCTGTGTGTGTGAGAAGGATTGTATAGTGTGTCAGAGGAGGCAGCCATGCTGTGTGTGAGAAGGATTGTACGGTGTGTCAGAGGAGGCAGCCATGCTGTGTGTGTGAGAAGGATTGTACGGTATGTCAGAGGAGGCAGCCATGCTGTGTGTGAGAGAAGGATTGTACGGTATGTCAGAGGAGGCAGCCATGCTGTGTGTGAGAGAAGGATTGTACAGTGTGTCAGAGGAGGCAGCCATGCTGTGTGAGAGAAGGATTGTACAGTGTGTCAGAGGAGGCAGCCATGCTGTGTGTGTGAGAAGGATTGTACAGTGTGTCAGAGGAGGCAGCCATGCTGGGTGTGAGAGAAGGATTGTACAGTGTGTCAGAGGAGGCAGCCATGCTGTGTGAGAGAAGGATTGTACGGTGTGTCAGAGGAGGCAGCCATGCTGTGTGTGAGAGAAGGAATGTACGGTGTGTCAGAGGAGGCAGCCATGCTGTGTGTGTGAGAAGGAATGTACGGTGTGTCAGAGAAGGCAGCCATGCTGTGTGTGAGAGAAGGATTGTACAGTGTGTCAGAGGAGGCAGCCATGCTGTGTGTGAGAGAAGGATTGTACGGTGGGTCAGAGGAGGGAGCCATGCTGTGTGTGTGTGAGAAGGATTGTACAGTGTGTCAGAGGAGGCAGCCATGCTGTGTGAGAGAAGGATTGTACAGTGTGTCAGAGGAGGCAGCCATGCTGTGTGTGAGAAGGATTGTACAGTGTGTCAGAGGAGGCAGCCATGCTGTGTGTGTGAGAAGGATTGTACAGTGTGTCAGAGGAGGCAGCCATGCTGTGTGTGTGAGAAGGATTGTACGGTGTGTCAGAGGAGGCAGCCATGCTGTGTGTGTGAGAAGGATTGTACGGTGTGTCAGAGGAGGCAGCCATGCTGTGTGTGAGAGAAGGATTGTACAGTGTGTCAGAGGAGGCAGCCATGCTGTGTGTGTGAGAAGAATTGTACAGTGTGTCAGAGGAGGCAGCCATGCTGTGTGTGTGAGAGGATTGTACGGTGTGTCAGATGAGGCAGCCATGCTGCGTGTATGAGAAGGAATGTATAGTGTGTCAGAGGAGGCAGCCATGCTGTGTGTGTGAGAAGGATTGTATAGTGTGTCAGAGGAGGCAGCCATGCTGTGTGTGAGAGAAGGATTGTACAGTGTGTCAGAGGAGGCAGCCATGCTGTGTGTGTGTGAGAAGGATTGTACAGTGTGTCAGAGGAGGCAGCCATGCTGTGTGTGAGAAGGATTGTACAGTGTGTCAGAGGAGGCAGCCATGCTGTGTGTGAGAGAAGGATTGTACGGTGTGTCAGAGGAGGCAGCCATGCTGTGTGTGTGAGAAGGATTGTACGGTGTGTCAGAGGATGCAGCCATGCTGTGTGTGTGAGAAGGATTGTACAGTGTGTCAGAGGAGGCAGCCATGCTGTGTGTGTGAGAAGGATTGTACGGTATGTCAGAGGAGGCAGCCATGCTGTGTGTGAGAGAAGGATTGTACGGTATGTCAGAGGAGGCAGCCATGCTGTGTGAGAGAAGGATTGTACAGTGTGTCAGAGGAGGCAGCCATGCTGTGTGTGTGAGAAGGATTGTACAGTGTGTCAGAGGAGGCAGCCATGCTGTGTGTGTGAGAAGGATTGTACAGTGTGTCAAGGGAGGCAGCCATGCTGTGTGTGTGATAAGGATTGTACGGTGTGTCAGAGGAGGCAGCCATGCTGTGTGTGTGATAAGGATTGTACGATGTGTCAGAGGAGACAGCCATGCTGTGTGTGTGATAAGGATTGTACGATGTGTCAGAGGAGACAGCCTTGCTGTGTGTGAGAGAAGGATTGTACAGTGTGTCAGAGGAGGCAGCCATGCTGTGTGTGAGAGAAGGATTGTACAGTGTGTCAGAGGAGGCAGCCATGTTGTGGGTGGAGCCAGTACGTATGATAACAGTTCCTGTGTCATGAGTAGGAACTGAGCCAATGGGGAGAATGCAGCATGAACTTTGGATGGTGCGATTGCGCTCTGAGTAACGCTGGCTTACCAGCCAATTGCATGTTGGGACATCTGCATTAGAGAACCACCTTTTAGTACATGGGGGGGAAAACCAAAAATACTATACTGCTGATATCTCGCTGCATTTATGTTTAATAGCATTGAAGGGAGAATTTAAAAAAAAAAAAAATTATTGAAATGTAAAATGTTCAGAGCTCCAAAACCGGGGTGTTTACATGGAGGCGATATAGGGGGAGAGGGGATTTCTTGTGCTGATGATGGGGAACAAAACAGAAAATTGGAACCAGGGACAAAAATCCTATAAAACCCTGCACGTGCCAGGAATGGCGGCCAACGCAGGATGTTGCAGCTTGTTCTCCCGCTTGTTGTATGATATATTCTCACTATTACGTATCCAATCAGGTATTGTTTTTAGAGCCTTCCAATAGCAAAATGAAAAGTAGAACAACATATAAAAAAAACCCAACACAATGAAAGCAAATTGATAGCATAAGTAAAGACTAGTAAAGCATAGAGGCACGCTGAGACATGTAGTACAAGACACGGTACAGTAGTACAGACATGTATGTATCACAGTGAACCAAACGTATTACAGAGCAGGAATGATAGAAGAACATGATAAGAGATCACTAAATAACACAGAATCATAAAACACAACATCAGAGATAAGAAAATGATCAGAATAAATACATAAAAAGTAGGCGTGAGCCGGCGGAGACATTACAGCAGATATAACCGCCGGCGTGTTAGGCGGGATCAGAAGAGGGCGTGTCTGGATGAGCGCCAGAGGTTGCATGTTCTGACAAATTTCAGTGGACATTTTCTTTTACGACACAAAGCGTTCCTGACAAGTAGTCACGTTACCCCGGGTCACTCGGAATGGAATAAGGGGAGGATTAGGAACCATCCATGATTGGGCCAATGTACAAACACCGGCCAATGTTAATAAATGACTCACATATACATCATAAAGAGGAGGTGAGGGAATCCGCTAGGCCGAAGCCAAAGAGGGGTCTAGTAGGGGAATCCGTATACACGTAACCCTGTATACAGGCAACAATTCGAGGGTAGGGACCTGGGGACACGATCCGAGCAGGTGCCAGAAGCCAGCAGAAGGGGCTGCACATTTGGGACCGGCGTCTGAAGACCGTCCTCCAAATACTCTCTTACTTAGAGCCACATTTTTGTTTTTGTTTCCAAATGCCGGAAGTGCGCCTGTAATAATATAGATCAGAGGGTTGAATTTAGGACCTTGTCCCCTCTAGGAAACACTGATTTAATCATCCTCTTATTCTCTAGCGCACGCACTTGGTGATTTTTACTGGTATTAAGTTTATTTTTGTGTTTTTTCCACCAGGTATTATCATGGTCCAACCCCAGTACAGTCCCAGCAATACGCAACAAGTCAGGATATTATTAACTCTCTTACTAGTATTAAACAACAAATGGAAAACTATGTACCAAGACTAACTCAGGTAGGTGGAGGGTGACGGACAACACGAGGCATTGACCAATGTCCAAGGCTTGTGCATGAGGGGATTCTGGGTAATGTTTAATCATTTCCACCTGTGATAATCGTGCCCGTGTTGCCTGTTGCTCCATCGGCGATAAATGTGGAATCGTGGGATTTAATTAGTTTTAATCATTATTTATTCTTTTTTTTTTTTTTTTTTCCTTATTTTTATGATGTAGGTTCTTTCAAGTGGTGCTGCTAGTATTACAGTCTCTGCCTTGTCCCCTGGCGGAGCGTTGATGCAGGGGGGCGGTCAGCAATCTATAAACCGTGAGTACAGCTTTCCTCTCTGGGAATGGTCCTGGCTGGGCGCTATGATGACCTGTAACGCAGGAAATACGCAGGAGATAAGGGGGAGGCTGCGGCCCTACGAAGGATGACAATGTCTAAATAGACTCCAAATGGTAGACAGGGACAAAAGATCGACATGAATGAAGATGGGTACAAAAGGTCAACCGGGTCAAAAGGTCAACATTACAATGGGCGACACAAAAAATGGTTGACACTTTTTTTTTTTTTTTTACCCAAAATCTTCTCCCTAACTGTCCCTCCTAGTGCCTAACCGTCTCTCCTAGTTCCTAACCCTCCGGGAAGTGCCTAACCCTAACCATTCCTCCTAGTGCCTAACCCTAACCATTCCTTCTAGTACCTAACCCTCCAGGAAGTGCCTAATCCTAACCGTCTCTCCTAGTTCCTAACCCTCCAGGAAGTGCCTAACCCTAACCATTCCTCCTAGTGCCTAACCCTAACCATTCCTTCTAGTACCTAACCCTCCAGGAAGTGCCTAACCCTAACCGTCCCTCCTAGTGCCTAATCCGAACCATTCCTTCTAGTACCTAACTCTCCAGGAAGTGCCTAATCCTAACCGTCCCTCCTAGTGCCTAACCATCCCTCCTAGTGCCTAACCTTCCTTCAAGTGCCTGACCCTAACCATTCCTCCTAGTACCTAACCCTCCAGGAAGTGCCTAACCCTAACTGTCCCTCCTAGTGCCTTACCATCCCTCCTAGTGCCTAACCCTAACTGTCAGGGTAAGTGCCTAACCCTAAACATCCCTCCTAATGCCTAACCCTCCAGGAAGTGTCTAACCCTAACCGTCCCTCCTAGTGCCTAGGAAGTGCCTAACCGTCCCTCCTAATGCCTAACCCTCCAGCAAGTGCCTAACCCTAACTGTCAGGGTAAGTGCCTAACCATTCCTACTAGTACCTAACCCTCCAGGAAGTGCCTAACCCTAAATGTCGGGGTTGTGCCTAACCCTAACCGTCCCTCCTAGTGCCTAACCCTCCATGAAGTGCCTAACCCTAACTGTCAGGGTAAGTGCCTAACCTTCCTTCCTAGTGCCTAACCTTCCTTCAAGTGCCTAACCCTAACCGTTCCTCCTAGTGGCTAACCCTAACTGTCAGGGTAAGTGCCTAACCATTCCTACTAGTACCTAACCCTCCAGGAAGTGCCTAACCCTAAATGTCGGGGTTGTGCCTAACCCTAACCGTCCCTCCTAGTGCCTAACCCTCCATGAAGTGCCTAACCCTAACTGTCAGGGTAAGTGCCTAACCGTCCTTCCTAGTGCCTAACCTTCCTTCAAGTGCCTAACCCTAACCGTTCCTCCTAGTGGCTAACCCTAACTGTCAGGGTAAGTGCCTAACCCTAAACGTCCCTCCTAATGCCTAAACCTCCAGGAAGTGTCTAACCCTAACCTTCCCTCCTAGTGCCTAAGCCTCCAGGAAGTGCCTAACCCGAACTGTCAGGGTAAGTGCCTAACCGTCCTTCCTAGTGCCTAACCTTCCTTCAAGTGCCTAACCCTAACCGTTCCTCCTAGTGGCTAACCCTAACTGTCAGGGTAAGTGCCTAACCCTAAACGTCCCTCCTAATGCCTAAACCTCCAGGAAGTGTCTAACCCTAACCTTCCCTCCTAGTGCCTAAGCCTCCAGGAAGTGCCTAACCCGAACTGTCAGGGTAAGTGCCTAACCGTCCTTCCTAGTGCCTAACCTTCCTTCAAGTGCCTAACCCTAACCATTCCTCCTAGTGCCTAACCCTAAATGTCGGGGTAAGTGCCTAACCCTAACCGTCCCTCCTAGTGCCTAACCCTCCATGAAGTGCCTAACCCTAACTGTCAGGGTAAGTGCCTAACCGTCCTTCCTAGTGCCTAACCTTCCTTCAAGTGCCTAACCCTAACCATTCCTCCTAGTGGCTAACCCTAACTGTCAGGGTAAGTGCCTAACCCTAAACGTCCCTCCTAATGCCTAACCCTAACCTTCCCTCCTAGTGCCTAACCCTCCAGGAAGTGCCTAACCCGAACTGTCAGGGTAATTGCCTAACCGTCCTTCCTAGTGCCTAACCTTCCTTCAAGTGCCTAACCCTAACCATTCCTCCTAGTGCCTAACCCTAACTGTCCGGGTAAGTGCCTAACCCTAACCGTCTCTCCTAGTGCCTAACCCTAACTGTCAGGGTAAGTGCCTAACCCTAACCATCCCTCCTAGTGCCCAACCCTCCAGGAAGTGCCTAACCCTAACTGTCCCTCCTAGTGCCTAACCTTCCTTCAAGTGCCTAACCCTAACCGTCTCTCCTAGTGCCTAACCTTGTCAGGGTAAGTGCCTAACCCTAAACGTCCCTCATAATGCCTAACCCTCCAGGAAGTGTCTAACTCTAACCTTCCCTCCTAGTGCCTAACCCTCCAATAAGTGCCTAACCCGAACTGTCAGGGTAAGTGCCTAACCGTCCTTCCTAGTGCCTAACCGTCCTTCCTAGTGCCTAACCGTCCTTCCTAGTGCCTAACCGTCCTTCCTAGTGCCTAACCTTCCTTCAAGTGCCTGACCCTAACCATTCCTCCTAGTACCTAACCCTCCAGGAAGTGCCTAACCCTAACTGTCCCTCCTAGTGCCTTACCATCCCTCCTAGTGCCTAACCCTAACTGTCAGGGTAAGTGCCTAACCCTAAACATCCCTCCTAATGCCTAACCCTCCAGGAAGTGTCTAACCCTAACCGTCCCTCCTAGTGCCTAGGAAGTGCCTAACCGTCCCTCCTAATGCCTAACCCTCCAGCAAGTGCCTAACCCTAACTGTCAGGGTAAGTGCCTAACCATTCCTACTAGTACCTAACCCTCCAGGAAGTGCCTAACCCTAAATGTCGGGGTTGTGCCTAACCCTAACCGTCCCTCCTAGTGCCTAACCCTCCATGAAGTGCCTAACCCTAACTGTCAGGGTAAGTGCCTAACCTTCCTTCCTAGTGCCTAACCTTCCTTCAAGTGCCTAACCCTAACCGTTCCTCCTAGTGGCTAACCCTAACTGTCAGGGTAAGTGCCTAACCATTCCTACTAGTACCTAACCCTCCAGGAAGTGCCTAACCCTAAATGTCGGGGTTGTGCCTAACCCTAACCGTCCCTCCTAGTGCCTAACCCTCCATGAAGTGCCTAACCCTAACTGTCAGGGTAAGTGCCTAACCGTCCTTCCTAGTGCCTAACCTTCCTTCAAGTGCCTAACCCTAACCGTTCCTCCTAGTGGCTAACCCTAACTGTCAGGGTAAGTGCCTAACCCTAAACGTCCCTCCTAATGCCTAAACCTCCAGGAAGTGTCTAACCCTAACCTTCCCTCCTAGTGCCTAAGCCTCCAGGAAGTGCCTAACCCGAACTGTCAGGGTAAGTGCCTAACCGTCCTTCCTAGTGCCTAACCTTCCTTCAAGTGCCTAACCCTAACCGTTCCTCCTAGTGGCTAACCCTAACTGTCAGGGTAAGTGCCTAACCCTAAACGTCCCTCCTAATGCCTAAACCTCCAGGAAGTGTCTAACCCTAACCTTCCCTCCTAGTGCCTAAGCCTCCAGGAAGTGCCTAACCCGAACTGTCAGGGTAAGTGCCTAACCGTCCTTCCTAGTGCCTAACCTTCCTTCAAGTGCCTAACCCTAACCATTCCTCCTAGTGCCTAACCCTAAATGTCGGGGTAAGTGCCTAACCCTAACCGTCCCTCCTAGTGCCTAACCCTCCATGAAGTGCCTAACCCTAACTGTCAGGGTAAGTGCCTAACCGTCCTTCCTAGTGCCTAACCTTCCTTCAAGTGCCTAACCCTAACCATTCCTCCTAGTGGCTAACCCTAACTGTCAGGGTAAGTGCCTAACCCTAAACGTCCCTCCTAATGCCTAACCCTAACCTTCCCTCCTAGTGCCTAACCCTCCAGGAAGTGCCTAACCCGAACTGTCAGGGTAATTGCCTAACCGTCCTTCCTAGTGCCTAACCTTCCTTCAAGTGCCTAACCCTAACCATTCCTCCTAGTGCCTAACCCTAACTGTCCGGGTAAGTGCCTAACCCTAACCGTCTCTCCTAGTGCCTAACCCTAACTGTCAGGGTAAGTGCCTAACCCTAACCATCCCTCCTAGTGCCCAACCCTCCAGGAAGTGCCTAACCCTAACTGTCCCTCCTAGTGCCTAACCTTCCTTCAAGTGCCTAACCCTAACCGTCTCTCCTAGTGCCTAACCTTGTCAGGGTAAGTGCCTAACCCTAAACGTCCCTCATAATGCCTAACCCTCCAGGAAGTGTCTAACTCTAACCTTCCCTCCTAGTGCCTAACCCTCCAATAAGTGCCTAACCCGAACTGTCAGGGTAAGTGCCTAACCGTCCTTCCTAGTGCCTAACCGTCCTTCCTAGTGCCTAACCGTCCTTCCTAGTGCCTAACCGTCCTTCCTAGTGCCTAACCGTCCTTCCTAGTGCCTAACCGTCCTTCCTAGTGCCTAACCGTCCTTCCTAGTGCCTAACCGTCCTTCCTAGTGCCTAACCGTCCTTCAAGTGCCTAACCCTAACTATTCCTCCTAGTGCCTAACCCTAACTGTCAGGGTAAGTGCCTAACCCTAACCGTCTCTCCTAGTGCCTAACCCTAACTGTCAGGGTAAGTGCCTAACCCTAACCATCCCTCCTAGTGCCCAACCCTCCAGGAAGTGCCTAACCCTAACTGTCAGGGTAAGTGCCTAACCCTAACCGTCCTTCCTAGTACCTAACCCTCCAGCAAGTGCCTAACCGTAACTATCAGGGTAAGTGCCTAACCATTCCTACTAGTACCTAACCCTCCAGGAAGTGCCTAACCCTAACTGTCGGGGTAAGTGCCTAACTCTAACCGTCCCTCCTAGTGCCTAACCCTCCATGAAGTGCCTAACCCTAACTGTCCCTCCTAGTGCCTAACCTTCCTTCAAGTGTCTAACCCTCCAGGAAGTGCCTAACCCTATCCGTCCTTCCAGGAAGTGCCTAACCCTATCCGTCCCTCCAGGAAGTGCCTAACCCTAGGGAAAAAAAAGTGATGACCACTTTTTTGTGCCAACCATTTAAATGTTGACCTTTTGTACCTTTCATCCATGTCTACCTTTTGTCTGTCAACCTTTTGTCCATGTTGACCTTTTGTCCCTGTCTACATACTGAGACCCTAGTACCTTTGCTCTTATACAACTCATTGATATCTGGGGAGACTTCTAGTATCCATAACAGCTTGCAGTTAGGAGGGGTTGGGGGTGTTTATTCCTTATAAAACAGAGGGGATCCTAAGGAACACGCAGTGATGACATCAGGGCGGCTTATACAGACACATACAGCAGTATACACACAATGGCATCACTTGTGTCTCATTCATGAAAAATAACTCAGTAAACAGAATCTTTAAGCGGGCGTAAGAAAGATCCTGCAGCCGTTTGTGCGTGTGACTGTATCATGTAATGCGAAGGACAGAAAATAACACCGACACTTATCGTCCCTAAATCTGGTTGAACATATTGTTTTATTACTGACATTTTGGCGAGAGACCCCGTGCAGAGAGTTGCGCGGTAGCGACCAGTGATCAAGTTGCATTTTTATTCAGTTGCTCCGCCTACAAGGCGGACGGAGGGGCGATTCAGTGCGCAGGAGGCCGATACATGACTGTCTGTCTTCCCCTTTCAGAGATGGTGCCAAACGACATCCAGTCTGAGCTGAAACACCTGTACGTGGCGGTGGGGGAACTGCTCCGTCACTACTGGTCCTGCTTCCCCGTCAATACCCCCTTCTTAGAGGAAAAGGTGAGATGTCCTGATTAGTCCTCATGTTGCTGCATTTCCGTTCCCTCCCCCGGACTGCGGCCTTGGGGTATCTGTCCCTCTGTGATGCTGCTGTGTGACCTGACACTGAGATATTGTCAGCCTGGGACTTGGCAGTAATCCTGAAATGCTGCCGGCGTAACAGTCAGAGGTATTTCCTGTGATCCTTAGCGTTTGCTTAAATGGCATATTCTGTTCTGCTTTATAATATAGCAAAACAGTAATAAGACTGGGTGATAACCGTAGCCAGAGAGGTAGGATGGTCCTCTACAGGGAAATAGGAGTGTGATACAGAAGTATAATATATCGTATATACGTCCAGCCAGATTGCAGAGGGTCTTGGCGGGCTGTATCATCCAGTCACGCAGTAATGTTGGTATGACTGTATATAATGTATACACTGCTATGTACAGATTAAATGGTCGCTAGTTTTTCAATGCCTTTATGTTCTATTAATATAAACATGTAATGGACGGTTGTAATGTTGATTAAAGCCAGTAGCTCGTGATAATCCCGGATCGGTACGGGTCTGGCGCGTTTCGTTTTCAGTGAATCTTTCAAAGCATCACAATGATTAATCATTTATTTACAGTTGTAACAATAATCGTTTTATTTCTTTTTTTTCAGGTTATTAAAATGAGGAATAACTTAGAAAGGTTCCAAATTACTAAACTGTGTCCATTCCAGGAGAAAGTGAAGAAGCAATATCTGAGCACAAACGTAAGAGCGTCTGCAGATCGCGTCTCTGGGGCCTCCGCAAATAACTTACACTTATACCAGAGTAGCTGATGATTTGCCCTCTTTATAGATCTCTTATTCATATCGTTATGCTACTAGTAGGCGAGAGCGGCCGCCAGTCAGTACTGCCTCAGGATAGGGAGAGAGTGATTCCGGCACTGGGACCTTCCTATCCCATGTTCTATGGGCAAGAATACAAAGGTGAACGTGGCTTCTGATTGGATGGTCACAACTCCTGTCCAATCAGATGCGTTCACTACACACCTCCCTCCTGTTGTAGATCTGGTGACCGTACAGTCTTCCAGCTGTTCCTGGGTAATGGTGGGAGTCCCCCTTACTGAGTACTAGTCTGGGATGAGCGTTAGAGAGAGTGGGATTACCATAACATAGTCAGGCCCTTAGTGAACCTCACTTCTGTCCTTGGTGCTGGAGCCCTTTGAGAGTAATATTTAAGGTGGGTGCCGCAGATTAGCGAACTGCAGGTGACTTCCCATAAGGGTTAAAGGTGGCATTTATCAAAGCTTGGCGAGAGATAAAATTTTGAGAGATAAAGTACCAACTAATCAGCTCCTAACTGGTATTTTTCAATCACATCTCTCTCGGGGGCGATTCAGTTCAGTGCGCTGTGTGGTCAGAGAATGCCGGATCACCAAAGTGCCGGGCACGCGGCTGTTAGCACCGCGCTATGCAGAAAAACAGCTGCGCCCCCGGCACCTTGTTCGGATTTCTCCTCGCATCCCCAGGAGGGTGCGAGAAGAAATCCTTAGCCCGCCCAAACAGCACGGTGTATTGAATAGCTGCAGGAGCTCCCGCCCGTCGCTATTCAACATCGCACTGAATTGAATTCCCCCCTCTGAGCTTTGATAAATTCCCCCCTTAAATGCCCAGTATATAGAAGTTTCAGGGGTCTGTGTCGCTAATCTGTGAGGGTGGGATCCCTGGTGTTGTGCTATTCGGTGATGGGGGCTGACCGCCTGGAATGCTCTTACATTGGGCTTTTTTTCTCGCGCGCAGCTCACAAGCCACTTAGAAGAGATGCTGCAGACCGCCTACAACAAGTTCCAGATGTGGCAATCGCGGCGTATGATGAAGAAGACGTGAGGCCTCCCCTGCGGCAGCAGCACGAACGCATACCTTGCAATCTGCGACGGGCGCAACCCAATCTAACCCCCTGGCAGAAGTGCGCAGAGCGCGAAGTGTGCGCCCTGGCGAGAAGCATCACACGGTCCTTGGCGTTGATCTGGAGCAGCAGGGCCCATCTCTACAACCAAGAATAAATCTCACAGGAACCCGATAAATATATATATATATATATAAACCAAAGCGGGAGAGAATTGCATGAGATACCGTTTCTTCTGGTCACTCAGGAACTGCTGCAATTCTTCCCCTGTCTGGTTACGAAGCTGCTTGGGGAACCTCTTAACTTCTCTGTAAGAACGTACCCAGAACAAAGAAAAAAAAAAACACAAATACACTATTTCTGGCTCTTGTGTAGGGTGTAGGATAAGTTTCTCGGTCTTTCCTGAATTTTAGTTTTGGAGTTTCTACTCGTTTAAAGCTTTTAATAAAAGTAGGGTTTTTTTTTTTTTTTGTAAGAATTAACTTGAATCCTTTAAAAGACTGAAGAAAACTTTTTTTGTTTTTTCTTTTTGTTTCTTGTTCCATCTGTAACTCCCAAAGAGAAGCGGATGATTTGCACTGCTGGGCCGCGGACTCCTCCCTACAGACGGCCTAACCTCCCGGGCGCCGTATGCCGAAATATTTGTACAGTGTCTTTCCTGGGCCATGTTGTCCGGGAGGGAGGGGGACTTGCAGACTTGGATAAAAGTGTTGTCTCGCCGTTCATGGGAAACAAGGTTGCGGTATAGTCAGCGGCTTGATAATCAATGATGGATGTGGAACAGGGTGGGAAATGCCGCAAACCTGAAGTTTAGGGGCCGAGCCTGTGCCATGATAGGTTCAGTTTTTGTGTCGGCTCCTACATGAAAACTGTGTCTTGTATTACGGACAAGGAGATCAGATGTTTTATACATGCAAAACCGTTATATATATATTGTGGTGTCCTCTCTGGCAACCTAAATTATCTATGCAGATATGATTATGGGGTTGGGAGTTGGAGCGTTTCGTTTCGGTTCTTGCTGAAAGATGTTTTCAGATGACGTTTTTCGGCCCCTCGCCTATCTCCCCAGCCGTTGTCGGACCGCCTTCCCCAATTGTACAAGGGCCTTTTTGTAACGACCTGGGTGCAAGTAAGCGTCGTGATGGATTGTCACTGGACGATTTCTAGCCGGGATCTGTCACTTGAAGAGTTGCGATAGGTTCATTATTATGCAGCCGACTTTACACAGATCTCGCTGCTTTTTTTTCTGGTTGGTTTGTTTTTTTTCTTTTCTTTTTTTTTATATGTAAAATAAAAATTAAATTCATAATTTCATGTTGTATTGTAATTTCTTAAGACGACTAAACCCAGACAATGACCTTTTTTCACGCATAGAAATGTATCGCACAGGTCACAGGTCAGCCTTTACGTGACTTTCCGTTGTTTTATACTAATATGTAAGAATGTAAGATACAACACACAAGCACTTCATGTCCTGTCTGAGCAGACAGACAGTTATACATGATGCAGCTCCCACTTCCCCAGTTACCTTCATTCAGCAAAGTAGGGGATTGATGGAAATGTATATATTTATGTATACAGTATATTATACACTGCAGCATGTGGTACAGTAATCAGTAATATTCAGCTATTGACAATCGCTTGTTACCCGCCCTTCAAAATGTTGTGTATGTGGGGTAAAAAGACATGACGGGGTATATGTTATAGCCTGCGGACCTCACGCATCGGCAAGTCCTGGGCTAGACTGCTTGTTGTCTTAGAGTAAGTCATTTAAAAGGCAAAATCAACCTGGTCTTTGCCTGTTAAATGACTGCTACTTTAAGACGTCGGGCAGTCTCGCACAGGACTCTCCAATACCTGCAGTCCGGAGGCTATTACATAAACCCCGACGTGTAAAATAGACAAGTGACGGGGAGTAAATGGTGGAAAAGGGGGTTCGGTATATTTGTAATAATCATCATGTCGACACTGATGAAATAATTAGAATGTCGACAAAACGTTGCTGGTGGTCTAGCTCTTACCTACTTGGTTCGGTAGCTCCAGCAGTGTCTTCCAAGTCTGAAGGGCAGCTAAAGGGGACTTCCGGCTGTTCCTGTGGTGAGTATCACTAATCCTACCCTCTCTTCCCTCAGCCTAATTCTACTCTCCCATAGCCGAACCCTCCTGCCACCAACCTTCCCCTAGTGCCTAACTCTCTTGTAGCCTAACCTAACCCTTTCCCTAGTGCCTAACCCTCCCCTACTGTAGCCTAACCCTCCCCTACTGTAGCCTAACCCTCCCCTACTGTAGCCTAACCCTCCTGCAACCAACCTTACCCTAGTGCCTAACACTCTTGTAGCCTAACCTAACCCTCCCCTTTGTGCCTAACCCTCCCCTACAAGAGCCTAATCTTCCTCCTAGTGACAAACCCTCCAGTCCTGCAGCCTCCACTCCCTTTTGTGCCTAACCCTCCCCCTAGTGTCTTACTTTATCATCCTGTAACCTAAGCATAACTCTCCCCTCCTGTAGCCTAAGTCTGGTTACACACTAGACGGCCTGTGTACCCAGCCGACGGCAGATGCGTCAGATGACATATCATGCGGCCTGAACACCTAACCCTCTGGGTCTGTCCCTCTAGCACCTTACCCTCTGGGTCTGTCCCTCTAGCACCTTACCCTCTGGGTCTGTCCCTCTAGCGCCTAACCCTCTGGGTCTGTCCCTCTAGCACCTAACCCTCTGGGTCTGTCCCTCTAGCACCTTACCCTCTGGGTCTGTCCCTCTAGCACCTAACCCTCTGGGTCTGTCCCTTTAGCACCTAACCCTCTGGGTCTGTTCCTCTAGCGCCTAACCCTCTGGGTCTGTCCCTCTAGCGCCTAACCCTCTGGGTCTGTCCCTCTAGCACCTAACCCTCTGGGTCTGTCCCTCTAGCACCTAACCCTCTGGGTCTGTCTCTCTAGCACCTTACCCTCTGGGTCTGTCCCTCTAGCACCTTACCCTCGCCTTACCCACTGAGTCTGTCCCTCTAGCACCTAACCCTCTGGGTCTGTCCCTCTAGCGCCTAAGTGGCTGTGTGTTTGTTTTAGCAGCCAATGAGTCAGACTCTATTTGGCTGCTGCATCCATGGAGGGAGCCGGCTGTAGCTCACTCATGAGCTCCACCTTCCGGCTCCCCCCCGCAGCGGTTGATGGGAGAGACGTTTTTTTTTTGTGTGTGTGTGTTAGGGGGCATGGGAACTGGCAGCATAAGGGGGGTGTTACTAGGGGCAATGTATAGAGGGGACTACTACTAGGGGCAATGGATGAGGGGGACTACTACTGGGGGCACTGCCTAGGGTGAATTACTACTGAGGGCAATGCATAGGAGGGGACTGTTACTGGGGGCAATGCATAGGGGGGATTACTACTGGGGGCAATGCATAGGCGGAATTACTACTAAGGGCAATGCATAGGGGGGGATTACTACTGGGGGCACTACATAGGGGGCCCAAAGCATATTCTTACACCTGGGCCCACCACTCTCTAGTTCTGCCACTGGGGAAGGGGGTAGCCAATATTGGGCTGGATTCAATCACACACCGAAATTGGCGAAAAAGTTTTGCCTATTGCCGCTTTTCACCTGTTCGTGTCTCCAAATTCAATTCCAGGACGTTTTTGCCAAAGCGGAAACTCAATGCACTGAAACAGGCGGAAAAGTTTCTCCACTGAATGGCAGGCGGAAAGAAGTGCAAAATCTTTATTTTGGGGTGGAAATGTGGGGAATTTATTCAGAACTTTTTGGAGCCTAAAAAAGGACAAAACAAAACAAAAAAAATACCTTAGAACACTCCCACAAAAAAGACATGTCATTTTTGGGGTGAAAATCACCACTTTTACAAATATGCTTCTAGTAAGCTTTTAACACAACTTAAGGACACAAAGTACTTTTATTACGGCTAATACAGGTTGTCTCTCCCATATCCAAAATGCTTGGGACCGAGGGTATTTTGTATATCGGAATATTCCGTATTTTGGAATATTTGCATCCATAATGAGATATCTTGGGAATGGCAGTATGCAGTCGGGATGCGAAGGTCTAAATGCCGACTGTCTGCATCCCGACTGTCTAATCCCGGCAAGTGTCTAAATCCCGACACCTGTCAGACCTACGTCGGGAGCCTGACACCCAGCTTACCAAGTGAAGGTAAGCCGGGCGCGGACAGCCACGGGGGGGGAGGGTTAGGTTAGGGGCTCGCGGGGGGTGGGCTTAGGGTTAGGCACCCCTCCTTGGAGGCTAGAGGAAGGGGGGTCAGGTATAGGCACCCCCAGGGGGAGGTTAGGCTGCGGGGAAGAGGGGGGTTAGGCACCCCTAAGAGAGGGTTGGGGGGGTAAATAGAAAAAAATACTCATCTGTTGGGATCTTCACTGCCGGGCTTCTGCGGCTGGCTGTAAATCATATTGATACCAGGAATGGGACCCAAATCTAAACACAGAATCCAGTTGTGTGTTATATACACCTTATACATACACAGCCTGCAGGTCATTATATACACCTTATACACACACAGCCTGCAGGTCATTATATACACCTTATACACACACACAGCCTGCAGCTCATTATATACACCTTATACACACACAGCCTGCAGGTCATTATATACACCTTATACACACACAGCCTGCAGGTCATTCTATACACCTTATACACACACACACACACACACAGCCTGCAGGTCATTCTATACACCTTATACACACACAGCCTGCAGGTCATTCTATACACCTTATACACACACAGCCTGCAGGTCATTATATACATCTTATACACACACAGCCTGCAGGTCATTATATACATCTTATACACACACAGCCTGCAGATCATTCTATACACCTTATACACACACACACAGCCTGCAGCTCATTATATACACCTTAAACACACACACAGCCTGCAGGTCATTATATACACCTTATACACACAGCCAGCAGCTCATTCTTTACACCTTATACACACAGCCTGCAGGTCATTATATACACCTTACACACACAGCCTGCAGCTCATTCTATACACCTTATACACACACAGCCTGCAGCTCATTCTATACACCTTATACACACACAGCCAGCAGCTCATACTATACACCTTATACACACACAGCCAGCAGCTCATACTATACACCTTATACACATAGCCTGCATGTCATTCTATACAACTTATACACACAGCCTGCAGCTCATCCTATACACCTTATACACACACACAGCCTGCAGCTCATTCTATACACCTTATACACACACAGCCTGCAGCTCATCCTATACACCTTATACACACACACAGCCTGCAGCTCATTCTATACACCTTATACACACACACAGCCTGCAGCTCATTCTATACACCTTATACACGCACAGCCTGCAGGTCATTCTATACACCTTATACACACACACAGCCTGCAGCTCATCCTATACACCTTATACACACAGCCTGCAGCTCATTCTATACACCTTATACATACACACAGCCTGCAGCTCATTCTATACACCTTATACACACACACAGCCTGCAGCTCATTCTATACACCTTATACACACACACAGCCTGCAGCTCATTCTATACACCTTATACACACACACAGCATGTAGGTCATTCTATACACCTTATATACACACACAGCCTGCAGCTCATTCTCTACACCTTATACACACACAGCCTGCAGCTCATTCTATACACCTTATACACACAGCCTGCAGCTCATTCTATACACCTTATACACACAGCCTGCAGCTCATTCTATACACCTTATACACACAGCCTGCAGCTCATTCTATACACCTTATACACACACACACACACACACACACACAGCCTGCAGCTCATTATATACACCTTATACACACAGCCTGCAGGTCATTCTATACACCTTATATACACACAGCCTGCAGCTCATTCTATACACCTTATACACACACACACAGCCTGCAGGTCATTATATACACCTTATACAGACAGCCTGCAGCTCATTCTATACACCTTATACACAAACAGCCTGCAGGTCATTCTATACACCTTATACACACACAGCCTGCAGCTCATTTTATACACCTTATACACACACACAGCCTGCAGCTCATTTTATACACCTTATACACACACACAGCCTGCAGCTCATTCTATACACCTTATACACACACAGCCTGCAGCTCATTCTATACACCTTATACACACACAGCCTGCAGGTCATTCTATACACCTTATACACACAGCCTGCAGCTCATTCTATACACCTTATACACACACAGCCTGCAGCTCATTCTATACACCTTATATACACAGCCTGCAGCTCATTCTATACACCTTATACACACAGCCTGCAGCTCATTCTATACACCTTATACACACACAGCCTGCAGGTCATTATATACACCTTATACACACACAGCCTGCAGCTCATTCTATACACCTTATACACACACAGCCTGCAGGTAAGTTTGTTCAATATTTTCAATAATATTTTACCTTTAAACAAAGTTTGTGCACATTGTACCATCAAAAATCAAAGGATATGGGAGACTCAACCTGTAGTACACATCTATAATGATTTCCAGGGTCAGTGCATCTTGTTTTGGGGTACAGACTGATTCCCCCAATATGTTCAGTACTTTCCGCCTGTTATGCATTCGCCTATTTGTGTTTTTGCCTGTTCTGCAATTGAATATGGCAAATTACGGGGACGCTCATGCCGCAAATTTACTTCTCAAACAGGCGAATGCAGCAGAAAGTACAATAGGCAAAAAGTTTCTGACTTTTTTGTGTCTGATTGAATACGGCCCACAGTTGTAACTAGGGGCGGTCTGACCACTAAATCCGCCACCAACAATCCACGTTGTATACATTGGCCTGCCAAACTATTAACTCCTTCAGCATTTCTCCACCTATATAAAAAGCTGTTTCCTCAGAAACTAAGCTAAGACCAGGCCACAGTTGTGTTAACACTGGAAGAGTGCCCATAATGATCACAGAACATGGAATAGCTAATTATATAGTACATTAATACTATGTGGATCTCTTCGGTGGATCTAATTTTTGCCTGATACAGATAAAATAAATTACTTGACTTACGTCTGTTATTTATTACCGGTTATGTATATAGCGCGCACATATTCCGCAGCGCTTTACTGAGAGTATTTAGTCATTCGCATCAGCCCCTGCCCCAGTGGAGCTTACACTCTATATTCCCTACTATATGAACGCTAGGACTAATTTTTGGCAGAAGTTTTTGGAGTGAGGGAGGAAACTGGAGCACCCAGAGGAAACTCCTGCAGGAAAGGGGAGAACATACAAACTCCACACAAATGGGGCATTGGTGGGAGTTGATCCCAAGACCATAGTGCTGTGAGGCAGCAATGCTAATCATTACACCACCGTGCTGCTCATATGCACAATTTCTATTTCTACAAAATAATCCAACTTGATGCCCAGTTTTTAAATCAAAAAATCAAAATGCCATTATTTGCTGCAGGCACACCATGCAGAGCCCCCTGCCGGCTGGCTGTTGTGCAATGCGCAGAGACCCCTGCCGGCTGGCTGTTGTGCAAAGCGCAGAGACCCCTGCCGGCTGGCTGTTGTGCAATGCGCAGAGCCCCCTGCCGGCTGGCTGTTGTGAAAAGCGCAGAGACCCCTGCCGGCTGGCTGTTGTGCAATGCGCAGAGCCCCTTGCCGGCTGGCTGTTGTGCAATGCGCAGAGCCCCCTGCCGGCTGGCTGTTGTGCAATGTGCAGAGCCTAGTTGCTGGTGGCTAGTAGCCATACAGGACTCCACAGGAGTTGCAGAGCTACGCGTCACTATATCAGGTGTAAGAGCCGGGTGACCCATCTGTGCATCACATCTACTTAGATCTAATGTGCTGTGGGCAGAAAATGCTGACTATAAAGGGGAGAAGCAGCCAATCAGATCCAAGTTATCCCTCAAGCACATTCTAGAACAGGGGTATGTAACATGGTGGAGCTTATGTGTCCTTCGCACTAGGGTCCTGGAATGACGTGAGTGAGGGCGGAAGTGCGGTTCTATGCCCATAACGGCCACCTAAAGAAGAAAGTTGTCCCCTCGCGGGCTCGCGACTACCTAGGCAACATGCGGCCCTCTGGCTGCTGTGAAACTCAGGGGTGTATCTATAATGGGTGCAGGGTGTGCGGTGCACACGGTCTCCTGGTGTCAGGGGGGGCCCACACCGCACACCCTGCACCCATGTTATCTAAAACTTACCTCTCCCATGTCCCGTGTCGGGTCTCTCAGTGCTGCTCAAAACACCGCCGGGGCCATTTTCGGAAATTGCCGGGAAAATGCCGGCTGCGCCATTTCCCCGTCGATCTGCGCATGCGCAGTAGACTCTGGGCACTCTCTAGTGCCCAGTGTCTACTGGTTCTGCGGTGGCTGGCCAGTCGCCGGGGTGAGAGGAGGGGGCCCGTGACGGGGGGGTGCACACGAGCCCCCTCCACTCTAAAGACGCCCCTGGTGGAACTAACATCCCAGCATCCCATCCACTGTTTTAGCATGCCCTAACAGCAATACTTTATCAGTACATGCTGGGAAATGTAGTTCCACAGCAGCTGGAGGGCCACAGGTTGCCTACTCCTGTTCCAGAAAATGGGATAATCTGTGTTGTTGTTACGGGTAACACTATAACTTATCCTTTTTACAAGGTTTAGTAAATCTACACCCAAGTGCTGATGAAGGCGGCTTCTTCCTACAACTTTTACGAAATATATTCTATATTTTTGCCTTCTGACTGTGCTTTTCAGCCAGGGATTTATATCATCAATGCAGTCAGCAGGTGACCACAAAGATACAATTCTGCCTGTTGCTATAGCAACAAGACTGAAAAGCACAGTTATAAAATAGTATCCAGTAGAAGCTGTAGGGGCCTGCACAAGCCAGTGAATAAACATAAGATACTAATAATGCAACATAAAAACCTAATGCGTGTTTCACAGACGGGTGATTGTCTCTTGTGAAATAAAAGTGAAACTGACCCACACAAGGCTAAGCACACAATGAGTGACACTCTAATCATCTAAGGAAGAGGAACCTGGAATTCCCCATCTGGATTTAGCCCTGAGACCTGCAGAGAGCACAGGTAATAATAATATGTTATATAAGGTCACAGCGGAGCATTGGAGCACCGTATGCAGGTAAATATTTATTCACTGCAGTTTATACCTAATGATTGTTGTAGCACATTGCAGCCCTCCAGGGCACAGCCGGCTTGTGCAGTCCTCACTATGACCGTCATGTCATCCCGGACAGGGGTGGTGTAACTATAGTGTGTGCAAGGGGGGTGCCATGCCAGGGGTCCTAGATGCTGATGGGGATGCCTCCTCCACATTGGAATGAGTGTTGAACGCCAGGGGTATGCAGTTGATAGACTCAGTGCTCATGCTCCCCATGTAGGAACTAAGACAGGGTTATATTATATATACCCAATCAGCCCCTGTCATATATCCAGCACAGTCTTTGAGATGAGTTAGACGCCGATTAGTTGGTTTGTGCAACTTCTCCACTCTCATATTTATCACAATCCGCAGCTCAGATGCGATAAATTCGTCTACGTTCACATTTGGGTATTTAAAAATATCGCAGGAATGTTTTTTTGCGAGAAAGCTCTGCCCCTGCGAATCACCACCCCGAACTTCTCAGGGAATTTTTTATAAAAAACACCGGGAGAATGCGCTGGATCTTCTGCCTGTCTTCCTCCCTGTTCCTCTGTCTGCCCCTTCCCCCCAAGCTACTGCTCAGCCCTTGCCTCCTCTCCAATTTAATAAATTAGAACTTACCTGCACGCTACGCCAGGATCGGTGGGCACCTCAGTGACCCGGTCAGCTGAGGTGCAGTGATTGTCCCGGCCAGCATCTCAGCTGAGTGGGTCACAGATCGACTGACCGGGTCAGAGAAGGAGCCCACTGTTCACCAATCCCTGAATGGAGGTAAGTTTTTTTTTTTCTGTTTATATTACACTATATTTATTTTGCTGTAATCAGCCTGTGGTCTATTAGACACACAGGCTGATCACAGGAGCCGACTCTGGGCTCTGCTCTGCCTGTCAGCATGCAGGAAGGGCAGAGCAGGAGTAGGGAAAATGGAGGGAAGTCTGCATGACGCCACATGAAGACGGCGTTATCACAGGGCTCCCTCTGAAATGATTTTACAATATAACATTAGTAAATTTGAGCAGATGTGTATGCCCTATTACATCAAATATGGGAAATGCCAGCTATTTACCTATTTAAGCATTTTAATACATTCAAATGATATTGAAATAATGTAAAAAGAGTGTGAAAACACCTATTTACACATTATTTTAGTAAAATAATTATTGATAAATATGCCCCTAAGACTTGTTACTCCTCTATTTTACAATTTAACATTAGTAAATTTGAGCAGATCGCATTTCCCGATACAAATATGGGAAGTACAGCAGTTTCTCTCCCTAGCCCAGCGCACATGCTGCTGTCATCCTGTATGCTGGGCTAGGGAGAGAAACTGCTGCTGCAGCATTCAGTCCTCTCTCTTCCTGCGTGATGTGCTGGGGGGGATCAATCACACTCGCTCACCCCCCTGGCTGCAGGGGACTGTATATATGGCTGCAAAGGACCATATGTGTGGCTGCAAGGGATCGTATGTGTGGCTTCCATCAGGGGACTGAAAGTGTGGCTGCAGGCAGGGGATGGATGTGTGACTTCAAGGGACCGTATGTGTGGCTGCAGGCAGGGGACTGAAAGCATGGCTGCAGGCAGGGGATGGATGTGTGACTTCAAGGGACCGTATGTGTGGCTGCAAGGGACTAAATGTGTGGCTGCAGGCAGGGGACTGAAAGCGTGGCTGCGGGGTACTGGATGTGTGGCTGCAGGGGACTGTATATGTGACTACAGGGTACTGTATAAGTGGCTGCAAGGGACTGTATATGTGGCTGCAAAGGACCGTATGTGTGGCTGCAAGGGACTCTATGTGTGGCTGCATGGGACTGTATGTGTGGTTGTTGAGGACTGGATGTGTGACTTCAATGGACCATATGTGTGGCTGCAGGCAGGGGATTAAAAGTGTGGCTGCAGGGGACTGGATGTGTGGCTGCAGGCAGGGGACTGAAATTGTGGCTTCTGGGGACTGGATGTGTGGCTGCAGGCAGAGGATTGCATGTGTGGTTGTTGGGGACTGGATGTGTGACTTCAAGGGACTAAATGTGTGGCTGCAGGCAGGGGACTGAAAGTGTGGCTGCAGGGGACTGGATGTGTGGCTGCAGGCAGGGGACTGGATGTGTGACTGTCGGGGACTAAGGGTCTCATTCAGACCCGGTCGCAAGCACCGACCGGGTCGATAGCCTTGCGCACGCGCAGCGGCCGCACTGTGCATGCGCAAGCCCCGGAGCGAGAGAGAAACTCTCTCGCTCTGGAGCTCTCTACAAAAGGGGCGGCTGTCGATGTTGATCGACAGCTTGCCCCGTTTTGTAGGCGGCCGAGGGGGCTGTTTCCAAAACGGAGGCGTTCCTTAACGAACGCCTACCGTTTTGTGGGTGGCCGCAGTGACATCATCAGTGATGTCAGTGGGGAGTTTCCTGCTCTTTCAGAGCAGGAAGCTCCCTGGGGCTTGCAGCTGCCGAGACCCAACCTTAGGGTCTCGTCGCAAGCCCCGATGGTCGTGATGGTGTTCACCATCGCGACCATCAACCTGGTCGGTCGTTAAGCTGTGGGTGGTAACAGCTCACCTAACGACCAGGAGGCCGCACTTCAAAAATGAAGCGGCCGCCCTCATTCAGAGAGAGCGATCGCTTCTTGCGAGCGCCTCTGCATGAGGGCCTAAATGTCTGTCTGCAGGGGACTGGATTGTTGAGAGTAATGGAAATTTATTATGATCAAGGAGGAGATGTAGCAACCAATCAGCTACTAGCTGCCATTTATCATGTATATCATATAAAATGACAGCTAGCAGCTCACTGGTCGCTATGGGTAACTTCTCCACGTGTCCTCTTTAGGTTTGATACATCTCCCCCAAGCACAGTGGCCAGCTGGTGACGGTATGGAGTGTTGTAGAACAACCTCTCCATCGAGAACGTTATAATGGGTATTGGGCGTGATTCAGAGATGAGCAATCCGCAGCGGACTTGCAGAAATACGCTAATGACTCAGCCGCCATCTTGTGCACAGAGACGGCCACCTCCGGCGTCTCACATCCGCCGCTTATATAGGAAAGCGGAGACATGGGCCACACATGGAGCCTCTGAGCACGCCTATGCGGTCTCAGAATGGGCATCTCAATTAAGGCGCCGGGGCCTCGCCAGCTGCGTACGACTTTGCAGAGCCTCACTAGGGCACGCCCAGAAAACAGTCCCGACACGCCTACGTTTCTCTAGCCACCGCCCCCGTTACCTCCCTCTAAAAGCTGACTACCTGTCACTCGCTTTGCGTATAAATCCTCTCTGCGACCTCCATCACTAACCTATCGCGGCGCATGAACAGTGCGGCAATGGCGCATGCGCAGTAGCAAAAAAAACAGCTACACTGCGTCCAACATGGACATTGGCCCGTAATCAAATTGAGGCGAAAAGCCGAGATTCGTGAAAAAGTATCGCCGATTGCGACTTTTCGCCATGCGGAAACTTATCTCCGTATTCAATTGCATACGCGAAAACGTAATGAAATGTAATAGGTGAAAAAGATTCACCTCCGAATCGGTGGAGAAAAAAAGGGCAAATTCGCTATTTTGTGACAGCCCCCCAAAGGATAACTCCGTCACCCCCCCCCCCGCCAAAAAAGTGAGGAACACCCCAAAAAAGCAATTTGAAAATGGGGGCTAAAAAGTGCAAAGTGGGGGTACAAACATAAAAAGTAGCAATATAGACTTTTGGGGGAGTCTGCAGGGATGGGTGAGGTGTTTTTTTTATTGCAGGTCTTTGCTGAAGATGCGTTTTTTTCACGTTTCTTATAACTTCACTTTAGCGACTTTTAAATATGCTTTCACCGATTTTCAAGTACCCCAAATATGCCAGGACTACTTATTTTCTCATAAAAATACTGCTTTATGCCATTCTTCACCACTTGTGTAAAGACGCTAATTAGAGGCAATTGTGCGAACTTAAGTGCCCCAAACTGTACCATTAGGGCTAACCGGGCACTACTACATTGACCCCCAATGTTTCTGCATCTTTTTGGGGGGTTCAGGCTGATTTCCCCGATTCAGACACCACTTTCCGCCTGTTCTGACTTCACGGACGGAATTCAATTGTTTTCATCCCCTATCGCGCCCGATGGAGCTATTCTATTCTTGCTCCTGTCGGGCACGATCAGCTGTCAAGCGCTACATTTCAGCTCGCAGCCCCTGGGGGATGAGAGCTGAAATGTGCGAAAAGTGACATGACTTTTCGCGATCGCGCCCAGCACTTTGGTCGGGTTTAGTTGCTTAACGCGGCTAAACCTGACCTCTATGGGCACGATCAGCCCGAAAAATGACAGCAATTGAATAGCGGCCAGCGATCTCCTGTCACTTTAGACGGGAGATCCGGACTGCGTAATCAATTGAATTCCGCCCCATATGTCTCCGTTTTCGCGTATTTTGGAATTGAATAAGGGCGAATCGCGGGTACGCATCTGATGTTACCGAGGCTAAAATACGCGATGTAGGCGAAAACTCCGGCAGGCGAAACTTTATCGCGGAGCCGAAACTAATTGAATACGGGCCATAGTGTGTAGCTCTAAATCAGGCCCCTTGTTACCATATGTGTCCTGTTATGACTGTAATGTGTAACTTTGCCTATTAGAGGATTATATAGCTAGTAATCAGGAGGCTGTTATTCCAGTGTAGTCAGACCTGAGTCTCCCCCTCCCCTTATTATGGGTGTCTCACACAGACAGACTGCAGATGAGAGACCCATAATGACATAATGAGACCCCTGTAATGAGAGACATGTGATACACCAGGGAGACTTCTCAGCACTCTGACTCTCCCTCCATGCACTGAGCCAATCACTCTCCCCCTTACAGAAAAGCAGCTTTTCTGAGAGCCAATGAGAAAGTCTCTTTCATTCCTGCCCCTTTCACGAAGTGCTGTTACATGTGATGTGATTGTGTCACAGAGTAACAGGACTATTTCCAGGAAGGACCTGACAGTGAGCTCGGGCTGTGCTGCAACTTGTAGTTCCTGTAGGAAGGACCTGACAGTGAGCTCGGGCTGTGCTGCAACTTGTACTTCCTGTAGGAAGGACCTGACAGTGAGCTCGGGCTGTGCTGCAACTTGTAGTTCCTGTAGGAAGGACCTGACAGTGAGCTCGGGCTGTGCTGCAACTTGTACTTCCTGTAGGAAGGACCTGACAGTGAGCTCGGGCTGTGCTGCAACTTGTAGTTCCTGTAGGAAGGACCTGACAGTGAGCTCGGGCTGTGCTGCAACTTGTAGTTCCTGTAGGAAGGACCTGACAGTGAGCTCGGGCTGTGCTGCAACTTGTAGTTCCTGTAGGAAGGACCTGACAGTGAGCTCGGGCTGTGCTGCAACTTGTAGTTCCTGTAGGAAGGATCTGACAGTGAGTACTGGGCTGTGCTGCAACTTGTAGTTCCTGTAGGAAGGATCTGACAGTGAGTACTGGGCTGTGCTGCAACTTATATGTATGCTGAGTGCAGTGTTCTCCAGGCTGTACTGTATCATTAGTGTCTGTGTGTGCCTACAGTATGCTGACTGCAGTGTTCTCCAGGCTGTACTGTATCATTAGTGTCTGTGTGTGCCTACAGTATGCTGACTGCAGTGTTCTCCAGGCTGTACTGTATCATTAGTGTCTGTGTGTCCCTGCAGAATTCTGACTGCAGTGTTCTCCAGGCTGTACTGTATCATTAGTGTCTGTGTGTGCCTACAGTATGCTGAGTGCAGTGTTCTCCAGGCTGTACTGTATCATTAGTGTCTGTGTGTCCCTGCAGAATTCTGACTGCAGTGTTCTCCAGGCTGTACTGTATCATTAGTGTCTGTGTGTGCCTACAGTATGCTGAGTGCAGTGTTCTCCAGGCTGTACAAATGTCTGTGTGTACCTACAGTATTCTGACTGCAGTGTTCTCCAGGCTGTACAAGTGTCTGTATGTACCTACAGTATTCTGACTGCAGTGTTCTCCAGGCTGTACTGTTACATTAGTGTCTGTATGTACCTACAGTATGCTGACTGCAGTGTTCTCCAGGCTGTACTGTTACATTAGTGTCTGTGTGTGCCTACAGTATGCTGACTGCAGTGTTCTCCAGGCTGTACTGTATCATTAGTGTCTGTGTGTGCCTACAGTATGCTGACTGCAGTGTTCTCCAGGCTGTACTGTATCATTAGTGTCTGTGTGTACCTACAGTATGCTGAGTGCAGTGTTCTCCAGGCTGTACAAATGTCTGTGTGTACCTACAGTATTCTGACTGCAGTGTTCTCCAGGCTGTACTGTATCATTAGTGTCTGTGTGTACCTACAGTATGCTGACTGCAGTGTTCTCCAGGCTGTACTGTATCATTAGTGTCTGTGTGTGCCTACAATATGCTGACTGCAGTGTTCTCCAGGCTGTACTGTTACATTAGTGTCTGTGTGTACCTACTGTATGCTGACTGCAGTGTTCTCCAGGCTGTACTGTTACATTAGTGTCTGTGTGTGCCTACAGTATGCTGATTGCTGTGTTCTCCAGGCTGTACTGTATCATTAGTGTCTGTGTGTGCCTACAGTATGCTGACTGCAGTGTTCTCCAGGCTGTACTGTATCATTAGTGTCTGTGTGTGCCTACAGTATGCTGACTGCAGTGTTCTCCAGGCTGTACTGTATCATTAGTGTCTGTGTGTGCCTACAGTATGCTGACTGCAGTGTTCTCCAGGCTGTACTGTATCATTAGTGTCTGTGTGTGCCTACAGTATGCTGACTGCAGTGTTCTCCAGGCTGTACTGTATCATTAGTGTCTGTGTGTGCCTACAGTATGCTGACTGCAGTGTTCTCCAGGCTGTACTGTATCATTAGTGTCTGTGTGTGCCTACAGTATGCTGACTGCAGTGTTCTCCAGGCTGTACTGTTACATTAGTGTCTGTGTGTACCTACAGTATGCTGACTGCAGTGTTCTCCAGGCTGTACTGTATCATTAGTGTCTGTGTGTACCTACTGTATGCTGACTGCAGTGTTCTCCAGGCTGTACTGTTACATTAGTGTCTGTGTGTGTGTGTGCCTACAGTATGCTGACTGCAGTGTTCTCCAGGCTGTACTGTATCATTAGTGTCTGTATGTACCTACAGTATTCTGACTGCAGTGTTCTCCAGGCTGTACAAATGTCTGTGTGTACCTACTGTATGCTGACTGCAGTGTTCTCCAGGCTGTACTGTTACATTAGTGTCTTTGTGTGCCTACAGTATGCTGATTGCAGTGTTCTCCAGGCTGTACTGTATCATTAGTGTCTGTGTGTGCCTACAGTATGCTGAGTGCAGTGTTCTCCAGGCTGTACTGTATCATTAGTGTCTGTGTGTACCTACTGTATGCTGACTGCAGTGTTCTCCAGGCTGTACTGTTACATTAGTGTCTGTGTGTGTGTGTGCCTACAGTATGCTGACTGCAGTGTTCTCCAGGCTGTACTGTATCATTAGTGTCTGTGTGTACCTACAGTATTCTGACTGCAGTGTTCTCCAGGCTGTACTGTATCATTAGTGTCTGTGTGTACCTACAGTATGCTGACTGCAGTGTTCTCCAGGCTGTACTGTATCATTAGTGTCTGTGTGTACCTACAGTATGCTGACTGCAGTGTTCTCCAGGCTGTACTGTATCATTAGTGTCTGTGTGTGCCTACAGTATGCTGAGTGCAGTGTTCTCCAGGCTGTACTGTATCATTAGTGTCTGTATGTACCTACAGTATGCTGACTGCAGTGTTCTCCAGGCTGTACTGTATCATTAGTGTCTGTGTGTACCTACAGTATGCTGATTGCTGTGTGCAGGGATTCATCAGACACATTGTACAAATTGTGAAAGACAATATTTGCAGAAGATGATGATTATCAAACACTGAGACGAAGCAGCCGGTTACATATCACTGTGTCTGTGCCTGGTGCTGGTATTGCAGGTGTTCTCATTCATTCTGCTGGTTTATATCGCTGTGCCTGGTGCTGGTATTGCAGGTGTCCTCATTCGGCTGGTTTATATCGCTGTGCCTGGTGCTGGTATTGCAGGTGTTCTCATTCGGCTGGTTTATATCGCTGTGCCTGGTGCTAGTATTGCAGGTGTTCTCATTCGGCTGGTTTATATCGCTGTGCCTGGTGCTAGTATTGCAGGTGTTCTCATTCGGCTGGTTTATATCGCTGTGCCTGGTGCTAGTATTGCAGGTGTTCTCATTCGGCTGGTTTATATCGCTGTGCCTGGTGCTAGTATTGCAGGTGTTCTCATTCGGCTGGTTTATATCGCTGTGCCTGGTGCTGGTATTGCAGTGAAGTGTTAGTATAGTGTAACATTCTTCCTGTGAGTATGGTGTAACATGTGAAGTGTTAGTATGGTGTAACACGTCTCCTGTGAGTACGGTGTAACATGTGAAGTGTTATTATGGTATAACGTGAAGTGTTAGTATGGTGTAACGTGAGGTGTTAGTATGGTGTAACATGCCTCCTGTGACTACGGTGTAACATGTGAAGTGTTAGTATGGTGTAACATGTGAGGTGTTAGTATGGTGTAACATGTGAGGTGTTAGTATGGTGTAATTTGTGAGGTGTTAGTATGGTGTAACATGTGAGGTGTTAGTATGGTGTAACATGTGAAGTGTTAGTATGGTGTAACATGTGAAGTGTTAGTATGGTGTAACATGTGAGGTGTTAGTATGGTGTAACATGCCTCCTGTGACTACGGTGTAACGTGAAGTGTTAGTAAGGTGTAACGTGAAGTGTTAGTATGGTGTAACATGTGAAGTGTTAGTATGGTGTAACACGCTTCCTGTGAGTACGGTGTAACATGTGAAGTGTTAGTATGGTGTAACATGTGAAGTGTTAGCATGGTGTAACATGTGCTGTGTTAGTATGGTGTAACGTGAGGTGTTAGTATGGTGTAACATGTGAAGTGTTAGTATGGTGTAACACACTTCCTGTGAGTACGGTGTAACATGTGAAGTGTTAGTAAGGTGTAACATGTGAAGTGTTAGTATGGTGTAACATGTGAAGTGTTAGTATGGTGTAACATGTGAGGTGTAACATGTGAAGTGTTAGTATGGTGTAACATGTGAGGTGTTAGTATGGTGTAACATGTGAGGTGTTATTATGGTGTAACATGTGAAGTGTTAGTATGGTGTAACATGTGAGGTGTTAGTATGGTGTAACATGTGAGGTGTTAGTATGGTGTAACATGTGAGGTGTTAGTATGGTGTAACATGTGAAGTGTTAGTATGGTGTAACGCGCCTCCTATGAGTACGGTGTAACATGTGAAGTGTTAGTATGGTGTAACATGTGAGGTGTAACATGTGAAGTGTTAGTATGGTGTAACATGTGAGGTGTTAGTATGGTGTAACATGTGAGGTGTTAGTATGGTGTAACATGTGAGGTGTTAGTATGGTGTAACATGTGAGGTGTCAGTATGGTGTAACATGTGAGGTGTTAGTATGGTGTAACACGCCTCCTATGAGTACGGTGTAACATGTGAGGTGTCAGTATGGTGTAACGTGAGGTGTCAGTATGGTGTAACACGCCTCCTGTGAGGATGGTGTAACATGTGAGGTGTCAGTATGGTGTAACGTGAGGTGTTAGTATGGTGTAACGTGAGGTGTTAGTATGGTGTATCATGTGAGGTGTTAGTATGGTGTAACATGTGAGGTGTTAGTATGGTGTAACATGTGAGGTGTCAGTATGGTGTAACACGCCTCCTGTGAGTACGGTGTAACATGTGAGGTGTTAGTACGGTGTAACATGTGAGGTGTTATTATGGTGTAACATGTGAGGTGTTAGTACGGTGTAACATGTGAGGTGTTATTATGGTGTAACATGTGAGGTGTTATTATGGTGTAACATGTGAGGTGTTAGTACGGTGTAACATGTGAGGTGTTAGTACGGTGTAACATGTGAGGTGTTATTATGGTGTAACATGTGAGGTGTTAGTACGGTGTAACATGTGAGGTGTTAGTACGGTGTAACATGTGAGGTGTTAGTATGGTGTAACATGTGAAGTGTTAGTAAGGTGTAATGTGAGGTGTTAGTATGGTGTAACATGTGAGGTGTTAGTAAGGTGTAATGTGAGGTGTTATTATGGTGTAACATGTGAGGTGTTAGTACGGTGTAACATGTGAGGTGTTAGTACGGTGTAACATGTGAGGTGTTATTATGGTGTAACATGTGAGGTGTTAGTACGGTGTAACATGTGAGGTGTTAGTACGGTGTAACATGTGAGGTGTTATTATGGTGTAACATGTGAGGTGTTAGTACGGTGTAACATGTGAGGTGTTAGTACGGTGTAACATGTGAGGTGTTATTATGGTGTAACATGTGAGGTGTTAGTAAGGTGTAATGTGAGGTGTTAGTAAGGTGTAATGTGAAGTGTTAGTATGGTGTAACATGTGAGGTGTTAGTATGGTGTAACATGTGAGGTGTTAGTACTGTGTAACATATTAGGTGTCTGGCACTGTCAGGGAGCTGCACACTTCCCCATTCTCAGTGTGGTCACAGCCAGGCTGCGGAGAGGGAATCACATGACTGGCGTTACAATATCCGATCCCCAGCTAATGGGCAGGAGAGCTTAGACGGTTTCCAGCACTTGCTGTGAATCAGGACTAGATAACGTCACACGTGCCTGCGGAGTGCCATGGCTGCCTGTGCACACAGACATTGGGGCGAGCCGGCTTTCTGTCAGTGTGGGGCTGTTTAGTCTGAGCTTTGTGTTATTTTGTTTATAGCGCACACCTATTACTCAGCGCATTACTGTGAGTACTTAGTCATACAACTTATATTCCCTACCACATACACACTAGGCTTTATTTTGGCAGTTAAGCTAAATAAAATGGAGGAATGGGAAGAAACCGCAGCAAAGTTATTTAAAGTGTACAAACTCCACACAGATGAGGCCTGGTGGAAATCAACCACATGACCCCAATGCAGTGCTAACCACTGTGCCATGGCCGTTCGAACAAACCTATAATACACCATGACAGTGACTCTCCTTACAGTGGTAGAAGCTCCTTTGTCTGCTGCTGTCCCATCTGCAAATCATTTATTCGTTGTCAATCAGTTGCTGCCATTTTGTCGGAGTCCCAGACACTATGTCGGTGACTTGTGATCAATAAAACGCCCCATGGAGCAATCTATGCTAGCACAGGCCCACCATTACTTGTTGGGGTCCTGCATGGGGGCGAAATGTGGCCGATTAAAGTATTTATACCACTATAGAACTTTCTTACTCACTTGTCAGCCTCTGGCCAGCAAAGGCCGCGATTGTAATGCGGTTACTGTCATTTTTATATGCTAGCTATGTATAATCTGTCACTTATAATATATTTGTATACAGTGCAGATAGAGATCAGCTGAGACAGCCTATTGCTGGGACTAATGACCTTCACAGGACGCGTCTCCGTTATAGGATCAATAATGGGCAGAGAGGACAGGAAGCGCCAGCTCTGGTTACATAAGTCTGGGAGATGCTGCTACCGTTAGATCTGTCCGTGTGCTGGAAATCCATCTCCAGAGAAGGGAGAATATGGAGATAGCAGAGTGTTCGGGGCTGCGAGGGGTCTGGTGCCAACTGTGGGGATAATCTGTGCAGAGCTAGCAGCAGGCCGGGGGTGTAATAGAGGGGTATCTGAGGTGCAGCCATGTACTAAGCTATTATTATGTGCGGAGATTGTATAAGAGGACATCGGTCTGTGCGTCTTGTGACTCTCAGGATCTTCAGTTCAACAAAGGATCTTCTGTGGTTTAAAAGGGATAATCGAGCACAAGGTAACTAAGACCCCTCCCAAATAGTAGAAGAGCTCAATGATGGTCTCTGCCCACATCTGTCTGACAGACCAGCACCATTTGCATTTACCAGTCTCCAGGCTGCCATGCCTGTGGGATCACCCATAACTGGCATCTCCTTGGTCCTAGTAATCGTCCTGCCCCGTACAGTGCTCATATTGTCTCACACAATACATGGGACAGCGTCAGCCCGGAAGGCAGCCTGACCAAATGCTGTATCCAATGTATGATAATTATAAAACCTATATTTAAATGGCGAATGACAAATGTACAACATATATCAATTCTACGTCGTATACTCTACAGAGGGAAAGTTTTGGATGGAGCACTTTGTGTAGCCAGGGGTCGTTTGTTTCACCTTAAGCACCTATACCTGGTTTGTGGGTATTTCAGACACCTGTACTTCCTCCTGACCGCACCTCTCCCCATATACAGATTCCACTCATCCAACGCTGAATTTATATAATTGATTGTAGTATGGTAGAAATGTTTAGTGGTTTCTCACTTTATGAAGGAGAAATATTTAAATGTATTATGTTTGGAATATAAATATTTATAGAATAATGTATAGTAAACTATTGTCTCTTTCTCCCCCTGTGTGTGTGTCTCTCCCCCTGTGTGTGTGTCTCCCTCTCCCCCTCCGTGTCTCTCCCCCTTCCCCCTCCGTCCCCCTCCCCCCTCTCCCCCCTTCGTATCTCTCCCTCTCCCCCCTCCGTATCCCCCAATTCCCTGACGCGTTTCTCCCCCCTCCGTATCTCTCCCTCTCCCCCCTCCGTATCTCTCCCTCTCCCCCTCCGTATCTCTCCCTCTGTCTGTCTCTCTTCCATCCCTCTGTCTGTCTCTCTGTAGGGGATGTAAGTTAATGACAGAGAGCTCTGCCTGCTGCCTCCATGAGTGCCGTGTTGCCAGAATCCTGCAGCCATGTCTTGGCCGAGTTTGACACCTTTGACCCGTTACTGTCGCTGCTTCGCTTGGATTCCAGCCGACTGAAGGTTTGTTATATTCATTTACAGACTCCGGCTCAACATTCATTTCACATAAATTCCTTTTGCAGATGATAGCCATGCATCTACCTGCAGTGACACTATGTAACGTGAGTCACCCTTAGGGCGGGTGTATAATTGGAGTATGGATACTGTGCTGTTTTCTTTTCATCTTCTGCCTCTCACTACAACTCAGTGGTATGGGATTTACATTTATCATAGGGATCGATAATCCCTATTATAAGTTCTGCCTTTGCCCCATGTAGTACAAGCTAAACGGTGCGGAGCTTTGAAAAAGATAATTATGCAGCGTGTACACTGTCCGCACATCCTACAGGCGCACTGCAGCTGACAAAAACAAAAAGGAAGGAGGCGCAGGAGCAAGTCACAATCACAATTCTAATAATAACCTTATAAAAATTATTCCATGAACCAGGAAGAAATTGGCATAAAATATATTCACAGACAATGATGTAGACAGGAACCTAAAGAATCTGTGTGCACAGAGAATAGGTGTATTAAATTAAATATCACTCGCATAGTATTCCCAGTATAAAAACATCAAAGCTCAATTCTAACATGCAAATAGTATGCCCAATGAAGGGTCGTGATACGGATATAGAGACAGCCTGAGAAAACCATTACATAGAAAAATCAGTAATCCTAAATATTGTTGCAAAAAATCAGTAAAGTCATTAGCAGCACTAAGCATCTATGAGTTGGTCTTCAGTAGTAGTTTACATGTCAGTTGCAGCAAGCAATATGGATAGCAGCAAGCATGATGAATTATGTAGTCCAGTGCTTATAAACCACAATAAAGCATGTGTCAGTCTATATAGCAGTCCCATTGTTAGTAGCAAGAAGCGTATCGGTAGTTGTCCAAATCGCAGTACAACTTGCAACAGATTGCTTTAAGCGCTTAATTGAAGGGATTCAGAAACAGTAACTAATACCTCTTCATATATGGTGGATAACGTTTTAGCACAACCTTCATGGAGTAAACCTATCCCCAACTTGGTGCAGATCTCCCGTATAAAAAAGGTTCACTATCACCTTATCTGTCGGCTGTCACTGGCGTCCCGGTCAACAGCAGAGGCTTGAACCACCTTTGGGACACAGCGGCTCGATTTCCAGTGAATTAGAACAGAGCACACGCTGTGGTGGGCGGCTGTCCCGCTATGCTGCAGTGTAAGAATCCCCGGCGTCTCGCGTCCCACGGCTCAAGCAGCACTTCCTGGTAGTGCAATTCCCTGACGCGTTTCTCGGCCAATCAGGAGGGCCGTTTCATCAGAGGCATAGAGCCGTATTCAAGTAGAGCGGATCCGTGATACTTTTTCGCCTCCCAGACTTTTCGTCTTTTGTAGGTGGAAAAGTATCACGGCCGTGCCAGCTTTACCCAGTATTCAATATGGAAGTACTCAAAAACGGGACCCAGTGAAACTTGAATAGGCGGAAAGTACTGTCAGATCTGGGGAAATCAGCCTGTCACCCCCCAAAAGATGCTCTGACATGGGGGTTCCCTATGGTACCCCCCGATTTGGCTTGCTGAAGGTATTTGGTGCTTTTAAACTGGCTCAATAGCTGCTAAATAGCGTTTTTCTCTACATGGTGAAGAATAGTATTCAGGAGTATATTTTACCGAAAATAACTTATCCCAGCAAATTTGGGGTACATGAAAATGGGGGTCAGCATATTTAAAAGTTGCTAAAGTGAAGTTGAAAAAATCATGAAAAATCCACCTGCCACAAGCACCTGCAATGAAAAAACACCTGAGGCATACTTGGGGACCCCCCCCAGAGTCAAGTACGCTAGTTCTTATATTTGTCACCCAACATTTTTTTTTTTTTCGCCCCCAAATTCAAAGTGATTTCTTGCGGTGTCCTTAAATATTTTTATTTTATTTTTTGACACTGTTTACCTTTGGGGGGCGATCTGAAGGCTGCACGGGGGTTCCCCCAATTCTGCACTTTTTTCGGCCTCCCATTCATAGGCAAAACTTTTTCGCCTATTACATTGATTTGACTTTCCCCCTAGGCGGAAAGTTTTTCAAATCGAATACGAAGTAAAACCAAAACAGGCAAAAATGACGTCATCGGCGAAAAGTTTTCTCCAAAAATGCGCGAAAACGGTTTTTCGCTTCAAATTGAATACGGCCTATAGTCTTTTACCATTGCCACGTTCTGTGGCTTTCACGCCCCATTCTTGCTCATGTTATGGGGTTGTTGCTTTTAGCATTGAAGTAACATGTTAAACAGCTCAGACACTAGAACCCAACATGGTCTTCATGTCACACCTGCGTTATTGGTCTCTGTGCTACTTTTTACCTTCATGTACCTCCTTCTTTTTTTTTTTTTTCACCTAATTGGCTAACGATTGCAGTTTGTTGCCTCATAGTGACATGAAATCTAAATCGATCCAACTGCACCCATCAGGTAGGTAAATTGGGCCTGCCAAGGGCAACATTACATTTCTGATGTTGCCTGTAGCCTGAGTAGCAGAGGGAGAGGGGCCAGACCCACAATGCTCTATATTCACTTGACGTATCACAAGTCACAGCAGTCCTGAACAGGCAGTTGGACGCTGTAAACGGTAGAATGCAAGTTCTTTGGATACAAAGGTTAATGAAACCACTCTAAACAGTTATTCCAATTAAAGATGATTTATTATGAAAAGATCAAAAGTTGTAAGTAAATGATTATAAACAACTGATTATATGAATATAAGTAACACACTGAATATTATGAAATATAACTGAAAACAGAGTATAAATCAACTAACAATATATATATATATATATATATATATATATATATATATATGTATGTGTGTACAGAGCCGTAACTAGACTTTTTGGTGCATTGTGCCAAAAAGAGCATTGGCGCCCCCCTATTTTTTTAAGTAGGCAGATAACACACCCGAAAAAGGGCTGTGACCTCATGGGGAAGGGCCAGGGAAGAGATAGCCAGGAGATGCTGGGGATAAAATAAGAGGAAGCTACAAGTGATAATAAACAGGAAACTGGACATGCCCAAACAGCGCCCCCGGCCCTGCGGTGCCCTGTGCCATGGCACGGGTCGCACTACCATAGTTACGGCCCTGTATATGTATATAAATAAGTACAAGTATTTACGAATACAAGTAACTCACTAAATTTATATACAGACATGTCCAAATGTTTTGAGAATGACACAAGTATTGGTTGCCAGAAAGTCTGCGCTTCAGTTTATGACGGCAATTTGCATATACTCCAGAATGTCATGGAGAGTGATCAGATGAATTGCAATTAATTGCAAAGTCTCTCTTTGCCATGACAATGAACTTAATCCAAAAAACAACATTTCCACTGCATTTCAGCCCTGCCACAAAAGGACCAGCTGACATCATGTCAGTGATTCTCTCGTTAACACAGGTGAGAGTGTTGACGAGGACAAGGCTGGAGATCACTCTGTCGTGCTGATTGAGTTAGAGTAACAGACTGGAAGCTTTAAAAGGACGGTGGTGCTTGAAATCATTGTTCTTCCTCTGTTAACCATGGTTGCCTGCAAGGAAACATATGCAGTCATCATTGCTTTGCTCAAAAAGGGCTTCACAGGCAATGACATTGCTGCTAGTGAGATTGCACCTAAATCACCCATTTATTGGATCATCAAGAAGAGAGGTTCAATAGTTGTGAAGAAGGCTTCAGGGCACCCAAGAACGTTCAGCAAGCGCAAGGACCGTCTCTTAAAGTTGATTCAGCTGTGGGATTGGGGCACCACCAGTGCAGAGCTTGCTCAGGAATGGCAGCAGGCAGGTGTGAGTGCATCTCCACGTACAGTGAAGCGAAGACTTTTGGAGGATGGCCTGGTGGCAAGATGGGCAGCATAGAAGCCACTTCTCTCCAGGAAAAACATCAGGGACAGACTGATAGTCTGCAAAAGGTACAGGGATTGGACTGCTGAGGACTGGGGTAAAGTTATTTTCTCTGATGAATCCCCTTTCAAATTGTTTGGGGCATCTGGAAATACGCTTGTCCGGAGAAGGAAAGGTGAGCGCTACCATCAGTCCTGTGTCATGCCAACAGTAAATCATCCTGAGACCATTCATGTGTGGGGTTGCTTCTCAGACAAGGGAGTGGGCTCACTCACAATTTTGCCTAAGAACACAGCCATGAATAAAGAATGGTACCAAAACATCCTCCAAGAGCAACTTCTCCCAACCATCCAAGAACAGTTTGGTGATGAACAATGCCTTTTCCAGCATGATGGAGCACCTTGCCATAAGGCAAAAGTGATAACTAACTGGCTCGGGGAACAAAATATTGAAATTTTGGGTCCATGGCCAGGAGGCTCCACAGACCTTAATCCCATTGAGAACTTTGTGGTCAATCCTAAAGAGGCGGGTTGACAAACAGAAACCCTCAAATTCTGACAAACTTCAAGCATTGATTAGGCAAGAATGGGCGGCCATCAGTCAATATGTGGCCCAGAAGTTGATTGACAACATGCCAGGGCGAATTGCAGAGGTCTTGAAAAAGAAGGGTCAACACTCAAATATTGACTCTGGCCCTGATTCAGAGCCGGACGCTCTTTCAGAGCGCTTGCTCTGAATCAGGGCGGCATTTTTTTTTTTTTGAGCTGGTGACCACCCATAGCTTTTACAAGCGTCCAGGTGATGGTCGCGACCATCGGGCTTGCGACGAGACCCTTGTGGTAGGGTCTCATCCATCGCAAGCCCGGTGAGCTTCCGGATCTAATTGAGCTGGAAGCTCTCTACTGAGGCCACCCCCAAATGGCAGGCGTTCCTTCAAGAATGCCTCTGTTTGGCCAGGCACCCCCCCCTGCCCACCTCCAAAACGGGGCGAGCTGTCAATCACAATCGACAGCCGCCCCGTTTAGGTGCGAGACCCGTAGCGACACAGCGCCCGTCACTGGCGGGGTCTCGCGCATGCCGGAGCCGGCTCTGGCATGCGCAGTGTGGGACCATCGACCCTCTGTGCATAAAGGTAATGTAATTAGCAATAAAAGCCTTTGTCACTTAGAAAATGCTTGTAATGTTACTTCAGTATACCATATTAACATCTGACAAAAAGGTCTAACAACACTGAAGCAGCAAACTTTGTGACAACCAATACTTGTGTCATTCTCAAAACTTTGGCCATGGCTGTATATTGAAAATATTAGTATGGATATAAACAGTGCCCATAGACACTTAGCTGCAGTAAAGCTTCTATACTCTTCTCTGGATGCGGCAGGTGTTACAGCAAATCACAGTCTGGGCGCTGTCCTCTCGCTATGAGACTAGAGATGTCAGGAAGGAGACACGCTCTGCACTAATGCTCCCCCCACAGGACACTAACAAATAATCTAGGGACCCCTGTTCCCACCAACGGGCTAGAGATTGTAGTGAGCATGGCAAAAATAATATGATCTCCCTAAGAATGGTCCATGTGTTGGTACCCTACTTTAATATCAATAGGGGGCAGTATTGCCTAATATATGATCAGTGATGGAATTTACCATTGGATTCTAGATTTCTCTGGCCTACAATGTGTAAAAGGTTTATTGTTCTCTGTGTATGAGAATATGTGACTAGCAACATTCAGTGCATCTAATGTTACAATTGTATATATATCTCTACTCCTGCAAACAAAAGGCACGCAGTGCTGGATTATACAAATCTATGGTGGGAATGTGGGCCAAGGGACACATTCCCTCGCTGGTACAACTAATTTCTGTTTATTCGCTTCTAAATGCTGACGTATACATAAAAAGCAAACGCAAGTATGGCTCCTCGGCAGCCATTTTGTTCACCCATAACAGACGCTATCTTTACTTAGGACCAGGACACAATAATCCCTTTCTGTGCCTGTGAGCAGAGTTGTTAAACCTGTACTTATAAGTGCTGTACTATAGCCATAAGGAAGGAAAAAACATCAGTTTTCAAACCATCTCATCAACTGTAGAATATGAGTTACACGCAGAAAGCGATACTAACATTGTCTTTGAAATTGATATGTCAAATACGAGCGCTAATGAAAATTAATAGCTAATATGTAAATTATTGTATAGTGACTGGTATGCTGTTAAAATTGCGTGTTTCACGTCATCATACTCCTATGATACTGATATCTGTATGTACTAAAAAAACAAAAAAAATTGCTTAATTAAAATGTTTATAGCTCTTGTGAGATATGTGCTAGGAGAGTCCGTCAGTCCGTACCCGGCTGATTGCCGCCATATAAACATTTTAATTAAGCAATTGTGGCTTTGTTTTAACTGTCCTTGTGTTCCGAATATTAGTATTATCAAATGCTCCCACCCCATACGTAAGCATACATACCACTGATTCATTATAGGATACAGCTTACATAATAGCTAACAATCACACATTTAATATTATTACCATATTATTGTTACATATATCCTAAGTGTTTCCGTTTGTTTTTTTTAGTACATACAGATATCAGTATCATAGGAGTATGATGACGTGAAACACGCAATTTTAACAGCATACCAGTCACTATACAATAATTTACATATTAGCTATTAATTTTCATTAGCGCTCGTATTTCACATATCATTTCAATACCTATTTTTACTGAGCTGCTTAAAAAAACATTCACAAGCGCAGAATATTTCTATTTCTCTTAACATTGTCTTTGGTTGCAGTGTACATGTCTGGGGGTGTCCCGCAGATGGCTGGCTTTGGGGAGCTCAGGAGGAGGCCTGAACCTCATTCAGAGAGATTGCTGGAAGCACCGGCTCTTCCTCACCCACAAGGTAAACCAGACTATAGAAAGACCGTAAAAAGGTCGACAGTGTCTAGATAGACACCAGATGTTAGACTTCCAATAGGTTGACTGTGACAAAAGGTCGATACACTAAAGGTCGACATGCATGAAGGTCGACAGGGTCAAATGGTCGACATTTTTTTTTTTTTTTTGTTAGGGTAAGGTACCAGAATTGAGGGTTAGGGTGAAGATTAGGGCTAGAAAAAAAAAATTGTGGCGACCATTTAGTGTTGACCTTTTGTCCCAGTCGACCTATTGACTGTCTAACTTCTGGGGGTATATTTACTAAAGTGAGAGATTTTAGAAATGCAGATGTTGCCCATAGCAACTAATCAGATTCTAGTTATTATCGTCTAGAAGGTGCTAGTTAAATGATCAGTAGAATCTGATTGGTTGCTATTACATCTCCACTTCTGAAAACTCTCACTTAAGTAAATACACCCCCATAGCGTCTATTTAGACATTGTCGACCTTTTTGCTGTCTATCTCCTAATCCTCACCCGACCAAGAGTGCCGGGAGCTGGGTACACAGCAGCTTTCTCTGGGCCCGATTTTGAGTCTGGAATAAAACCAGAAACCGTCAGTAACTGTGCACATGGGTAACACCAGGCTGGGCTGCAGGTGGGGCAGATGTAAGATGAGCAGAGAGGGGTAGATTTGGGAGGGGTGTGTACAAACTGACATCTACAGTGTAAGAATAATGCTGCCCGACATGTGTGAGCTACATGCACCAGCAGCCAGTATTTACCCTGCATGCATATATAATATATATTTGCCCCCTTGTATTATAGAATGGTTTGTCCCGGTACACAGCTACTTTCTCTTTTTATTCCCAACTCAGAATCAAGGCCTATATTTCTGTCATTCTAATCTCCTCCTATTTCCACCCCGCAATGACGCTTCCCCTGGGTATAATTGTGTCTCTGTGCCGTTATATTGTGTATTTCCACCCCGCAATGACGCTTCCCCTGGGTATAATTGTGTCTCTGTGCCGTTATATTGTGTATTTCCACCCCGCAATGACGCTTCCCCTGGGTATAATTGTGTCTCTGTGCCGTTATATTGTGTATTTCCACCCCGCAATGACGCTTCCCCTGGGTATAATTGTGTCTCTGTGCCGTTATATTGTGTATTTCCACCCCGCAATGACGCTTCCCCTGGGTATAATTGTGTCTCTGTGCCGTTATATTGTGTATTTCCACCCCGCAATGACGCTTCCCCTGGGTATAATTGTGTCTCTGTGCCGTTATATTGTGTATTTCCACCCCGCAATGACGCTTCCCCTGGGTATAATTGTATCTCTGTGCCGTTATATTGTGTATTTCCACCCCGCAATGACGCTTCCCCTGGGTATAATTGTGTCTCTGTGCCGTTATATTGTGTATTTCCACCCCGCAATGACGCTTCCCCTGGGTATAATTGTGTCTCTGTGCCGTTATATTGTGTATTTCCACCCCGCAATGACGCTTCCCCTGGGTATAATTGTGTCTCTGTGCCGTTATATTGTGTATTTCCACCCCGCAATGATGCTTCCCCTGGGTATAATTGTGTCTCTGTGCCGTTATATTGTGTATTTCCACCCCGCAATGACGCTTCCCCTGGGTATAATTGTGTCTCTGTGCCGTTATATTGTGTATTTCCACCCCGCAATGACGCTTCCCTGGGTATAATTGTGTCTCTGTGCCGTTATATTGTGTATTTCCACCCCGCAATGACGCTTCCCCTGGGTATAATTGTGTCTCTGTGCCGTTATATTGTGTATTTCCACCCCGCAATGACGCTTCCCTGGGTATAATTGTGTCTCTGTGCCGTTATATTGTGTATTTCCACCCCGCAATGACGCTTCCCCTGGGTATAATTGTGTCTCTGTGCCGTTATATTGTGTATTTCCACCCCGCAATGACGCTTCCCTGGGTATAATTGTGTCTCTGTGCCGTTATATTGTGTATTTCCACCCCGCAATGACGCTTCCCCTGGGTATAATTGTGTCTCTGTGCCGTTATATTGTGTATTTCCACCCCGCAATGACGCTTCCCCTGGGTATAATTGTGTCTCTGTGCCGTTATATTGTGTATTTCCACCCCGCAATGACGCTTCCCCTGGGTATAATTGTGTCTCTGTGCCGTTATATTGTGTATTTCCACCCCGCAATGACGCTTCCCCTGGGTATAATTGTGTCTCTGTGCCGTTATATTGTGTATTTCCACCCCGCAATGACGCTTCCCCTGGGTATAATTGTGTCTCTGTGCCGTTATATTGTGTATTTCCACCCCGCAATGACGCTTCCCTGGGTATAATTGTGTCTCTGTGCCGTTATATTGTGTATTATCACACCGTGTCTTTTGTTGTGGCCTCAGGAAGGTGCAATCTGCAGAGTCGCCTGCTGCCCCCACGATGACGATTTTGTGGCTGTAGCAACGAGGTAATAGATCTGGAACACTCGCCCATGGGGAAAAATGTAAAAATAAATCTATATTTATATGGTAAAGTAATTTCCACATTTTCTAGGGAAACTAACGTATCTTTCTACAAAGTGCTCTGATATGAAATTTATATGACTAAAATCACAGCCTCTCTGAGATAAGGGATTATTATAAATGCTCCCTATGGATAATTTAAACAGGCGTTTCCTATTCAGAAGGGATTTCTGGGAAATGTAATTTGCATGGCAGACAGTCTGTACGTGCCCCGGCTTAGTACCCCCTCTCGGCACACCTCCCTATGGACTGTACGCAGATTAAACTCCAGTTAAGCGGAAATAACTTTTTACATGCAGTCCATCAGGACAGAGCTTAACCCACTGATAGAGGCCCTTGTACAAGGTGTCCCTATGGTCCTGTGAACCCAGAGGGTCTGTAGAGGGGTGTGGGCAGCAGATGATGGTAGTTTATTTCTCTAAGACTCCTATTTTGCCGTCACCTTACCCAGATAACTACGTACAGTGGCAGAGTCCCATTTGTCGGACTGTCCCGCTGTTTGCTAACAAGGTGACCTTTTTGCAGTCATGGAATCGTGGTGGTCTGGGAATTAAACCAGGAGCGTCGTGGGAAACCTGAACGGATCTACGTCTCTTCCGAGCACAAGGGTCGGAGGGTGAGCGCCCTCTGCTGGGACACTGCTGCACTACGGGTCTTTGTCGGCGACCACATGGGCAAAGTGTCTGCGATCAAATTAAACTCTTCTAAGCAAGGAAAGGTAATGAGGGGGCCTGAATAGGCTTAATATTCTGGATGTACATACTGATATATTCCATCCAAGTAGCGTGCCCATTGCGGAGCTATGCTGTTATTGTATATACTGACCTATAGCACGATTCCTGTGTGAGTGTGGAGCTATGCTGTTACTGTATATACTGACTATAGCGCTCTTCCTGTGTGAGTGCGGAGCTATGCTGTTACTGTATATACAGACTATAGCGCGATTCCTGTGTGAGTGTGGAGCTATGCTGTTACTGTATATACTGACTATAGCGCGCTTCCTGTGTGAGTGTGGAGCTATGCTGTTACTGTATATACTGACTATAGCACGCTTCCTGTGTGAGTGTGGAGCTATGCTGTTACTGTATATACAGACTATAGCGCGCTTCCTGTGTGAGTGTGGCGCTATGCTGTTACTGTATATACTGACTATAGCGCGCTTCCTGTGTGAGTGTGGCGCTATACTGTTACTGTATATACTGACTATAGCGCGCTTCCTGTGTGAGTGTGGAGCTATGCTGTTACTGTATATACTGACTATAGCGCGCTTCCTGTGTGAGTGTGGCGCTATACTGTTACTGTATATACTGACTATAGCGCTCTTCCTGTGTGAGTGCGGAGCTATGCTGTTACTGTATATACTGACTATAGCGCTCTTCCTGTGTGAGTGTGGAGCTATGCTGTTACTGTATATACAGACTATAGCGCGCTTCCTGTGTGAGTGCGGAGCTATGCTGTTACTGTATATACTGACTATAGTGTGCTTCCTGTGTGAGTGTGGAGCTATGCTGTTACTGTATATACTGACTATAGCGCTCTTCCTGTGTGAGTGTGGAGCTATGCTGTTACTGTATATACAGACTATAGCGCTCTTCCTGTGTGAGTGCGGAGCTATGCTGTTACTGTATATACAGACTATAGCGTGCTTCCTGTGTGAGTGCGGAGCTATGCTGTTACTGTATATACAGACTATAGCGCGCTTCCTGTGTGAGTGTGGCGCTATACTGTTACTGTATATACAGACTATAGCGCGCTTCCTGTGTGAGTGTGGCGCTATACTGTTACTGTATATACAGACTATAGCGCGCTTCCTGTGTGAGTGTGGAGCTATGCTGTTACTGTATATACTGACTATAGTGTGCTTCCTGTGTGAGTGCGGAGCTATGCTGTTATTGTATATACTGACTATAGCGCTCTTCCTGTGTGAGTGCGGAGCTATGCTGTTACTGTATATACTGACTATAGCGCTCTTCCTGTGTGAGTGTGGAGCTATGCTGTTACTGTATATACAGACTATAGCGCGCTTCCTGTGTGAGTGCGGAGCTATGCTGTTACTGTATATACTGACTATAGTGTGCTTCCTGTGTGAGTGTGGAGCTATGCTGTTACTGTATATACTGACTATAGCGCTCTTCCTGTGTGAGTGTGGAGCTATGCTGTTACTGTATATACAGACTATAGCGCGCTTCCTGTGTGAGTGTGGAGCTATGCTGTTACTGTATATACAGACTATAGCGTGCTTCCTGTGTGAGTGCGGAGCTATGCTGTTACTGTATATACTGACTATATTGTGCTTCCTGTGTGAGTGCGGAGCTATGCTGTTACTGTATATACAGACTATATTGTGCTTCCTGTGTGAGTGCGGAGCTATGCTGTTACTGTATATACTGACTATATTGTGCTTCCTGTGTGAGTGCGGAGCTATGCTGTTACTGTATATACAGACTATAGCGCGCTTCCTGTGTGAGTGTGGAGCTATGCTGTTATTGTATATACTGACTATAGCGCTCTTCCTGTGTGAGTGTGGAGCTATGCTGTTACTGTATATACAGACTATAGCACGCTTCCTGTGTGAGTGTGGAGCTATGCTGTTACTGTATATACTGATTATAGCGTGCTTCCTGTGTGAGTGCTGAGCTATGCTGTTACTGTATATACTGACTATAGCGCTCTTCCTGTGTGAGTGTGGAGCTATGCTGTTACTGTATATACAGACTATAGCACGCTTCCTGTGTGAGTGTGGAGCTATGCTGTTACTGTATATACTGATTATAGCGTGCTTCCTGTGTGAGTGCTGAGCTATGCTGTTACTGTATATACTGACTATAGCGCTCTTCCTGTGTGAGTGCGGAGCTATGCTGTTACTGTATATACAGATTATAGCACGCTTCCTGTGTGAGTGTGGAGCTATGCTGTTATTGTATATACTGACTATAGCGCTCTTCCTGTGTGAGTGCGGAGCTATGCTGTTACTGTATATCCTGACTATAGCGTGCTTCCTGTGTGATTGCTGAGCTATGCTGTTACTGTATATACTGACTATAGCGCTCTTCCTGTGTGAGTGCGGAGCTATGCTGTTACTGTATATACAGACTATAGTGTGCTTCCTGTGTGAGTGCGGAGCTATGCTGTTACTGTATATACAGATTATAGCACGCTTCCTGTGTGAGTGTGGAGCTATGCTGTTATTGTATATACTGACTATAGCGCTCTTCCTGTGTGAGTGCAGAGCTATGCTGTTACTGTATATACAGACTATAGCGCACTTCCTGTGTGAGTGCGGAGCTATGCTGTACTGTATATACAGACTGTAGCGCACTTCCTGTGTGAGTGCGGAGCTATGCTGTTACTGTATATACAGACTATAGCGCACTTCCTGTGTGAGTGTGGAGCTATGCTGTTACTGTATATACAGACTATAACGCACTTCCTGTGTGAGTGTGGAGCTATACTGTTACTGTATATACAGACTATAACGCACTTCCTGTGTGAGTGTGGAGCTATACTGTTACTGTATATACAGATTATAGCGTGCTTCCTGTGTGAGTGTGGAGCTATACTGTTACTGTATATACAGACTATAACGCACTTCCTGTGTGAGTGCGGAGCTATGCTGTTACTGTATATACAGACTATAACGTGCTTCCTGTGTGAGTGTGGAGCTATGCTGTTACTGTATATAAAGACTATAGCGCTCTTCCTGTGTGAGTGCGGAGCTATGCTGTTACTGTATGTACTGTCTATAGTGCGCTTCCTGTGTGAGTACGGAGCTATGCTGTTATTGTATATACTGACTATATTGTGCTTCCTGTGTGAGTGTGGAGCTATGCTGTTACTGTATATACAGACTATAGTGTGCTTCCTGTGTGAGTGCAGAGCTATGCTGTTACTGTATATACTGACTATAGCGCTCTTCCTGTGTGAGTGCGGAGCTATGCTGTTATTGTAATTACTGACTATAGCGCTCTTCCTGTGTGAGTGTGCAGCTATACTGTTACTGTATATACTGACTATAGCGCTCTTCCTGTGTGAGTGTGCAGCTATACTGTTACTGTATATACTGACTATAGCGCTCTTCCTGTGTGAGTGCGGAGCTATGCTGTTACTGTATATACTGACTATAGCGCTCTTCCTGTGTGAGTGCGGAGCTATGCTGTTACTGTATATACAGACTATAGCGCGATTCCTGTGTGAGTGTGGAGCTATGCTGTTACTGTATATACTGACTATAGCGCGCTTCCTGTGTGAGTGTGGAGCTATGCTGTTACTGTATATACTGACTATAGCACGCTTCCTGTGTGAGTGTGGAGCTATGCTGTTACTGTATATACAGACTATAGCGCGCTTCCTGTGTGAGTGTGGCGCTATGCTGTTACTGTATATACTGACTATAGCGCGCTTCCTGTGTGAGTGTGGCGCTATACTGTTACTGTATATACTGACTATAGCGCGCTTCCTGTGTGAGTGTGGAGCTATGCTGTTACTGTATATACTGACTATAGCGCGCTTCCTGTGTGAGTGTGGCGCTATACTGTTACTGTATATACTGACTATAGCGCTCTTCCTGTGTGAGTGCGGAGCTATGCTGTTACTGTATATACTGACTATAGCGCTCTTCCTGTGCGAGTGTGGAGCTATGCTGTTATTGTATATACTGACTATAGTGCGCTTCCTGTGTGAGTGTGGAGCTATGCTGTTACTGTATATACTGACTATAGCGCTCTTCCTGTGTGAGTGCTGAGCTATGCTGTTATTGTATATACTGACTATAGTGTGCTTCCTGTGTGAGTGTGGAGCTATGCTGTTACTGTATATACTGACTATAGCGCGCTTCCTGTGTGAGTGTGGCGCTATACTGTTACTGTATATACTGACTATAGTGCTCTTCCTGTGTGAGTGTGGAGCTATGCTGTTACTGTATATACTGACTATAACGCTCTTCCTGTGTGAGTGTGGAGCTATGCTGTTACTGTATATACAGACTATAGCGTGCTTCCTGTGTGAGTGCGGAGCTATGCTGTTATTGTATATACTGACTATAGCGCTCTTCCTGTGTGAGTGCGGAGCTATGCTGTTATTGTATATACTGACTATATTGTGCTTCCTGTGTGAGTGTGGAGCTACGCTGTTACTGTATATACAGACTATATTGTGCTTCCTGTGTGAGTGTGGAGCTATGCTGTTACTGTATATACAGACTATAGCGCTCTTCCTGTGTGAGTGCGGAGCTATGCTGTTACTGTATATACAGACTATAGCGCGCTTCCTGTGTGAGTGTGGCGCTATACTGTTACTGTATATACAGACTATAGCGCGCTTCCTGTGTGAGTGTGGCGCTATACTGTTACTGTATATACAGACTATAGCGCGCTTCCTGTGTGAGTGTGGAGCTATGCTGTTACTGTATATACTGACTATAGTGTGCTTCCTGTGTGAGTGCGGAGCTATGCTGTTATTGTATATACTGACTATAGCGCTCTTCCTGTGTGAGTGCGGAGCTATGCTGTTACTGTATATACTGACTATAGCGCTCTTCCTGTGTGAGTGTGGAGCTATGCTGTTACTGTATATACAGACTATAGCGCGCTTCCTGTGTGAGTGCGGAGCTATGCTGTTACTGTATATACTGACTATAGTGTGCTTCCTGTGTGAGTGTGGAGCTATGCTGTTACTGTATATACTGACTATAGCGCTCTTCCTGTGTGAGTGTGGAGCTATGCTGTTACTGTATATACAGACTATAGCGCGCTTCCTGTGTGAGTGTGGAGCTATGCTGTTACTGTATATACAGACTATAGCGTGCTTCCTGTGTGAGTGCGGAGCTATGCTGTTACTGTATATACTGACTATATTGTGCTTCCTGTGTGAGTGCGGAGCTATGCTGTTACTGTATATACTGACTATATTGTGCTTCCTGTGTGAGTGCGGAGCTATGCTGTTACTGTATATACTGACTATATTGTGCTTCCTGTGTGAGTGCGGAGCTATGCTGTTACTGTATATACAGACTATAGCGCGCTTCCTGTGTGAGTGTGGAGCTATGCTGTTATTGTATATACTGACTATAGCGCTCTTCCTGTGTGAGTGTGGAGCTATGCTGTTACTGTATATACAGACTATAGCACGCTTCCTGTGTGAGTGTGGAGCTATGCTGTTACTGTATATACTGATTATAGCGTGCTTCCTGTGTGAGTGCTGAGCTATGCTGTTACTGTATATACTGACTATAGCGCTCTTCCTGTGTGAGTGTGGAGCTATGCTGTTACTGTATATACAGACTATAGCACGCTTCCTGTGTGAGTGTGGAGCTATGCTGTTACTGTATATACTGATTATAGCGTGCTTCCTGTGTGAGTGCTGAGCTATGCTGTTACTGTATATACTGACTATAGCGCTCTTCCTGTGTGAGTGCGGAGCTATGCTGTTACTGTATATACAGATTATAGCACGCTTCCTGTGTGAGTGTGGAGCTATGCTGTTATTGTATATACTGACTATAGCGCTCTTCCTGTGTGAGTGCGGAGCTATGCTGTTACTGTATATCCTGACTATAGCGTGCTTCCTGTGTGATTGCTGAGCTATGCTGTTACTGTATATACTGACTATAGCGCTCTTCCTGTGTGAGTGCGGAGCTATGCTGTTACTGTATATACAGACTATAGTGTGCTTCCTGTGTGAGTGCGGAGCTATGCTGTTACTGTATATACAGATTATAGCGTGCTTCCTGTGTGAGTGTGGAGCTATGCTGTTACTGTATATACAGACTATAGCGCACTTCCTGTGTGAGTGCGGAGCTATGCTGTACTGTATATACAGACTGTAGCGCACTTCCTGTGTGAGTGCGGAGCTATGCTGTTACTGTATATACAGACTATAGCGCACTTCCTGTGTGAGTGTGGAGCTATGCTGTTACTGTATATACAGACTATAGCGTGCTTCCTGTGTGAGTGTGGAGCTATACTGTTACTGTATATACAGACTATAACGCACTTCCTGTGTGAGTGTGGAGCTATACTGTTACTGTATATACAGATTATAGCGTGCTTCCTGTGTGAGTGTGGAGCTATACTGTTACTGTATATACAGACTATAACGCACTTCCTGTGTGAGTGCGGAGCTATGCTGTTACTGTATATACAGACTATAACGTGCTTCCTGTGTGAGTGTGGAGCTATGCTGTTACTGTATATACAGACTATAGCGTGCTTCCTGTGTGAGTGCGGAGCTATGCTGTTACTGTATATACAGACTATAGCGTGCTTCCTGTGTGAGTGCGGTGCTACGCTGTTACTATTTATACAGACTATAGCACTCTTTCTATGTGAGTATACTGTATATATAGACTGTAGCACGCTTCCTGTGTGAGTATACAGTATATACAGACTATAGCACGCTTCCTGTGTGAGTATACTGTATATACAGACTATAGCACGCTTCCTGTGTGAGTATACTGTATATACAGACTATAGCACGCTTCCTGTGTGACTATACTGTATAAATGGACTATAGCACGCTTCCTGTGTGACTATACTGTATAAATGGACTATAGCACGCATCCTGTGTGACTATACTGTATAAATGGACTATAGCACGCTTCCTGTGTGAGTGTACTGTATATACAGACTATAGCACGCTTCCTGTGTGACTATACTGTATAAATGGACTATAGCACGCTTCCTGTATGAGTATACTCTATATACAGACTATAGCACGCTTCTTGTGTGACTATACTGTATAAATGGACTATAGCACGCATCCTGTGTGACTATACTGTATAAATGGACTATAGCACGCTTCCTGTGTGACTATACTGTATAAATGGACTATAGCACGCTTCCTGTGTGACTATACTGTATAAATGGACTATAGCACGCTTCCTGTATGAGTATACTGTATATACAGACTATAGCACGCTTCCTGTGTGACTATGCTGTATAAATGGACTATAGCACGCTTCCTGTGTGACTATAGCACACATCCTGTGTGACTATACTGTATAAATGGACTATAGCACGCTTCCTGTGTGAATATACTGTATAAATGGACTATAGCACGCTTCCTGTGTGACTATACTGTATAAATGGACTATAGCACGCTTCCTGTGTGACTATGCTGTATAAATGAACTATAGCACGCTTCCTGTATGAGTATACTGTATATACAGACTATAGCACGCTTCTTGTGTGAATATACTGTATGAATGGACTATAGCACGCTTCCTGTGTGACTATACTGTATAAATGGACTATAGCACGCATCCTGTGTGACTATACTGTATAAATGGACTATAGCACGCTTCCTGTGTGACTATACTGTATAAATGGACTATAGCACGCTTCCTGTGTGACTATACTGTATAAATGGACTATAGCACGCATCCTGTGTGACTATACTGTATACATGGACTATAGCACGCATCCTGTGTGACTATACTGTATAAATGGACTATAGCACGCTTCCTGTGTGACTATAGCACGCATCCTGTGTGACTATACTGTATAAATGGACTATAGCACGCTTCCTGTGTGACTATAGCACGCATCCTGTGTGACTATACTGTATAAATGGACTATAGCGCGCTTCCTGTGTGAGTGCGGAGCTATGCTGTTACTGTATATACTGACTAGCGTGCTTCCTGTGTGAGTGCGGAGCTATGCTGTTACTGTATATACAGACTATAGTGCTCTTCCTGTGTGAGTGCGGAGCTATGCTGTTACTGTATATACAGACTATAGCGCACTTCCTGTGTGAGTGTGGAGCTATGCTGTTACTGTATATACAGACTATAGCGCGCTTCCTGTGTGAGTGTGGAGCTATGCTGTTATTGTATATACTGACTATAGTACGCTTCCTGTGTGAGTGCGGAGCTATTCTGTTATTGTATATACTGACTATAGCGCTCTTCCTGTGTGAGTGTGGAGCTATGCTGTTACTGTATATACTGACTATAGCACTCTTCCTGTGTGAGTGCGAAGCTATGCTGTTACTGTATATACTGACTATAGCACGCTTCCTGTGTGAGTGTGGAGCTATGCTGTTACTGTATATACAGATTATAGCGCGCTTCCTGTGTGAGTGCGGAGCTATGCTGTTATTGTATATACTGACTATGGCCCTCATTCAGAGCCGTTCGCTATTTGCGGTCGTTCGTTCAAAAACAAGGGGTGGCTATTCAAATGATCCGTTCGCAAATTGCAGTCTGTTCACACTTCTAAGTCTGAACGAGCGAGCAAAACATACGCTCGTTTATTTGTTAATAACGCCCCCTGGCCGCTCGCACCATACGTCATGTCCGCTATTTATTAGATTAATCGAGTACATCGACCAGCGTATGAACTGCTCGCTATTCTTGTGGTTGGTGTTTGCTACCACAAATTTGCGAGCAGGTCTGGCTATAAAATAACCCAGTGACGTGATCAATGACGCTGCTGTATTAATTATGCACACCCATAATACGCCCGTTTTGACCTTTAAGCACGCCTGCGTTCGGATCTCCACTCCCCATTTTCAAGCACCTTCCCCTGTTACCACCCACATACGCCTCATTCTGTCACTCAAAATAGCAGGCATTCGCTATATAGCGTACAAACGATTTTTGGCCGCACTGACTGGTTCGCGCATGCGTACTAAAAACCGTACGCATGCGCAGATGTGCAAACATCGCTCGGAACGAGCGTACTACCGCTAACGAGCGGCTCTGAATGAGGGCCTATAGTACGCTTCCTGTGTGAGTGCGGAGCTATTCTGTTATTGTATATACTGACTATAGCGCTATTCCTGTGTGAGTGTGGAGCTATGCTGTTACTGTATATACTGACTATAGCGCTCTTCCTGTGTGAGTGCGAAGCTATGCTGTTACTGTATATACTGACTATAGCACTCTTCCTGTGTGAGTGTGGAGCTATGCTGTTACTGTATATACAGACTATAGTGCTCTTCCTGTGTGAGTGCGGAGCTATGCTGTTACTGTATATACAGACTATAGCGCTCTTCCTGTGTGAGTGTGGAGCTATGCTGTTACTGTATATACAGACTATAGTGTGCTTCCTGTGTGAGTGCGGAGCTATGCTGTTACTGTATATACTGACTATAGCGCTCTTCCTGTGTGAGTGTGGAGCTATACTGTTACTGTATATACTGACTATAGCACTCTTCCTGTGTGAGTGCGGAGCTATGCCGTTATTGTATATACTGACTATAGCACGCTTCCTGTGTGAGTGCGGAGCTATGCTGTTACTGTATATACAGACTATATTGTGCTTCCTGTGTGAGTGTGGAGCTATGCTGTTACTGTATATAAAGACTATAGCGCTCTTCCTGTGTGAGTGCGGAGCTATGCTGTTACTGTATGTACTGTCTATAGTGCGCTTCCTGTGTGAGTGCGGAGCTATGCTGTTATTGTATATACTGACTATATTGTGCTTCCTGTGTGAGTGTGGAGCTATGCTGTTACTGTATATACAGACTATAGTGTGCTTCCTGTGTGAGTGCGGAGCTATGCTGTTACTGTATATACTGACTATAGCGCTCTTCCTGTGTGAGTGCGGAGCTATGCTGTTATTGTAATTACTGACTATAGCGCTCTTCCTGTGTGAGTGTGCAGCTATACTGTTACTGTATATACTGACTATAGCGCTCTTCCTGTGTGAGTGTGCAGCTATACTGTTACTGTATATACTGACTATAGCGCTCTTCCTGTATGAGTGCGGAGCTATGCTGTTACTGTATATACTGACTATAGCGCTCTTCCTGTGTGAGTATGGAGCTATGCTGTTACTGTATATATAGACTATAGCGTGCTTCCTGTGTGAGTGTGGAGCTATGCTGTTACTGTATATCCTGACTATAGCGCTCTTCCTGTGTGAGTGTGGAGCTATGCTGTTACTGTATATACAGACTATAACGTGCTTCCTGTGTGAGTGTGGAGCTATGCTGTTACTGTATATATAGACTATAGCGCTCTTCCTGTGTGAGTGTGGAGCTATGCTGTTACTGTATATCCTGACTATAGCGCTCTTCCTGTGTGAGTGTGGAGCTATGCTGTACTGTATATACAGACTATAACGTGCTTCCTGTGTGAGTGCGGAGCTATGCTGTTACTTTATGTACTGACTATAGCGCTCTTCCTGTGTGAGTGTGGAGCTATGCTGTACTGTATATACAGACTATAGCGCTCTTCCTGTGTGAGTGTGGAGCTATGCTGTACTGTATATACAGACTATAACGTGCTTCCTGTGTGAGTGCGGAGCTTTGCTGTTACTTTATATACTGACTATAGCGCTCTTCCTGTGTGAGTGCTGAGCTATGCTGTTACTGTATATCCTGACTATAGTGTGCTTCCTGTGTGAGTGTGGAGCTATGCTGTTACTGTATATACTGACTATAGCGCGCTTCCTGTGTGAGTGTGGAGCTATGCTGTTACTGTATATCCTGACTATAGTGTGCTTCCTGTGTGAGTGTGGAGCTATGCTGTTACTGTATATACTGACTATAGCGCGCTTCCTGTGTGAGTGTGGAGCTATGCTGTTACTGTATATACTGACTATAGCGCACTTCCTGTGTCAGTGTGGAGCTATACTGTTACTGTATATACTGACTGTAGCGCGCTTCCTGTGTGAGAGCGGAGCTATGCTGTTACTGTATATACAGACTATAGCACGCTTCCTGTGTGAGTGTGGAGCTATGCTGTTACTGTATATCCTGACTATAGCGTGCTTCCTGTGTGAGTGCTGAGCTATGCTGTTACTGTATATACTGACTATAGCGTGCTTCCTGTGTGAGTGTGGAGCTATGCTGTTACTGTATATACAGACTATAGCGCTCTTCCTGTGTGAGTGCGGAGCTATGCTGTTACTGTATATCCTGACTACAGCGTGCTTCCTGTGTGAGTGCGGAGCTATGCTGTTACTGTATATACTGATTATAGCGTGCTTCCTGTGTGAGTGTGGAGCTATGCTGTTATTGTATATACTGACTATAGTGCTCTTCCTGTGTGAGTGTGGAGCTATGCTGTTACTGTATATCCTGACTATAGCGCTCTTCCTGTGTGAGTGTGGAGCTATGCTGTACTGTATATACAGACTATAACGTGCTTCCTGTGTGAGTGCGGAGCTATGCTGTTACTTTATATACTGACTATAGCGCTCTTCCTGTGTGAGTGTGGAGCTATGCTGTTACTGTATATCCTGACTATAGCGCTCTTCCTGTGCGAGTGTGGAGCTATGCTGTTACTGTATATACTGACTATAGCGCTCTTCCTGTGTGAGTGTGGAGCTATACTGTTACTGTATATACTGACTATAACGCTCTTCCTGTGTGAGTGTGGAGCTATGCTGTTACTGTATATACAGGCTATAACGTGCTTCCTGTGTGAGTGCGGAGCTATGCTGTTACTGTATATACTGACTATAGCGCGCTTCCTGTGTGAGTGTGGAGCTATGCTGTTACTGTATATACTGACTATAGCGCACTTCCTGTGTGAGTGTGGAGCTATACTGTTACTGTATATACTGACTATAGTGCTCTTCCTGTGTGAGTGTGGAGCTATGCTGTTACTGTATATACTGACTATAACGCTCTTCCTGTGTGAGTGTGGAGCTATGCTGTTACTGTATATACAGACTATAGTGTGCTTCCTGTGTGAGTGTGGAGCTATACTGTTACTGTATATACAGACTATAGTGTGCTTCCTGTGTGAGTGCGGAGCTATGCTGTTACTGTATATACAGACTATAGGGCTCTTCCTGTGTGAGTGCGGAGCTATGCTGTTATTGTATATACAGACTATAGTGCTCTTCCTGTGTGAGTGTGGAGCTATGCTGTTACTGTATATACTGACTATAGCGCTCTTCCTGTGCGAGTGTGGAGCTATGCTGTTACTGTATATACTGACTATAGCGCTCTTCCTGTGTGAGTGTGGAGCTATGCTGTACTGTATATACAGACTATAACGTGCTTCCTGTGTGAGTGCGGAGCTATGCTGTTACTTTATATACTGACTATAGCGCTCTTCCTGTGTGAGTGTGGAGCTATGCTGTACTGTATATACAGACTATAACGTGCTTCCTGTGTGAGTGTGGAGCTATGCTGTTACTTTATATACTGACTATAGCGCTCTTCCTGTGTGAGTGCTGAGCTATGCTGTTACTGTATATCCTGACTATAGTGTGCTTCCTGTGTGAGTGTGGAGCTATGCTGTTACTGTATATACTGACTATAGCGCGCTTCCTGTGTGAGTGTGGAGCTATGCTGTTACTGTATATACTGACTATAGCGCACTTCCTGTGTCAGTGTGGAGCTATACTGTTACTGTATATACTGACTGTAGCGCGCTTCCTGTGTGAGAGCGGAGCTATGCTGTTACTGTATATACAGACTATAGCACGCTTCCTGTGTGAGTGCGGAGCTATGCTGTTACTGTATATACAGACTATAGCATGCTTCCTGTGTGAGTGTGGAGCTATGCTGTTACTGTATATACTGACAATAGTGTGCTTCCTGTGTGAGTGTGGAGCTATGCTGTTACTGTATATACTGACTATAGTGTGCTTCCTGTGTGAGTGCGGAGCTATGCTGTTACTGTATATACAGACTATAGGGCTCTTCCTGTGTGAGTGCGGAGCTATGCTGTTATTGTATATACAGACTATAGTGCTCTTCCTGTGTGAGTGTGGAGCTATGCTGTTACTGTATATACTGACTATAGCGCTCTTCCTGTGTGAGTGTGGAGCTATGCTGTTACTGTATATCCTGACTATAGCGCTCTTCCTGTGTGAGTGTGGTGCTATGCTGTTATTGTATATACTGACTATAGCGCTCTTCCTGTGTGAGTGCGGAGCTATGCTGTTAATGTATATACTGACTATAGCGCTCTTCCTGTGTGAGTGCGCTGCTATGCTGTTACTGTATATACTGACTATAGCACGCTTCCTGTGTGAGTGCGGAGCTATGCTGTTACTGTATATACAGACTATAGCGCTCTTCCTGTGTGAGTGCGGAGCTATGCTGTTACTGTATATACTGACTATAGCGCTCTTCCTGTGTGAGTGCGGAGCTATGCTGTTACTGTATATCCTGACTATAGCGCTCTTTCTGTGTGAGTGCGGAGCTATGCTGTTACTGTATATACAGACTATAACGCTCTTCCTGTGTGAGTGCGGAGCTATGCTGTTACTGTATATACAGACTATAGTGCTCTTCCTGTGTGAGTGTGGAGCTTTGCTGTTACTGTATATACAGACTATAGTGCTCTTCCTGTGTGAGTGCGGAGCTATGCTGTTACTGTATATACAGACTATAGCGCTCTTCCTGTGTGAGTGCGGAGCTATGCTGTTACTGTATATACTGACTATAGCGCTCTTCCTGTGTAAGTGCGGAGCTATGCTGTTACTGTATATCCTGACTACAGCGTGCTTCCTGTGTGAGTGCGGAGCTATGCTGTTACTGTATATACTGATTATAGCGTGCTTCCTGTGTGAGTGTGGAGCTATGCTGTTATTGTATATACTGACTATAGCGCTCTTCCTGTGTGAGTGCGGAGCTATACTGTTACTGTATATACAGACTATATCGCTCTTCCTGTGTGAGTGTGGAGCTATGCTGTTACTGTATATACAGACTATAGTGTGCTTCCTGTGTGAGTGTGGAGCTATACTGTTACTGTATATACAGACTATATCGCTCTTCCTGTGTGAGTGTGGAGCTATACTGTTATTGTATATACAGACTATAGCACGCTTCCTGTGTGAGTGTGGAGCTATGCTGTTACTGTATATCCTGTATAGTGTGCTTCCTGTGTGAGTGCTGAGCTATGCTGTACTGTATATACAGACTATAACGTGCTTCCTGTGTGAGTGCGGAGCTATGCTGTTACTGTATATACAGACTATAGCGTGCTTCCTGTGTGAGTGCGGTGCTACGCTGTTACTATTTATACAGACTATAGCACGCTTTCTATGTGAGTATACTGTATATATAGACTGTAGCACGCTTCCTGTGTGAGTATACTGTATATACAGACTATAGCACGCTTCCTGTGTGAGTATACTGTATATACAGACTATAGCACGCTTCCTGTGTGACTATACTGTATAAATGGACTATAGCACGCTTCCTGTGTGATTATACTGTATAAATGGACTATAGCACGCATCCTGTGTGACTATACTGTATAAATGGACTATAGCACGCTTCCTGTGTGAGTGTACTGTATATACAGACTATAGCACGCTTCCTGTGTGAATATACTGTATGAATGGACTATAGCACGCTTCCTGTATGAGTATACTGTATATACAGACTATAGCACGCTTCTTGTGTGACTATACTGTATAAATGGACTATAGCACGCTTCCTGTGTGACTATACTGTATAAATGGACTATAGCACGCTTCCTGTGTGACTATATTGTATAAATGGACTATAGCACGCTTCCTGTATGAGTATACTGTATATACAGACTATAGCACACTTCTTGTGTGACTATACTGTATAAATGGACTATAGCACGCATCCTGTGTGACTATACTGTATAAATGGACTATAGCACGCTTCCTGTGTGACTATACTGTATAAATGGACTAAAGCACGCTTCCTGTGTGACTATAGCACGCATCCTGTGTGACTATACTGTATAAATGGACTATAGCACGCTTCCTGTGTGAATATACTGTATGAATGGACTATAGCACGCTTCCTGTGTGACTATACTGTATAAATGGACTGTAGCACGCTTCCTGTGTGACTATACTGTATAAATGGACTCTAGCGCGCTTCCTGTGTGAGTGCGGAGCTATGCTGTTATTGTATATACTGACTATAGCGCTCTTCCTGTGTGAGTGCGGAGCTATGCTGTTACTGTATATCCTGACTATAGCGTGCTTCCTGTGTGAGTGCGGAGCTATGCTGTTACTGTATATACAGACTATAGCGTGCTTCCTGTGTGAGTGCGGTGCTACGCTGTTACTATTTATACAGACTATAGCGCGCTTTCTATGTGAGTATACTGTATATATAGACTGTAGCACGCTTCCTGTGTGAGTATACTGTATATACAGACTATAGAACGCTTCCTGTGTGACTATACTATATAAATGGACTATAGCACGCATCCTGTGTGACTATACTGTATAAATGGACTATAGCACGCTTTCTGTATGAGTATACTGTATATACAGACTATAGCACGCTTCTTGTGTGACTATACTGTATAAATGGACTATAGCACGCTTCCTGTGTGACTATACTGTATAAATGGACTATAGCACGCTTCCTGTGTGACTATACTGTATAAATGGACTATAGCACGCTTCCTGTGTGACTGTACTGTATAAATGGACTATAGCACGCTTCCTGTATGAGTATACTGTATATACAGACTATAGCACGCTTCTTGTGTGACTATACTGTATAAATGTACTATAGCACGCTTCCTGTGTGAATATACTTTATGAATGGACTATAGCACGCTTCCTGTGTGACTATACTGTATAAATGGACTATAGCACGCTTCCTGTGTGACTATACTGTATAAATGGACTATAGCACGCTTCCTGTGTGACTATACTGTATAAATGGACTATAGCACGCTTCCTGTGTGACTATACTGTATAAATGGACTATAGCACGCTTCCTGTGTGACTATACTGTATAAATGGACTATAGCACGCTTCCTGTATGAGTATACTGTATATACAGACTATAGCACGCTTCTTGTGTGACTATACTGTGTAAATGGACTATAGCACGCATCCTGCGTGACTATACTGTATAAATGGACTATAGCACGCTTCCTGTGTGACTATACTGTATAAATGGACTATAGCACGCTTCCTGTGTGACTATACTGTATAAATGGACTATAGCACGCATCCTGTGTGACTATACTGTATAAATGGACTATAGCACGCTTCCTGTGTGACTATAGCACGCATCCTGTGTGACTATACTGTATAAATGGACTATAGCACGCTTCCTGTGTGAATATACTGTATGAATGGACTATAGCACGCTTCTTGTGTGACTATACTGTATAAATGTACTATAGCACGCTTCCTGTGTGAATATACTTTATGAATGGACTATAGCACGCTTCCTGTGTGACTATACTGTATAAATGGACTATAGCACGCTTCCTGTGTGACTATACTGTATAAATGGACTATAGCACGCTTCCTGTGTGACTATACTGTATAAATGGACTATAGCACGCTTCCTGTGTGACTATACTGTATAAATGGACTATAGCACGCTTCCTGTGTGACTATACTGTATAAATGGACTATAGCACGCTTCCTGTGTGACTATACTGTATAAATGGACTATAGCACGCTTCCTGTATGGGTATACTGTATATACAGACTATAGCACGCTTCTTGTGTGACTATACTGTGTAAATGGACTATAGCACGCATCCTGCGTGACTATACTGTATAAATGGACTATAGCACGCTTCCTGTGTGACTATACTGTATAAATGGACTATAGCACGCTTCCTGTGTGACTATACTGTATAAATGGACTATAGCACGCATCCTGTGTGACTATACTGTATAAATGGACTATAGCACGCTTCCTGTGTGACTATAGCACGCATCCTGTGTGACTATACTGTATAAATGGACTATAGCACGCTTCCTGTGTGAATATACTGTATGAATGGACTATAGCACGCTTCCTGTGTGACTATACTGTATAAATGGACTATAGCACGCTTCCTTTGTGACTATACTGTATAAATGGACTATAGCACGCTTCCTGTATGAGTATACTGTATATACAGACTATAGCACGCTTCTTGTGTGACTATACTGTATAAATTGACTATAGCACGCATCCTGTGTGACTATACTGTATAAATGGACTATAGCACGCTTCCTGTGTGACTATACTGTATAAATGGACTATAGCACGCTTCCTGTGTGACTATACTGTATAAATGGACTATAGCACGCATCCTTTGTGACTATACTGTATAAATGGACTATATCACGCATCCTGTGTGACTATACTGTATAAATGGACTATAGCACGATTCCTGTGTGACTATAGCACACATCCTGTGTGACTATACTGTATAAATGGACTATAGCACGCTTCCTGTGTGAATATACTGTATGAATGGACTATAGCACGCTTCCTGTGTGACTATACTGTATAAATGGACTATAGCACGCTTCCTGTGTGACTATACTGTATAAATGGACTATAGCTCGCTTCCTGTGTGAGTGCGGAGCTATGCTGTTATTGTATATACTGACTATAGCGCTCTTCCTGTGTGAGTGCGGAGCTATGCTGTTACTGTAAATCCTTACTATAGCGTGCTTCCTGTGTGAGTGTGGAGCTATGCTGTTACTGTATATACAGACTATAGCGTGCTTCCTGTGTGAGTGCGGAGCTATGCTGTTACTGTATATACAGACTATAGCGTGCTTCCTGTGTGAGTGCTGAGCTACGCTGTTACTATTTATACAGACTATAGCACGCTTTCTATGTGAGTATACTGTATATTAGACTGTAGCACGCTTCCTGTGTGAGTATACTGTATTTACAGACTATAGCACGCTTTCTGTGTGAGTATACTGTATATACAGACTATAGCACGCTTCCTGTGTGAATATACTTTATGAATGGACTATAGCACGCTTCCTGTGTGACTATACTGTATAAATGGACTATAGCACGCTTCCTGTGTGACTATACTGTATAAATGGACTATAGCACGCTTCCTGTGTGACTATACTGTATAAATGGACTATAGCACGCTTCCTGTGTGACTATACTGTATAAATGGACTATAGCACGCTTCCTGTGTGACTATACTGTATAAATGGACTATAGCACGCTTCCTGTATGAGTATACTGTATATACAGACTATAGCACGCTTCTTGTGTGACTATACTGTGTAAATGGACTATAGCACGCATCCTGCGTGACTATACTGTATAAATGGACTATAGCATGCTTCCTGTGTGACTATACTGTATAAATGGACTATAGCACGCTTCCTGTGTGACTATACTGTATAAATGGACTATAGCACGCATCCTGTGTGACTATACTGTATAAATGGACTATAGCACGCTTCCTGTGTGACTATAGCACGCATCCTGTGTGACTATACTGTATAAATGGACTATAGCACGCTTCCTGTGTGAATATACTGTATGAATGGACTATAGCACGCTTCCTGTGTGACTATACTGTATAAATGGACTATAGCACGCTTCCTTTGTGACTATACTGTATAAATGGACTATAGCACGCTTCCTGTATGAGTATACTGTATATACAGACTATAGCACGCTTCTTGTGTGACTATACTGTATAAATTGACTATAGCACGCATCCTGTGTGACTATACTGTATAAATGGACTATAGCACGCTTCCTGTGTGACTATACTGTATAAATGGACTATAGCACGCTTCCTGTGTGACTATACTGTATAAATGGACTATAGCACGCATCCTTTGTGACTATACTGTATAAATGGACTATATCACGCATCCTGTGTGACTATACTGTATAAATGGACTATAGCACGCTTCCTGTGTGACTATACTGTATAAATGGACTATAGCTCACTTCCTGTGTGAGTGCGGAGCTATGCTGTTATTGTATATACTGACTATAGCGCTCTTCCTGTGTGAGTGCGGAGCTATGCTGTTACTGTAAATCCTTACTATAGCGTGCTTCCTGTGTGAGTGCGGAGCTATGCTGTTACTGTATATACTGACTATAGCGCACTTCCTGTGTGAGTGCGGAGCTATGCTGTTACTGTATATACAGACTATAACGTGCTTCCTGTGTGAGTGTGGAGCTATGCTGTTACTGTATATACAGACTATAGCGTGCTTCCTGTGTGAGTGCGGAGCTATGCTGTTACTGTATATACAGACTATAGCGTGCTTCCTGTGTGAGTGCTGAGCTACGCTGTTACTATTTATACAGACTATAGCACGCTTTCTATGTGAGTATACTGTATATTAGACTGTAGCACGCTTCCTGTGTGAGTATACTGTATTTACAGACTATAGCACGCTTTCTGTGTGAGTATACTGTATATACAGACTATAGCACGCTTCCTGTGTGACTATACTATATAAATGGACTATAGCACGCATCCTGTGTGACTATACTGTATAAATGGACTATAGCACGCTTCCTGTATGAGTATACTGTATATACAGACTATAGCACGCTTCTTGTGTGACTATACTGTATAAATGGACTATAGCACGCATCCTGTGTGACTATACTGTATAAATGGACTATAGCACGCTTCCTGTGTGACTATACTGTATAAATGGACTATAGCACGCTTCCTGTATGAGTATACTGTATATACAGACTATAGCACGCTTCTTGTGTGACTATACTGTATAAATGGACTATAGTACGCATCCTGTGTGACTATACTGTATAAATGGACTATAGCACGATTCCTGTGTGACTATAGCACACATCCTGTGTGACTATACTGTATAAATGGACTATAGCACGCTTCTTGTGTGACTATACTGTATAAATGGACTATAGTACGCATCCTGTGTGACTATACTGTATAAATGGACTATAGCACGCTTCCTGTGTGACTATACTGTATAAATGGACTATAGCACGCTTCCTGTGTGACTATACTGTATAAATGGACTATAGCACGCTTCCTGTGTGACTATACTGTATAAATGGACTATAGCACGATTCCTGTGTGACTGTAGCACACATCCTGTGTGACTATACTGTATAAATGGACTATAGCACGCTTCCTGTGTGAATATACTGTATGAATGGACTATAGCACGCTTCCTGTGTGACTATACAGTATAAATGGACTATAGCACGCTTCCTGTGTGACTAGACTGTATAAATGGACTATAGCGCGCTTCCTGTGTGAGTGCGGAGCTATGCTGTTACTGTATATACAGACTATAGCGTGCTTCCTGTGTGAGTGCTGAGCTACGCTGTTACTATTTATACAGACTATAGCACGCTTTCTATGTGAGTATACTGTATATTAGACTGTAGCACGCTTCCTGTGTGAGTATACTGTATTTACAGACTATAGCACGCTTTCTGTGTGAGTATACTGTATATACAGACTATAGCACGCTTCCTGTGTGACTATACTATATAAATGGACTATAGCACGCATCCTGTGTGACTATACTGTATAAATGGACTATAGCACGCTTCCTGTATGAGTATACTGTATATACAGACTATAGCACGCTTCTTGTGTGACTATACTGTATAAATGGACTATAGCACGCATCCTGTGTGACTATACTGTATAAATGGACTATAGCACGCTTCCTGTGTGACTATACTGTATAAATGGACTATAGCACGCTTCCTGTATGAGTATACTGTATATACAGACTATAGCACGCTTCTTGTGTGACTATACTGTATAAATGGACTATAGCACGCATCCTGTGTGACTATACTGTATAAATGGACTATAGCACGCTTCCTGTGTGACTATACTGTATAAATGGACTATAGCACTCTTCCTGTGTGACTATACTGTATAAATGGACTATAGTACGCTTCCTGTGTGACTATACTGTATAAATGGACTATAGCACGCATCCTGTGTGACTATACTGTATAAATGGACTATAGCACGCTTCCTGTGTGAATATACTGTATGAATGGACTATAGCACGCTTCCTGTGTGACTATACTGTATAAATGGACTATAGCACGCTTCCTGTGTGACTATACTGTATAAATGGACTATAGCACGCTTCCTGTGTGACTATACTGTATAAATGGACTATAGCACGCATCCTTTGTGACTATACTGTATAAATGGACTATAGCACGCATCCTGTGTGACTATACTGTATAAATGGACTATAGCACGATTCCTGTGTGACTATAGCACACATCCTGTGTGACTATACTGTATAAATGGACTATAGCACGCTTCCTGTGTGAATATACTGTATGAATGGACTATAGCACGCTTCCTGTGTGACTATACTGTATAAATGGACTATAGCACGCTTCCTGTATGAGTATACTGTATATACAGACTATAGCACGCTTCTTGTGTGACTATACTGTGTAAATGGACTATAGCACGCATCCTGCGTGACTATACTGTATAAATGGACTATAGCACGCTTCCTGTGTGACTATACTGTATAAATGGACTATAGCACGCTTCCTGTGTGACTATACTGTATAAATGGACTATAGCACGCATCCTGTGTGACTATACTGTATAAATGGACTATAGCACGCTTCCTGTGTGACTATAGCACGCATCCTGTGTGACTATACTGTATAAATGGACTATAGCACGCTTCCTGTGTGAATATACTGTATGAATGGACTATAGCACGCTTCTTGTGTGACTATACTGTATAAATGTACTATAGCACGCTTCCTGTGTGAATATACTTTATGAATGGACTATAGCACGCTTCCTGTGTGACTATACTGTATAAATGGACTATAGCACGCTTCCTGTGTGACTATACTGTATAAATGGACTATAGCACGCTTCCTGTGTGACTATACTGTATAAATGGACTATAGCACGCTTCCTGTGTGACTATACTGTATAAATGGACTATAGCACGCTTCCTGTGTGACTATACTGTATAAATGGACTATAGCACGCTTCCTGTGTGACTATACTGTATAAATGGACTATAGCACGCTTCCTGTATGAGTATACTGTATATACAGACTATAGCACGCTTCTTGTGTGACTATACTGTGTAAATGGACTATAGCACGCATCCTGCGTGACTATACTGTATAAATGGACTATAGCACGCTTCCTGTGTGACTATACTGTATAAATGGACTATAGCACGCTTCCTGTGTGACTATACTGTATAAATGGACTATAGCACGCATCCTGTGTGACTATACTGTATAAATGGACTATAGCACGCTTCCTGTGTGACTATAGCACGCATCCTGTGTGACTATACTGTATAAATGGACTATAGCACGCTTCCTGTGTGAATATACTGTATGAATGGACTATAGCACGCTTCCTGTGTGACTATACTGTATAAATGGACTATAGCACGCTTCCTTTGTGACTATACTGTATAAATGGACTATAGCACGCTTCCTGTATGAGTATACTGTATATACAGACTATAGCACGCTTCTTGTGTGACTATACTGTATAAATTGACTATAGCACGCATCCTGTGTGACTATACTGTATAAATGGACTATAGCACGCTTCCTGTGTGACTATACTGTATAAATGGACTATAGCACGCTTCCTGTGTGACTATACTGTATAAATGGACTATAGCACGCATCCTTTGTGACTATACTGTATAAATGGACTATATCACGCATCCTGTGTGACTATACTGTATAAATGGACTATAGCACGATTCCTGTGTGACTATAGCACACATCCTGTGTGACTATACTGTATAAATGGACTATAGCACGCTTCCTGTGTGAATATACTGTATGAATGGACTATAGCACGCTTCCTGTGTGACTATACTGTATAAATGGACTATAGCACGCTTCCTGTGTGACTATACTGTATAAATGGACTATAGCTCGCTTCCTGTGTGAGTGCGGAGCTATGCTGTTATTGTATATACTGACTATAGCGCTCTTCCTGTGTGAGTGCGGAGCTATGCTGTTACTGTAAATCCTTACTATAGCGTGCTTCCTGTGTGAGTGTGGAGCTATGCTGTTACTGTATATACAGACTATAGCGTGCTTCCTGTGTGAGTGCGGAGCTATGCTGTTACTGTATATACAGACTATAGCGTGCTTCCTGTGTGAGTGCTGAGCTACGCTGTTACTATTTATACAGACTATAGCACGCTTTCTATGTGAGTATACTGTATATTAGACTGTAGCACGCTTCCTGTGTGAGTATACTGTATTTACAGACTATAGCACGCTTTCTGTGTGAGTATACTGTATATACAGACTATAGCACGCTTCCTGTGTGAATATACTTTATGAATGGACTATAGCACGCTTCCTGTGTGACTATACTGTATAAATGGACTATAGCACGCTTCCTGTGTGACTATACTGTATAAATGGACTATAGCACGCTTCCTGTGTGACTATACTGTATAAATGGACTATAGCACGCTTCCTGTGTGACTATACTGTATAAATGGACTATAGCACGCTTCCTGTGTGACTATACTGTATAAATGGACTATAGCACGCTTCCTGTATGAGTATACTGTATATACAGACTATAGCACGCTTCTTGTGTGACTATACTGTGTAAATGGACTATAGCACGCATCCTGCGTGACTATACTGTATAAATGGACTATAGCATGCTTCCTGTGTGACTATACTGTATAAATGGACTATAGCACGCTTCCTGTGTGACTATACTGTATAAATGGACTATAGCACGCATCCTGTGTGACTATACTGTATAAATGGACTATAGCACGCTTCCTGTGTGACTATAGCACGCATCCTGTGTGACTATACTGTATAAATGGACTATAGCACGCATCCTGCGTGACTATACTGTATAAATGGACTATAGCATGCTTCCTGTGTGACTATACTGTATAAATGGACTATAGCACGCTTCCTGTGTGACTATACTGTATAAATGGACTATAGCACTCATCCTTTGTGACTATACTGTATAAATGGACTATATCACGCATCCTGTGTGACTATACTGTATAAATGGACTATAGCACGCTTCCTGTGTGACTATACTGTATAAATGGACTATAGCTCGCTTCCTGTGTGAGTGCGGAGCTATGCTGTTATTGTATATACTGACTATAGCGCTCTTCCTGTGTGAGTGCGGAGCTATGCTGTTACTGTAAATCCTTACTATAGCGTGCTTCCTGTGTGAGTGCGGAGCTATGCTGTTACTGTATATACTGACTATAGCGCACTTCCTGTGTGAGTGCGGAGCTATGCTGTTACTGTATATACAGACTATAACGTGCTTCCTGTGTGAGTGTGGAGCTATGCTGTTACTGTATATACAGACTATAGCGTGCTTCCTGTGTGAGTGCGGAGCTATGCTGTTACTGTATATACAGACTATAGCGTGCTTCCTGTGTGAGTGCTGAGCTACGCTGTTACTATTTATACAGACTATAGCACGCTTTCTATGTGAGTATACTGTATATTAGACTGTAGCACGCTTCCTGTGTGAGTATACTGTATTTACAGACTATAGCACGCTTTCTGTGTGACTATACTGTATAAATGGACTATAGCACGCATCCTTTGTGACTATACTGTATAAATGGACTATAGCACGCATCCTGTGTGACTATACTGTATAAATGGACTATAGCACGATTCCTGTGTGACTATAGCACACATCCTGTGTGACTATACTGTATAAATGGACTATAGCACGCTTCCTGTGTGAATATACTGTATGAATGGACTATAGCACGCTTCCTGTGTGACTATACTGTATAAATGGACTATAGCGCGCTTCCTGTGTGAGTGCTGAGCTACACTGTTACTATTTATACAGACTATAGCACGCTTTCTATGTGAGTATACTGTATATATAGACTGTAGCACGCTTCCTGTGTGAGTATACTGTATATACAGACTATAGCACGCTTTCTGTGTGAGTATACTGTATATACAGACTATAGCATGCTTCCTGTGTGACTATACTATATAAATGGACTATAGCACGCATCCTGTGTGACTATACTGTATATACAGACTATAGCACGCTTCTTGTGTGACTATACTGTATAAATGGACTATAGCACGCATCCTGTGTGACTATACTGTATAAATGGACTATAGCACGCTTCCTGTGTGACTATACTGTATAAATGGACTATAGCACGCTTCCTGTGTGACTATACTGTATAAATGGACTATAGCACGCTTCCTGTGTGACTATACTGTATAAATGGACTATAGCACGCTTCCTGTATGAGTATACTGTATATACAGACTATAGCACGCTTCTTGTGTGACTATACTGTATAAATGGACTATAGCACGCATCCTGTGTGACTATACTGTATAAATGGACTATAGCACGCTTCCTGTGTGACTATACTGTATAAATGGACTATAGCACGCTTCCTGTATGAGTATACTGTATATACAGACTATAGCACGCTTCTTGTGTGACTATACTGTATAAATGGACTATAGCACGCATCCTGTGTGACTATACTGTATAAATGGACTATAGCACGCTTCCTGTGTGACTATACTGTATATACAGACTATAGCACGCTTCTTGTGTGACTATACTGTATAAATGGACTATAGCACGCATCCTGTGTGACTATACTGTATAAATGGACTATAGCACGCTTCCTTTGTGACTATACTGTATAAATGGACTATAGCACGCTTCCTATGTGAATATACTGTATGAATGGACTATAGCACGCTTCCTGTGTTTGTATACTGTATATACAGACTATAGCACGCTTCCTGTGTGAGTATACTGTATAAATGGACTAGAGCGCGCCTCCTGAACGCATTTCCTCGTCTCTCTGTGACCAGGCCAGCGCTGCTTTTGTGATGTTCCCGGTTCAGATAATCACAAGTGTTGACTCCCGCGTGGTGCAGTTGGACTATGTGGACGGCAGGTTACTGATCTCCTCGCTGACGCGCTCCTACCTGTGTGACACTGAGAGGTACGTGCGCCATTATTTTGTGTTTCCGCTGGTAACTGAATCCTCCCCAAGCGATGCCCAGGGAGACGGCAATCGGTGTCTCTCTGAGTGGAATATGATATTACACCTGAGTGACGGCTTTCACACACAGCGAATGGTAAATGCGCAAATATTCTATCAATCTAATTATTTTCTATTTATTGTAGAATGTGTTGTGTCATAATCGTCCCCATCTCTCTGAGCTAACACCCAGGGGGACCAGGGGGAGATGTCTCTAATTTCTCTCCGTAACATTTGATATGTTTCCCATAGCAACCAATCAGCTCCTAACTGTCATTTTACAGTCTGTGCTGATTGGTTTCTAGGAGCAATTTCTCCACTTTATCTCCAAGATGTGATTAATCTCCCCTCAGGTGATGTATAAGGTGATGTGTGCCCCCTCAGGTGATGTATAAGGTGATGTGTGCCCCCTCAGGTGATGTATAAGGTGATGTGTGCCCCCTCAGGTGATGTATAAGGTGATCTGTGCCCCCTCAGGTGATGTATAAGGTGATGTGTGCCCCCTCAGGTGATGTATAAGGTGATGTGTGCCCCCTCAGGTGATGTATAAGGTGATGTGTGCCCCCTCAGGTGATGTATAAGGTGATGTTTGCCCCCTCAGGTGATGTATAAGGTGATGTGTGCCCCCTCAGGTGATGTATAAGGTGATCTGTGCCCCCTCAGGTGATGTATAAGGTGATGTGTGCCCCCTCAGGTGATGTATAAGGTAATGTTTGCCCCCTCAGGTGATGTATAAGGTGATGTGTGCCCCCTCAGGTGATGTATAAGGTGATGTGTGCCCCCTCAGGTGATGTATAAGGTGATGTGTGCCCCCTCAGGTGATGTGTGCCCGATTACTGCCCGATTGAGATGTAGTAATCGTGCAATCACTCTAGGTACATTTTTTTTTTTAATGTTTTTTACTGAAATTTAAGGAGTTCTACCGGGACTGGCGCAGAGGTGAGCAGGCAGTTTTAGATTAGCAAAAAACAAAAAAAATATTCTTGGTTTACTCTGAGAATTAATATTTCGGGAACAAGTAAAGTCATGAACGCTTCCAGCTGTCCTGCAGCACTGATGAAGGGGCTGCCGGGGCCATGTGGCCTCACCAGTGGTTACTGAGGACTGGAAGAAGGTCTTATTGGCTGGTGAATCCATTAGTGTCCATTACCATATAAAGGTTCTTGTGCTCCATCGTGTAGGTGACAGGATGGTTCCACTTTCCGGCTGTTTAAGCCAAAGACAATTCTTCTCATACTGTAGCAAAACAATCCTTGCAAATTTTGAGCTTAATCAGACCTTGGAGCAGCAGCTGCTTAATAACTAAGGGGTCTATGTACTAAGCCGTGGAGATCAATAAAGTACCAACCAACCAGCTCCTGTAATTTTTCAAACACAGCCTGACACATGACAGGAGCTGATTGGTTGGTACTTTTTCAATCAGCTTCTAACTGTCATGTGTCAGGCTGTGTTTGAAAAATTACAGGAGCTGGTTTGTTAGTACTTTATTGAACTCTAAGGCTTAGTACATAAGCCCCTGTGATACCAAATGTCAGACATGGAGGAGGAAGCTTCTTGGTTTGGGCTCTGTTGCAGGATCCTCTCCGTCTGCGATCTCAAGTAGTCTGAAAGCTCCTTGAATGTTGAACAATACACAGCCCCCTCCTCACTCATTCTCCCCAATACACAGCCCCCTCCTCACTCATTCTCCCCAATACAAAGCCCCCTCCTCACTCATTCTCCCCAATACTCAAACCCCCTCTCCACTCACCTCTCCCTAATACACAGCCCCCTCCTCATTCACTCTCCCCAATACACAGCCCCCTCCTCACTCTCCACAATACACAGCCCCCTCGTCACTCACCTCTCCCCAATACACAGCCCCCTCTTCACTCTCTCTCCAATACACAGCCCCCTCCTCACTCACCTCTCCGCAATATACAGCCCCCTCCTCACTCACTCTCCCCAATACACAGCCCCCCCTCCTCACTCACCTCTCCCCAATACAGACCCCTACTCACTCTCCATAATACACAGCCCCCTCCTCACTCACCTCTCCCCAATACACAGCCCCCTCCTCACTCACCTCTCCCCAATACACAGCCCCCTCCTCACTCACCTCTCCCCAATACACAGACCCCTACTCACTCTCCATAATACACAGCCCCCTCCTCACTCACCTCTCCCTAATTCACAGCCCCCTCCTCACTCACCTCTCCCCAATACACAGATTCCCTCCTCACTCATTCTCCCCAATACACAGACCCCCTCCTCACTCACTCTCCCCAATACACAGCCCCCTCCTCACTCACTCTCCCCAATACACAGCCCCCTCCTCACTCACCTCTCCCCAATACACAGCCCCCTTTTCACTTACACTCCCCAATACACAGTCCCCTCCTCCCTCATCTCTCCCCAATACACAGCCCCCTCTTCACTCACCTCTCCCCAATACACAGACCCCCTCCTCACTCTCCACAATACACAGCCCCCTCGTCACTCACCTCTCCCCAATACACAGACCCCTACTCACTCTCCATAATACACAGCCCCCTCCTCACTCACCTCTCCCTAATTCACAGCCCCCTCCTCACTCACCTCTCCCCAATACACAGACCCCCTCCTCACTCACTCTCCCCAATACACAGCTCCCCTTCTCACTCACTCTCCCCAATACACAGCCCCCTCCTCACTCACTCTCCCCAATACACAGCCCCCTCCTCACTCACCTCTCCCCAATACACAGCCCCCTTTTCACTTACACTCCCCAATACACAGTCCACCTCCTCACTCACTCCCAAATACACAGCCCCCCCTTTGTACACTCACCTCTCCCCAATACACAGCCCCCTCCTCACTCACTCTCCCCAATACACAGACCCCCTCCTCACTCACTCTCCCCAATACAGACCCCTACTCACTCTCCATAATACACAGCCCCCTCCTCACTCACCTCTCCCCAATACACAGCCCCCTCCTCACTCACCTCTCCCCAATACACAGACCCCTACTCACTCTCCATAATACACAGCCCCCTCCTCTCTCCCCAATACACAGCCCCCTTTTCACTTACACTCCCCAATACACAGCCCCTTCCTCACTGACCTTCCCAATGCACAGCCCCCTCCTCACTCTCCTCTCCCCAATACACAGCCCACCTCCTCACTCACTCTCCCCAATACACAGCCCTCTCCTCTCTTCACAATACACAGCCCCCTTTTCCCTTACACTCCCCAATACACAGCTCCCTCCTCACTCACCTCTCCCCAATGCACAGCCCCCTCCTCACTCTCCCCAATACACAGCCCCCCTCCTAACTCACCTCTCCCCAATACACAGCCCCCCTCCTCACTCACTCTCCCCAATACACAGCCCCCCTCCTCACTTACTCTCCCCAATACACAGCCCCCTCCTCTCTCCCCAATACACAGCCCCCTTTTCACTTACACTCCCCAATACACAGCCCCTTCCTCACTCACCTCTCCCCAATGCACAGCCCCCTCCTCACTCTCCTCTCCCCAATACACGGACCACCTCCTCACTCACTCTCCCCAATACACAGCCCTCTCCTCTCTTCACAATACAAAGACCCCTTTTCCCTTACACTCCCCAATACACAGCCCCTTCCTCACTCACCTCTCCCCAATGCACAGCCCCCTCCTCACTCTCCTCTCGCCATTACACAGCCCCCTCCTCACTCACCTCTCCCCAATACACAGCCCCCTTTTCACTTACACTCCCCAATACACAGTCCCCTCCTCCCTCATCTCTCCCCAATACACAGCCCACCTCCTCACTCACTCCCAAATACACAGCCCCCCCTTTGTACACTCACCTCTCCCCAATACACAGCCCCCTCCTCACTCACCTCTCCCCAATACACAGCTCCCTCCTCACTCACCTCTCCCCAATGCACAGCCCCCTCCTCACTCTCCCCAATACACAGCCCCCCCCCTAACTCACCTCTCCCCAATACACAGCCCCCCTCCTCACTCACTCTCCCCAATACACAGCCCCCTCCTCTCTCCCCAATACACAGCCCCCTTTTCACTTACACTCCCCAATACACAGCCCCTTCCTCACTCACCTCTCCCCAATGCACAGCCCCCTCCTCACTCTCCTCTCCCCAATACACACAGCCCACCTCCTCACTCACTCTTCCCAATACACAGCCCCCTCCTCTCTTCACAATACAAAGACCCCTTTTCCCTTAAACTCCCCAATACACAGCTCCCTCTTCACTCACCTCTCCCCAATACACAGCCCCCTCCTCACTCTCCCCAATACACAGCCCCCTCCTCTCTTCACAATAAAAAGACCCCTTTTCCCTTACACTCCCCAATACACAGCCCCCTCCTCACTCACCTCTCCCCAATACACAGCCCCCTTTTCACTTACACTCCCCAATACACAGTCCCCTCCTCCCTCATCTCTCCCCAATACACAGTCCCCTCCTCCCTCATCTCTCCCCAATACACAGCCCACCTCCTCACTCATTCCCAAATACACAGCCCCCCCTTTGTACACTCACCTCTCTCCAATACACAGCCCCCTCCTCACTCACCTCTCCCCAATACACCGCCCCCTCCTCACTCACCTCTCCCCAATACACAGCTCCCTCCTCACTCACCTCTCCCCAATGCACAGCTCCCTCCTCACTCTCCCCAATACACAGCCCCCTCCTCACTCACCTCTCCCCAATACACAGCCCCCTCCTCACTCACCTCTCCCCAATACACAGCCCCCTTCCTCTCTCCCCAATACACAGCCCCCTTTTCACTTACACTCCCCAATACACAGCCCCTTCCTCACTCTCCTCTCCCCAATACACAGCCCACCTCCTCACTCTCCCCAATACACAGCCCCCTCCTCTCTCCCCAATACACAGCCCCTTCCTCACTCACCTCTCCCCAATGCACAGCCCCCTCCTCACTCTCCTCTCCCCAATACACAGCCCACCTCCTCACTCACCTCTCCCCAATACACAGCCCCCTCCTCACTCACCTCTCCCCAATACACAGACCCCTACTCACTCTCCATAATACACAGCCCCCTCCTCACTCACCTCTCCCTAATTCACAGCCCCCTCCTCACTCACCTCTCCCCAATACACAGATCCCCTCCTCACTCATTCTCCCCAATACACAGACCCCCTCCTCACTCACTCTCCCCAATACACAGCCCCCTCCTCACTCACTCTCCCCAATACACAGCCCCCTCCTCACTCACCTCTCCCCAATACACAGCCCCCTTTTCACTTACACTCCCCAATACACAGTCCCCTCCTCCCTCATCTCTCCCCAATACACAGCCCCCTCTTCACTCACCTCTCCCCAATACACAGACCCCCTCCTCACTCTCCACAATACACAGCCCCCTCGTCACTCACCTCTCCCCAATACACAGACCCCTACTCACTCTCCATAATACACAGCCCCCTCCTCACTCACCTCTCCCTAATTCACAGCCCCCTCCTCACTCACCTCTCCCCAATACACAGACCCCCTCCTCACTCACTCTCCCCAATACACAGCTCCCCTTCTCACTCACTCTCCCCAATACACAGCCCCCTCCTCACTCACTCTCCCCAATACACAGCCCCCTCCTCACTCACCTCTCCCCAATACACAGCCCCCTTTTCACTTACACTCCCCAATACACAGTCCCCTCCTCCCTCATCTCTCCCCAATACACAGCCCCCTCCTCCCTCATCTCTCCCCAATACACAGCCCACCTCCTCACTCACTCCCAAATACACAGCCGCCTCTTTGTACACTCACCTCTCCCCAATACACAGCCCCCTCCTCACTCACTCTCCCCAATACACAGACCCCCTCCTCACTCACTCTCCCCAATACAGACCACTACTCACTCTCCATAATACACAGCCCCCTCCTCACTCACCTCTCCCCAATACACAGCCCCCTCCTCACTCACCTCTCCCCAATACACAGACCCCTACTCACTCTCCATAATACACAGCCCCCTCCTCTCTCCCCAATACACAGCCCCCTTTTCACTTACACTCCCCAATACACAGCCCCTTCCTCACTCACCTCTCCCCAATGCACAGCCCCCTCCTCACTCTCCTCTCCCCAATACACAGCCCACCTCCTCACTCACTCTCCCCAATACACAGCCCTCTCCTCTCTTCACAATACACAGCCCCCTTTTCCCTTACACTCCCCAATACACAGCTCCCTCCTCACTCACCTCTCCCCAATGCACAGCCCCCTCCTCACTCTCCCCAATACACAGCCCCCCTCCTAACTCACCTCTCCCCAGTACACAGCCCCCCTCCTCACTCACTCTCCCCAATACACAGCCCCCCTCCTCACTTACTCTCCCCAATACACAGCCCCCTCCTCTCTCCCCAATACACAGCCCCCTTTTCACACACTCCCCAATACACAGCCCCTTCCTCACTCACCTCTCCCCAATGCACAGCCCCCTCCTCACTCTCCTCTCCCCAATACACGGACCACCTCCTCACTCACTCTCCCCAATACACAGCCCTCTCCTCTCTTCACAATACAAAGACCCCTTTTCCCTTACACTCCCCAATACACAGCCCCTTCCTCACTCACCTCTCCCCAATGCACAGCCCCCTCCTCACTCTCCTCTCGCCAATACACAGCCCCCTCCTCACTCACCTCTCCCCAATACACAGCCCCCTTTTCACTTACACTCCCCAATACACAGTCCCCTCCTCCCTCATCTCTCCCCAATACACAGCCCACCTCCTCACTCACTCCCAAATACACAGCCCCCCCTTTGTACACTCACCTCTCCCCAATACACAGCCCCCTCCTCACTCACCTCTCCCCAATACACAGCTCCCTCCTCACTCACCTCTCCCCAATGCACAGCCCCCTCCTCACTCTCCCCAATACACAGCCCCCCTCCTAACTCACCTCTCCCCAATACACAGCCCCCCTCCTCACTCACTCTCCCCAATACACAGCCCCCTCCTCTCTCCCCAATACACAGCCCCCTTTTCACTTACACTCCCCAATACACAGCCCCTTCCTCACTCACCTCTCCCCAATGCACAGCCCCCTCCTCACTCTCCTCTCCCCAATACACACAGCCCACCTCCTCACTCACTCTTCCCAATACACAGCCCCCTCCTCTCTTCACAATACAAAGACCCCTTTTCCCTTAAACTCCCCAATACACAGCTCCCTCTTCACTCACCTCTCCCCAATACACAGCCCCCTCCTCACTCTCCCCAATACACAGCCCCCTCCTCTCTTCACAATAAAAAGACCCCTTTTCCCTTACACTCCCCAATACACAGCCCCCTCCTCACTCACCTCTCCCCAATACACAGCCCCCTTTTCACTTACACTCCCCAATACACAGTCCCCTCCTCCCTCATCTCTCCCCAATACACAGTCCCCTCCTCCCTCATCTCTCCCCAATACACAGCCCACCTCCTCACTCATTCCCAAATACACAGCCCCCCCTTTGTACACTCACCTCTCTCCAATACACAGCCCCCCCTTTGTACACTCACCTCTCTCCAATACACAGCCCCCCCTTTGTACACTCACCTCTCTCCAATACACAGCCCCCTCCTCACTCACCTCTCCCCAATACACAGCCCCCTCCTCACTCACCTCTCCCCAATACACAGCCCCCTCCTCACTCACCTCTCCCCAATACACAGCCCCCTTCCTCTCTCCCCAATACACAGCCCCCTTTTCACTTACACTCCCCAATACACAGCCCCTTCCTCACTCTCCTCTCCCCAATACACAGCCCACCTCCTCACTCTCCCCAATACACAGCCCCCTCCTCTCTCCCCAATACACAGCCCCTTCCTCACTCACCTCTCCCCAATGCACAGCCCCCTCCTCACTCTCCTCTCCCCAATACACAGCCCACCTCCTCACTCACTCTCCCCAATACACAGCCCGCTCCTCTCTTCACAATACAAAGACCCCTTTTCCCTTACACTCCCCAATACACAGCTCCCTCCTCACTCACCTCTCCCCAATACACAGCCCCCCTCCTCACTCTCCCCAATACACAGCCCCCCTCCTCACTCCTCAATACACAGCCCCCTCCTCTCTTCACAATACACAGCCCCCTCTTCACTTACACTCCCAATACACAGCCCCGTCCTCACTTGCTCTCCCCAATACACAGCCCCATCCTCACTCACTCTCCCCAATACACAGACCCCCTCCTCACTCACTCTCCCCAATACACAGACCCCCTCCTCACTCACTCTCCCCAATACACAGCCCCCTCCTCACTCACCTCTCCCCAATGCACAGCCCCCTCCTCACTCACCTCTCCCCAAATACACAGCCCCCTCCTCACTCACTCTCCCCAATACACAGCCCCCACCTCACTCACGTCTCCCCAATACACAGCCCCCTTCCTCTCTCCCCAATATACAGCCCCCTACTCTCTCACCTCTCCCCAATACAAAGCCCACCTCCTCACTCACTCTCCCCAATACAGAGCTCCCTCCTCTCTCCCCAATACACAGCCCCCTTTTCACTTACACTCCCCAATACACAGTCTGCTCCTCACTCACTCTCCCCAATACACAGCCCCCTACTCACTCACCTCTCCCCAATGCACAGCCCCCTCCTCACTTTCCTCTCCTCAATACACAGCCCACCTCCTCACTCACCTCTCCCCATTACACAGCCCCACCTCCTCACTTACACTCCCCATTACACAGCCCCCCTCCTCATTCACTCTCCACAATACACAACCCCCTCCTCACTCACCTCTCCCCAATACACAGCCCCCTCTTCACTTACACTCCCAATACACAGCCCACATCCTCACTCACTCTCCCCAATACACAGCCCACCTCACTCACTCCCAAATACCCAGCCCCCCCTTTGTACACTCCACTCTCCCCAATACACAGCCCCCTCCTCTCTTCAAAATACACAGCCCCCTTTTCCCTTACACTCCCTAATACACAGCTCCCTCCTCACTCAACTCTCCCCAATGCACAGCCCCCTCCTCACTCACTCTCCACAGTACACAGCCCCCTCCTCACTCACTCTCCCCAGTACACAGCCCCCTCCTCACTTACTCTCCCCAGTACACTGCCCCCCTTTCCACTCACCTCTCCCCAGTACACAGCCCCCTCCTTACTCATTCTCCCCAATACACAGCCCACCACTATCACTCGCCCTCCCTCATCCTCAGTGTCCTTCATTTGGGGCAGAGAGTGGTCACTGTAACAGTTGGAAGAGCTCTCTGGGCAGGAGGAAGATGACGGTGACACCGGCCACTCCTCCGCTGTCTGTCCTCCCCTACTCCTCCTCCTCCGCTGTCTGTCCTCCCCTACTCCTCCTCCTCCGCTGTCTGTCCTGCCCTACTCCTCCTCCATCTCCGCTGTCTGTCCTCCCCTACTCCTCCATCTCCGCTGTCCGTCCTCCCCTACTCCTCCTCCGCTGTCTGTCCTCCCCTACTCCTCCTCCATCTCCGCTGTCTGTCCTCCCCTACTCCTCCTCCATCTCCGCTATCTGTCCTCCCCTGCTCCTCCTCCATCTCCGCTGTCTGTCCTCCCCTGCTCCTCCTCCATCTCCGCTGTCTGTCCTCCCCTACTCCTCCTCCATCTCCGCTGTCTGTCCTCCCCTGCTCCTCCTCCATCTCCGCTGTCTGTCCTCCCCTGCTCCTCCTACATCTCCCCTGTCTGTCCTCCCCTACTCCTCCTCCATCTCCGCTGTCTGTCCTCCCCTGCTCCTCCTACATCTCCCCTGTCTGTCCTACCCTACTCCTCCTCCATCTCCCCTGTCTGTCCTCCCCTACTACTCAATCTCCGCTGTCTGTCCTCCCCTGCTCCTCCTCCGCTGTGTGTCCTCCCCTGCTCCTCCATCTCCGCTGTCCTCCCCTACTCCTCCTCCATCTCCGCTGTCTGTCATCTCCTGCTCCTCCTCCTCCTCTGCTGTCTGTCCTCCCCTGCTCCTCCTCCTCCTCTGCTGTCTCTCCTCCCCTACTCCTCCTCCATCTCCGCTGTCTGTCCTCCCCTGCTTCTCCTCCATCTCCGCTGTCTGTCCTCCCCTGCTCCTCCTCCATCTCCGCTGTCTGTCCTCCCCTGCTCCTCCTCCATCTCCACTGTCTGTCCTCCCCTACTCCTCCTCCATCTCCGCTGTCTGTCCTCCCCTGCTCCTCCTCCATCTCCGCTGTCTGTCCTCCCCTGCTCCTTCTCCGCTGTGTGTCCTCCCCTACTCCTCCATCTCCGCTGTCCTCCCCTGCTCCTCCTCCATCTCCGCTGTCTGTCCTCCCCTGCTCCTCCTCCATCTCCGCTGTCTGTCCTCCCCTGCTCCTCCTCCATCTCCGCTGTCTGTCCTCCCCTGCTCCTCCTCCGCTGTGTGTCCTCCCCTACTCCTCCATCTCCCCTGTCTGTCCTCCCCTACTCCTCCTCCATCTCCGCTGTCTGTCCTCCCCTGCTCCTCCTCCTAATCTGCTGTCTGTCCTCCCCTGCTCCTCCTCCTCCTCCGCTCTGTCCTCCCCTACTGCTCCTCCATCTCCCCTGTCTGTCCTCCCCTACTACTCCTCCATCTCCCCTGTCTGTCCTCCCCTACTGCTCCTCCATCTCCGCTGTCTGTCCTCCATCTCCCCTGTCTGTCCTCTCCTACTCCTCCTCCATCTCCCCTGTCTGTCCTCCCCTACTCCTCCTCCATCTCGGCTGTCTGTCCTCCCCTACTCCTCCTCCATCTCCCCTGTCTGTCCTCCCCTACTACTCCTCCATCTCCGCTGTCTGTCCTCCCCTACTACTCCTCCATCTCCCCTGTCTGTCCTCCATCTCTGCTGTCTGTCCTCCCCTGCTCCTCCTCCATCTCTGCTGTCTGTCCTCCCCTGCTCCTCCTCCATCTCCGCTGTCTGTCCTCCCCTGCTCCTCCTCCATCTCCGCTGTCTGTCCTCTATCAGTTCTACACCATCTCTATGGGTCAGTCCCTACTCCCCCCTGTTCCACGTTTCCCTGCTCTCTTGGTATGTGATCTCTGTTGCGCAGAAGTCATGCCGCCGTTTCCATAGCTGCACAGGAAGCTGCTGTGTCCCCAGTTGCACAGCGCTATGTAATATCTCCACTGCGTTATAAATAAATGATGATTGTGTTGAGAATGTTACTGACCAGAAGTGTGTTTTTTTTTTTTTAATTTATCTCCAACAAAGGGAGAAGTTCTGGAAAATTGGCAACAAGGAGAGAGATGGAGAATACGGGGCTTGCTTTGTCCCCGGAGGGCAGAGCGCGGTTGGTCAGCAGCCGTTGATCTACTGCGCTCGACCTGGATCCAGGATGTGGGAGGTGAACTTGGATGGAGAAGTGCAAAGTACTCACCAATTCAAACGGCTCCTGTGCTCGCCGCCGCAGCCGATCATTAACCCACGGTAATGTAATGGCTATATTGGGGTTCGTGTGCCACGTCATTTTGTCCTAACTACCCTACTTGCACCATGAGCCTATATCTGTCTCCATTTTATTGAGTGGGGGAGCATAACAACGGCTTGTCTGCCATAAAGCAATTGGTGCCCTTTACCTCTGATCCCATCATGGTCTTTGTACCATTTTATAGAGTTGCTGTAACAAATAAGACTTTGTTGGAATTACATTTTGCATAGAACCCCACTGACCCCTGACCTTTTGTCTGTAACATGTCAAAATAATAATAATCCTTTAGATCATGGTGACGAACGCTATTGAACCCAGATACCTTACTACAGCTTATTGATTTCATTTTGTGCGGCGTTTGTTAAATGTATAATGACATAACCCTGATGGTCCATTCGTGCAAAGACTCCTCTCTGTCCTCTGTCTACAGGTCAGACCCCGAGTATGATCCCTCTCCTGGTCCTCCTCAGTCTTCCGCGTTTGCCAAGCTTCTCTTTGTGGGGTAAGAAATGAGCGCTCTCTTCCGTTAGAGCGAAAGGTGGCGTTCCGCAGGCTGAGTGACCTCCTCTGTGTCTTCTCCCCGATAGTGAGAACAGTATTGTGACCTGGACAGACCGAGGAATCTACGTGTTTATCCCTCAGAATGTTCAGGTTCTGCTCTGGAGTCGCGTTAAAGGTTGGTTGTATTGGCGTGCCGCTGGCAGCCCAATGCCGCTTTGCGCTAATGCAGTACTCGCCTTCTCCATAGGCATCCAGGACATTTCCGTCTACAAAAACGAGCTGTTCTGCCTGCACCTTGATGGGAAGATCTCCCACCTCTCCCTGCTGCCTGCGGACAGATGCGTGGAGCGGCTGATAAAAAGGAGCTTGTGGGGTCTGGCGGCCAAAGTCTGCCATCTTTTCCAAAACACTGTCGTCTCCAGCAAAGTGAGTCACGCGGCAAAACTAAACTAGCGTAAGGGGCCCATTTACTTAGCCGCGAACAAGTGATGGAAATGTCACCAATGGCCCAATCACTCCCTGGACCCGTGGATTTTTGCACGCGGCCCTATGGCGACTTAATCACAGCCACGAGTAAGTGCAGCTATGTGCTTCACTTGCGGTACTCCTGGGCTGCGTACAAAAATCTACGAGTCCGGGGTGAGATCTTGGGCTTGCGTTAGGGTTCGGGTTAGAGATGGTGGTGTTCCCAAGCTGTTACAACTCGTTTGCGTCTAATTGAATTAAAAAGAGTCGACTTCTGCAAGTTTTAAAAAGCTTCACTTTGTTTCATCATTATCATTTACTTATTTAAATATATATAATATATATATTTTTGATGAACCATCTCACCACCCAGTGGAGTTTGGTATGGCTCTGTCTGTCTCTGCCAGTCTCCATATCCCTAATTAATATGTATATCAAAGCAATTATTGTACAGCAGGTTACAGTTTACATGAGCTGAATACTCTGACAGCCAGGCTCTGGTGCATATACATATATAGCTAGGCACCTATTCGATTACATGACCGTTATAGAAGGGAATAACAGATTTGTGGCTGTTGGGTGCTGAGTTATATTGATGTAGGGAATCTCTGTCCTATCTATTTCTGCAATGTGTCTATGAATGCTAGTGACCTGTAACAGCGATTTATGTGCTTTGTATTTGTTTGGCTGTAAGGCGAGGAAGTTATTGCCCATCGATAAGCTGGAACACCTGAAGGCGCAGCTGGACCTCGTGATCCAACAAGATCTCATCGCTCAGCTGGAAGAGATTCTCTCCAGACTGGAGCCTGTGGATTCGGCCTGTAGCAGCCGCCGGAGCAGCATCTCCTCTCACGTCAGTGTTCCGCTAGCTTTGTGGTTTGTAGCCGTATAGAAGGCGAAAAGTTCACATGGCGGGGTAATTCTGCGCCATTGTGATTGCACGATGGGCCTGATTCAGAGATGTACGCAAATGGGGTACCGCTTGCTGCGCAATTGCGAAAATATGCTAATGACTCACACCGCCTTGTGCATGGAGACGCCCACTGCCGGAATTGCGCTGTCGCACAAAAGCGGAAACATCGGGCGCACATCAGTCGACCATTGAACTTCTGAGTAAGTCTGTGCTGTCTCAGACAGAGCGTCTCTCCTATGACGCCGGGCTCCTGTGCTGTCTCAGACAGAGCATCTCTCCTATGACGCCGGGCCCCTGTGCTGTCTCAGACAGAGCATCTCTCCTATGACGCCGGGCTCCAGTGCTGTCTCAGACAGAGCGTCTCTCCTATGACGCCGGGCTCCTATGCTGTCTCAGACAGCGTCTCTCCTATGACGCCGGGCTCCTGTGCTGTCTCAGACAGAGCGTCTCTCCTATGACGCCGGGCTCCTGTGCTGTCTCAGACAGAGCGTCTCTCCTATGACGCCGGGCTCCTGTGCTGTCTCAGACAGAGCGTCTCTCCTATGACGCCGGGCTCCTGTGCTGTCTCAGACAGAGCGTCTCTCCTATGACGCCGGGCTCCTGTGCTGTCTCAGACAGAGCGTCTCTCCTATGACGCCGGGCTCCTGTGCTGTCTCAGACAGAGCGTCTCTCCTTTGACGCCGGGCTCCTGTGCTGTCTCAGACAGAGCGTCTCTCCTATGACGCCGGGCTCCTGTGCTGTCTCAGACAGAGCGTCTCTCCTATGACGCCGGGTTCCTCCAGCTGCGTACATATTCACCTTGGCTGACTTTGGCGCGCCCAGAAAATGGAAAATGACAGGTACCTGCGCTGAATTGCACTATTGGAGGTACATAGTCAAACCCAGCATAGGAACATATGTAACATTTATTAAATATTTTGGATGACTATTTTAAGACCAATAAAACATTAATCCACTGTAGACGATACAAACTAAAACATAAACTCACAAATGTTGATAGCTCGTTATATAAAAGCCATTAAGTACCAAAGGCAGCGCCTGGAACAAACTGATCTGTAAAAGCCGCAGTAGCAGGATGGCGCTGGATGTACCGGGTACAATATAGCAATGTTCATGTAGCAATGCTCCATTATCTGACTCCCATCTTCAAACAATGGAATGGCCAAAAGCAAGCGAATGAGGAGCGTACAGCGCCGTGCAAACTTGCGTCACTAAACCGGACCTGTTTCATCCACTGGTCCTAAGTATCTCTGGCTGTTTTATTCGTAGTAGATGCAGCCGTAGCCTAGCAAAGGTCTCTCAGGGCAGGCAGCCGGCTGCGGGTGACTGCACGTGTCGCAGCGGAGACTCTTACTGCTGCTGCGGCTGGACAGGACCTGTAGCCAACCAGGAGAGCTGGTGGCCAGGACACTGGAATCCAGTCTGACTTTGGTAAATCCCAGCGGTCAGCCGGTCTCGGCGCTTGTTTGGAATGCGGACTCAGTTGGGTGAGGTACAGTGATTGGCACGGGAGATGAGGCACAATAAATCCTGTGTGAGTGGCATGGAGCAGGTAGAAAATTGGTCCTGACACGTCTGCGTTTTTCCAGCCACCCCTCGTTACTTACGCCAGACGCTGACTACTTGTTACTTGCCTTATGAAGAAATCCTTTCTGCAACCGACGCCACAAATTCATCACCGCAGGTGCGCTTTTTCGGCTTTGACGTATACGCACTGGCAAAAAAAATCGCTCCACTGCGTGAAGCATTGACATTGTGTCCATCTGTGAATCAGCCCTATGTACATCCTATGTCTGTGGCCCATAAGCTTTATTTTAAATAACCTTTGTACAGTTAAATGACGTATATCTTTATTTCTGTAGATTTGTATATGTATGTATATGTCTGTCCGCGTATGTATATGTTTGTCTACGAATGTATTTATGAATGTATTTTCAAGCTGAATGTCCTGCCAGATCCTAAATATTATCGTGTTACAGGAAAGCTTCAATGTTCTGGACTGTGGCATCTACCGCGTGATCAGCCGCAGAAACAGTCAGTCCGATGAGGACTCTGGGTCTCTACACAGTCAGACGCTGTCCGAGGACGAGAGGCTGCGCGAGCTTTCAGTACAGCCGGACGAGGAGCAGATGGACCTGGGTAAGAGCAGTTTACTTAATGATGAATGTCCTGGAAGTAGAATGGAGCCAGATACAGGTATGGGATCATGTACGCTCCAGTTATACAGAAGTCCCTGGAATATGAAAGAGTGAAACGCGTCGTGATGTTCAGTAGCTCTTTATATAACAGACAGTAATGAGACAAGGGCGATACATTTGCCGCTTTGCTGGGATTTTGCGTCATATCACAGTTATGCTGTAGTGAGGAATAATTTAACAGTAAGGAGACGGGGTCAGGGATAAGAAGGGGGGTGTGCGGGTAATGATAGCAGCAGAGACTGGAGCTGTGACACAGTAATGAGAGCTCTGAAGGAGAAAGTGCAGCGAGTCCTAGGGGATCTGCACCCTGAGAACAGACGCACTAGTACTAAGGACGACCATGATATGCAGTATAGTGTGCAGCTGTGGACCCCGTACATCGGGTGTTATAGAGAAACAACTTGTACTTTGGCATTTACGTGTTTACTATATCAAAGTTACTGTATCTTGTACAGTATGTATCATTATGTCCAGGAGATGGTGGTAAATGGCATTATGACTAGAATTGTTGCATATTTCCATTATTGAAACACACATGTCCACACAGATCTGATTACTCCCCCTACAGACACACCGAGGGTGCTGCCACACGGGACAGGGGAATACCTAAATACTGATCGCTGAAATCCTTGTGATTGTTAGCACATGCCCACGCTCCATTACCACTCTGAGCCTCTATGGCGATACACAGGCACACGCGTGTCCACCTGCAGCTGAGTAAGGTTCGCTTGGCAGCAACTGGATGTTCTGTATAAGTGTCCTGAAGGCATGGAGTGGGCATGTATAAGTTCCCTGTAGGCATGGAGTTGGCATGTATAAGTGCCCTGTAGGCATGGAGTGGGCATGTATAAGTGCCCTGTAGGCATGGAGTGGGCATGTATAAGTGCCCTGTAGGCATGGAGTGGGCATGTATAAGTGTCCTGTAGGCATGTAGTGGGCATGTATAAGTGACCTGAAGGCATGTAGTGGGCATGTATAAGTGACCTGAAGGCATGTAGTGGGCATGTATTAGTGTCCTGAAGGCATGTAGTGGGCATGTGGCTGGAATTATGGGCTATTTAGAGCTGAGCGTATGTAGAGATCTGTCTGATTACAGATGGTGATGACTGCTACCTACACCAGGGGGCAGTGCGGTCGCCTAGATGAGGCCAGCTCTAAGCTCAGGTGGATAATTCACATTTATTTGCCCACAATATGGCTGACATGCCCACAATATGGCTGACATGCCCACAATATGGCTGACATGCCCACAATATGGCTGACGTGCCCACAATATGGCTGACGTGCCCACAATATGGCTGACGTGTCTCCAACTCACTGAGAGCAGCTTTGCTATAGAGGTTAATAAGGAGAAGAATATTATACAGGTATAATCACTGGGCTCTTCCTCCTAAACACTATGTAAACTAATTTATAATATACAAATGCATTTTTATGTACCTGTGGCAGCGACCTTCTGCATTTGCTAATGGAGGGCATGAGCTGGGCAGATAGGGGCATGTCGCGCTAGGTACGTATTAGGTGCCTAGGTTATAATAAGATTATGATTTGTGGTACAGGACTGTATAATATGAGCCGGTGGAGTGGAGAAGACCCATTTAGGGAATAGTTCTCCGTATGTGTGGACGCAGATTACTGTTGTATTCTAGGGCCTTATTCTATAAGGAAACGCGTTTTACACCTTCCAGCTGCATTCTGCCAGAAAGGTGCTTCTACCAGTGTCTTAAAAAGTGACACCTATAATAAAAACTGTACTAATCTCTCTTCCCTCTCATGATTCATTGGAGCCATCAGTGGGACAAACTTTGCAGTAATGTAGGGGAGATACGTGACATTATGTGCCCCAATATATCCAGCCTAAATTAATACAGGGAATGTCCTACACGCTAGGGTGAGCTGTGTTCCTCCTCCTGTAGTCACTGTGAGGAGCTCTGCTATGTAATTGATAGTATGCAGGAAGACGTGTCGTTTTCCCCTGTGTTTATATGGCTATAGGATCCCATACCTGTATCCAGATCGCTTCTCGTGTGACTGTGCACTACTGTCAGCTCATATTTATTGTTTGTGTTGCTTATTCCGTCCTTTTATTTTATCGTGCATGTGCTGCTCGCCAGATTCCGTTTCTCATGCATCTGTGACTATGGAGGGTAATCGGACTGAACCCATTCTCCCATTCACCATCTCATTGCCATTCCGCTCCACCTCCCCCCGCATGTCTCTACAAGCAGTGAAAGAAAGGTAAAGACTCAAACACTTGGTGACAGAGATAGTAATAAGCCACGTCAACTGCTTCAGAATGGTGAAACGCGTGGCAATCCGGTTATCCAGCTCCGTCAACAAATGACTGGATCTCTGATTTTGGTTGGGGATTGTGTGAATGGCCTGGATATAGCTGTATCCCAATGTAACATGGCCAGGAGATGACTACACCAAAGTTTTGTGGTCAAAAAATTCCTCTTGCCTAAAAGTAAGCTTGTAAATGATGGCCGTGGGTTTGTCCCATTTGGTTCTTTGTGACTCTAGCTTAAAGTTGACTTCACCTCCCTGCATTTGACAGGAACTGATCTGGGGTATGTTTGAGAAGAGGTGGGTGCTTGGTTTGGTGCAATAACTCATTGGAGAGGATTTGTCACAGGGCAAAACTACTATTTGTGAAGGTTGGTGCTATAGCAGGGGTTATTGTCCTATAGCAAATAAGGGATGCCATGTCTCCTGGAATCCTACTCTGGGCAGGCGTATAGCTCTGGAGGTGCCCCAGACAAGAGGTGGGCAACGTCCTCTGTTTCTCAGACTGACAAGGTGACACTTGGCTGAAAAGTTATAAGTACGCCCCACACTCCAAGTGTATAATGGAGGAGCGGCCAATGGTGGCCCCCTGCTTCTCCCCCATGTCAGCTGTCTGTGCTGTCTGTGAGGGCATTACATACACTGGATAAGTTACATTATGTCATTTAGTCTGGTAGGTGCCCCCAAACCACTGGTGCCCTAGATCACCACTGAGGTCTGCCGAATGGTAAGTGCTGTTCCTGACCTTACTGTTAGCTTTATCGGAGATTGGCAGGGTTTGCACTGTGGTCGATTTACACTCTGGTCCTATTTTTTTGTGTAGCATAAGGACAGAACCTGGGGTGCATAGAAAATATAATTCACCTTTATCTTTACCACAATCCTGATAAAACCTGAAACTGATAAAATCTATGTACAGTGTATGTAATAAATGACTCTGAATGTTATTAGCAGGTCCATAATAAAAGGGCGCATGGCCAGTAGCTTTAGTGGTTCTTCTCAGCCTCTATTGTAATGAAGATTTGTATCTCTGCTCCGTCCTGGTTCCAGTGTTTCTAGTTTTGTTCGAAAAACCACTGAGAAGATTGGGACTCTCCACATGAGCCCTGAGATCAAGAGGAAGCAGCAGCCTATAGAGGAGGAGCAGCCCCCCGACACGTCTGTGCTCTCGATGCCCCAGTCTGACCATGGGAAGACCGGGTGAGATCATTATGGGGCTGTTGTGCTTTTGGTTGTCCATGTGTGACTGATGAGCCCTACTGTGCCATACTGTGCCCTGCGCCTGCTTGTTAGAATCTCTGGAAGCGACCCATACCCTCATTGATGCCCTCATCACATTGATTACTGTAACCTGCTCCCTGGCCTCCCGATCTCCCATCTATCCAGACCTCTGCCTCCGGCCTCATTTTCCTCTCACATTTCCCCTCAGCCAAATCGCTCCACTAATTCCCCTGTCCTTCTGAGAATCCCATTCACACACATCTCTTCCCCACACAGCCCCAATCATCTCCCCTCTCCCTACATCTCCAGCCTCATTCCCGCACACTCCCTCCTGCCCACACTGCTCTGCCAGTGACTGCGGCCTCCCCTCCGCCCTGATCACCTCCTCCCCTGCACGCACACTCCCTCCTGCCCACACTGCTCTGCCGGTGACTGTGGCCTCCCCTCCGCCCTGATCACCTCCTCCCCTGCACACACACTCCCTCCTGCCCACACTGCTCTGCCAGTGACTGCTGCCTCCCCTCCGCCCTGATCACCTCCTCCACTGCACGCACACTCCCTCCTGCCCACACTGCTCTGCCAGTGACTGCAGCCTCCCCTCCACCCTGATCACCTCCTCACCTGCACACACGCTCCCTCCTGCCCACACTGCTCTGCCACTGACTGCGGCCTCCTCTCTGCCCTGATCACCTCCTCACCTGCACGCACACTCCCTCCTGCCCACACTGCTCTGCCAGTGACTGCTGCCTCCCCTCCGCCCTGATCACCTCCTCACCTACACGCACACTCCCTCCTGCCCACACTGCTCTGCCAGTGACTGCGGCCTCCCCTCCGCCCTGATCACCTCCTCCACTGCACGGCTCTAGGACTTCTCCCGTGCTGTCCCCTATCCTCTGCAGTGCCTTCCCCCACTCTATGAGACACTCTCCCAGCCTTCAAATGTGCCCTCAAAACTCATCCACCACCATTCTTCCTAATGTTTCAGCCTGTGCGATCTCCATCTCTGATCCCCTCCCTCTCTAGAATGTAAGCTCTTGGGAGCAGTGCCCTCTCTTTGTAATCTTTATGTCATCTGTAAATTCTAATTATGTATGGTTTTTATAACTGTAAAGTTGTGTACTATCTTGTATTATGTAACTTTATATGTTCCATCCACTATGTACAGTTCTATGGAACCCTTTATGGTGCCTTTATTATCAATTGTATGGTGAAATGCAATATGCCGTCACTATATAAGTAAATGTAATATAATAATAATAATAGGGTCATTGTGTAACATATTACTCTCCAGTATCACTTCAGAGAACCCTCCTGCTGTAACCCACTATTCAGCCTCTGCAACCGTATAAACCTCCTGCTATTTCCTTTACAGGGCGGACCCTCCCCAGCCTCCCCAGCCCTCTGTAGGACAAGTCCTGTTAGAAGAGCTGAAGTCTGTAACGTTGGAGGCCATGTGAGTGATACTGATACAGACAATACAGAGCAAAGCTCCCTTAGGGGGCCACCTGCTGGGGGGTACGGGAAGTGCTGTGGGTGCCCGGGTGGGGATGGTGGGGTAATTCCTCCCACCCCCCTTACCTCCAGGTCCAATGAGCAGTTTTATTTATGCATTGATTTCTTTCTTTTATTTTTTTCCATGAATATTTATCAAATCAAATATTGGCATAAAGAATATTGTTTTGCACAACTGCAGTAGAAATGTATTCTCCTGTTACGTGTAGTGGAGGTTTGGTGGGCTCTATTACTATCAGGGTTGCATAAAATTGGATTTAAAAAAAAAATGATTTATTTGATTTAAATAGGAATTTTTGGATTTAAATACGATTTTTTTTATTTAAACTTTTTTTTTCATAAAAAAAAAACCCTATTTAAATCAAATAAATCAGTTTTTGATTTAAAAAAAAATAAATCCAATTTAATGCAACCCTGATTACTATTCAAGACAATGCAGCATATTAGTTTGGAACTAGTGACATCAATGTGTGAGGCACAAGGTGCCTCATGAATATTTGGCGTGCCTCACCCCCATATGTGGTGGTAGCCATATTTTCTACTTCAGGGTCCATAGGGGGTCCACAGGGTTGACCTTGGGGTATAGGTTGGGAACCAAATCCGGGCACCACGCAGTTAAAGCTTTTAGCTCCCAGGATGCACTGGGTCGACTCTCCCTATAACCCCACCCCCAAGCCAGAGGCACCTCAGTTTAAGTTGGTGCCCGGCCGGAGTCGGGTCACCGTTAGCGCAGGGGGAGCTGATTAGCAGCCCCTAAGCTTATTTTATTTTTTTAGGGACAAAGTTTTTTCCATGGACTTTGGACTCTTCAGAGCGGCAGCGTCGGACTGTCCATTGGACGTCTAAGCTGCCGCTCCGTCACCCCGCTGGCGCTGAGACGCCAGTACAGATCTGGGGATCTCAGCGGGACCCCAGAGTCTGTACTAGCCGGACTCTGTGGGCGCCCAGGACTGCTGCCGGATCCACGGGGAGCAGGTAAGGTCGCGGATCACCGCTTGCGGTGATCCGCGCATTTCAAATGCAGTCCTGTGCCTCCGGTCTCAGGGGACAGACCGGAGGCGCCGGCAGTGGCGGCGGGCCCCCCATACCCCGTGTGTCCACTAGACCACCAGGGACTTAACGATCGGTGCAGGGAGCCGGCGTCCCGGGGGTTAATAGCCGGCCAGGGGAGGCAGCCTTCCCTGTTACAGCGGCTCCTCCCCTCAGCTCAGCGTGCCTTTCAGTATCCATAGTCTGGCGTCGCTGAGCTGCTTCCTCCGCGGGCCACGCTTCTTCTGAGGTCTCCAGCGGCCATTTTATCTCTGTGGTGCAGCAGAAATCTCTGGAGATGGCAGTGAGTCCAGTCCCCCTGCGTACCTCACCATCAGGTCAGTGTACACAGCGCTGTAGCCTTCCCAGACACTGAATCTGGGTAAGTTGCATGCAGTGTAATAGTGCAGTATATTATATGACATGTTTATGTATATATGTATATATCTGCATTGTATGTGACTTATGCTAGTGCTGACTGTACTTTATTCTCTCACCTGTCAGTGTATATCTATCCCTTTTCTTTATCTGCCCTAATACAGCTGTACTTAGGGTGGTTCTGAGACCTCACATTTATATACTTGTTAATATTTGTGTGGTTTGTCACATACTTTTGCGTGCTGCACGTTGCCATATTTTAGATGGAACTGTGTGTTGCATACGCTGAAAATGGGTCCCTGCAGCTAATTTTTGGCATCAGTCAGGACCAGTATAGTGCTGCTTAATATTTCCGCCAAGATTGGTCAGATATGTCTGACCAAGAGATAGAGCGTTATACTGCACCCATTTTTACTATCCTGCAAGTCATGTGCTGCAGGTGTTAGTGCGGAGGATTTGACTCATAAAGGGTTCTGTATGTGGCGTCATCTGGTGCTGGCCTCTTTCACGACCCCCTTGGGCGGTTTGTTTTCTCGGGATCCTCTCAATTGCGGATCGCCGGGCGGGCCCCATTGTTGTACCTCACTTGGGGTTACTTCACCATACTGCCCTTTTCATCTCAGGGTATCTCGCAGCTTCTTGCACTCTTCCCCTGTGACACAGACTACCGCTCCCTGCAGGGGTTTTTCGCAGTATATGAATTCCCCCTGGTGCCACAATAGTCTGTCATTCCCCTTGCAGGGATTACCACAACAGCCACCCTGGGTGGATGTCGTTTTCTACGAAACGCTAATTGGCGTGGTTGACGCCCTGTGGTTACTTCCCAGTTGGCTCTGCCGTGAACTGGGTACTGTTCGGGGCTCTTTCCCTCTTACACGGGGGGAAGCCTATTTCAGGTATTATTATCCCTGCTTTAGGGCTGGTAGCAGGTCCATTCTGGTTAGAGTGAATGTTGACCTGCACCTGTATCATACACCCTCAGTATTGCGTGCCTTCGGGTTCCCTGTTGCTGACTAGCGGGTGGATCGCATAGCGGGACTCTGGCTGTTGCCAGATAGGAGGTGTTACAACAGTGTTTGGCCTCCTGTCCCAAATTCCCTGAGGGTCATCACGAGCCCCTCCTGGGGGGGATGGGCGTGTTACTCGTCTGATTACAGACGTTACTACGCCTCCCATTCCTGCGTGGTCGGATTCTTCGGATCCGTAGGTGGTAACTCTGCCTGAAATCAGTATACTTGCTTTCAGGAGTTGTTACCCATCCTACCATGGCTATAGCATGGTTGGTTAATACTATTGCATATTGGGTTGATGCATTTGTAACGTTTTTTCCCCTCCAACACGTCGGGGGTTCAAATGTATTTGGTCGCTCACGTAATATATGCTGTTGTCATAGGTGGAAATGCCTATATTGGATACCAGTCTCCTAACTTTCAGAGTTCCGGCTGCGACTGTATCCTCCGTAATACCCTATGGCTGCGCTCTGGGAATGCAGAGGTGCAGATACCATCTTTAGGGTTGATTTTGTTTGGTCCTGACCTTGACAAGATTGTAGTAACATTGGCAGTATTACTAACGACAAGTTTACCGCTTTCAGCTATGCCCACTACAAGGCCTCAGACTAAGTCTGTTAAGTCTTTTTTGTCCTCTGGGTCAGCCTAAAGGTCTGTTTCTTCGTAGACTGTCGGCATCTACAAGGGCCGACATATCCAGTACCGAGCAGGCCTGGACTGCCAGCCGATCCTGCTTCTGAACCTACGGATATCTCTTCAGCCTGACGGGACAGGCCTACAACTGGGAGATACCGATTTTCTCAGTTCGCCCGGTATTAGCGTCAAGTTGCCGCGGCTACGTGGGTAGGAGGGTACGCCCTCTTTACAAGGGCCTTACAGATCCAGAAAGCTATGCAGTTGTTGCGGTAAGCGGAGCTAATTAGGCCATCCCCACTATCTCAGTGAGGGACTGGTTGTTCTGTTTTCTTTCTGGTGCGGTGGCTGAATGGTCCTCTTTGGCCTATTCTCTGTCTCAATTCCCTGAACCAGTTCCTAAGGCTACCTGGGCTCAGGAGGAAATCCCTATGCTCCATCATACGATGTTTGGAACCTGGGGACTTTATGGTATCACTGGATATACAGGACGCGTGCCTACGGGTACTTACAGAGACCTTTCCTCAGCATGGGCTGAGGTTTGCTGTATCACAGCAACACTTACAATTTTTCGGGCTCTGCCTGTTGGGACTGTCCTCAGCCCCACAGGGGTTTCCCAGCGTTTTGGATTTTCTGACAGTTCTTCTGTTCAGTATATCCCAATGCTCCTGTACCTGGACGGCCTCCTGCTCTTAGCGGGATCACCGGGGTACTTTACGGCCAGGTCAGGATGACTGTGGCTTCTTCAGGGTGCAGACGTTTAATCAACGGGGAAAAAGTCCTCCCTGCATCCCTCTCTGGGTATTCTTCATCTAGGATCCCTGCTGGATTCTCAGAATCTGAGAATTCTTCTGGCGTAAGACGGAATCTCCTCTCTTCCATTAGGAGTACATGGTTGTCTGCGCAGTCGACAGATGTCTTTACACTCTGGGATGCATGGTGGAATGGGCTCAGTTCCATTCCAGGCCTTTCCATAATTGGCTCATCTCCAGATGGAATGAGTTTTTTCTGTCGGATAACTGTTCAAACGATGATGCTCTCTCCGGAGGCAAGTCGGTCCCTGTCCGGGTGGCTATGGCCATCTCGTCCAGGGTTTTCTTTGCTATGGACAGTGTCTGGATCGAATCCTTTTCAGTGCAGTTGGACGTCTGTCGATTCCACCCTGTCAATTAACTTACTCTGGCATAACTCTTGTTTCCCGGTGAACCTGAAAAGGTTCAGTCCGACAGGGTCAGGACAGTGGCTTCCTTTTTAGCAACACTGTTCGTTGGGTGGCAATGACAGGTATGTCACATATTCGGACATAGTCCGAGGGTCTCCTCCCGACCATCTCGGCAGCGTTCATTTCAGGAGCTCTCCATTGGGAAGCGGGAGTCCTCAGCCGTCACGACGTGCATCCCGGGGACTAGTCTCTTCCCCAAGAGAGGTTTCATCTCCTGGTGAGCAGGGGGGGCCCCCCTGAGGTGACCCTCATGGCCTTCTGACTTTATCACACTATGGTGTTACAGTTCAGCTCTGGGGATTCTGAAGCAACCTTCAGCGACTCTTTGTCGGTGAAGTGGTCCTTCCACTTTGTGTACCTGTGTTCTCCGGTCTCCCTTCTTCCTCGAGGTCTTTGGAAGTGTTTTCAATCGAGACGGAGATGCTTTCCTGCTGGTGGCTCCTGATTGCCCCAGATGTCAGGGGTACTTGGATCTTCGGAGTCTCTACATCGATACTCCATCCCTGATGCTTCACTGCCCGGACCTGTTGTCTCAGGGTCCTTGGTTTTGCCTTGGACCTGGGTCGTTTGTCTTTGACTGTGTCCTTACAGTGGTCTTACGGCTTCCCTGGCTTTGTCATCATTGGAATGATTAGAGCACATGGATCAGCTTTTGCTGGGACCTACCACAAACTGTGGCAGCCATAAATCTTATGGTATTGTACCTGTCGATACAATCCTCCGGTGTCCAGGATTTCCAGATATTCTGGCATTCCTTCCGGCTGGCTTGGGTTTCACACTTGGCCTGGTCTTCCTGACAGTGCGGATCTCTACACTGTCAGTATGGTTAAGATATGGAATTGCTCCACTCTGGTATCCAGTTCATCCTTTGGAGTGTTTTCTTGATTATGCCTCCATTTGTCCTCCCTAGGGACTCCTTGGGAGTAAGTAGTGGTTCTTCGTTACCTCCGGGGACAGTCAATGGAACCGCTGGTTGTGATAGCCATTACATGGTCTATTGCTTAGGCTCTCTCTTTCTCTCAGGGTGTTTATATCAACCAGGAGAGTGTCTGAATTGGGAGCGTTCTCATGTGGCTCCCTCTTCTGGAGGGCATCATGTCAGGGTGGGAGTTGCTCTCGCCCTGTGTTGCTTCTTAGTGGTTTTCAGGTTCCATATTATTCTGGAACTTATGGTACGGCCATTCTGTCCCCAGTCCTCTCGGCTGGTGTGGCCTCATTGACTGTGGTCTGGCCTCTTTGGATTTTTGTGATCCGTTCAGGTTCCTTACGGAAATCGGACTCCTTATTGGTGGTCTGAGATTTCTGGTTTTCACAGGAAAGGATGGCCGGCCTATAACCAAATGTTGGCTGGATGGCCTCGTAGGTCTTCCTCAGGGGCCTACCCATGGGTAGGCCTTCCTGTTGTTGATGCTTGTTTTTTCTCGGGCCATGTGACCCTCGTGTGCGGCTCGCTGTGGCGCCTCGGCTGTTTTACCTTACTAGGTGGCCACGTGGTCTTCTGTCCACACCTTTTTAAGGTTCTAGGCATTGGTTTCCTTTGCCTCTCAGGATGCTTCCTTTTTGGCGACGGATTCTCCTCTCAGCACAGGAGCGTCCCCACCCTTGGTTGAACTGCTTTGGGACATCCCCAAGGTCAACCCTGTGGACCCCCTATGGACCCTGAAGTAGAAAACAAGAGATATGGTAAGAACTTACCTTTGTTATCTCTGTTTCTACGAAGTCCATAGGGTCCACAGGGCGCCCGCCCTGACGCACCTGGCTTCATATGGGCTGTGTGGCTGGTCACCGGTTTTCCGTCTCCCATTTCGGTGAGTATGGTTATTGAGTGTTCCAGTTTTCTCTCTCTTTTTCTCTCCTCCTCCGGCTTTTGGCTACTTACAAACTGAGGTGCCTCTGGCTTGGGGGTGGGGTTATAGGGAGAGTGGACCCAGTGCATCCTGGGAGCTAAAAGCTTTAACTGCGTGGTGCCCGGATTTGGTTCCCAACCTATACCCCAAGGTCAACCCTGTGGACCCTATGGACTTCGTAGAAACAGAGATAACAAAGGTAAGTTCTTACCATATCTCTTGTTGTTTAGGGTACTGAGGTCAAATTAGGCATTGACTTTTTCAAATGGTTATAAAAAGGGAGTTAGGGTGGGCTGTGACCGGATGGGGCGGTACAGGATGGGGAAGGTCCTCGCTCTTCATCCGCATCCTGAGTGGGGTTCCGTCTCTATTCCTGGAGCGTTAGCATCTTCGTGGTCTCGGAGCCTTTCTGATCAGGCATCTCTAATGCGCTGTGTGTAAGTTACTAAGAAATGGGAAGTCTAGGTGTCACCGCACAGAGATGTGAGCCCCCTGGTACATAAGCAGTGGTTTATCTATCATGGTTCCACGGAGGCCCCGCACTGCACACCCTGCACCAACACCAACCACTGTGCCTGCCGTGCCGTGTGCTGGCTGCCTATGCTTCTCGTCTGGCGCCATCTTGTTAGTGATGCATTTAGAAGGATGGCACCGCACAGGAGCTAGCAAAGACTCTGCTCTCTTCTGCGCATTGCACCATCTTTACGAATGTATCACCGGTAAGACGGCGCCAGAGAAGCATAGGCAGGCGCATTAAGCTCATTGGTTTTAGGTTTTTTACGCAATTTGCTCACTTGTGAATTTGTCATCAGAGAAAATCTTTATTTTTCTAGGCAGAAAATCCAAGACCCTCAGGTGTTGTTTGACTCCATAGCGGTGGGGGAGACCCTGCGGAATTGGCTTCTGTACCTCGAGAAAGCGCTGAGTCCCCCGCATCCAGCATCACATGACGCATCGCAGTCACCGGGGGAGGAGGACGGGGATCCCCCGGAATCCGTGCACACAGAGGAGACTGTAGGGCTGACAATCGTCCTTTCTAAGACGGAGGAAGATCTCTGCTTCCGAGTCCACCCCCCGTGTCCTATAGAGGAACCGCTACACAGAGATGTGTCTCACTTAGCCATGATGTGCCTGGAATACAGAGTGTTCTCTAATGAGCCTCAGCTGGATTCCGAGGCCGCCGCCGCCGCCTGCAGCCTCATTGCAAAGTACTTTTTTCTTCTCGACTTGAAGAGATTAAAACGCTGCGTTTTACTGAACTATAGGGACTCTCCCAGTGTATGGAGCACCTACATGGAGGGATTAAAAGGTAAATAGAAATGACTTTCATTTTAGTAGTCCTGTAGGTCTTAGAGGAAACCATCTCTAGCGCAGTCTCATAGCGCACACCCTCACGGTATGTGCTTCAGCCACGGTTATAAAATATACGAAAAGCAGCAAATCCCATCCCTTGGTGCAGACTATAAGTAATCCCGGAGGGCGGGTTCTGCCACCACTCAACCTGATCACTGTCCCATTTTCTGTCCTTTCAGACCAAGACGTCGTCCAAATAACGTAATACACTGCCCAAATGCCATACATTCTTTACCCACTAGGTGGCTCCCCCAACTTATATTATTGTGAGATTGTCAGAAGGAGCTCTGGGAGAAAATAAAGGGAGTGTGGGGAAGAGAAGGCAAATAATAGCCCCTGCACTGAATGGGGAGATCTAGTCGCATAACAATAAATTAATTCTTCCACCCTTTTAATATATTGTATTGTGCAAATGTAAATATATAAAATATCATGTTAGAGTCTATTTTTTAATTAAGAGTGGGACAGTTTGCAGTATAGCCTAATTGTGTGATTACGTGTTGCCTGAATCTAGGTATTACATATTACATGCTCCCCAGAGCATGTTATCATACTGCCCTCGGCACCATCCCACTGTCTTCTCTTGCAGAGCTCAGTTTGGGTCCTGTGGCCTCCGCAATAGATAAAGGAGACCTGGTGAGCGCCATACAGACCTTGAACAATTTGGAGCCTTGGGACAGCCCTCTTCTTCTTGCTCACGTCTGCAGGTATCGTCTCATATTCTTATATCCAGTCACTGTGTGAGCGTGTACAGTATACATAAATATAGAGGGTCAGCCTGGACCCAAGAGACTAAGGCCAATGCAGCTGCCCGGCCTCCCTGCTCTACCCCGAAAATAGCAGAGGGGAGGCCTATCCTACGTGTGTGCCTCCGGCTTGTGTTCCCAGCTCAGAAAGGGACTCTGCACTGAAAAGGAGGGTACTGCAAGTCCCTGAGGTGGCCGGGTGGCTACAGATGTGTCCTCATACATTGAGGGGTCTATTTACTAAGCAGTGTTAGGAGACAGAGTGAAAAGTGATAAGTCTGTGATAAGGTACCAGCCAATCAGCTCCTAACTGCCATCTCACAGGCTGTGTTTGAAAAATGACAGTTGGGAGCTGATTGGCTGACACCTTATCACTTTTCACTCTGTCTCCTAACACTGCTTAGTACATAGACCCCTTAGCCTCCTTGTGCGTTAAATAGCTCTTCTAGTTGTGCCATGCCATAGTGTGACTCTCTAGTGCCGAGCGTCTTTTTGTGCGACTTTTTTCCTTAAAAGCGTATTATTTGCAAAGCGATTCTAATAGGATCCACGAGCAGCTTAAGCTGATTAAAATGAAATGCTACGTTATAGTGTCACAGCCACTGACGCTGTAACATAGTGTTTCGCATACAGATACACCCGCGGTCACACACACAGAACATAGGCATGCAGATACAGCCGCAGTCACACACAGAACATAGGCATGCAGATACAGCCGCAGTCACACACAGAATATAGGCATGCAGATAAAGCCGCAGTCACACACAGAATATAGGCATGCAGATACAGCCGCAGTCACACACAGAATATAGGCATGCAGATACAGCCGCAGTCACACACAGAATATAGGCATGCAGATACAGCCGCAGTCACACACAGAATATAGGCATGCAGATACAGCCGCAGTCACACACAGAACATAGGCATGCAGATACAGCCGCAGTCACACACAGAATATAGGCATGCAGATAAAGCCGCAGTCACACACAGAATATAGGCATGCAGATACAGCCGCAGTCACACACAGAATATAGGCATGCAGATACAGCCGCAGTCACACACAGAATATAGGCATGCAGATACAGCCGCAGTCACACACAGAATATAGGCATGCAGATACAGCCGCAGTCACACACAGAATATAGGCATGCAGATACAGCCGCAGTCACACACAGAATATAGGCATGCAGATACAGCTGCAGTCACACACACAGTATATAGGCATGCAGATACAGCCGCAGTCACACACACAGTATATAGGCATGCAGATACAGCCGCAGTCACACACAGAATATAGGCATGCAGATACAGCCGCAGTCACACACAGAATATAGGCATGCAGATACAGCCGCATTCACACACAGAATATAGGCATGCAGATACAGCCGCAGTCACACACAGAATATAGGCATGCAGATACAGCCGCAGTCACACACAGAATATAGGCATGCAGATACACCCGCAGTCACACACAGAATATAGGCATGCAGATACAGCCGCAGTCACACACACAGAATATAGGCATGCAGATACACCTGCAGTCACACACACAGAATATAGGCATGCAGATACAGCCGCAGTCACACACACAGAATATAGCCATGCAGATACAGCCGCAGTCACACACAGAATATAGGCATGCAGATACACCCGCAGTCACACACAGAATATAGGCATGCAGATACACCCGCAGTCACACACAGAATATAGGCATGCAGATACACCTGCAGTCACACACACAGAATATAGGCATGCAGATACACCTGCAGTCACACACACAGAATATAGGCATGCAGATACACCCGCAGTCACACACACAGAATATAGGCATGCAGATACACCCGCAGTCACACACAGAATATAGGCATGTAGATACACCCGCAGTCACACACAGAATATAGGCATGCAGATACACCCGCAGTCACACAGTATATAGGCATGCAGATACACCCGCAGTCACACACAGAATATAGGCATGCAGATACACCCGCAGTCACACACACAGAATATAGGCATGCAGATACACCCGCAGTCACACACAGAATATAGGCATGCAGATACACCCGCAGTCACACACAGAATATAGGCATGCAGATACAGCCGCAGTCACACACAGAATATAGGCATGCAGATACAGCCGCAGTCACACACAGAATATAGGCATGCAGATACAGCCGCAGTCACACACAGAATATAGGCATGCAGATACAGCCGCAGTCACACACAGAATATAGGCATACAGATACACCGGCAGTCACACACACAGAATATAGGCATGCAGATACAGCCGCAGTAACACACAGAATATAGGCATGCAGATACAGCCGCAGTCACACACACAGAATATAGGCATGCAGATACACCCACAGTCACACACACAGAATATAGGCATGCAGATACACCTGCAGTCACACACAGAATATTGGCATGCAGATACTCCCGCAGTCACACACACAGAATATAGGCATGCAGATACACCCGCAGTCACACACACAGAATATAGGCATGCAGATACACCTGCAGTCACACACAGAATATTGGCATGCAGATACTCCCGCAGTCACACACACAGAATATAGGCATGCAGATACTCCCGCAGTCACACACACAGAATATTGGCATGCAGATACTCCCGCAGTCACACACACAGAATATAGGCATGCAGATACACCTGCAGTCACACACAGAATATTGGCATGCAGATACTCCCGCAGTCACACACACACAGAATATAGGCATGCAGATACTCCCGCAGTCACACACACAGAATATAGGCATGCAGATACACCTGCAGTCACACACAGAATATTGGCATGCAGATACTCCCGCAGTCACACATACAGAATATAGGCATGCAGATACTCCCGCAGTCACACACACAGAATATAGGCATGCAGATACTCCCGCAGTCACACACACAGAATATAGGCATGCAGATACTCCCGCAGTCACACACACAGAATATAGGCATGCAGATACTCCCGCAGTCACACACACAGAATATAGGCATGCCGCATATTGTTTTAATCAGCAGAAGCTGCTTGTGCGTCCTATTTTGCATCACTTTGCATTTTAAGGGAAAAAGGCCCATAGCAACCAACCAATTATAATTTAGCTAAAGTGCAGGTTTTGACCATAGCAACCAATCAGATTCTAGCTATTACCTGCTAGAAGGTGCAAGATAAATGATAAGTAGATTCTTATTAGTTGCTATAGGCAACATCGCCACTTGTAAAAACTCTCACTTTAGTAAATATCCCCCTAAGTCTGGGACTTCTCCCTGACAGAGCAGAAAGCTGTTCCCGCAGTCCATGGCCTTCACTAAAGTCTTATAGCATATTCCTTTGAAAAAACAAACTTTAAATAGTGCATACACACTTAACGATTTTTTTAACGATTTATCGTTAACGACGTCATTATCGTTCAAAAAATCGATCAGTTTTTGAGTTCTAATGATGAACGATAATCGTTCAAGCGCGCTCCCGTTTGTAGTTATCATTCATCGTCCATTTCAGACTGTCCAGCACAACGATTTTCATTAAGGGAAGGAACATTTTTCGTTCATCGTTGTAAAAATCGTTCATTTCACTTCAAAAATCGTTCACTTTTTCAAGGGAAAATCTGACAGAAACTCATTGGTTACAAAATCGTTACGTCTGTATGCAGCTTTAAGTTGAACTGTGGTGAAAGCTGATCATTGCGCCTCATCTGCTTCATCTAGGGCTTATGAAAAGTTTGGTGAAGCTGCAGCAAGGTCACTCGTAAAGTTCTACCCATCCGTCTTACCCGCGGACGTCGTGCAGCTGTGCAGGGGAAATCCGGGACACTTTTTAGCATACTTGGACAATCTCATCAAATCCAGACCGGAGGAGCAAAGGTAGAGAGATCGCTTTATGTGTTTTTCTCCTTAAATCTTTTTAACGGTTGGCCATAGAGTCTCATTTAGTCCGATAACGAGAATATACAATTACAAAAAATTATTACCTTTACAAGTTGACTCTTATGACCTGTAACATGGTATCCAATATTCAATGGTCATTTGATAGGTGGGGCTAATTACCAGGGCCGATGCTACAACTAGACAAAACTGAGGCATTTGCCTAAGAGCGCCGGCCACTGCAGGGAAGTAGTGTGGACGGCACATAAGTGCCGTCCGCACTACAGTATTAGTATAACAAACACAGCCGCCGGCGCCGAGAGCTATGTGTTTGTTTTAGCAGCCGATGAGAGTCAGACTCTCATTGGCTGCTGCTGCGCCCACTGCCGAAGCCATCTTCCGGCTCCTGCAGTGGGTAATGGGAGAGACGTCATGACGTCTCTCCCATAATGCAGAGCGGGCCTGCCCGGGGGACAGAGGAGCAGACGCCGGAGCGAGGATTAAGGTAAGTGACGTTTTTTTTTTTACGTGTGTGATTGGCTGGGATTACTGCTGGGGGGAGGTTACTACCGGGGGAAGGCTACTATTGGAGACACCGCACGACTACTACTGGGGGCACTGCTGGGGGGGGGGATCACTACTGGGGACACCGCACGACTACTGCTGGGGGGGGGATCAATGCTGGGGGCACGATTACTATGGGGGCATTGCTGGGGGGAGGCTACTACTGTGGGCGTGCCTACTGCTGGGGCAGGCTACTACTGGGGGCACTATTACTACCTGGGGCATTGCTGGGGGGGAGGCTACTACTGGGGGCACTGCTGGGGGACTACTACTGGGGGCACTGCACGGGGGGGACTAATATTGGGGGCACTATATAAGGGGCACTCCACAGGGGGGGTGCTACTACTACTGGGGGGTAATGGGCAATGCGTAGGTGGGACTACTACTGGGGGCATTATATAAGTGGCACTGCATAGGGTAACCACTACTGGGAGCACTGCATAGGGGGCCACTGCTGTGGGCACTGTATAAGGGTTTGTGTAGCTATCTGAGGGTGGGGGGGGGGCGCAAGGCTGAAGAAATGGCTAGGATGCCAAGAAACCTTGCATCGGTTCTGCTAATTACTAAACATGACACAACGGAGCATTATTCATGGCAACCAATCAAACATTATCTTTAATTTTTAAGGTAAGCTAGAATGTTGAAGGCAAACATCTGATTGGTTGTAACAGTGTGAGTGGCATAACACAGCAGCCAATCACTTTGGCTGGTGATGGAACATTTAGTAACATCGTCTCACACTTTAGTGGTGTCTGCAAACCTCATTTACAGCCCCTTGGAAATGATGTCCCGTAGACACTGGTAGTGGTAATGCTATGTAAGGTAATATCTCTCTGGGCACTTGTGTTATATGAGCAGTAATTCACTACACGCTGCTGTGTTTATTGTAGATTGTCCTTACTGCAATCGCTGGCTCAACCCGAATCCTTAAAGCTGGACTGGCTGCTCCTGGCGGTTTCCCACGATGCCCCTCACCCCAAAAACACCATAGATTCTGAAGGAAATCCCAGGTCAGGAATATGGGGGGGTGGGTTTATGTGTCTCGATTGTATCAGGACAGTCACTTTTTTCTTTTACAGCTTTTAGTATGTGAAGAACCGCTGGTCAGTACTGAGCAGTCTCATGTCCTGTACGTAATGGTTAGTAATAGTGGTTATGCCCATCTCTGCCATGTTGGCCCTGGTTCAGCGGTGGGCGCAGACTCACGTCTGGAACTTTATGCTAATGCCGCTACATAGTCCTTCCCTGGTGCACATCCGCGCGTATGACCGTGCAAAGACTGATACGCCTGCTGTGAGCGTCCATAGACGCTGCGATACTGCCTGGCACGTCTTTTGACGCCATCGTTGTTCGCACCTTTTGTAGCTTGCACCAGCCCCATGCTAGTGCAGCCTCCAATGTGATTAAGCTCCTCTGTATACAAACAGTATTGTGATACATCCGCGGCACGCCCATAATGCGCCCATAAGACTGACCATCGCCGTGCGCCTGTTTAGCCACCTCCCAGTGACCACCCAGCACTTTAACAATACATTTCTGTGCGTCTCCATCGTAATTGCCCCATTTGTGTGTACAGTCTGTGTAATTCATGCGCAGTAGGAAACTTTAGCGATTCTTGCTGTACCAATAAATCGTTCCTCTACGTGAACATCGCCATTGTGCGCGGCTCTGACTAAAGCCTATTACATCATTTATATCCTTATTTGACCTTTTTGTAATGTTAGTCCTGTATGTAATTCTGTGTAATCCCGTTTCTCTGCCAGGCCCCGCTCGCACCTCTACACCTGGGGTTACGGACAGCTCATATCGCTTCTGATTAAACTGCCGTCTGACTTTCCAACCAAAGAGACCATGTTGACTGTTTGCAAAACATCTGGGTGAGGATCTTAAATGTAATTTATACCGTGTCTGAGAATGTGCCCAGTGTAAGTGACTCCTGGACAGCGTACAGCTTGGAAACTGGAGCGTATACATGGAATAGAGCCAGGAATAAGTGGTATGGAGCGTATACATGGAATAGAGTCCAGGAATAGGGGTATGGAGTGTATACATGGAATAGAGCCCAGGAATAGGGGTATGGAGCGTATACATGGTATAGAGCTCAGGAATAGGGGTATGGAGCGTATACATGGAATAGAGCCCAGGAATAGGGGTATGGAGCGTATACATGGAATAGTGCCCAGGAATAAGGGGTATGGAGCGTATACATGGAATAGAGCCCAGGAATAGGGGTATGGAGCGTATACCTGGAATAGAGCCCAGGAATAGGGGTATGGAGCGTATACCTGGAATAGAGCCCAGGAATAAGGGGTATGGAGCGTATACATGGAATAGAGCCCAGGAATAAGTGGTATGGAGCGTATACATGGAATAGAGCCCAGGAATAGGGGTATGGAGCGTATACCTGGAATAGAGCCCAGGAATAGGGGTATGGAGCGTATACCTGGAATACAGCCCAGGAATAAGGAATAGGGGTATGGAGCGTATACATGGAATAGAGCCCTGGAATAGGGGTATGGAGCGTATACATGGAATAGAGCCCAGGAATAGGGGTATGGAGCGTATACCTGGAATAGAGCCCAAGAATAAGGGGTATGGAGCGTATACATGGAATAGAGCCCAGGAATAAGGGGTATGGAACGTATACATGGAATAGAGCCCAGGAATAAGTGGTATGGAGCGTATACATGGAATAGAGCCAGGAATAGCGGTATGGAGCGTATACATGGAATAGAGCCCAGGAATAAGGGGTATGGAGCGTATACATGGAAGAGAGCCCAGGAATAAGTGGTATGGAGCGTATACCTGGAATAGAGCCCAGGAATAGGGGTATGGAGCGTATACCTGGAATAGAGCCCAGGAATAGGGGTATGGAGCGTATACATGGAATAGAGCCCTGTAATAAGGGGTATGGAGCGTATACCTGGAATAGAGCCCAGGAATAGGGGTATGGAGCGTATACCTGGAATACAGCCCAGGAATAGGGGTATGGAGCGTATACATGGAATAGAGCCCAGGAATAAGGGGTATGGAGCGTATACATGGTATAGAGCCCAGGAATAAGGGGTATGGAGCGTATACATGGAATAGAGCCCCGGAATAGGGGTATGGAGCGTATACATGGAATAGAGCCCAGGAATAGGGATATGGAGCGTATACATGGAATAGAGCCCAGGAATAAGTGGTATGGAGCGTATACCTGGAATAGTGCCCAGGAATAGGGGTATGGAGCGTATACATGGAATAGAGCCCAGGAATAGGGGTATGGAGCATATACATGGAATAGAGCCCTGGAATAGGGGTATGGAGTGTATACATGGAATAGAGCCCTGGAATAAGGGGTATGGAGCGTATACCTGGAATAGAGCCCAGAAATAGGGGTATGGAGCGTATACCTGGAATAGTGCCCTGGAATAAGGGGTATGGAGCGTATACATGGTATAGAGCCCAGGAATAGGGGTATGGAGCGTATACATGGAATAGAGCCCTGGAATAAGGGGTATGGAGCGTATACATGGAATAGAGCCCAGGAATAGGGGTATGGAGCGTATACATGGTATAGAGCCCAGGAATGAGGGGTATGGAGCGTACACATGAAATAGAGCCCAGGAATAGGGGTATGGAGCGCATACATGGAATAGAGCCCAGGAATAGGGGTATGGAGCGTATACATGGAATAGAGCCCAGGAATAGGGGTATGGAGCGTATACATGGAATAGAGCCCAGGAATAAGGGGTATGGAGCGTATACATGGAATAGGGCCCAGGAATAGGGGTATGGAGCGTATACATGGTATAGAGCCCAGGAATAAGGTGTATAGAGCGTATACCTGGAATAGTGGTACAGCCATCTGTAGTGAGGGCTACGACGAGAAATAATGACCCAAACAAAGCAAATATGTCCATTACTATTGCATCATGTTATATCAAACATGTGTCAGGTAATTTTAGGGGTTGGGTACGCGATCTTGATGGGCAGAAAACCGACAGCGGCATCCCACTGTCAAAATCCTGACTGATTTAGGTAAGTATTGTAACGCTTACCCTAACGCTCCCCTCCCGCAGCCTAACTCTAAACCTCCCCCTAGTGCTTAACCCTCCCCCTAATGCCTAACCCTAATCCTCCCCTCCTGCAGCCTAACTCTAACCCTCCCCCTAATTCCTAACCCTAATCCTAAACCTCCCCCTAACCCTAATACTTAACTCCGCATCTGTCGGGATTCTGACATCCGAGATGCTGCTGTTGGTATTGTGACCGTCTACATCCCGGCTTCGGGATACTAACTACATCCCAACTTAAGCAGTAACAAGATGATTTATTCCGGGATACCGGGAGCGTGTGGATCCATGATGTTCCCATGAAGCAGTTTGCCCCATTATATAAGATTTTCTATTTAACTGTTAAATAAAAAGCAGAATTACTGATTTTAGGTACTGGCCAGGATATATTACACTTTGTTTGGAGCTGGACAGACGGCTGGAAGCACTGACCGACATAGTGTATCTGGATGACATGAACCTAATCGATGAAAAAAATGGTTAGTAAATAAATATATTCTCATCGCTACTTTATATTATTATCTTCTCTATGGCGGCACAAGGGTTCCCCAGCACTGCATAGAATATAAATGACATATATATAATTACATGAAGGATACAGAGGGGGAAAGGCCCTGCTCGCTAGACTTTTATAATCCTGCGGAAGAGGCGGATTAAGATGGGGAATGGAGAGGTTGGGCTGATGGTACATTTTGGGGGCTCATTTAATGGCTGAGAGGTTGGTGGCAGTCTGGGCAAGGGAGGGCATTCCAGAGGCTGGGAGCTGCATGGGAGAGAGTGGGCAGTGGTGTAATTGGCAGAGTGGAATGGGCAGGAGTGTGAGAATGAGCTTGGAGATGTAGGGGGGGAGGGGAAATGGTGGTTGAGGGCTCTGTAGGTGAGCGAGAGATGGCCATGAGGGAACATACCATAGATGAGGAGAGAGATGGCCATGAGGGAACAGACTATAGGTAAGGAGATACGGCTGTGAGGGAACAGACCATAGATGAGGAGAGCCGGCTGTGAGGGAACAGACCATAGATGAGGAGAGACGGCCATGAGAGAAGAGACCATAGTGGAGAGGGACGGCCATGAGGCAACAGAGTATAGGTAAGGAGAGACGGCCATGAGGGAACAGACCATAGATGAGATACGGCCATGAGGGTACAGACCATAGATGAGGAGAGATGGCCATGAGGGAACAAACCATAGATGAGGAGAGACGACCATGAGGGAACAGACCATAGATGAGGAGAGACGGCCATGAGGGAACAGACCATAGATGAGGAGAGACGGCCATGAGGGAACAGACCATAGATGAGGAGAGACGACCATGAGGGAACAGACCATAGATGAGGAGAGACGGCCATGAGGGAACAGACCATAGATGAGGAGAGACGACCATGAGGGAACAGACCATAGATGAGGAGAGACGGCCATGAGGGAACAGACCATAGATGAGGAGAGACGGCCATGAGGGAACAGACCATAGATGAGGAGAGACGACCATGAGGGAACAGACCATAGATGAGGAGAGACGGCCATGAGGGAACAGACCATAGATGAGAGACAGCCATGAGTGGGACAAATTATGGATAAAGAGAGAGAGAGGCTTTTAGAGAGGCTCCAAAGAGGCTGGCAGCATGTTGGACATGTCCATGGATAATATAGATGTGGTATATTTGGTGTTTGGCTGGTGGTGGACGTTATTGGGGGCTTTAGTCCATACTAGCCTACTCTCCCGGAGTGTCCAGAAGACTCATGAAGTGTGAGGAGTTCTCCCTGATTCCCAGGAGAGACGGCTCCCCTGCTGGGTGCTGCCAACTTCCCTACTGAGTGGGCATGGACATGATGAGAACAACACCTGGAATTTGCCAATTGGACCTCCCGTCCACTAGCTCTTAGTATGCAAATATGTTTTAGTTTCTGTGAATTGACAGATCATTCCCTGAGAGCCAATCAGCTTGTGTGACACTAGCCTAGTCCCATTGTATATGGAGGAAACGGCATTGCTATGTCTGATATACCCGGGTTGCACAGCAATAAATGTGTAGAATTTGGAGGGGGTGGGGCGTGGCCTGGAGCGGCTGGTGTAGAAGCTAACTTACCTGCTCTCCCGCTGAAAATCCTGCTGTTCATCCTGAAGGAGCGATACCCCAGGCTTCAGTCTTCCCAGCTTGGTGGTTGTAGATCTTCTGCCCCTCCTGAACCTAGAATCGGGACTCTCCTGTTACTTTCTGAGGAGCTGTGGGTATCTGGTGCTTCTCCTGTCTCCCACGTGGACAGCTGCATCCTCCGGTGTCCTTATCCAGTGCTGCTTGCAAGCTGGGCTGTTCGTCCGCGGGACTTCACCTGGCGGTGACACTTCTCTCCCTTCTCCAGTTGCAGTGGACTGGCTCCTGGGTCTAGCATCTATCTCCATACTGGGCTCCGGTGTTTGTCCTGGATGATGCACACTGACGGCGGCCATCTTGGATTCAGCTCTGCAAAGCTGGGAGCTGCTGGCTGTATGGTGTGAGACTAGTGTCTGGTATTTGATTTCTCCTGTTATTTTGCCTTCCTGCTGCCTGGTTTCCCTGGTGGGGTGCCTGTTGTACCAGCTGGCTTATTTGCTATACTCTGCAGTTACTCCCTGGTGCTGGCTGGCTGGAACTTATAGTTCCTCCTCTAAGTAAGGCATTGTACTCCTGCTTTCAAGTTTGCCTATCCTGCTCTGTAGTTGCTAGGCTGCTCTTTGCCATCTCCTGAATTCTTGCTGTGTTGAAATTACTGTTGCAGGACATGTTTTCTTTAATTATGGATAAAATCATCCAGGCTCTACTCACAGGCTCCTTAAAGTGCTTGATAACATGCAAGTAAACCCCCTGTTTGTGTTGTGATCCTGGGAAGTGCTGTGAAGAGGTTAAGAAAATTATACAGACAAATCCTGAATCTACAGTCCTCACAGCTTATGGGACTAACTCCGTCCTGGATTTCTCCTCTCCATTGGATATGCTGGAACCTGACCGAGTTATACAGCCAAATTCTGAATCTACAGTCCTCACAGCTTATGGGACTAAGGAGCTTAATCAGAGTCGGTCGTGAGCACTGAGCACTCGCGACCGACTCGATGTTGCCCCACAGCGCATGCGCACGACGGAGCCACCTCCGTCGTGCACATGCGTGAGACCCGGCTAACGACGGGCACTCCGTCGTTAGGGGTCTCGTAGCAGACGGGGCGAGCTGTCGATGTTGAGTGACAGCTCGCCCCGTTTTACTGGGCGGGCCGGGGGCGTGCCCGGCCAAACGGAGGCGTTCCAGTCGGAACGCTTGCCGTTTGGGGGCGGCCCCACTGACTTCATTGCTGATGTCAGTGGGGAACTTCCTGCTCAAACAGAGCAGGAAGCTCCCTGGGGCTTATGAGTGCCCAGACCCTACCCTAGGGTCTGGTCGTAAGCCCCGATGGTCACGATGGTCTTGACCATCGCGACCATCACCCATGTTGGTCGTTAGAGCTGTTGGTGGTAATCCACAGCTTAACGATCGACAAGGAGGCGGCCGTTCAGGATGCAAGCGGCCGCCCTGATTCAGAGCGAACGCTTGCAGCTAACGTCCGCCTCTGAATGAGGCCCTAACTCCGTCCTAGATTTCTCCTTTCCATTGGATATCCTCGAACCTGACCGAGTTATACAGCCAAATCCTGAATCTACAGTCATCATAGCTTCTGGGACTAATTCCGTCCTAGATTTCTCTTTTCAATTGGATATGCTAGAACCTGAGCAAGTTATACAGCCAAATCCTGAATCTACAGTCCTCACAACTTTTGGGACTGTTTCTGTTCTGGATTTCTCCTCTCCATTGGATATGCTGGAACCTGACCGAGTTATACAGCCAAATCCAGAAATCTACAGTCCTCACAGCTTCTGCGACTGATTCCATCCTCTATTTCTCCTCTCCATTGGATATGCTTGAACCTGAGCAAGTTATACGGCCGAATCCTGAATCTACAGTCATCATAGCTTCTGCGACTAATTTCGTCCTCTATTTCTCCTCTCCATTGAATGAGCTTGATCCTGAGTTTATTTGTTATTTAATTTCTGGGTGCTCCGATGTTGCCGCTGTACTCCTGCGGATTAATTTTTTATCCTTACTATGTGTGCCGAGATTTTGGGATTTGTCGTTCGAGTATGATGGTTCTTCTCCTGTTTATCCTCGAATGAGTCAAGATGGAACGATCACTTCAAGTCCTTTTTTGTTTCTAGGGTTTATGACCTGGTCGGACTAATGTATTCCAGCGAGTTACTGTGTCTAGCTGTTAATTTTTATATTCTATGCTATATGTGAGCCTGTATTACTTTAACAATATTCTTCTGGATTGTACTCTATTTTCTAGATGCTGCGGGAGGGCGGGGTTGGTTATTATTAGCCTAGGGTCATTTAGTTTATTTTTTGCCCATGTCATTTATTTTGTGTTTATATCCTCTATTTGGGTATGGGAGGGTTAGGGATCTAGGTAACTTAGAATAATTAGTGGCGGGCTGGGAGTTAGGGGATCCTAGTATGCCTAGGTTGGGGTTAGGTTATACGGGGTGGGGTGTTATGGGGAGGTTTGTTTTGGGAGTATTTTATTTGTTTTGTTTCGATATTTTGGTAAACATTTGTTTATGAGCAATGCGGTTGGTATGATGATTATACTGCTAGAGGAGGCGAAGCAAAATATTGAAATATACTAAGTATTTTTTTTCTCACGATTTGCGGGCCCGAATGGCGCCTTCGGGTTCGTGTATACTCCTTTATTGTGTTAGGAGGTTATATCCTGTGTAGGCTTATTCGTTTTTATACCGACGCAAAATTATTTAAATGGAGCATATTACTTGTACTGCTTGTCATGTTTATATTTGTTTTTGGTTTTTTTTTTAATTTTTTCTTGTTTGTATAATGAAAAAAAAAATGTTAATAAAAATTACTGAATAAAAAAAAAAAGTGTAGAATTTCTTGTTGTGACCAAACATGGTGTGAAATGTGATCCCTGTCTCCCGCTCATTTAGGCTTATTACCAGAGACGATGGATGAATGGAAGTGTATTCTGCACTTGGCACAAAGCCGCCTGGCCGACCATCAGCACCACGGCACGTCCAATGGTGAGACCCTCAGTAACGGACATTCTCAGTGGACAAACTGCATCACAGTGGAAAACGTGGCGCTTCTCCTATCAAAAGTGATTGGACCAGACCGCTCTCTGCCCTACCTGCAGGTCTGGGGTGTGACTGAGATGTTCTCAGACAGATACTACAAGATTTGTGAGGTGATGAAGGTGGCGGAGAAAAGACAGAGGTACGTTCTACGGGAGCCGGGATAAAAACCTGATTCTCCTTGTGACAGAAAGGAAAAAATAATACAGATTGTGTACACTAACTAGAGAATACCTGAGACCAGCTACAGCTGCACTGACTAGAGATTACCTGAGACCAGGTACCACTGCACTAACTAGAGATTACCTGAGACCAGGTACTGCTGCACTGACTAGAGATTACCTGAGACCAGGTACTGCTGCACTGACTAGAGATTACCTGAGACCAGGTACTGCTGCACTGACTAGAGATTACCTGAGACCAGGTACAGCTGCACTGACTACCGATTACCTGAGACCAGGTACTGCTGCACTGACTAGAGATTACCTGAGACCAGGTACTGCTGCACTGACTACCGATTACCTGAGACCAGATACAGCTGCACTGACTAGAGATTACCTGAGACCAGGTACAGCTGCACTGACTAGAGATTACCTGAGACCAGGTACAGCTGCACTGACTAGAGATTACCTGAGACCAGGTACAGCTGCACTGACTAGAGATTACCTGAGACCAGGTACTGCTGCACTGACTAGAGATTACCTGAGACCAGGTACTGCTGCACTGACTAGAGATTACCTGAGACCAGGTACTGCTGCACTGACTAGAGATTACCTGAGACCAGGTACTGCTGCACTGACTACCGATTACCTGAGACCAGGTACTGCTGCACTGACTACCGATTACCTGAGACCAGGTACTGCTGCACTGACTACCGATTACCTGAGACCAGGTACTGCTGCACTGACTAGAGATTACCTGAGACCAGGTACAGCTGCACTGACTACCGATTACCTGAGACCAGGTACTGCTGCACTGACTACCGATTACCTGAGACCAGGTACTGCTGCACTGACTACCGATTACCTGAGACCAGGTACTGCTGCACTGACTAGAGATTACCTGAGACCAGGTACTGCTGCACTGACTAGAGATTACCTGAGACCAGGTACTGCTGCACTGACTAGAGATTACCTGAGACCAGGTACTGCTGCACTGACTAGAGATTACCTGAGACCAGGTACAGCTGCACTGACTACCGATTACCTGAGACCAGGTACTGCTGCACTGACTAGAGATTACCTGAGACCAGGTACTGCTGCACTGACTACCGATTACCTGAGACCAGATACAGCTGCACTGACTAGAGATTACCTGAGACCAGGTACTGCTGCACTGACTAGAGATTACCTGAGACCAGGTACTGCTGCACTGACTACCAATTACCTGAGACCAGATACAGCTGCACTGAAATTCTAATTAAAAAAAAACCGCACAGAACTGAAATTGGGGTGTCTATACTGTTCCATGACGCTGCCTGCCACAGGTACACATTTACAGCACCACCTGATGTCTTTAGACAAGATCGCCCGTTCTCCAGAGCGCTCTCCCTTAGTCTCTTATATAGGGCCTAATTCAGAGCCGCATGTGATGCCGATACTCACGGAGTTGGGGGATTTGTCTTTGCTATTGTGCGTGTGCGCAAATCCCTTTAAACCTCCTACAGCGCACGTATTATACAGTGTGCGCACACAAAGTCGCTGCTATGATTGATTAGCACGCTATGAGAGATGTCCTGGAAAATTGCTGGATGTTCCTGGGCGGTCACTGGGAGGTGGCTTAACAGACGCACGGGGATGCTGCACCTTATGGGCACGTTATGGGTGAGTCACTGATAGTGGGTGTTTACGCAGAAGCTAAATCGTTCACTATGGAGGCCGCACTCGCATAGTAAATCTGCGCTGGGGCAAGTTTCTGTGGTTCGACCGATGGTATGTAAAGAAGCACCAGGCGGTATTACATTGTGTACAGATGCTCCCTAGTGGCCGTCTCAGTCCTTGCTCATTCATACACACGGTTGTACATCAGGGTAGGGCTATGTAGCGGCGTTTGAATAAGGTCACAGATGGGTAACCGCCAATAGACATGGCAGCATTTGCGTCCACCCCCGAATCAGCGCCATTAAACAGCTCATCTGTCTCTGGTTGTTCTGGTTCTACAGGAAACGCAGAATGGCTGCTGGGGCTCAGTGGAGGACAGGACATTTACACATTTGGGTGCAGCTGTAGTTTGCAGAGGAGTTACCGGAGTACCGAGCGTTGGTGCGCACCTTGCTATGCGCCCATACTCCCCTACTCTCCCAGAATAGTTGGTATGCCAGTAAAGGTTGAGCCCCCTCCTTGGCTCCAGGAGAGTAGACCACTGTCATCTCTTTCCTGTGAAGTGGGCAGATAACGCCATCGTGCGTCGATGGGCCCCTCACTCCTGCCCTTTGGACTTACACAGGTCCAAAACGAAGGTGTTTTGTATCCGGTGCGTGCTGTGAGTCTCCCAGATAAATGTTTTATCCAAAAATGAACAAATAGAGAGAATCTGTAGTTACTCCTTTTATTTAAAAAAAAAAAGTGCCTGAAAGAATTCCGATTACTCAGGTATACAATAGCGCCACCTTGTGATGGTGAGTATATTGCACATGATATTAACCACAGTATAAGTATGAAACCAGCTTGGCGCTTTCTGTGTGTCATTTACTTATCCCAGTGTTGTCTCTCATTACAGAGCGTTAATTCAGTCTATGTTGGAAAGATGTGAAGGATTTCTGTGGTCCCAGCAAGTATGACCATGGCCAGCGACGACCGCCCTGGCAGGAGTTGTGGCCGCTGACGTTTCCTGAATCATGTTTCGCCACTGTTTTTGGGTCCGAAATGACCACAATAAATGGTCGCGTCATCTAAAAAAAAAAAAATTAAGTTATTAATTAAGTCCGGACTCTGCAACCGTTAGGAGCAAGAATGTTCCCGTGATCTGTGCATTGTGTATTGACTTCTATAATGTGCCAGACGCTCATAAACCCATGGTGCCAGTAACCGTTTATCTGGTATGAAGCGTTGGCGCCCAGCAGATGAACAGCGCCATAAACTGAATACCGTGCTGGGAGGAGAACGCCTTTAGGCCGATCTGAAAGTCCCGGATGAATGGTAATTTGGTGCCTGAAACTGTCCTCCAGCGTAATCATAGACCATCCGTATCTGGTCACAGATTAATCTTGTATATCTATCACTGTTTCTGTATTCAGCCAAGCGCCCTGGTGCATCAACAACTAGATTGATTTTTGTGAAACCTATTTTTGATTTTGCACTGTACCAACCAATCAGATGTTGGTGTTTATATGTCTGTCATATAGATTAGTGAAAGCCAATATGTGATTGGTTGCCTGGCTTCCCTAGCTCACGTCTGCACCATGTTCACCCGCCACTTTTGTGTATGTAATAAGATGTGTATAAGATAAAAAGACGATCAGATCGGCACAGACCGGATTTGGCGACCGATTCTCCACGTTGTTCTTCTCACTAAGCGTAGTTACCGCAGCAACTTAACCCGGAGTGTAGACTGCAACATTCAGCTTCTAACTTCTGGAAGAAGATGTCTGGGTGGTCTTTATGGTGGGAATTGTCCTGTTACAAGAGCTGTTGATCAATGAAAATAAGTATTATTATTATTATTATTATTGCCTTTTGTACCTTTATTTGCTGACTCTTGGAGGAGGGGATGGGGGATGGCACAAAATAATGTGACAAAGTTTTTGTTTTTTTTATGTATCGCACAAAGTCTCATGTCTCACCGATCCGCACACAGTTATATGTCAGTTATTAAAACAAACAATGTTTCTAAGGTACAGTCTTGTGTTTTCCCATTGTGTCCCATAAATCAGCTGGAAATCCTTTCTCAGTGTGAATACTTATATAATGTTCAATCAGGAAAATGTGTTTCTATCTGTAAGTAACCTACACAAGGGGGTGACATATATAATACCTGCAGATACTAGCCATGGCGATATTGCACCATGCTACTCTGTGTTACCCTGACATTGCAGCTCTGATAATTAATGTGCGATCACCTCCTCCTCCAGTACCGGCAGCTGTAGCGCCTTGGTCGTCTTTATCGCATTGTTCTGATGTACCTGGTACAAGTCACGAAGCCGATTCTGCGGACATTACCGCTACATACTCCAGAATCCGCATCAGCTGAATTACTTATTATTTCCATAATTGCAGAGCATTAAAGTACACAACGCGTTTCAGGATGACATCAACCTCCATCGGAGTGTGCACACTCTTTGTAGAACATTACACCAATCACTGTTCACTATTAGTGTCATGTGTTCACTATTAATCTAAACAGCTGAGAACGCTACTATTATCCCAGTTATTCAGATTTATCTAACATCTGTATCTGCCTTGATCAGCTGGATCTAAAGGAGTGTCAGAGATAAGGGACGCGTTTCGAGACAACCTCAAAATGCGTAGTCTGAGTATACGAAATCGTCTGGCCTAGATCTGCCATTGGTAGGAAGCAGCGGGTTATACGCTCTTCATTCTGTACGTGTAATTCCTACTACTATATCCTAGGGGAGTTTGCTGGACGGTCATTAACAACATGTTTTTCAATCAATGACTAATATATAGAATATATGATGTAAACTAGAAAACCATAAGTAAACAATGGAGATGATAAAAGTAGTAAATAGTTAATTAAGTATTCCAATAACTCAAACAACAAATCTATCATAAACTTCATAAATAATAATCCTAATTAAACATTACACCCGGTCAATATAGTTATAATGTATTTGCAATACATTATAACTATATGGTAATAAAACATCACAATTCATATTTATGTAAGAACAGAGAAAGTACTAACAAAAATAAACAAAAAAAAAATGTTTATATAAAAAATATATATATATAAAACTACAGAAAAATGACTGATAGTGGAACTTCAGGCCTACTCGTGCCTTCCGCCAGCCACATCTATGGAGCATTCTCTGCGTTATCTGCCTCTGAACGTCACATGCCGCCGCTGTGTATGAGGTTGCTCTTCTCTTTTAGGTGAGTTCAGCTCTAAATGCTGCCGTCAGCGTACAGGTTGGAGCTGCAGACAGACCAGCAGAGCACCTGGGCTAATCCCCTTTATACAGGGCAGCAGGGAATGATTAGTCTCAGGGAAAGGAAAACGTGGGATTAATGACAGCCAGTTAGAACACAGCTGGGGTGGGGCCTATAAGAAGGTCACGGTTCCCGCGGTCTCCAATCCAGCCGGCCTATCTGACAGTCAGTTGGATTACGTTAGATTAGTGCTAGGGATACCAAACAAATTGCTAAAATGGGTGCAGTGCCAGTGCTTGGAGATGACATCATCTCCTTGCGCAGGAATACGACTCTCCCAGTGCTGTGAACTGTACCCGGGTTGGACGACCCGGGTTACCTGCTTCCACTGTAACTCACCCGTGTCCTTCCTGGGAAAACCTTGCAAAGTGCCCGGGAAGGATTCCCTGGGTGACTGGACACGGATGGAGCCGTTTCCACTGACAAAAATCCTGGATTGTTGCGCGTTCATTTGCAATATTTCGGGGTTTTCAGGTCAGTGGAAAAGGGGTGTAACTTGCTCTTTCATACACTCTTCCCAAATCTGAATCTGGCCCTTGTTCTCTATTCATAAGGGTTGGGTCAGGCAGTGTAAATATTATGAATAACTCTTGTTATATTTTGCAACAAATGTAATTATGCAACGATTGTCTTGCAACAAATACAATTATGTAACAATTACCCAGAGACATTCATAGTAATACAAAGTAGCAGTGTGATTGTTTAGTATCATTTGGTAACGTTTGCTTAATGAGACAATGTATCTCTGCTATGTTTAAACATCTTGGAAACTGCATTTGACTCGATCAACTGATTACACCTCCACTATCAATTACACTTCATCTTCGGTGAAGCACGTTGTTATTATCTTTATTTTAGATATGCATACCCTTTTTTTGGGGGGGGGGGGGGGAGTTGTTTGTTTTTTAGATTATAACATTATTAATGATTTCAGAGTCAATAAAAAAAAATTATTGTATGAATGAAACAAATGGAATTGAGGTTAAACCTATGTTGGCAGCATTCACATTGCAGGACTCCAACTAATACATGCTCAAAGATGGTCAGAAGTTGATGAACAGTAACCACCAAGCAGTAAAGCTGGCCACACATCTAAAGATTGTCTGTCCAACCAGCCAACTAGTTGTTTGGTTGGAATGAAAATCTGGTAATGTATGGGAGTAAAGCTGGCCACACACTAGACCAACTTACATCCAACCATCCAACTAGTTGATTGGTTGGAATGAAAATCTGGTAATGTATGGGAGTAAAGCTGGCCACACACTAGACCAACTTACATCCAACCATCCAACTAGTTGATTGGTTGGAATGAGAATCTGGTAAGGGATGAAAGGAAATGACAATCAGCAATTTGCTCCCAAATACCGGAAAATTGACAGAAACTGTTGTTGGAACAAATTGTTTAGATCGAACATTTCACAAATTTGTCTGACGACCATTTTCATCTGTTTTCTAGGATTTAGGAGCAAATTGCTGATCATCAGTTACTCCCATACGTTACCAGATTTTCAACTAGGTGGCTGGTTGGACAGATAATCTTTAGATGTGTGGCCAGTATAAGCCTTAAACTGGCCGCACACTAGACCACTTACATCCACCCAGCCAAATAGTTGATTGGTTGGAATGAAAATCTGGTAAGGTATGAAAGCAAATGACAATCAGCAATTTGCTCCGAAACGCTGGAAAATGGACAAAAACTGTTGCTTGAACAAATTGTTTAGATCAAACATTTAACAAACTTGTCTGACGCCATTTTCATCTGTTTTCTAGCATTTAGGAGCAAATTGCTGATCATCAGTTACTCCCATACGTTACCAGATTTTCATTCCAACCAATCAACTAGTTGGCTGGTTGGACAGATAATCTTTAGATGTGTGGCCAGCTTTAATCTGGCGTAGGAAAATTTTTTAAAAAAAGGCACGTGCTGAGACAACCATATTTTGCTACTTCCTCTGTACTATATTAGAAGCAATGGTAGTGCAAGTGCTAATGAAGTAAAAAGTTGATAGTATGCATTTAATATAATTTACAATAAAGTAACAAAATGACATAGAGGAATGGGGGTACTGAACTAAGGATGACAAGGTCAACCCTCCATTTTCCAGCTTGATTTGGATCAAGCTAACAAAATGATTCCTGCTTATACAATAAAATGGAGAAAACAAAAGGCAAAAGTATTACGCCATATAAAGAAAAGGAGATACAGCTCTGGGAAGGAGAAGAATCCATAAAAGGAAAAAGACAAGCTGGAAAATTGTGACCTCTACTGGAAATTAACCCTTTACATTCCTGTAAGTAGTATCTACAAGGGAGAAGCGAAGAGCTGAATATAAAAGTATAAGAGATTAAATTTTCTATCTGATTAATGTTTCTGAGCCCTTAATGATTATTATTTAATTTTTTTGTAATTTCTGAATCTATTCCATGGACAGGTTTATTTAATTATTTGTCTCTTATAATGTAACACAATTACTAGTCCTATTAAGTGCTATAGTTTTCTTATCTAATATATGAACTGAATATCTGGAGCCCTAGTATCTGTATGTTATGGTTTGACAGAATCAATCCCATTAAAATGAAGCCACATTTGGACCTGACATATTGCCCGGGTCAGAAGAAATTCTGTGGACACCATGTTACAAGATGGCAGCCTAAACTTTCTTCCCTGGCATTTTAAGAATTAGAGACCAGAATCGTACACTCACAACCGACAATTCAACTCACTGTGGAGATTTTAAACAAATTTCCACCCCCCATAAAAACAAAACTAATATGTATCTTTTTTTCTTTTAGGATTGCCGCAATAAAAATTGATAATACATTTACATAATTCAACCAAATTAAGTTGGGAATATAATATTTACTCTATAACATACAATATATGCTGGATAAACTATGGATATATAGGTACCTTCCTGCATATATGGTGGGATTGTCATTTGATATCTAATTTATGGAATTACATTATCGTCTTAATTGAAGAAATAACTGATAACCGGCTAATGCCGTCCTAACCCATTTACTGTTGTTGAGTAAACATATAAAACCACTTCTCTTCCATATTAGGGGATACACCATGCAAGAGGTGGCTTTTGTTATATGTGCACTCAATATACATCCAATTTCTATTAACTATTAATATAAGAATAAAGATTACTTTCCTAGAACCTAGCGCACTTTTCCTTTTTGTGACAGCCGAGATCATTCAGCCTTCCGTACCACCTTTCCAGGCATGACTTCTTCATACGCCCTGAACATGGTGCGTTTTACCAGAGGAGCAACCATCCTTCCTTTCTTGCGGACACCGGGTTCTGCCCTTTTCCGCTGCCCTGGAGAACAAACACCCTGCAACCATTGCTGGAAGAACACAAGCTGTTGGTGGCAGAGTTATGGTCTGGGGAGTGTTTTCATAGCATTCTTTGGGCCCACTCATCCATGTGGAAGGCACCCTCAGCCGATTTGGTTATGATCCATCCTTGCAGAGCACGTACACCCATACACGCTGATTGTCTTCCCTGTGGTGGATGGGATCTTCCAGCAAGACAATGCGGCATGTCACACGGCTAGAAATGTCTGAAAGTGGTTGGGCGAGCATGACCAAGATGTCACGTTTGGTTTAACGGGATCCCCTACTGAGGGGATGGAAGCTGAGGTCCTTGGAGGAGAGAGAAGCCGGAGGCGTGGGGCCTATATATATATATATATGATCTCCTCTTCCACGTATATCAAACGTTGACGAGGCTTGTCCAAAGGCAAGGAGTCTAACCAGCTGGGAAGTGTTCACTAGTGACCCCTCCAAGCGGGATATGGGTTTAAGCTGCACCCAGCAGGCAGGTCGCGGCCCTTTGGACAGGTGTCTGATACCGTGGGAATAGAGACAAATAAACAATGGCCCAAGAGATATACTTCTACCAGAAGCACCTTAGTACTGGGGACTGATACTCGTATGGGTATGAAGGCAAGTGCTTTGAGGCACTGTAGGGCCAGAGAGTGGCACTTGTAACTATACACTGGAGAAAGGGTATTTGATGCTCAGTTGCATCAGAAGGTGGTACTTATATCACACACAGGCAAGATGTTCGGACGCACTGTTGCACAAGGAGTTGGCACTTGTATCGCTCACAGGCAAGATGTTCGGATGCACTGTTGCACAAGGAATTGGCACTTATATTGCACATAGGCAAGATGTTCGGACGCACTGTTGCACAAGGAGTTGGCACTTGTATCGGTCACAGGCAAGATGTTCGGACGCACTGTTGCACAAGGAGTTGGCATTTGTATCGGTCACAGGCAAGATGTTCGGACGCACTGTTGCACAAAGAGTTGGCACTTGCATCGGTCACAGGCAAGATGTTCGGACGCACTGTTGCACAAGGAGTTGGCACTTGTATCGGTCACAGGCAAGATGTTCGGACGCACTGTTGCACAAGGAATTGGCACTTGTATCGCACACAGGCAAGATGTTCGGACGCACTGTTGCACAAAGAGTTGGCACTTGCATCGGTCACAGGCAAGATGTTCGGACGCACTGTTGCACAAGGAGTTGGCACTTGTATCGGTCACAGGCAAGATGTTCGGACGCACTGTTGCACAAGGAGTTGGCACTTCTATCGCACACAGGCAAGATGTTCGGACGCACTGTTGCACAAGGAATTGGCACTTGTATCGCACACAGGCAAGATGTTCGGACGCACTGTTGCACAAGGAGTTTGCACTGGATACTCGAGATCTCGTAGGGAACCTGGAATGGGGTAACAGCAAGTATACACGGGATCAGGGAAGCCGGTGCTGTGGTAATGGCCAATCCTAGGCCGAAACCTGACACAAGACTTCCAAGTACTTCCCTGGCCCCCTAATTTTCCAGACTTGAACCAAATTGAACATCTGTAGAACCACCTTGATCGTTGTGTTCGCTCTATGGATACACCATGCACCCTCCAGCAGCTTTGGAATGCACTGCAGTCAGCGTAGCTCCAGATACCTGTGCCCACCTACCAGCACCTTACTGATTCACTCCCAGCCCATCTGCTGTCTGTAATATATATGCTTTACAGTGGCCACTGGTGGCTGCAGTATGTGATGCTGCTTGTTGTATATACAGCCATGGACAAATGTTTTGAGAATGACCAATATTGGTTTTCACAAAGTTTGCAGCTTCAGTGTGTTTAGACCTTTTTGTCAGATGTTACTATGGTATACTGAAGTAACATTACAGCATTTCATTAGTGTCAGAGGCTTTTATTGACAATTACATTAAGTTTATGTAAAGAGTCAATATTTGCAGTGTTGACCCTTCTTTTCCAAGACCTCTGCAATTCGCCCTGGCACGCTGTCACTCACCTTCTGGGCCACATACTGACTGATGGCCGCCCATTCTTGCCTAATCAATGCTTGCAGTTTGTCAGAATTGGTTGATTTTTGTTTGTCCACCCATCTCTTGAGGATTGACCAAAAATTCTCAATGCGATTAAAGTCTGTAGATTTTCCTGGCCATGGACCCAAAATTTAGATGTTTTGTTCCTCAAGCCACATAGTTATCACTTTTGCCTTATGGCAAGGTGCTCCATCATGCTGGTAAAGGCATTGTTCATCTCCAAACTGTTCTTGGGTGGTTGGGAGAAGTTGCTCTTGGAGGATGTTTTGGTACCATTCTTTATTCATGGCTGTGTTCTTAGGCAAAACTGTGAGTGATCCCACTCCCTTGGCTGAGAAGCAACCCCACACATGAATGGTCTCAGGATGCTTTACAGTTTGGTGAGGAACAATGCCTTTTCCATCATGATAGTTATCACTTTTGCCTTATGACAAGGTATTCCAAGTGGCTTGGGGAACAAAACAACAAAATTTTTGGTCCATGGCCAGGAAACTCCCCAGACCTTATTCCCACTGAGAACTTGTGGTCAATCCTGAAGAGGTGGGTGGACAAACAAAAACCCACAAATTCCGACAAACTCCAAGCATTGATTAAGTAAGAATGGGCGGCCGTCAGTCAGTGGGGTAGATGTATGAAGCCCAGAAGCGGTATCAGCGCACGTTATGGGCGCTGATACCACTTCGACCCGATGTATGATTGGGGGTCTGGGCTATGCGCCTGTCATTATCGGCGCTGCCATCTACAAGACTTGACCATTCGGCTGGCTGTAGCTGTCATTATCGACAGCTACAGCAGGAACAGCTCTGTCCCTGCTGCCGGCTCCACGCGGGGATCTTGCGATACTTGCGAGACCCCGCGCATGCTCAGTGGAGCCGGCCGGGACAGAGACACAGCGCATCAGCACTAGGCTGATGCGCTGCTGTCTCTAACGGGTAGCGCCGGAGGGGGGAGTTAACGCTCCGTCCTCTCCGCCCGATGAGATGTTCTTACATCTCATCGGTAGTGCTTCCTGCTTCGCCTCGGTAAAGAGGGGAAGCGTTATAGCGGAACTTAACGTGCCGCTGTCATACATCTACCCCAGTATGTGGCCCAAAAGGTGAGTGACAGCATGCCAGGGCGAATTGCAGAGGTCTTAACTCTTTGCATAACTTAATGTAATTGTCAATAAAACCCTTGTTACCTCAGTATACAGCTGACAACTGAGTCTAAACACACTGAAGCAGCAAACTTTGTGACAACCAATACTTAAAACTTTTGGCCATTGCTGTAGAGCACAGGTTCTCAAACTCTGTCCTCAGGACCCCACACAGCACATGTTTTGCAGGTCTCCTGACAGAATCACAAGTGAAATAATTAGCTTCACCTGTGGATCTTTTAAAATGTGTCAGTGAGTAATGAGTACACCTGTGCAGCTGCTGGGTGACCTGCAAAACATGAACTGTGTGGGGTCCTGAAGACCGAGTTTGAGAACCACTGATCTAGAGTCCAGGAGACTGAAAAGAGAGAGCAGAGAAATCACTCCGCGCCAGTGGGGGGGAAGGAGAGGGAGCGATCACTCCGCGCCAGTGCAGTCAGTGTGTGATGGGAGAGATCACTCCGCGCCAGTGCAGTCAGTGTGTGATGGGAGAGATCACTCCGCGCCAGTGCAGTCAGTGTGTGATGGGAGAGATCACTCCGCGCCAGTGCAGTCAGACTCAGTGACGGGAGCTGCATGTCTCGCGCGCTCCGTGTTACAGCTGCGTCATTACACCAGAGGGCGAGGCCTAAATGTTGTCACGTGTCGGACTGCGTTTTAGCCTCTGATGCAGTGACACGAGGGAGGAGCCTGCTGGTGTGACGTAAGAGACGTAGAGCGAGGGGAATGGGTGAGTACCACTATCTCCAGCAGTCACCGGGGGGAGGGAAATTCAAACACCGCGCGGCCGCTGCCCCCCCCCCTTACATGCATGGCCGACTGTCTGTTATTACCCCTCACAGCCCCCATATATATGTGGTGTTATTACCCCTCACAGCCCCCCTCTAGATATGTGCTGGTGTTATTACCCCTCACAGCCCCCATATATATGTGGTGTTATTACCCCTCACAGCCCCCCTCTAGATATGTGCTGGTGTTATTACCCCTCACAGCCCCCCTCTAGATATGTGCTGGTGTTATTACCCCTCACTGTCCTCTAGATGTGTGCTGGTGTTATTACCCTTCACAGTCCCCCCCCCCCCCCCCCATAGATGTGAGCTGTTGTTATTACCCCTCACAGCCCCCCTATAGATGTGTGCTGGTGTTATTGCCCCTCACAGTCTCCCCCCCCCCCCCCCCATAGATGTGTGCTGGTGTTATTAACCCTCACAGCCCCCCCCCTATAGATGTGTGCTGGTGTTATTACCCTTCACAGTCCCCCCCCCCCCCCCCCATAGATGTGAGCTGTTGTTATTACCCCTCACAGCCCCCCTATAGATGTGTGCTGGTGTTATTGCCCCTCACAGTCTCCCCCCCCCCCCCCCATAGATGTGTGCTGGTGTTATTAACCCTCACAGCCCCCCCCCTCTAGATGTGTGCTGGTGTTATTACCCCTCACAGTCTCCCCCCCCCCCCCCTCTAGATGTGTGCTGGTGTTATTACCCCTCACAGTCTCCCCCCCCCCCCCCATAGATGTCTGCTGGTGTTATTACCCCTCACAGCCCCCCCCCTCTAGATGTGTGCTGGTGTTATTACCCCTCACAGTCTCCCCCCCCCCCCCTCTAGATGTGTGCTGGTGTTATTACCCCTCACATTCCCCCTCTAGATGTATGCTGGTGTTATTGCCCCCTCACAGCCCCCCCCCTCTAGATGTGTGCTGGTGTTATTACCCCTCACATTCCCCCTCTAGATGTATGCTGGTGTTATTACCCCTCACAGCCCCCCTCTAGATATGTGCTGGTGTTATTACCCCTCACTGTCCTCTAGATGTGTGCTGGTGTTATTACCCCTCACAGTCTCCCCCCCCCCCCCCCCTCTAGATGTGTGCTGGTGTTATTACCCCTCACATTCCCCCTCTAGATGTATGCTGGTGTTATTGCCCCCTCACAGCCCCCCCCCTATAGATGTGTGCTGGTGTTATTACCCTTCACAGTCTCCCCCCCCCCCCCCATAGATGTGAGCTGTTGTTATTACCCCTCACAGCCCCCCTATAGATGTGTGCTGGTGTTATTACCCCTCACAGTCTCCCCCCCCCCCCCCCCCCATAGATGTCTGCTGGTGTTATTAACCCTCACAGCCCCCCCCCTCTAGATGTGTGCTGGTGTTATTACCCCTCACAGTCTCCCCCCCCCCCCCCCCATAGATGTCTGCTGGTGTTATTACCCCTCACAGCCCCCCCCTCTAGATGTGTGCTGGTGTTATTACCCCTCACATTCCCCCTCTAGATGTATGCTGGTGTTATTGCCCCCTCACAGCCCCCCTCCTATAGATGTGTGCTGGTGTTATTACCCTTCACAGTCCCCCCCCCCCCCCCCCCCATAGATGTGAGCTGTTGTTATTACCCCTCACAGCCCCCCTATAGATGTGTGCTGGTGTTATTGCCCCTCACAGTCTCCCCCCCCCCCCCCCATAGATGTGTGCTGGTGTTATTAACCCTCACAGCCCCCCCCCTCTAGATGTGTGCTGGTGTTATTACCCCTCACAGTCTCCCCCCCCCCCCCCATAGATGTCTGCTGGTGTTATTACCCCTCACAGTCTCCCCCCCCCCCCCCCCTCTAGATGTGTGCTGGTGTTATTACCCCTCACATTCCCCCTCTAGATGTATGCTGGTGTTATTGCCCCCTCACAGCCCCCCCCCTCTAGATGTGTGCTGGTGTTATTACCCCTCACATTCCCCCTCTAGATGTATGCTGGTGTTATTGCCCCCTCACAGCCCCCCCCCTATAGATGTGTGCTGGTGTTATTACCCTTCACAGTCTCACCCCCCCCCCCCCCATAGATGTGAGCTGTTGTTATTACCCCTCACAGCCCCCCTATAGATGTGTGCTGGTGTTATTACCCCTCACAGTCTCCCCCCCCCCCCCATAGATGTCTGCTGGTGTTATTAACCCTCACAGCCCCCCCCCTCTAGATGTGTGCTGGTGTTATTACCCCTCACAGTCTCCCCCCCCCCATAGATGTCTGCTGGTGTTATTACCCCTCACAGCCCCCCCCTCTAGATGTGTGCTGGTGTTATTACCCCTCACATTCCCCCTCTAGATGTATGCTGGTGTTATTGCCCCCTCACAGCCCCCCTCCTATAGATGTGTGCTGGTGTTATTACCCTTCACAGTCCCCCCCCCCCCCCCATAGATGTGAGCTGTTGTTATTACCCCTCACAGCCCCCCTATAGATGTGTGCTGGTGTTATTGCCCCTCACAGTCTCCCCCCCCCCCCCCCCCCATAGATGTGTGCTGGTGTTATTAACCCTCACAGCCCCCCCCCTCTAGATGTGTGCTGGTGTTATTACCCCTCACAGTCTCCCCCCCCCCCCCCCATAGATGTGTGCTGGTGTTATTACCCCTCACAGCCCCCCCCCTCTAGATGTGTGCTGGTGTTATTACCCCTCACAGTCCCCAAATAGATGTGTGCTGGTGTTATTACCCCTCACAGCCCCCCCCCTCTAGATGTGTGCTGGTGTTATTGCCCCTCACATTCCCCCTCTAGATGTATGCTGGTGTTATTGCCCCCTCACAGCCCCCCCCCTCTAGATGTGTGCTGGTGTTATTACCCCTCACATTCCCCCTCTAGATGTATGCTGGTGTTATTGCCCCCTCACAGCCCCCCCCCTATAGATGTGTGCTGGTGTTATTACCCTTCACAGTCTCCCCCCCCCCCCCCCCCATAGATGTGAGCTGTTGTTATTACCCCTCACAGCCCCCCTATAGATGTGTGCTGGTGTTATTACCCCTCACAGTCTCCCCCCCCCCCCCCCCCCATAGATGTCTGCTGGTGTTATTAACCCTCACAGCCCCCCCCCTCTAGATGTGTGCTGGTGTTATTACCCCTCACAGTCTCCCCCCCCCCCCCCATAGATGTCTGCTGGTGTTATTACCCCTCACAGCCCCCCCCTCTAGATGTGTGCTGGTGTTATTACCCCTCACATTCCCCCTCTAGATGTATGCTGGTGTTATTGCCCCCTCACAGCCCCCCTCCTATAGATGTGTGCTGGTGTTATTACCCTTCACAGTCCCCCCCCCCCCCCATAGATGTGAGCTGTTGTTATTACCCCTCACAGCCCCCCTATAGATGTGTGCTGGTGTTATTGCCCCTCACAGTCTCCCCCCCCCCCCCCCCCATAGATGTGTGCTGGTGTTATTAACCCTCACAGCCCCCCCCCTCTAGATGTGTGCTGGTGTTATTACCCCACACAGTCTCCCCCCCCCCCCCCCCCCATAGATGTGTGCTGGTGTTATTACCCCTCACAGCCCCCCCCCTCTAGATGTGTGCTGGTGTTATTACCCCTCACAGTCCCCAAATAGATGTGTGCTGGTGTTATTACCCCTCACAGCCCCCCCCCTCTAGATGTGTGCTGGTGTTATTGCCCCTCACATTCCCCCTCTAGATGTATGCTGGTGTTATTGCCCCCTCACAGCCCCCCCCCCTCTAGATGTGTGCTGGTGTTATTGCCCCTCACATTCCCCCTCTAGATGTATGCTGGTGTTATTGCCCCCTCACAGCCCCCCCCCCTATAGATGTGTGCTGGTGTTATTACCCTTCACAGTCTCCCCCCCCCCCCCATAGATGTGAGCTGTTGTTATTACCCCTCACAGCCCCCCTATAGATGTCTGCTGGTGTTATTACCCCTCACTGTCCTCTAGATGTGTGCTGGTGTTATTGCCCCTCACAGTCTCTCCCCCCCCCCCCCCCCCATAGATGTGTGCTGGTGTTATTAACCCCCACAGCCCCCCCCCTCTAGATGTGTGCTGGTGTTATTACCCCTCACAGTCTCCCCCCCCCCCCCCCATAGATGTGTGCTGGTGTTATTACCCCTCACAGCCCCCCCCCTCTAGATGTGTGCTGGTGTTATTACCCCTCACAGTCCCCCCCCCCATAGATGTGTGCTGGTGTTATTACCCCTCACAGCCCCCCCCTCTAGATGTGTGCTAGTGTTATTGCCCCTCACATTCCCCCTCTAGATGTATGCTGGTGTTATTGCCCCCTCACAGCCCCCCCCCTATAGATGTGTGCTGGTGTTATTACCCCTCACAGTCTCCCCCCCCCCCCCCCCCCCCATAGATGTGTGCTGGTGTTATTACCCCTCACAGTCCCCCTATAGATGTGTGCTGGTGTTATTACCCCTCACAGCCACCTATAGATGTGTGGTGTTATTGCCCCCTATAGATGTGGGGTGTTATTACCCCTCACAGCCCCCCCTATAGATGTGGGATGTTATTACCCCTCACAGCCCCCCCTATAGATGTGGGATGTTATTACCCCTCACAGCCCCCCCCTATAGATGTGGGATGTTATTACCCCTCACAGCCCCCCCTATAGATGTGGGATGTTATTACCCCTCACAGTCCCCCTATAGATGTGTGGTGTTATTACTCCTCACAGTCCCCCCTATAGATGTGTGGTGTTATTGCCCCCTATAGATGTGTGATGTTATTACCCCTCACAGCCCCCCCTATAGATGTGGGATGTTATTACCCCTCACAGCCCCCCCCTATGGATGTTATTACCCCTCACAGCCCCCCCTATAGATGTGGGATGTTATTACCCCTCACAGCCCCCCCTATAGATGTGGGATGTTATTACCCCTCACAGCCCCCCCTATAGATGTGGGATGTTATTACCCCTCACAGTCCCCCTATAGATGTGTGATGTTATTACCCCTCACAGCCCCCCTATAGATGTGGGATGTTATTACCCCTCACAGTCCCCCTATAGATGTGTGATGTTATTACTCCTCACAGTCCCCCTATAGATGTGTGATGTTATTACTCCTCACAGTCCCCCTATAGATGTGTGGTGTTATTGCCCCCTATAGATGTGTGATGTTATTACTCCTCACAGTCCCCCTATAGATGTGTGATGTTATTACTCCTCACAGTCCCCCTATAGATGTGTGATGTTATTACTCCTCACAGTCCCCCTATAGATGTGTGATGTTATTACTCCTCACAGTCCCCCTATAGATGTGTGGTGTTATTGCCCCCTATAGATGTGTGATGTTATTACTCCTCACAGTCCCCCTATAGATGTGTGGTGTTATTGTCCCCTATAGATGTGTGATGTTATTACTCCTCACAGTCCCCCTATAGATGTGTGATGTTATTACTCCTCACAGTCCCCCTATAGATTTGTGATGTTATTACTCCTCACAGTCCCCCTATAGATGTGTGATGTTATTACTCCTCACAGTCCCCCTATAGATGTGTGATGTTATTACTCCTCACAGTCCCCCTATAGATGTGTGGTATTATTATTTTTAATTTGGTTGGATAGAAGATGACTGAAATGCTTCGCTGCTACCTAGGTCCTATTATACCCCAAAGTTGGGATACCTCACGCGTGTAACCATTAATTCATATTTTTATAACTGTTGGCAGCCTCATGCACTGGGATTGCCTTCGGTGGCTTCACAATCGATGGTCACCATTGATGGTTATACTTGATGGTATGAATCCATCGACAGGGGAACAATTAATGGTTTCACCCACCGTTGGTCATCCCTGCTCTATATCACCAGACAGTGTCAATCAGATGTGTAGGCGGGGCTTCATGTGTCACATTGGGGGGGTGGAGCTAAGCTCTGTGTCCCAGCGCCAAGCAGTAAGAAAAAAAAAACACATTGCGGAGCTCTGTACCATCAATAGTGGAGAACCATTGAGTCTCTGCCACTGATGGATAACCACAGAAGGTAGATGGTTTTGCCATCGGTGATTGTTAACCATTGATAGTCGATGGCCATCCCTACCATAAAGTGTACAGCTTCTGGTCGGCTGTTCAGATTTCTATTACAAGTGATCTTAGATTTTTATTTTCCATGAGTAGCCAATGGGCCCTGTGGATCCTGCTCCAACCCCCCCACCCCGTCTTACAGACACCCTCATGGTGTCTATATTCTTCAGGGAAAAGTTGCTGCAGCGGCCAAAATGATCTTTGTATCCAAATGGGTGTAGTCTGGGGTCCCTTCCCTATCTATGATGCTACCTAGGTTAGTTTATCTTTACCAACTGGATTGGACAGAGGGCCCGATTCAGACCCTGACGCTAAGCCGCGATCGCTCACTATGGCGATTGTCGCCTGTCTCCACATGCGTATGTGGCGAAATATGCATGCGTGAACCAGTCACTGCGCTCAGTAATCATGCTCGTAGTACACAGACTGAACGCTACTTTGAGTGACAGATTGCGCCGTTTGTGGGTGGTAACGGGAAGGTGCTAGTGAACGGGGGAGTGGTGCTGCAAACGTAGGCGTATCTGGGTGGCTAAACAGCGTTTTATGTGTGTGCATAATTAGCATGGAGGCGTCATTGTACACGTCACTTGGTTGTATTTCAGCCTGCAGTGATCACAGTGCTTGCGGTGGGGTAGGGTCTACGTCAATGGCTACGAGCAGCTCCGATGGCTCTCTATGGTTCTGATTAATCATACACTTCCTGGAGATGACGTGTGTTAAAGAAAAGTGGGCGTCTTTAGACCGGCGTGCGTTCGCTCTGCTGTTGCTCTCTAAGACATAGACGGCGTCCTGACACCAGACAGTGCGATTTGCGGAATTTGCATATGAATGTATGCATCTAGAATGTAAGCTCTCACGAGCAGGGCCCTCATTCCTCACATGCTTCTCCTCCCCCTACTTATAGTACCTTTTTACTCCTAACTCCCCACAACGGCACCTAATATTTGGTTGCTGAGGCCCTGCTGCTTGTGTTATGCAGCTATGTGTATAAACCATGTCCTTGTCCTGTATTGTTTTATATTACTATTAACTGTTTTTCTTGTGTGCTCATTTATGTACTGTGTAAGGCGCTGCGGAACCTTTGTGGCGCCATATAAATAAAGGAATAATAATACTCGGCCCCTTTTGGCTGCGAGAGAGCGCAGCTTAGCGTCCGGGTCTGAATCGAGCCCAGAGTTCTATTGATAATGGCTGGGCAGAAAAGTTTTTCTGTATTTAGTTCTTCATAGTCTTCCCCTTGCTGTAAGGTTGCCCATTAGAAGCACTGTTGGCCTTGCATCCTGGTATCATTTGGAGGTGCTTGCGAGGGACATCCCTACTTTGCAATGTCATGAGGTAGATATTGTGTGTGTGTGTGTGTGTGTGTGTGTGTGTGTGTGTATAATATATATATATATATATTTATATTAGTACCAATCAAAAGTTTGGACACACCTTCTAATTCAATGGCTATTTCAATTATTTTCAACATAGTAGATTAATACTGAAGACATGAAAACTATGACAGAACACATATGGAATTATGTTGTAAACAAAAAAGTGTTAAACAAATCAAAATGTTTTTATATTTTAGATTCCTCAGAGTAGCCCCCTGTTGCTTGGATGACAGCTTTGCACACGCTTGGCATTCTCTCAATCAGCACCATGAGGTGTCTCCTGGATGGTTTTCCAACGGTCTTGAGGGAGTTCCCAGAGGTGCTGAGCACTTGTTGGCTGCTTTTCCTTCACTCTGCCGTCCAACTCATCCCAGACCAGCTCAGTTGGGTTTATGTCGGGTGATTGTGGAGGCCAGGTCATCTGACGCAGCACTCCATCACTTTCCTTGAAAAACAAATGATGGTCCCAGTAAGCGCAAACCAGATGGGATGGCATGGCGCTGCAGAATGCTGTGGTAGCCATGCTGGTTAAGTGTGCCTTGAATTTTGAATAACTCACCAGCAAAGCACCCCCCACACCATCACACCACTTCCTCCTTCAAAGTGGGAACCACACATGCAGAAACCATCCGCTCACCTTCTCTGCGTCTCACAAAGACATGGCGGTTGGAACCAAAAATGTCAAATTTGGACTCATCAGACCAAAGTACAGATTTCCACTGGTCTAATGTCCATTCCTTGTGTTTCTTGGCCCAAACAATTCTCTTCTTCTTGTTGTTCATCCTCAGTAGTGGCTTCTTCGCAGCAATACGACCATGAAGGACCATGAAGGCCTGATTCACGCAGTCTCCTCTGAACAGTTGATGTTGACATTTGTCTGCTACTTGAACTCTGAAGACTTTATGTGGTCTCTAATCTGAGGTGCTGTTAAGTAGCGGTTTCTGAGGCTGGTTACTCTAATGAACTTATCCTCTGCAGCGGAGGTAACTCTTGGTCTTCCTTTCCTGGGGCGGTCCTCACGAGAGCCAGTTTCATCACAGCGTTTGATGGTTTTTGCAACTGCACTTGAGGATACATTTAAAGTAGGGATGTGCAGGCTCGGTTCTACTCGGTTCCTTTCGTTTATTTTTACCGAATCTTATTGGCTATCCAAAACTCGTGACAGCTGATACCCAATTAGATTCGCTAAAAAAGCCAAAACGGAACCGAGTAGAACCGAACCTGCACATCCCTAATTTAAAGTTCTTGAAATTTTCCGTATTGACTGACCTTCATGTCTTAAAGTAATGATGGACTGTCGTTTCTCTTTACTGAGTTGAGTGGTTGGTGCCATAATATGGATTACAACAGCAGTCAAATAGTGGTATCTAGTGTTCCCTCTAGCTCCGGCGGGAGGCAGGGCGCCGGAGCTAGAGAGGGCATGGAGCGCGTGACCGAGAAGGGGGCGTGGTCATCGGAAAAGGGGGCGTGTCTATAAGACGCGTCCCCTTTTCGTCACTCTTGGGGGCGTGCCCGGCACTTACGGACACGCCGGGCAGCCCCCAAGCCCTGCAGACAGGGAGAATAGATGCCGGGCGCATGCGCCCGGCGTCTATTCTCCGGCGGTGACAGGGTCACCGCATGTTTCTCCACCCGTGGGACACTGCGTCCCGCGGGTGAGAACGGCTCCCGCAGGCTGTGAGGGCAGGGCGCTTTTTGCCCTCCTCCTGGAGGGCAGGGTGCTTTTTGCCCTCCAGAAGGAGGGCAGGGCGCCGCGCCCCGCTAAAACAGCCTAGCGGGAACGCTAGTATCCACTGTGTACTAAAGGCCCCCATACATCAGCAATTGATTGCAAATTGCACAATTGCTGCAATCGATTGTGTATAAAAATCTTTCCCTTTTTTAATCGATTGCAAATTGCTCGATTGCTGATGTATGGGGCCCTTAACCCTACCTCTGCACAACACAACTGATGGTCTCAAACACATTAAGAAGGCAAGTAATTCCACAGACTGACTCCTGACAAGGCACACCGGTTACTTCAAACCCATTCCAGGAGACACCTCATGAAGCTGATTGAGAAAATGCCAAGAGTGTGCAAAGCTGTCATCCAAGCAAAAGGGGGCTACTCTGAGGAATCTAAAATATAAAACATATTTTGATTTATTTAACACTTTTTTGGTTACAACATAATTCCATATGTGTTCTTTCATAGTTTTGATGTGTTCAGTATTAAGGCGGGTATCCACTACTAGCAGGGCCGCCATCAGGGGGGGACTGTCGGGACTACTGTCCCGGGCCTGGACACTCCGACAAAAAAAAAAAGGGGGCCTGGCTGGCTCCTACCACCCGCCCGCTGCTACTTTGAATGAATGGGGTCACCTAACTCACCCCTGCTTCCTGGTCTCCAAGGGAGCCTTCCACCTGCTGCGAACGAAGTGCCTGTCCGCCCCTTCTGCCGATGTAAGTTTATTGTACATCGGCAGAAGAGATAGACAGACTTCCCGTTCATGAGAGAGAGAGAAAAAAATAAATAAATAAATATATATATATATATATGAGAATGAATTTTATTATAATGTGTGTGTACTAGCACATAGGTTGCATTAGTTTCCATACCTGTGGGGGGATGGGGGAGGAGGGGGGGAGGAAGGAGGCAGGAAGGAGGCAGGCGGGCCCTGCCTATTTTGGCAGTCACGGGTCCTACAATTTCTGATGGCAGCCCTGACTACTAGATATACAAACGAGAGCACGATTACGACATTGCATTAGTGCTCTCGTTTGTACATCTAGTGATGTGCCTAGATAAACGTTCAGTCCAGGCACATCCATCATCCCCGCACATGCTGAACCTGACGGGATCATCAGGTTGACCAGCATGTACGGGCGATGATCAATGTCGGAAGCGACCAGCGTGCACGCGCATCGCTGGTCGCTACTGTACAAAACATGCCCAATGCATGCGCAATTTGTAAGTGATTGCATGATAACGATGTCATTATCGTGCAATCGCTTGCTACAATCGCCTAGTGGATACCTCCCTTTAATCTACTATGTTGAAAATAAATTAAATAAACAAAAAAACATAGAATGAGAAGGTGTGTCCAAACTTTTGACTGGCAGTGTGTATGTACGTACGTGTGTGTGTGTATATCTCTCCCTCTCCCTCCCTTCAAAATTTCTCTATACATATATTTAATAATAAATCAGCAGCACAGTGTGACATGATGGGTGTGAGGCACGTCTCTCAGCCTGTGTGACATGATGGGTGTGAGGCACGTCTCTCAGCCTGTGTGACATGATGGGTGTGAGGCACGTCTCTCAGCCTGTGTGACATGATGGGTGTGAGGCACGTCTCTCAGCCTGTGTGACATGATGGGTGTGAGGCACCTCTCTCTGCCAGTGTGACATGATGGGTGTGAGGCACGTCTCTCAGCCTGTGTGACATGATGGGTGTGAGGCACGTCTCTCAGCCTGTGTGACATGATAGGTGTGAGGCACCTCTCTCAGCCAGTGTGACATGATGGGTGTGAGGCACGTCTCTCAGCCTGTGTGACATGATGGGTGTGAGGCACCTCTCTCTGCCAGTGTGACATGATGGGTGTGAGGCACGTCTCTCAGCCTGTGTGACATGATGGGTGTGAGGCACGTCTCTCAGCCTGTGTGACATGATGGGTGTGAGGCACGTCTCTCAGCCTGTGTGACATGATGGGTGTGAGGCACGTCTCTCAGCCTGTGTGACATGATGGGTGTGAGGCACCTCTCTCTGCCAGTGTGACATGATGGGTGTGAGGCACGTCTCTCAGCCTGTGTGACATGATGGGTGTGAGGCACGTCTCTCAGCCTGTGTGACATGATGGGTGTGAGGCACGTCTCTCAGCCTGTGTGACATGATGGGTGTGAGGCACCTCTCTCTGCCAGTGTGACATGATAGGTGTGAGGCACCTCTCTCAGCCAGTGTGACATGATGGGTGTGAGGCACCTCTCTCTGCCAGTGTGACATGATGGGTGTGAGGCACGTCTCTCAGCCTGTGTGACATGATGGGTGTGAGGCACCTCTCTCTGCCAGTGTGACATGATGGGTGTGAGGCACGTCTCTCAGCCTGTGTGACATGATGGGTGTGAGGCACGTCTCTCAGCCTGTGTGACATGATAGGTGTGAGGCACCTCTCTCAGCCAGTGTGACATGATGGGTGTGAGGCACGTCTCTCAGCCTGTGTGACATGATGGGTGTGAGGCACCTCTCTCTGCCAGTGTGACATGATGGGTGTGAGGCACGTCTCTCAGCCTGTGTGACATGATGGGTGTGAGGCACGTCTCTCAGCCTGTGTGACATGATGGGTGTGAGGCACGTCTCTCAGCCTGTGTGACATGATGGGTGTGAGGCACGTCTCTCAGCCTGTGTGACATGATGGGTGTGAGGCACCTCTCTCTGCCAGTGTGACATGATGGGTGTGAGGCACGTCTCTCAGCCTGTGTGACATGATGGGTGTGAGGCACGTCTCTCAGCCTGTGTGACATGATGGGTGTGAGGCACGTCTCTCAGCCTGTGTGACATGATGGGTGTGAGGCACCTCTCTCTGCCAGTGTGACATGATGGGTGTGAGGCACCTCTCTCTGCCAGTGTGACATGATGGGTGTGAGGCACGTCTCTCAGCCTGTGTGACATGATGGGTGTGAGGCACGTCTCTCAGCCTGTGTGACATGATGGGTGTGAGGCACGTCTCTCAGCCTGTGTGACATGATGGGTGTGAGGCACCTCTCTCTGCCAGTGTGACATGATAGGTGTGAGGCACCTCTCTCAGCCAGTGTGACATGATGGGTGTGAGGCACCTCTCTCTGCCAGTGTGACATGATGGGTGTGAGGCACCTCTCTCAGCCAGTGTGACATGATAGGTGTGAGGCACCTCTCTCAGCCAGTGTGACATGATGGGTGTGAGGCACCTCTCTCTGCCAGTGTGACATGATGGGTGTGAGGCACCTCTCTCTGCCAGTGTGACATGATGGGTGTGAGGCACCTCTCTCAGCCAGTGTGACATGATGGGTGTGAGGCACGTCTCTCAGCCTGTGACAGAATTGAAGCAGCAGAGAATGGTTGAAGGTGAGTTGGCGATAATCCTGTGCACAGAACTGACAGATGTGCATATTTGCCCGTATGCGGTCAGACCTATCTATACGCTTGGTTTCATTGTCATTATAATTGGTGCGCACTTTACATATCTTTGCAAAAAGACAAATGGAAGGAAGGTGCATTTACTTGGATGCATAACCTGCAAATCCGTTAACGCGCCCTCGCTACACTGCGCCTATGACCCCCGTATTCAATTTGAGCGGACCCGTGATACTTTTCCGCCTCATCTCGTGTTTTGTAGGCGGAAAAGTATCGCGTGAGTGCCTCCGTATCCCCGTATTCAATTTGAAAGTACGTGAAAACGGGACCCGGTGAAACTTGAACAGGCGGAAAGTACTGTCAGATTTGGGGAAATCAGCCTGACACCTCCCAAAAGATGCTCTGACATGGGGGTTCCCTATGGTACCCCCCGATTTGGCTTGCTGAAGGTATTGGTGTATGTAAACGGGCTCAATAGCTGCTAAAAAGCGTTTTTCTATACGTGGTGCAGAATAGTATTCAGGAGTATTTTTTGCAGAAAATAACTTATCCCAGCAAATTTGGGGTACTTGAAAATGGGGGTCAGCATATTTTAAAGTTGCTAAAGTGAAGTTGGAAAAAATTGTGAAAAATCCACCTGCCGCAAGCCCCTGCAATGAAAAAACACTTGGGGACCCCCCAGAGTATAGTTTGCTAGTTTTTAACTTTGTCCCCCAACATTTTTTTTTCGCCCCCAAATTCAAAGTGATTTTTTGGGGTGTCCTTAAGTGGTTTTTATTTTTTATTTTTACGCAGTTTACCTTTGGGGGACTGTCTGAAGGCTGCACGGGGGTTCCCGCAACGTTGCACCCCAAAACCCCAATTCTGCACTTTTTTACGCCTGCTATTCATAGGCGAAACTTTTTCGCCTAGTACATTGCATTGACTTTCCGCCTAGGCGGAAAGTCTTTCAAATTGAATACGGCGATACTTTTCCGCCCGGCTTTTCGACTCATATTGAATACGTGCCTAAGTAGGAACGCTTCTTTTCCAGCTTACGCCCGTGATCTACAAAGGGAAGATGTGGCTGACTTGTACGGCCCAGCATCGACCATAGTTGCATAAACTTGCCTCCAGAGTACGCGCAGTGCGAAGACACGTCCGCAAAGTGACGTTCAGCTCTTTATCAGTCAATAAAACTCGTTCTGTAAAAGCGCACTGTGTGGGTCGGTTGATCTATACACAGGGACAGGACGGGTTGGGTATGATATCCTGGCAGTCAGGATGCCGCTAGTCAGAATACCGACAGCCAGAATCCCGACACCCATAGGACTCAATGGTGAGTAGTTTTCTAATCCTAACCCACTGTTCCTGGTGCCTAAACCTAACCTCCCTCCCCGGTGCCTAACGCTCCCCCTAGTGCCTAATCCACTAGCTAACGCTACCCTCCCCTTGCACCCCAATACTTACCTTCGGAATGACGACGGTCGGGATACTGGTGCCGGGATCCCGACCTGTCGGGATTTCTCTGCTGCTATTAAAACAGTCGGCGTCCCGGACAGGACACGCACATCAGTGACCTTACTGACATTTCATTGTTTTTTACTTTTATCAGAGTCCAGTACTTAAGCTATAGCTCTAGTTATCAGTATTTAGAATAGGATACTGCATTTAATATTATTGCCATTTTATATTTCTGGGTTAAACACTCCACAAAGCGACTGCTTAATTTACCCTTAAAGGTGCCTACACCCTTGGCGATGTGCTCACTATCCGACAATGTGTATGAATTACCTTGAACTCTCCCCCGGCAGCCCTGCACACGATTTGGCGTAAAAAGTGTCCAATGTGACGAACGATCTATCGTGCATCCTTAACTTTTTCCAGTGCATCGTGTCCCAGATTGGCAAATCCCTACAGCATGGCCGATTTAAAGATGCGATGTACAGGGACGCGCATCGTGATCCTGAGTGGACACTCACGATTTCAGCATATTTTACACGATTTGTCGCCACGATGTTTCGGAATCGGGCAAATTGTGTAAAATATCGCTGTGTAGGCACCTTTTTAGTCTGCAGTAAATTGTGAGGGGAAATACTGTCCAATGTTTTATCTTCATTCCTTGACGTATAGCAGTCTCCTATCAAGCCCCAGACACCCAACCATTATCACTAGAGCTGGTCAAGTAAATAACACCTCCAATATGGCAATACCAAGATGTCGGCCAAATTGTAGTGGCCTCAATAACCTTTCCCCTCATGCTGGGCAGAGTAAGCCCGTCTTATTATAAGTGACAGACCCAGCAGTGGTATGTGTCCTGCAGAGGTTTCAGGCACAGGTTCATCCTTCTGAAGGAATGGACGGGCTGCACTGTTTGGTATTGCAGAGGGCTGGTAAAACTGGCACAGTCTATAGTTCCCAGCATCTACTAGATGGATTTCCAGCAGGGCAGTAATGATTGTCCAGTTTTTTTGGGGTGAGATACTGCAGTATGGACGGTGCTCAGCCTCACCAGCCTACGTGGTTCCTGGTGGTGATGGTGGATACATCTTCTCTACTGACATTAGGCAGCCTATCTACATTCACAAGTGCAGCCACAGGAGCATTCTGGGTACTTGGTGTATCTTATCAGCCCAGCGTTTCTCAGACAATGAATGCACATGATTAACAACGGTCCCTGCGAGTTACATCCCCGCCATATTGGAGGAGTGTCTAACATATTTGCAAGACGACTACTGGGAAACACAGTGTCAGTTTCGGAGGCTGAAGGAGAGGGATCGTAAGATAAAATGGTTTTTGCCATCCGAGGGTGGTGTAAACCAATGGGGCCAAGCTCAGAAAGCTTATGAGAGTTTGGGACTGTACATAGGGGTGAGACCGGAGTCTGCATTGATGATAATGGGGACTGTAGGCTACAGCCGTCGATATCCTTTGGCTGATTTCTGTGAAATCTCCTGAGTTATTCTGTTCTTACATAGCCGGGATGTATATAATGATACAGAATCTATGTATTGTTAGACGCGCGTGTTCACAGGTCAAATGTGCTGACTACAAGTGATATCGGCCGTGTAGAGGGAGGGAGCAGCCGGACACCGCAGATTGACGGTCACTTATTGCGCACCCTGGTGTCCGAGCACAACGCTGGTTTCTTCCCTCATTATTTGTTTTGGGGTCAGCTCACCCTAGTCACCATCATCTGCTGAGCTTTATACCAATGCAGAGATGCATACACCTGTGTCTGAGGGCAGGTTACACAGAACTATTGTAGCTGTACTCATTTGTAGTGGAACCGCAATTAGGGCCACCTCAGTATAAAACAGGTGGGAGCAGCAAACCCAAGCATCGAGACTTGAGGTAACCACTAGACAACTGATGCCGGGCCCGTGTAGCGGCCCTGTGCCGGGCCCGTGTAGCGGCCCTGTGCCGGGCCCGTGTAGCGGCCCTGTGCCGGGCCCGTGTAGCGGCCCTGTGCCGGGCCCGTGTAGCGGCCCTGTGCCGGGCCCGTGTAGCGGCCCTTTGTGCTCTCAGCAAAGTTATATTAATGAACGCGGTCTCTGAGTTTTTATGATAAATATTAGTAGAAGATATAGCAGTAGTATCTCAGTAGGATTTTACAATATAACCTAGATAATATAGCAATATAATAGGTGTAGCTGCAGACTATTCTCCCTCCATGTCTTATCTGCACAGAGAAGCCACAACCCTTATATTACTATTAATTTGGACCTGGTGGATCACCCCAGCACCATCCCCCTGGACTGCTGCGATACTTACGCACCCCAGCTCCCACTGCGCTTGACTGAGACAGGACTGAACCATCCACTCTTATTATATAGATTATAAACCATTTTCTTTCACACGCAGTGGAAGCAGCATGTAGTGCACTGGATTAGTATTCAGTGACTGCAGCCTATCAATGCGCTGAGTAATGTGGACGGATTATGGGCAATGAGTATTTACAAGCGGACAAGTCGGGAAAGCAGCCATTGGGACTTTTTGTTTTGTTGCTTCAGTAAGAGGCACCTACAGTCTGTAATATAGATTGATAGTAATCTGTCTATTGGGTATCTGAGTTCTCCACACATTTAAATATACAATAGCCAATTGCCATTCCGTTCATGCAGACCAGACTGCCATTCCTTTTAGTACATCACCAGTGAAATAGGCACTGAATGTCTGGACATCGGTAAGGACTGTTTGTGATTTGGTAAAGGAGAGATACAATACAGTCTGCTGATCTCCGCTGGCTGGCAGGACACCAATTCTACCTTTTATGATCCATAGTCATTTTGTTTTTATTAATAGTTTATTTTAAATGGCGGATAAGCAAACTGGGCATTCCTATAATAGATGTAACACGCTTCATTAAATGTGTGTACTCCTCGGCCATCCTCTACATGTTCATCCATTATTTATAGCAGACTGTCTATCATTAGTATAAAGATCAATTATGTTCTTTATTTTTATACATTTGAACAGTGATGACATCACTTCCTGTCGGTGTAGTTGCGGATCACGCTGTACGAGTCGTCCTCCGTCTGCTCTGTCATTGGAGGGTTCGGGAGTTAGTACTTAGCAGGCAGGCCACTAGGACGGAAGTGATTAGGGTCTTTTCCACTGCGCCCCCATTGGTTGGCTCTCTGATCGGCCAGGCTGTCTTCCCTTCCTCTTCCGCTACTTCCAGCCATCTGTCCATATTCTCTGGCGTCACTGGGGACAGACGGAAAGCGTATACTGAGAACACTACATTTCTGAGGCATTTTGTTCACATTTATTGGGAACTTCTACATTATAGATTTTTGAATGTGGGCATATACTCTAAGATGTGTATATACCCCCCCCCCCCCCCCACACACACACACACGTACATTGCTATATACCCTGCTCCTGTGGCACCTTGGTTCCTCATTGCTGTGCGGGACTATCATGGCTGACAGGCGCTGGGGTTGCTGCTCCCTGTCAGTCATACTGTGCTCAGAGAAGCACCTTTCTCCTCACAACGCGCTATAAACTAGGAAAACATGCTGGACATATTAGCTAGGTATAGGCCATTCTGTTTCATGTATATTATTCTGCTTGGTAATACACAGTGTTAGCAGGTAACATCCATGGACGCCGGACCAAATGAGTTAAGTCTGGGCGCGCTTAGCGTTAGCCGTGAGGGGGGGAATTTAGCTTTAGGGAGCGTAGCAGGGTTAGGTTTGTAGGGGGGAGGTTGGGGGTTAGTCACCCCTAGCGGGGAGGGTTAGGGTTAAGCACCCCCGGGGGAGAGGTTAGGGTTAAACGCCTCCCCCTGGGAGGGTAGGTTTAGGGTGCGGTAAGGGGGGGTTAGGGTTAGGCACCCCTGTGGGGGAGATTAGGCTTAGGCATCACTAAGGGAGGGTTGGGGGGGAGAGAGGTAGGGATACTTACCTGCCCTGTTGGGATCTTCTCCCTTCGGGCTGCCGGCGTCGGGATATCCTCCGGGACTTTATACCCATTGTATGTAGGGAGCATTGGTTATTGCCTAAGAGCTCCTAGCGGTATGACAACTTCGGACAACTTCTAATTTATTGACTTGATTATCCCTCCTGTAGTTGTCACATAAAGCTTTGCTTTTCCTTCCTATGTTTTATGGTATCACCATCTGCCAGAAGTAAGCAATGCAATATATTTAGTAAAAGCTGCAGGCCGTGTGCAATTTGACAGCAGATAGGAACCACTTGGCCCATCTAGTCTGCCATTTGCCACTTTTGGCAATCTAAACCCTGTTTGGTCTTTAGTTCTCTATAAGTATATCCTTTATGTCTATCCCAATCATGTTTAAGTTGCTCTACTGTCTTAGCCACTACCACCTCTGATAGACTATTCTACTTATACACTACCCTTTCTGTTAGGTCATTTTCCCTCACATATCCCCTGAACCTCCCCCCAGTGTCAGTACATGTCCTCGTGTCCTAGTACATCTCTTCCTATGAGGAATGTCTCCTCCTGTACCTTGTTATATCCCCTGATATATGTGACAGTGTATATCATGTCCCCCCAGTGTCAGTACATGTCCTCGTGTCCTAGTACATCTCTTCCTATGAGGAATGTCTCCTCCTGTACCTTGTTATATCCCCTGATATATGTGACAGTGTCTATCATGTCCTCCCAGTGTCAGTACATGTCCTCGTGTCCTAGTACATCTCTTCCTATGAGGAATGTCTCCTCCTGCACCTTGTTATATCCCCTGATATATGCGAGAGTCTATCATGTCCCCCAGTGTCAGTGCATGTCCTCGTGTCCTAGTCCATCTCTTCCTATGAGGAATGTCTCCTCCTGCACCTTGTTATATCCCCTGATATATGTGACAGTGTATATCATGTCCCCCCAGTGTCAGTGCATGTCCTCGTGTCCTAGTCCATCTCTTCCTATGAGGAATGTCTCCTCCTGTACCTTGTTATATCCCCTGATATATGTGACAGTGTCTATCATGTCCCCCAGTGTCAGTGCATGTCCTCGTGTCCTAGTACATCTCTTCCTATGAGGAATGTCTCCTCCTGTACCTTGTTATATCCCCTGATATATGTGACAGTGTCTATCATGTCCTCCCAGTGTCAGTACATGTCCTCGTGTCCTAGTCCATCTCTTCCTATGAGGAATGTCTCCTCCTGCACCTTGTTATATCCCCTGATATATGTGACAGTGTCTATCATGTCCCCCAGTGTCAGTGCATGTCCTCGTGTCCTAGTACATCTCTTCCTATGAGGAATGTCTCCTCCTGTACCTTGTTATATCCCCTGATATATGTGACAGTGTCTATCATGTCCCCCAGTGTCAGTGCATGTCCTCGTGTCCTAGTACATCTCTTCCTATGAGGAATGTCTCCCTCCTGCACCTTGTTATATCCCCTGATATATGTGACAGTGTCTATCATGTCCCCCAGTGTCAGTGCATGTCCTCGTGTCCTAGTACATCTCTTCCTATGAGGAATGTCTCCTCCTGTACCTTGTTATATCCCCTGATATATGTGACAGTGTCTATCATGTCCCCCAGTGTCAGTGCATGTCCTCGTGTCCTAGTACATCTCTTCCTATGAGGAATGTCTCCTCCTGTACCTTGTTATATCCCCTGATCTATGTGACAGTGTCTATCATGTCCCCCAGTGTCAGTACATGTCCTCGTGTCCTAGTACATCTCTTCCTATGAGGAATGTCTCCTCCTGCACCTTGTTATATCCCCTGATATATGTGACAGTGTCTATCATGTCCCCCCAGTGTCAGTACATGTCCTCGTGTCCTAGTACATCTCTTCCTATGAGGAATGTCTCCCTCCTGCACCTTGTTATAACCCCTGATCTATGCGATAGTGTCTATCATGTCCCCCCCCTTCCATTCTCTGCTCTAAACTATACATAATAAGATCTTTTAGTATTTCTGGGTAAGTTTTGTGGTGTAGACCTTGCACCATTTTAGTTGCCCTTCTTTCTACAGTCTCTAATGTGTCTATATCCTTCTGGAGATAAGGCCTCCAGCACTGAACACAGTATCTAGATGAGGACGTACCAATGACCTATACAGTGGCGTTGTTACTACTTTCTTCCTGCTATTGATTCCTCTCCCTATGCACCAAGTATGTGACACCTTTCTCATTGCTTTGTTACATTGCTTACCTGCCTTTATGTCACATGAAATAGTGACTCCTAGATCCTTTTCCTCCTATGAGAGTAGCCATTATAGTACCTTTGATACTATATTTAGCCTTTGGGTTTTTGAGACCCAACTGGATGATTTTGCATTTTTTAGCATTAATCTGTAGTTCCACATTCCTCTAGTTTAGTGGAGACCCCATCAGTAACAGGGGCGACATTCGCTGCGTCCAGGAACTACATACCTTATAACCTCAGATGCCCACTTGCCGCCAGGTCCTCTCTGCGCAGCATCATAGTTACCGCGTGCATGGAAATACTTGTCGGCTCCTTTGTAGTTGGCGTCTCTCATATCCGTGTAAGCCCTGAGCATGTCCCACGAGCCTGAAATGTGTCAGGGGAGGCAATTATAAGTGGATTCCTTCACTGTTCCCCTATACACCTATCCCTGTCCACCCTGGTAGCGTGGGCCGCTTGCTCGCTATTTATAAGGGTCCTAGGTGGTGGTGTGCTTACCAACCAATCAGATGTTTGCTTTTATTCTCTAAACTGCACTAGAAAAAGGATACCATCTGATTGGTTGCCATACTGCATTGTTTTTTTTTTCCTTTTCCCTTTGTACCAGTGTTCTTATTGCTGGGTACACACTAGACGACTCTTTGGACGATATGACGAATTGTAACAACATATCATCTGTGTCGTGTAGTGTGTACGCACTATGCTCGTTCCTGTGCACCAACATCTGGGTCATTCCGTCGGCCGTGCATGCCCGATCGATGGAGCTCCCCAGCTGCCGACGCCAGGAAGGTGAGTGGCACAAGTGAAGGATATATCGGGCGGTCGTTCACCGTATTGTGCAGTGTGTACCGACTGCCAGATATATTGTGCCATCACATTGGCGGATCGCCTAGTGTGTACCCAGCCTTGTGTGTCTACAGATGTACACACCTCTACTTAGCAATGCTGGTAACCTACAGTACAAAGATACAGATGTTAGATTATGGGGAAATATATGCAGTTTATGGACAGGACTAGATGTTTTTTGTTGCATGAATCATTCAGCAAAACACTCTGCGCAGAGAACCTCATTCCTCTGCGTATTTGCGTTTGTTTGAGGTGGTTGTTGTCATCCTTAATTGGCCAAGGTCCAATATAAATTACTAATCGCAAAATTTGGTGCAACAGCGCCCCCAGTGGCCATGGGATTGTGGAACATCGTAGAATACTTGTTGGCCTTTACCAATGACTCCTCTGCACATGTCAGACAGGGGACGCACATGCACCATTATATCTCTGCAATAACTACATACCTTGAGCGGCATCTTTAATAAATCTGCCACTGTCTGTCATCCATTGAAACTGCGCCTCAGCCACAGCAAGAGATATCAACAGCAGGAGGACCGGACCCTTCATTGGGAATCGGCGGCTTTTCTCTGATCTGCGGGAATAGAAAGGTAACTTCATCTGCCAGCTGTTGTCTGGTCCTTATCACATGAGAAGGAATGATAACACTTCCAAACCTGTTTTATGTGTTTCACTGATAGCAACGTATGATCCCTGCCAGTGTGTCCATCTAACCATAACAGAGCATGTAACTGCTGTGGAGTTTATACGGTATGCAATCGGAAAGCCGGCGGACGTAAGCCCGACAGCCGGCTTCCCGACTGCTTTATCCCGGCGAGGGTTAAATGACAGGCGTCTAATTCTAGACACCTGTCATTTTACCGATGCCGGGAGACCGGCTCCGGGCATCCCAATCGAAGGGATGCCAAGCGCCGCTGCGGACAGCCGCGGCGGGGGAGGGTTAGGTTTAGGGCTCTCGGGGGGGACTTAGGGTTAGGCATCCACATGTATGATGTATCATTCATACCAGCCATTGCCTCACTGGGGCTGACAGTCCACTTTATATACAGCCATTTCATCTACCTTTATGTACTGTGGGAGGAGACTGGAGCACTGGACAACATTACAAACTCTACACAGATGCTGCTTTGGCTGGAATCAAACCCATGACCCCAGTTGTGTAAGATAACAGTGCTAACCACTGACACACACAAACACTACATATAATAAATAAATATGTAATTTTATATATATTTATATATACATGTTTATATTGTATTTATACTAACTTTTAGTAATCATTTGCCACGAAGTGTACACAGCACCTTACAAGGTAAACACAACATTTCACGGTCATGTGTAATCAGTGTCAATGTAAAAACACGCAGACCGTAGCATAAGTACCCACACAGTAATGTCACAGCGCAGTCTGGGTATCAGGATATACAGGGGCAAAGGTAGGGCAACGTGCTGGAGCTGGCAGGAGTGTATGACACATATTGCTATAAGCCATTAATTAGCTTCCTGATCATCTCTCTTCTCTGTACATGATGATCCCCCTTTTTGTCAGGGACTGACTGCAGAGAAGAGGTGGTGAAGTGGGGAGATCTAAACAATTGTTTGTGATCAATGCTGTGCCCCCAGGCACTGCCATCTCAGATGTGCCCTCAGGCACTGCCATCCCAAATAGATGTGCCCCCTGGCACTGCCTTTCCAAACAGATACCCCCTGGCACTGCCATCCCAAATAAGTGTCCCTTGGCACTGCCATCCCAAATAGGTGCCCACAGGCACTGCCACCCCAAATAGGAGAGGTGCCCCCAGGCACTGCCATCTTATGTAGGAGCCACCATTTACAGAGCAGGAGGCTGTGCTATCCCACTTCTGTCACTGGGAACCTCCCTAAATCCCCATGAGGATAACGTCCGGTTTAGTATTTCGGGATGGTGTGGTATAGCCATTTGCTTCTAGAGCAGTATATCTCAGGCAGTCCTCATAGAACCCTGACAGTGCGTGTTTTCATGGAATGCTGAGGAATAATTAGTAACGTGTATTTCTACTTCAGGGTCCATAGGGTATCCACAGGATACCTTGGGGTATAGGTGTGACGTCAGTCGCAGGGCACCAAAGAGTTAAGCTTTCAGCCTCCCAGGATGCACTAGGTCCCCCTCCTATACCCCGCCCCCGGGCCAAGGCACCTCAGTTTAGTTTGGTGCCCGGCCGGAGTCGGGTGCACCTGTTGGAGTGGGGGCTAGAAGAGCCCCTGAAGCTTTTTCTTCATGCAGCTGTGGCTGCACATCTGGATGAACAGCATGGACAGTCAGTCCTGACGTCCATGCTGTCTTCCCTACACCCCGCCGGTACCAGAACGCCGGTACTGATCCGGGGATGCTGGTGGGCGTCTGGGGTCACAGCTAGCGGTGACCCCAGATGCTCCGGACCATGGCCGGATTCAAGGGGGACAGAGGTAAGCAGCGGGGTTCCGCGGTGGGTCCCCGCTGATCACATGGTCCTAAGTCCCCAGGCAGGGGGCTCCCTGGGGACTGGCTGCAGCGTGGAGCCAGGCGACCAACCTGCGCTTCCACTACCCCCTGGGACAGCGGACCGCAGCAGAGCGGTAGCGCTGCGGCGTCCCAGGGGTTAAATGCATGCCAGGGGAGCGCGCCTTCCCTGTCTCACAGCCGGCGCCTCCCCCGCTGCACACAGCCCTCTCTGCACTGTGCTGACTGGTCCTGTGTCAGCGCTCCTCCCCCAGGCCAGCTTCTCTCTGCTCCTCGGCGGCCATCTTCTCTGCAACGCATGGTGAACGCTGCTGGAAGTCTGGAAGGAAGCATCGTGGTCTGGGTCCCCCCGCATACCTCTCCTCCGCTGTGGCTCAGGTCTGTGTATGCAGCGCTGTGTCCTACCAGGCCCTGTGTCTGTGTAGTTGAGTGATCAGCGCTGTTAGTGCAGGAATTGTTATTTCTCTGCATTGTATGTGACTGTGCTAGCGCTGCCTGTAACTTTTCTTCTCTAAACTGTCAGCTTTATTACTGTCCCTGTTCTTTCTGCTAAAGCCCTTGCGGTGCGGTGCTGCAGGGTGGTCTCTCGCCTATTTAATACTTAATTGGTGAGAGAGGTCACATACGTGGTGCCATCATGTCTGAAAGTGATTTTCCCCTCCGGCTACAGTGTACCACGTGCAAAGTACCGTTAGCGGAGGGGGAGGGTAGCGCGGAGGGCCTTTGCCGGCAGTGTTTGTCCATGGCGCGGCCTATTACGGTTACAGCACCGGTACAGGAGCCGCCCTGGGCTTGTTTCGCTCAGGCGTTAACAGCTTTAGTGGGCCAGTTAGCTCCGCAGCCCGCGTTTACTCCGATGGGTTTGTCCCAGCAGTCTGTGGTGTCGTCACCCATGCAGGGGTTCCCACGACAATTGGTGGTACCCCACAGTCTCCCTATTTCCCCGCTCCCGGGTTCTCAGGAGCCAGCGTGGGTTAACTCCCTGACGAGTTCTGTACAGCACTTGTCGGATGTGTTGCAAGGGGAGTCTGTGATGCGGCCTCATAAAAGGCCGGTGGCGTCTCTGTCCGCTCCTTATGAGGATGACGAAGGGACGTCTGATGATGGGGAGATTCTGGATCCTTACGATCAGGAACCTTTCCATACTAAGGACGCTGATGCTAAGTCCAAAGTATATATTCCTGGACTTATTCGGGCGGTCCGCACAGCCTTGGTGATTGAGGACGAAGTTCCCCCAGCGGCTAAATCTAAGTATGCCTTTTTCAAAGATGTGAAGGGCGATGCCACAGTCTTTCCTCTTTCGGGTCAGTTGGTGGACCATTTAGAGGAGGCGTGGAAACAACCTGGCAAAAGATACCAGCCGCAGAGACGCCTGGCGGTGGCTTATCCGTTCGCGGATAATTATTTTGCTAAGTGTGAATCCCCTCCACAGGTGGATTCTCACGTGACCCGTCTTGTCCGTAGTGCCACATTGCCGATGCCATCCATGTCCTCCCTTAAGGATGCTACGGACCGCAAGGTAGAAATCTGCCTGAAGTCTGCTTATTCCCTTGCAGGGGGGGCAGCACGGCCGGCTATGGCCATTTGCTGGGTTGCCAGAGCGATGGAGCGCTGGGCGGATTCATTAGAGGCTTCTTTTGAATCCGACTGTCCGGCCGAACAGGCGGAGTTGATTGGCAATCTCCGTGATTCGGCCACCTACATCAACGAGGCGGCTCTAGACATTAGTACTCTGGTGTCTAGAATTTCTTCAGCAGCGGTAGCTGCTCGTCGCACCTTGTGGCTGCGATCCTGGAAGGCGGACGCAGATCCAAGAAAGGTCTGGAAGCGTTGCCGTTTACCGGAGAAGTTCTTTTCGGTCCGGATCTGGATAAGATTGTGGCCACGCTGGCGGCAGCCAAATCTGCTTGTCTCCCGTCGGCCGCTGCTCCTTCTGGTTCTGGACCATCGTCCTTTCGGTCATCTAGGGCCCAGGGCAGGCCCAAACCACAGTCGTTTCCTCGACAGGCTGGCCCTAAGAAATCGGTCAAGCCCCGGAAACAGGCATGGAGTACCAGACGTCCGGCCCCCAAGCCAGATGACAAGCCTGCGGCCTGACGGTCCGGGTCTCCCCTTGGGGGATCCCAGGGTGGGAGGCCGCCTGCTGCAGTTCTCCCGGTGTTGGTCGTTCACTACGACAGACACTTGGGTTCTGGAGGTGGTCTCTCACGGGTACGCCCTCTCCTTCCGGCACAGACCCCCGGCTCGATTCTTCACCACGGGTCTACCATCAGACCGGAACAAGGCTACGGAGCTGCGGAAGGTATTGCACACTATGCTCCAGGCTGGAGTTATAGTGCCTGTTCCATTCTCCCAGAGGGGCCAGGGTTTCTATTCAAATCTTTTTTTGGTACAGAAACCCAATGGGTCATATCGTCCGATTCTCAACCTCAAAGCACTCAACAAGTCTTTGCGGGTCCCGAAGTTTCGGATGGAGACCCTACGGTCCATCATTCTGGCGCTGGAACCTGGGGACTACATGGTGTCATTGAACTTACAGGACGCTATGGCGGTCATGGCGGCTTCTCTGCGGCTGCAAGGAGTCCGCATGTTGCCGTACTTGGACGACCTGTTATTGGTGGCAGGATCTCCAGAGCTCCTGTTACACCACTTGGACCTGACCATTGCACTGCTGCAATGGCACGGCTGGCTAATCAACTGGCAGAAGTCCACTCTAATCCCGTCTCGGAGGATTCTGCATCTTGGAGCCTTATTGGACTCGGGACAGCAAAGGATCTTCGTGACGGAGGACAAGATCTCTGCTTTACAGTCAAGGGTGCGCAGTTGTCTGCACAGCCGCCGGGTGTCCTTACACTCGGCGATGAGGTTACTGGGCTCCATGGTGTCGGTGTTCGACATGGTGGAATACGCCCAGTTTCACTCCAGACCTCTGCAGCACCTGATCCTGTCCAAGTGGAACGGGCTGCCTCAGTCTCTGAAGTTCCAGACGATTGTGCTCACCCCGGAGGTTCGCCTGTCCCTTGCGTGGTGGTTAAAGACGACCCACCTCAACAAGGGACGTCCGTTCTGGGTTCCAAATTGGGTCCTGTTGACAACGGACGCCAGTCTTCGGGGCTGGGGAGCAGTTTCGGGTCCACACTTGTTCCAGGGCAGGTGGACACCGACAGAAGCGGAGCTTCCAATAAATATCTTGGAACTCCGTGCGGTCTTCAATGCTCTCCTGCAGGCACAGCGGTTTCTCCAGGGTCACCCGGTGCAGGTCCAGTCGGACAATGCTACCACCGTGGCCTACATAAACAGGCAAGGAGGAACTCGCAGTCGGGCGGCTCTCGTAGAGGTCTCTCGGATCCTGGTTTGGGCGGAGCGCAATCTTCCGGCCATATCAGCGGTCTTCATCCCGGGAGTGCTAAATTGGGAGGCAGACTTTCTAAGTCGCCAGGACGTTCATCCAGGGGAATGGTCCCTGCACCCGGACGTTTTTCAACTACTGGTGGACAGGTGGGGTCTTCCAGAAATCGACCTCATGGTGTCCCGGCACAACAACAAGTTGCCGGTGTACGGGTCTCGCACAAGAGACGAAGGGGCGTCTCTGGTGGATGCTCTGTCCGTCCGGTGGACGTTCAGGTTCGCATACCTGTTCCCTCCGGTCTCCCTTCTTCCACGGGTAATCCGGAAATTCAAACAGGAAGGAGGGACGCTCCTGTTGATAGCTCCCGCGTGGCCCAGACGGCACTGGTTCTCAGACCTTCAGGGTCTGTCCGTGGACAGTCCTCTGCGGTTGCCGCTACGACCGGACCTTCTGTCTCAGGGTCCTTGTCTTCACCCGGACCTGACTCGGCTGTCTTTGGCGGCGTGGCTGTTGAGACGGCCATGCTGAGGTCCTGGGGGTTTTCCAGCTCTGTGGTGCGTACCATGTTACGAGCTCGGAAACCGTCTTCCGCGAGGATATACCATCGCGTGTGGCATATGTTCTTCCAGTGGTGTCGACCGAGAGGTTATGCACCGCGGGAGTTTCGTCTGTCTCGGATTCTCGCCTTCCTGCAAGCGGGACTAGATCATGGGCTTCGCCTTGCTTCTTTGAAGGTACAGGTTTCGGCCCTATCTGTCTGGTTTCACCGTAGGATTGCTACAATCCCGGATGTGCGCACCTTTATGCAAGGTGTTCTCCGTATTCAGCCGCCCTTTGTTCCACCTGTGGCGCCTTGGGATTTGGCTGTGGTCCTGAGGGCTCTCCAAGGACCGCCGTTTGAACCACTGGGCTCAGTGGATATTAAATGGCTAACAGCTAAGACTGTTTTCCTTCTGGCCGTTGCTTCAGCCAGACGTGTTTCTGAGTTAGGGGCTCTTTCTTGTAGACCCCCTTTCTTGGTTTTTCATGGGAACAGGGCAGTGCTCCGCACTCGGCCCAAGTTTCTTCCCAAAGTTGTTTCCCAGTTTCATGTTAACGAGGAAATAGTTGTTCCGGCCTTTAACTCACCGGGTCTTTCCGTGGGTGAGGCCTCTTTGGATGTTGTGCGGGCCTTAAGGACTTATGTTGACCGCACTTCTTTGTTTAGGAAGTCGGACGCTTTGTTGTCCTCTATGGCTTCTGTAAAAAGGGTTGGCCTGCTTCAAAGCAAACTTTGGCAGCCTGGATCCGTATGGCTATTTCTGAAGCTTATCTTCATGAAGGCCTACCGGTCCCTCCTTCTCTGAAGGCTCATTCCACTAGGTCTGTGGGTCCTTCGTGGGCAGCTCGACGTGGTGCCTCGGCAGTTCAGATCTGCAAGGCTGCTACGTGGTCTTCTGTCCATACCTTCGTGAGGTATTACAGGTTTGACACCTTCGCCTCTCAGGATGCTTCCTTCGGGCGGCGGATTCTCCTTTCTGCACAGGAGCGTCCCCACCCTTAAAGGATACTGCTTTGGGACATCCCCAAGGTATCCTGTGGATACCCTATGGACCCTGAAGTAGAAAATATGAGATATGGTAAGAACTTACCCTTGTTATCTCTATTTCTACGAAGTCCATAGGGTTCCACAGGACTCCCGCCCTGTCGCACCTGTGCTGCAGATGGGCTTTGCTCTGGTCACCGGTTTTCCGTCTCCCTCTGGTGAGAATGTGATTCTTGTATGTGTCCAGATCTTTGTTCTCTCTCTTCCTTCTCCTCCTCCGGCCTATGGCTTGGTAACTAACTGAGGTGCCTTGGCCCGGGGGCGGGGTATAGGAGGGGGACCTAGTGCATCCTGGGAGGCTGAAAGCTTAACTCTTTGGTGCCCTGCGACTGACGTCACACCTATACCCCAAGGTATCCTGTGGAACCCTATGGACTTCGTAGAAATAGAGATAACAAGGGTAAGTTCTTACCATATCTCATATTTTTTTTGGTTTAGTTAATTAACACGTGCTCAAATTAGATGTTCTGGAAAACATGCACTGTTAGGCTTCCATGATGACTGTGTTTGAGAAACAGTGTTTTAGAGCAATAAACGTTCTATAAAGTATCAGGACCCAGATTGCTGTGAGTCTCTGGCTGCCTTCTGAGTTTTTCCTCATTTGCTGGTGATGAAGCCTAATGGGGCCATTATAATATGCTCTAATATATGACATAAGAGAAGTACATTATTAGTAATAATACATGTGACTCACCTAGTGTCTGAGCCGTGCTCTCAGGCTGGAAGCTGCTTCTTCTGCAGTGATCCCCTGTGTGCGCCGCTATTTATTATTTTACCACTAGATACTCTGCAAACATTATTATTATATGTTACTTAGCCAACAGGAAAGTGTTACATGTCCCAGAAATGTTACCTGTGTGTACAAATATTTGCTGGGAAGAAGGGTGGGGGTGAAGCCTAATTACAGGAACCGTATGATGGCCCTGATTATAGGACCGGGAAGAACAAACATTTCATAATTGAGGTCATTCCCCCAGAGTCCCTATTGGTATCGCTCTCATGCGCTGGGAATCTGCAGTGTTGTGACAGTATCTCCTCACACAGAAGGGGGCAGGTATAGATCATCAGTGTTATCTATGCTGACCTGGTCCTTTCTCACTACGTATATTTTGCCTTTATCACACATTAGACCTGATTCTGAGTTGGACGCAAACAAGAAAGAGCAAATATCTTTGTATCTGGAGCACACCATGTAGCAATATATAATTTTATATGCATGTGTAGTAAATACGGGCTGATGTTGTATACGGGCTGCTGTTGCATGTAGCCCACAGATACTGGACGGAATCTGTATGTAATACCGGCAGTCTTGATACTAACCCTAACCCTCCCTTCTTGTAGCCTAACACTAACTTTCCCCACCACGCACCCTAACCCTTCCCCCTTCGTGCCTAAACCTAACCCAAATCCCACTATGCTGCCTAAACCTAACACTCCCCACAGGATGTAGTCGGCATCCCAGCATGCGGAATGCCAATAGTCTGAATACCAGCGCCGAAATCCAGACAGGTCGGAGTCCTGGCACCAGTATCCCGACCGTCGGCATCCCGAAGGTAAGTATCTGGGTGTTAGGGGGAGGTTAGGGTTTGGTAGCGGGGTTAGGGTTAGGCACCGGGGATGGAGGGTTAGTATTATGGTACAGGGAGGTTAGGATTAGTGTGTAGGGAGGGAGGGTTAGGATTATGGTACGGGGAGGTTAGGATTAGTGTGTAGGGAGGGAGGGTTAGGATTATGGTACGGGGAGGTTAGGATTAGTGTGTAGGGAGGGTTAGGATTATGGTACGGGGAGGTTAGGATTAGTGTGTAGGGAGGGAGGGTTAGTATTATGGTGCGGGGAGGTTAGGATTATGGTACAAGGAGGTTAGGATTAGTGTGTAGGGAGGGTTAGGATTATGGTACGGGGAGGTTAGTATTAGTGTGTAGGGAGGGAGGGTTAGGATTAGTGTGTAGGGAGGGAGGGTTAGGATTAGTGTGTAGGGAGGTTTAGGATTATGGTACGGGGAGGGAGGGTTAGGATTAGTGTGGAGGGAGGGAGGGTTAGGATTAATGTGTAGGGAGGGTTAGGATTATGGTACGGGGAGGTTAGTATTAGTGTGTAGGGAGGGAGGGTTAGTATTATGGTACGGGGAGGTTAGGATTAGTGTGTAGGGAGGGAGGGTTAGGATTATGGTACGGGGAGGTTAGGATTAGTGTGTAGGGAGGGAGGGTTAGGATTATGGTACGGGGAGGTTAGGATTAGTGTGTAGGGAGGGTTAGGATTATGGTACGGGGAGGTTAGGATTAGTGTGTAGGGAGGGAGGGTTAGTATTATGGTGCGGGGAGGTTAGGATTATGGTACAAGGAGGTAAGGATTAGTGTGTAGGGAGGGTTAGGATTATGGTACGGGGAGGGAGGGTTAGGATTAATGTGTAGGGAGGGTTAGGATTATGGTACGGGGAGGTTAGTATTAGTGTGTAGGGAGGGAGGGTTAGGATTATGGTACGGGGAGGTTAGGATTAGTGTGTAGGGAGGGAGGGTTAGGATTATGGTACGGGGAGGTTAGGATTAGTGTGTAGGGAGGGAGGGTTAGGATTATGGTACGGGGAGGTTAGGATTAGTGTGTAGGGATGGAGGGTTAGGATTATGGTACGGGGAGGTTAGGATTAGTGTGTAGGGAGGGAGGGTTAGGATTAAGGTTCGGGGAGTATTAGGGTAGGGGTTAGTAAAATACTTGCCTTTCTTCCCTATGGGAGTCGGGATGCCACTGTCGGTATTATGACCTGTGGCATCCCCAATCCCCCCATGCGGCTAACAGCTAAAATGTGCCCGGTTTACCTTGTTCGGGATGGTGTCGGTCTGTATTTCAGCAGCGGGATTAAGATAGGCGTCGGTATTTCGACACCTATCTTAAAACCTGTGTCGGGTTTACACGGTCGGGATTTAGACCAGCGCCACCCGTCTGCCAGTCTGCTAACTACATTCCATGCTGGGCAGCTTTGTTAAGGAAAAAAAGGGGGGGAGGAATCCGCATAGAAAACATTTTTTTATATATGAGAATCACATTGTGTTACAGTATACTATTGTCTGGTTACTGGAGTATTGTACAGATCCCATAGGGAATGCTGTGCACAAGACTCAAGAGAAGAAAGTGTATGTAAGGAAGCCTTATGCCTCCCCATACCTCTGTCCGTCCAGCCATGCTCACATCGTAATGGCGGCCTGACTGTATCACTGCCTCACCCTGCCAGGAGATCCTACAGTCATCACCAAATATATTACCTCCCTTCCTATAGGTCAGTGATTCCCAACCTCTGTCCTCAAGGCACACTAACAGTCCTGGTTTTAGGGATATCCATGATTGTGCACACATGGTTTCATCAAAATAACTGAGGTACTAATTAAGTCACTTGTGCTCATGTATGGCTATCCCTAAAACCTGGACTGTTAGTGTGCCTGGAGGACCCTGGTTGGGAACCCCTGATATAGATCATCGCCTCATAGACCAGCTTTTCAGCCCAGTCCTCGGGTTCCAGGGAAACGCTGCATTGCTGCCAGTTTGTAGAGAAAATGGAAAGTCCATTCTTTATGCTGTTCCTACATTGGGGGGCGCACTGAGCATGCCCCTGCCGGTACATGGGGGGGCGCACTGAGCATGCCCCTGCCGGTACATGGGGGGGGCGCACTGAGCATGCCCCTGCCGGTACATGGGGGGCACACATTAATGCTCGTGAATATCTATACCTGGCACAGAGGTCGGCTAATGTCATTCAGGCATGTAAATGTGAATGGTTTCTCCCTCTGCTGTTACTGTTCTTATTGTGTCTATTATTATTATAATTACAAGCAGTGTGACCAGGGTTAGGACACTTTGTCCGTAACCTATTAGCAGAGTTATGGCTCTTAACAATACTCTGAGCCCTGGGAGTACTGATGGTGGGTGCTGGATTGGTGAAGAGCTGGTGGCAGTTGGCTATGCCAGTTATTAGGGTTATTAACCAGGCAGAGATACAGGTGGCTGTAGACACAGGAATTTGGCAGGTACAATATAACTGGGTATTGGATGCAGCCTGGAGCGATTGGGTCTGCTGGGTGTTGTAGTGCACTAGGTGGCATCGGAGCATACACCCTAGTGGTGTGTGGCGCTGTGCTCCACTAGACATGCGGTGGTGGTGCAGGATGTTTGGGCCATCTGTGTGGCCTTGTATGGCAGAAACGCCGGGGGAGAGTCTCAGGGCGCGTCCTCTTAACACGGCCCCCGAGGAGAAAGATGCGTGGGGAATCCGCGTAGTAGCGCATGTCGGAGGTCAGAACTCCTGCCAGAACCGTGGCGGGTCCTAGAGGTGGCCATCTCTCACTAGTATGGATGGAGGCAGTGCAGAGTGCTCCTCATCTTATAGTTATACCTGTTTAATGTGTATTTGTCTGTAGGTGATGGCAGCTGATCAGTCTGTGCCGCTAAGGACTGATTTATTGGTGGTTTTACTAATTGCAGCAATAAAGAAAAAAACACATCACCGGTTGCTGTAATTTATCCAGTAAATATCGCCGGGGCTGCGGCCATAATGGCCTGGAGCTATGAGGGTTAACCTATCGCTGTACCGGGCCAATCGCTGTGGACGTGCACACGGGAGCCGTCTCGCATGCAGTCATATGAAATATTTTATGTTATTTAAGCTTTTTTCAATGATTTGCATTAGTTATCGGAATCCTACATGGCAATAAAAGAACCCGTATAACCAGCACAACCACAATACTTCTTTATTAACGGGGAGATGTAAGAAGAGGTGGCTATAACCAGCGCTGTATGACGCTCACATTGTATGAAAGCAGATACGTTATCTGCAAACATCTCAGGATTTTGCCTCCTCCATACAACAGTAAAATCATTCAGATGTTATTAAAAAAAACGATATGCGCTCTTTTGTGGTTTATGGTTTTTTCACATATTGTCAGGAATAATAGATGGTGTGTGTACTAACCTGCTGATGGGCTTCTGTCAGGGTCTGCAAGACCTCGTGCAGTCGCAGAGGGACACGCCCCAATCTTGTATCTGCTCCCCAACGCTGGCCCTGCCCCGCCCCCGAGCGGTCCCAATCAGGCTGTGGTGACCGCGGCACTGCGTGCGAGATCTGCACATGTGCAGTGTGGCATCGGAGATGTGCGCTAACCTGATGGTAACGCATATCTATGAATCGTCCCTCTGTGCAGGCGGTTCTGTAATGGACTCTGGGCCTGATTGAGAGCCGGACGCTCTGAATCTGGGCGTTTTTTTTTTTTTTGGAGCGGCCTCCTGACCACTCGCATAGCTTGTGGGCGACCACCCATAGCTATAGCGAGCGGCCAGGTTGATGGTCGCGATGGTCAAGACCATCGCGACCATCGGGCTTGCGACGAGACCCTTGTGGTAGGGTCTCGTGGCCGCAAGCCCCAGAGAGCTTCCGGCTCTAATAGAGCCGGAAGCTCTCCCACTGACATCACTGGTGATGTCAGTGGGGCCGCCCCAAACGGCAGGTGTTCCTTCGGGAACGCCTCCGTTTGGCCAGCCACCCCCTCCGCCCGCATACCAAACGGGGCGAGCTGTCAATCACCATCGACAGCTCGCCCCCTTTGGTGCGAGACCCGGAGCGACGGAGCACCCATCGCTAGCCGGGTCTCGCGCATGCGTACAACAGACCCGGCTCTGTCGAGCGCATGCCCAGTGGGCAAACATCGACCCGGTTGCGAGCGCTCAGCGCTTGCGACCGGGTCTGAATCAGGCCCTCTGTGCACAGCAGGGTGGATGATTCAAAATGATTGGCTAGCTTATCTAACATTCCACCTTGTAGAGACCTCTGGCCTCTAAGTCCATGCTTTTCATCAGGATTTTCACCACTGGAGTCCATCATTTCATAACCTTTAATGGAAAAAGTTAAATGGCTGTATGAGAAATGATGTTGTAAATTCTGTGGGAAATAAGATTGGTGCCTATATCGGTACCTAATAGTCAGTGCCTCCGATATATCAGATTTTCCTGCATAGGTACAAATTTGTGCTAGTACCGATACCCAAAGATTGATGAGTTCCCTGCATTGATCTTCAGTTCCCAGTCCTGCCTAGAAGTGTAAAAGCTCCTCACTGGATTTACGCCCTTTAATACTTTATGTACTTGCCGAACCTCTTAAGTTATATTCACATTATTGAGTATTATTATTGCTATATACGTTTTTTTTCACAGGAAGCGCCAATAATGTTCTAGACGGATGGTGGTAGCGCTTTACCTCTTCATGGGTCTTAGAGACTCCTTTTGCATTCACATGAATTTGAATATAAAAAGGAAAAATAATAATAAATATACTGTGCCTGGGCTAGATCTGTCTATTGTTTGCCTAAATGTAATGCTCGTCATTCATCGGAAGCAGAGATATCACTGAGGCATGTGATCAAAATGTGCCTGTCATCAGGGGTGTCACTAGCTCCCGATGATCAAAATGTGCCTGTCATCAGGGGTGTCACTAGCTCCCGGTGATCAAAATGTGCCTGTCATCAGGGGTGTCACTAGCTCCCGGTGATCAAAATGTGCCTGTCATCAGGGGTGTCACTAGCTCCCGGTGATCAAAATGTGCCTGTCATCAGGGGTGTCACTAGCTCCCGGTGATCAAAATGTGCCTGTCATCAGGGGTCACTAGCTCCCGATGATCAAAATGTGCCTGTCATCAGGGGTGTCACTAGCTCCCGATGATCAAAATGTGCCTGTCATCAGGGGTGTCACTAGCTTCCGATGATCAAAATGTGCCTGTCATCAGGGGTGTCACTAGCTCCCGATGATCAAAATGTGCCTGTCATCAGGGGTGTCACTAGCGCCCGATGAATTGCTGGGTGGCATTCCTATGAATGTATGGGTTCAGGCCTTGCCACTACTGCCTCCAAAGTGTGTCACTCCCATGTCAGTCGCAGAGCAACACTGCGTCACAGATTAGAGCTCATCGGTGCAAACATTGTACATCAGATTTTCCAGTTATAATAGCTTTATTGAATCATCTTCTCTGGTCGGTTGGCATGGAGAGTTACAGATATTGCCGGTCGCTAAGCAGGACGTGGCGTGTGAGCGCGTCTTGTAAAGCTCAGAATAAACAGCTGAGTGGTTTATCCTTGCGTTTTCACACATTTGGAGGAGATCCTTCTCCATTCTACTCCTCTTCCCGCGGTGACTTCAGGGATAGTGATGGCTTGCGTCAGTATGATTCGCCCATGTCATCTTGACTGTACCTGGAATTATAAAAATATTTATTTCTATTTTACTCCATGAGCGTTTGTAATGTTTAAAAAAAACCATATTATTTTGATTTATACGTGTAGATGCTATTAGAGTGTAACACTACAATGAACGAGTGGCCTACATGCCATTGAGGCAGCTTTTTTTTTTTTGTGCTGACCATTATTGAGTCCACCAAATCATGAGGAACTAGTAAGATCACTGAAACATTTCATTCGTTTTATGGGAACATTCGGAAACAGAATGACTGACTGACTGACTAATGTACATTTACTCATGATCCTGTTTCTGCCATTACAGAATACATACACACTTATTAATACTCATGGCTATTTATATCTGGGCTATGGCATAAGTTGATCAGAGAGAGAGAACAATGAGTAGACTGCCTAGGGCAGTAACAAAATAAAACCGAAGTCAACTATTCTTATTAAACTTAACATTTTTTACCTCTTAAATCCAGGTTGTCTGCCTTGCATCCCATCCTGAGAATCCTGAGAAGAACCATATCTTCCAGTTCTTCTCGACCCTTCTGTCTTTAATCCCTGGCCGAAAGAGCCAGACTTATGACCCGATCCACGCTTCTTCTGTGATCCTCCTGATGATGAGCCAAAGTTCTGTGCTAGTCCAGACAATTGATCTTTCAGGCCTCCTAACAAGCCTCTCCCACCAGCCCCAGATCCTGATAAGCCAGCGCCCTGTGCTAGTCCAGACAATTGATCTTTCAGGCCTCCTAACATGCCATTCGTACCAGCCCCAGATCCTGATAAGCCAGCCCCCTGTGCTAGTCCAGACAATTGATCTTTCAGGCCTCCTAACAAGCCTCTCCCACCAGCCCCAGATCCTGATAAGCCAGCGCCCTGTGCTAGTCCAGACAATTGATCTTTCAGGCCTCCTAACATGCCATTCGTACCAGCCCCAGATCCTGATAAGCCAGCCCCCTGTGCTAGTCCAGACAATTGATCTTTCAGGCCTCCTAACAAGCCTCTCCCACCAGCCCCAGATCCTGATAAGCCAAGCATTTGTGCTAGGCCAGAAAGCAGATTCTGCTGGCCTCCTCCTGATGATTCAAAATGATTGGCATGGCCGGTTAGCTTATCTAACATTCCACCTTGTAGAGACCTCTGGCCTCTAAGTCCATGCTTTTCATCAGGATTTTCACCACTGGAGTCCATCATTTCATAACCTTTATTGGAAAAAGTAAAATGGTTGTATGAGAAATTATGTTGTAAATTACAAGCACTATGGACCTCATTCAGAGTCGGTTGTTGCGGCCGCTCGGTCGTACGCAGCCGATGTTCGCTAAACTGCGCATGCGTAAAATTCGCAATGCGCGTGCGCAAACCTGCTGTTACGATCAGAAATTTCTCTCTCCTTGAACACTGCCAGGTCGTTAGTTTGAGTGACAGAATGAACCTTTTGTGGGTGGTAACAGGGGAAGGTGCTTGAAAACGGGGGAGTGGAGATCCGAACGCAGGCGTGCCTGACTATGCGAACGGCGTTTTATGGGAGTGCATAATTAACGAAGTAGTGTCATGGCACATGTGACATGGTAGGTTTGTACACTGACATGATCGTAGTGCTTAAGAGAGGGTATGGTCAGCCTTAAGCTCTACGACCAGCTCCGATGGTTCCCGATGGTCGCGATTAATCCTTATATCCCAGGAGATGACGTGTTGTGATCGAGAAGGGGGCGTAATTTAGTCTTACGGCCGCTTCTTACCCTCGGTCGTTCAGCTAACGATCTCATCTTAGGACCGCAACTTGTGATTGCTTCATTTGCATATCCGGCCCCTTTCCCCTACGACCGTGCGGCCGCAACGACCGACTCTGAATGAGGTCCTATATGTACAGGTTGAGTCTCCCATATCCAAATATTCTGAAATACGGAATATTTTTGGCATGACTGAGAGAGTGAAACCTTTACATTCTGATGGTTCAATGTACACAAACATTGTTTAAGTCACAAAATTATTAAAAATATTGTATAAAATGACCTGCGTGATGTGTGTATAAGGCGTAAATCATACATAAATGCATTCTGTGATTTAGATTTGGGTCCCATTCCCAAGATATCTCATTATAGTATGCAAATATCCCAAACGACGGAATATTCCGATATCCAAAATACCCCTGGTCCCAAGCATGCTGGATATGGGAGACTCAACCTGTATAAGCAATATGCACAAGGCTTTTATTAATATAGGAATACAAATATAGTCCTTTTTTAAGACTTTTATTATGGGTGCTGGTTTATGTAGTGATGGGGCAATCGCGGTGCATTTATACATATTTCCCGTGCCTATAATAGCAGACATATAGCGCTTGTATTTTACAACATAATTTTCGTATTTGATACTGAGCAGCTTCTCGCATATCCATAGCGTGGGGCTTTTCCAAGTCTCATTTTCAGCGGTTATGTGAGAAACCTTCATTATGGGGTAATTCAGTTGTGGTATGGGCGCCCGTCAGCAATTCAGTCATTGCTTCGATTGGACGCGAGTGCTGCGTGCGCCATTTCTGCTCACACCTGTCTGAGGTGGAGAGCAGAAATACGTGAAAAGTCTGTGTCTTTTATGGGGCCAAGCTGCTGTTTGGGTGCTGGAATCAGGACTTTAGATGGGGTTAGCTGCTGTACACGGCTAAACACAATACATTGGGGCACAATAAGTTATAATCTCCCGCGGCTGTTGCTCCCATTGTCGTAACATTTGAATACCGGCGACTGGCACCCATTACCTAAGGCAACCAAAAACAATTCAAGCATTTCCCTTAAGTTGTTTATTTCAAGATTATCCATTGCCTGCTTGTATTTATGGGCATCTCCTCCACTATACTGGCAGAGGAGAGGTGATCGGGCACCTCTAATGCTGAGAGCTCCGATTGGACAGCTACCCATACTAACACTCCGTGCCCACAAGGTACCTGCTTCTGCTCTGCTATTTGGGTAGGGGTACCTGTGTTCTTTCAGTTATGGGTGAATATTTTCTTTATGATGGTATAATACTTTTTTCATCCACTTTGGCTATGGTTCTGAATGGTAAAAGAGCCCCCAGTCTTACTGGTACATGTCCTTTCAACAAGACCATAAATAAATATATGTGTGTATGTATAATGTATATCTATCTCTATAATGATATATTATTCTTACTGGTGACGGGTTTCACCTTAGGATGCTGTCTCTGAGTAGTAGTGACCAGGTACTGCACCCTAATCTGAAGCAGGACACCATGAAGAAATGTATGACTTACTGAAGATATACGTATTATTCTTACCTGCAGATAGTCTCTAAAACTGTACATAAGGACTCTAGGCGGTCTATATAATGTGTTTGTGTGTTTTCCTGTACCTTTTATTATTATCCTTTATTTATATGGCATCACAAGGAGTTTGCAGCACTTTAAAAGTACGTAAGCGGAAACTGTGCGAAGAAAACGAGACATTTTTTTTCAAAAGACCCAGAGTACAAACATTGCAGAAGGTGGGATACAAACACTATAATAATGACTGTGTATATGCTGTAACACCTGCTGGTAAACCCAATGGTGCGGTGTTTAGTATGTGCGGGAAATGCACAAGAGGGAAGAGAGCCCGGCTTGTGAGAGCTGACACTCCGAGGGGGAGATGGGTGACAGCGAGGGGGGAGGAGCATAGAGCGCTGGGTTAGGATGAGACCTGCTAGCCTTCACAGAGCCCGTTTCAAGCTTTGAAGACAGGTGGAGAGACCAATAGGGAGAGAGTTCCAGTAGTGGGGAGCAGTAATGTAGTGGGGAGCAGTAATGGTGACATTTCGGAGGCGGGAGTGGGGGGAGGTAATCAGGAGGACAAGCAGCAGTTGTTGGCAGAGAGATGCGGGCAGGCGGGCGTGTGGAGAGGGCTCATGTAGGGGGAGAGGATTGGGTGAGTGTGTAACGCAGCTTTTTAGATGTGCACTATACATTCATACGGTTGTATAATCAGGGCCGGCAACAGAATTCTTGGGGTCCTGTACACTTGGATCTCTGGGGCCCCTAAATCTCCCCCCTCCCAGTGCCCCCTCCTTCAAACACATGCATGCATGCATGCATACATAAAATAAAAAAAACAAGGGCGCCTCCTAGTGCAATAACCGTGAAACAACACTAAAATTGTGTGATGAGGGCTAAAACTGCATACACACACAACGATTTTTTGAACGATTATCGTTAAACGATATCGTTTAAAAAAATTGTTCACTTTCTGAGTCAAATGATGAACGATAATCGTTCATGCGCGTTCACGTTTGTAGTTTGTAGTTCAGTCAGACTTGTCAACTCAACGATTTTCATTAAGTTAATATGCAAAAATCATTTGTAGTTCAAAAAAATCGTTCATTACACTTTAAAAAATCTGACAGAAAATCGTTGGTAACAATATCGTTGTGTGTGTGTAGTGTTCCCTCTAGCTAGAGAGGGCAATCTTGTGCGCGCGCCCGAAAAGGGGGCGTGGTCATGAAAAGGGGGCGTGTCTATAAGACGCGTCCCCTTTTCGTCATACTTGGGGTTTTGCCCAGCGCTTACGGACATGCCGGGCAGCCCCCAAGCACTGCAGAAAGGGAGAATAGATGCCGGGCGCATGCGCCCGGCGTCTATTCTCCGGGGGTGACCGGGTCACCGCATGTTTGTCCACCCGCGGGACACTTTTTGCCCTCCTCCTGGAGGGCAGGGTGCTTTTTGCCCTCCAGAAGGAGGGCAGGGCGCCGCGCCCCGCTAAAACAGCCTAGCGGGAACGCTATGTGTGTATGCAGCTTTAGAGTGAACCCGTACCATGTGCATAAGATTATAACATCTTATCTCATGTCCTTTGTGAAGATCCTCATAAGGTCACTGACATCAGTAACGTTTTTCAAGGTTTTAATGGCAATACAAAAATAAACATAGTGTAACAAAGTTTACAATTTCAGAGCTTCAATATTGCAAATGAATGCCCGTACGTTAGGGAGAGTAAAAAGCAGCTGATCAGAGAACCGGCATACTGTACTGTACTTCTCTCCCTGATCCGAGAACCGGCATACTGTACTGTACTTCTCTCCCTGATCCGAGAACCGGCATACTGTACTGTACTTCTCTCCCTGATCCGAGAACCGGCATACTGTACTGTACTTCTCTCCCTGATCCGAGAACCGGCATACTGTACTGTACTGTACTTCTCTCCCTGATCCGAGAACCGGCATACAGTACTGTACTTTACCTCTCTCCCTGATCTGAGAACCGGCATACTGTACTGTACTTCTCTCCCTGATCCGAGAACCGGCATCCTGTACTGTACTTCTCTCCCTGATCTGAGAACCGGCATACTGTACTGTACTGTACTTCTCTCCCTGATCCGAGAACCGGCATACTGTACTGTACTTCTCTCCCTGATCCGAGAACCGGCATACTGTACTGTACTGTACTTCTCTCCCTGATCCGAGAACCGGCATACTGTACTTTACTTCTCTCCCTGATCCGAGAACCGGCATACTGTACTGTACTTTACCTCTCTCCCTGATCTGAGAACCGGCATACTGTACTGTACTTCTCTCCCTGATCCGAGAACCGGCATACTGTACTGTACTTCTCTCCCTGATCTGAGAACCGACATACTGTACTGTACTGTACTTCTCTCCCTGATCCGAGAACCGGCGTACTGTACTGTACTTCTCTCCCTGATCTGAGAACCGGCATACTGTACTTTACTTCTCTCCCTGATCCGAGAACCGGCATACTGTACTGTACTTCTCTCCCTGATCTGAGAACCGGCATACTGTACTGTACTTCTCTCCCTGATCCGAGAACCGGCATACTGTACTTCTCTCCCTGATCTGAGAACCGGCATACTGTACTTTACTTTTCTCCCTGATCTGAGAACCGGCATACTGTACTTTACTTCTCTCCCTGATCCGAGAACCGGCATACTGTACTGTACTGTACTTCTCTCCCTGATCCGAGAACCGGCATACTGTACTGTACTTCTCTCCCTGATCCGAGAACCGGCATACTGTACTGTACTTCTCTCCCTGATCCGAGAACCGGCATACTGTACTGTACTTCTCTCCCTGATCCGAGAACCGGCATACTGTACTGTACTGTACTTCTCTCCCTGATCCGAGAACCGGCATACTGTACTGTACTTCTCTCCCTGATCCGAGAACCGGCATACTGTACTGTACTGTACTTCTCTCCCTGATCCGAGAACCGGCATACTGTACTTTACTTCTCTCCCTGATCCGAGAACCGGCATACTGTACTGTACTTTACCTCTCTCCCTGATCTGAGAACCGGCATACTGTACTGTACTTCTCTCCCTGATCCGAGAACCGGCATACTGTACTGTACTTCTCTCCCTGATCTGAGAACCGGCATACTGTACTGTACTTCTCTCCCTGATCCGAGAACCGGCATACTGTACTGTACTTCTCTCCCTGATCCGAGAACCGGCATACTGTACTGTACTGTACTTCTCTCCCTGATCCGAGAACCGGCATACTGTACTGTACTTTACCTCTCTCCCTGATCCGAGAACCGGCATACTGTACTGTACTGTACTTCTCTCCCTGATCCGAGAACCGGCATACTGTACTTCTCTCCCTGATCTGAGAACCGGCATACTGTACTTCTCTCCCTGATCTGAGAACCGGCATACTGTACTTTACTTCTCTCCCTGATCCGAGAACCGGCATACTGTACTGTACTTCTCTCCCTGATCCGAGAACCGGCATACTGTACTGTACTGTACTTCTCTCCCTGATCCGAGAACCGGCATACTGTACTGTACTGTACTTCTCTCCCTGATCCGAGAACCGGCATACTGTACTTCTCTCCCTGATCTGAGAACCGGCATACTGTACTGTACTTCTCTCCCTGATCTGAGAACCGGCATACTGTACTGTACTTCTCTCCCTGATCCGAGAACCGGCATACTGTACTTCTCTCCCTGATCTGAGAACCGGCATACTGTACTGTACTGTACTTCTCTCCCTGATCCGAGAACCGGCATACTGTACTGTACTTATCTCCCTGATCTGAGAACCGACATACTGTACTGTACTGTACTTCTCTCCCTGATCCGAGAACCGGCATACTGTACTTTACTTCTCTCCCTGATCCGAGAACCGGCATACTGTACTGTACTTCTCTCCCTGATCTGAGAACCGGCATACTGTACTGTACTTCTCTCCCTGATCCGAGAACCGGCATACTGTACTGTACTTTACTTCTCTCCCTGATCCGAGAACCGGCATTCTGTACTTTACTTCTCTCCCTGATCTGAGAACCGGCATACTGTACTGTACTTCTCTCCCTGATCCGAGAACCGGCATACTGTACTGTACTTCTCGCCCTGATCCGAGAACCGGCGTACTGTACTTCTCGCCCTGATCCGAGAACCGGCATACTGTACTGTACTTCTCTCCCTGATCCGAGAACCGGCATACTGTACTGTACTTTACCTCTCTCCCTGATCCGAGAACCGGCATACTGTACTGTACTTCTCTCCCTGATCCGAGAACCGGCATACAGTACTGTACTTCTCTCCCTGATCCGAGAACCGGCATACTGTACTGTATTTTACTTCTCTCCCTGATCCGAGAACCGGCATACTGTACTGTACTGTACTTCTCTCCCTGATCCTTGGTGCCCTTCTAATCCTCGGGGCCCGGTGTGGTTGTCCCCTCCTGTCTCCAGGCCTGTGTATAATCCTACGGTGTAAATCCTTATTGTCTTGCATTGTGAGATCAGTGACTTACCTTGCCTGTGCCGATCACTCTCCTGGTCATAGCTCCGATTTTCGGCTGGATGTAACGCCACAGAGAGCAGCACAATGCAGAGCACAGTCTTCATCCTAAGCCAGGCAGGGGATCTGTCTGTAGGGACACAAGGCTCTGCTGATCACTTATCATCAGTACATTGTCTTACAGCGTCTCTAGAAGAACTATAACAGCACTGACTGCTACATTTTATAAAACATTATGGTATAAGTTTGTGTAGTGCCTGGTAAAGCTTCCTCCTCTCTTATACATTGTCCATTCATTGCGTTATACTTCCATGGTCACCAGGGTCCGTTTGGCCGAGCTCCCCCATCTGCTTGCATATCCCCCTAATGTTATTTGCTATACAGAAAGACGACAGGAGACAGACTCGAGCGTTATAGTGGTTTGTAAAATAATAGTAACCTCCAACACTGCAGCTTTTGTTAAAGGATAGAAAAGTAAAGCAATGAGATTGTGCTACATTCTGTTATAACAGACAGACCGACCCGTATTCAGTGATCTATCCATAGCCACTATGGCTGTATGTGTGTTATGGGTGCACTACAGGTCCCAGCACTGATGAGGGATTTTGTACCCATGTTCACTTCCCGGTATGCAATTACGAGATTCACACGCGCTCATCCCTGAGAATCGCGGTACAGCAACATCGCAGATTTTCCTTTGAATTACTATGGGGTTGTGAGGACAAATCTGCCATGTTGGTGGGCGCAGAGAGTTGGGGAAACAGGCTGCGCGCCACCACCTTGCGGCCACTGCCGCTATCTGAATTGTCGTATTATGAAGTAAGATGTCCTGGTTCTGTCCGTGGCTATTTATCTTATGATCTGTGAGCTTTAACATAATTACCCTTATTTTAATGCGTTTTATTATATTACTATACATCACTGCATAGGAATAACTGGTATGCATCCAGTAACTCACCGTGGCCGGAAGGTTACTCCTGGGATAACAGCAGCAGGTAGTCAGGTTTCGTCCAGCACATGTATGAGCGTCCGTCCAGTTTCTTTCCCTTTTTATATGTTGCATCAGGTTAGGTATAGCGATGACTGAGTCATTATTTTATGTCTGACTGTATATTGCTGGGAGTTATTATTTGTGCTGTATTATTGGAGCGTTTGTTATTGTTTTCTAAAACACATATCACTCGGCCAAACTGAAATGTCAGGTGATTAGCACAACATATTCCGTTTCATTCTAATTATTACTCTGTCTACACCGCCGAGTGACTGCCATTCTGTATTACCGGTCTATTGGCCTCTGTGCATCTCTCAACCATGGGCCGATCGCAACTGCGATTATGCACGCAATCGACCGATTTTTGCGTATGCATCAGTGCGTGAACCGGCCATTGCAATCTACGCAGACCCAGAGTGATTAACAGGAAGTGCCATTTATGGATGGGCACGGGTGGTCGGAGAAACCCCGGCCTGCCGGTGCTTTTGAATGCCGTTGCAGGGGGTGTGCATAAATTAGCCTCTGCGATGCCTTAGGCAGATTGAGGACTCATAGCGTGCAATGAAGTTAGCGATTTCTGAGAAAAGTCTGACCATGTGCAAGTGTGCGTGAGACTGCGATGGTACTCTGTTGTACCGATGGTTTCGCAGTGCTGCTAAACATTACGGGTAAGGTAAAGTGGGCGTCCTTATGTAGTGCTGCGATGGCATAGCTATGGTTGCTATGGGCAACATCTCCACTTCTAAAAACTCTCAGTTTAGTAAACCCCAGGAGGCCTATGCTGAAAGAAAGAGCAGGTAAGTACATCCATTCAAGAAAAGCTTACTCAAATATTGGGCCTGACTCAGACCCGGACGCTATGCTGCGCTCGCTCGCACTGAGCGATTTTTATCGCAATCTGCGCATGCGTATGAGTCGCAATGCGCGTGCGCGAACCAATCATTGCGATGGGAAAGTGCTCGCCCGCAGTCGGGCCTCTATTTTGAGTGACAGTGCCGTTTGTGGGTGGTAACAGGGGAAGGTGCTTGTAAACGGGGGTGTGGATGTGCAAACGCAGGCGTGCCCGACCGTCAGAACGGCGTTTAATGGGTGTGCATAATTAGCAAAGTAGCATCATTACACACGTGGCTGGGTTGTATTTTAGCCTGAACTGCTCGCAATGTTGTGGTGGGAAAAGGCTACAACAAGCGCTGCGAGCAGCTCCGATGGCTCTCGATGTTCACGATTAATCCTACAACTGCCGGAGACGACGTGTGTTGCAAGTGGCAAAGGTGCGAGCGCATAGTGCGGCCGCTCGCTATTAGTGGGCGGCTTTACGCTACGCAGTGTGAGCGCATAATTTAAATAGCCGGCCCCTTTTAGCCAGCGAGCGGCCGCAAATATCGTCCGGGTCTGAATCAGGGCCATTGTCTCTTCCAAGCCCATCACTCGAATCCGCCCATTATATGAAAAGCGTGACGAGACCCCACGACAAGAAGTAATAAAAGTATTCTCTCTAGCACCAAACCAATCAACAAATGTGTTATTCTGGTTTTCACGTGACAAAACACTTGTGTTCATTTTAATTGCGTCCTCTGTGTAACGGAAGTGTATACACTGTTTGCTGACAATGTACGGAAAATTACAGACCATTACAACAGGTTCCAAACAAGGGGAAAATAATGTTATTGCTGACGTAACTTCAGTTATGTTTTTACATTTCATGGTTTCTTGTGTAAATTATGGATGTGGCACAACGGTAATCAAACGTCAACTTCATTATTTCTTTTTCTCCACTATGAAACCGAGGACCATGCTGATTTTTGTAGTAGTAATGTATATCTTTTTGTTAAGCACCTAAAAAAAAATAAAAAATTGGGATTTCTAATGTTGATTTATCCTTGCGTTTTTAATTCTGTTCCTAAATCTTGAATTTTTGCTGTAATTCAAAACGTTAGATAAAGTTTTTTTGGTTTGGATTCGGGAGGAAAAGTTACCTTTAGGGGTCCAAATTTCGTGGTGATCTCTTAATAAACACCTGTGATACTTCAAATAAACTGAATAAATAAGCTGCGATTAGTAAGTAGTTTCAATGAAAAATTTATATTTCTACTTCAGGGTCCATAGGGTATCCACAGGATACCTTGGGGTATAGGTGTGACGTCAGTCGCAGGGCACCAAAGAGTTAAGCTTTCAGCCTCCCAGGATGCACTAGGTCCCCCTCCTATACCCCGCCCCCGGGCCAAGGCACCTCAGTTTAGTTTGGTGCCCGGCCGGAGTCGGGTGCACCTGTTGGAGTGGGGGCTAGAAGAGCCCCTGAAGCTTTTTCTTCATGCAGCTGTGGCTGCACATCTGGATGAACAGCATGGACAGTCAGTCCTGACGTCCATGCTGTCTTCCCTACACCCCGCCGGTACCAGAACGCCGGTACTGATCCGGGGATGCTGGTGGGCGTCTGGGGTCACAGCTAGCGGTGACCCCAGATGCTCCGGACCATGGCCGGATTCAAGGGGGACAGAGGTAAGCAGCGGGGTCCCGCGGTGGGTCCCCGCTGATCACATGGTCCTAAGTCCCCAGGCAGGGGGCTCCCTGGGGACTGGCTGCAGCGTGGAGCCAGGCGACCAACCTGCGCTTCCACTACCCCCTGGGACAGCGGACCGCAGCAGAGCAGTAGCGCTGCGGCGTCCCAGGGGTTAAATGCATGCCAGGGGAGCGCGCCTTCCCTGTCTCACAGCCGGCGCCTCCCCCGCTGCACACAGCCCTCTCTGCACTGTGCTGACTGGTCCTGTGTCAGCGCTCCTCCCCCAGGCCAGCTTCTCTTTGCTCCTCGGCGGCCATCTTCTCTGCAACGCATGGTGAACGCTGCTGGAAGTCTGGAAGGAAGCATCGTGGTCTGGGTCCCCCCGCATACCTCTCCTCCGCTGTGGCTCAGGTCTGTGTATGCAGCGCTGTGTCCTACCAGGCCCTGTGTCTGTGTAGTTGAGTGATCAGCGCTGTTAGTGCAGGAATTGTTATTTCTCTGCATTGTATGTGACTGTGCTAGCGCTGCCTGTAACTTTTCTTCTCTAAACTGTCAGCTTTATTACTGTCCCTGTTCTTTCTGCTAAAGCCCTTGCGGTGCGGTGCTGCAGGGTGGTCTCTCGCCTATTTAATACTTAATTGGTGAGAGAGGTCACATACGTGGTGCCATCATGTCTGAAAGTGATTTTCCCCTCCGGCTACAGTGTACCACGTGCAAAGTACCGTTAGCGGAGGGGGAGGGTAGCGCGGAGGGCCTTTGCCGGCAGTGTTTGTCCATGGCGCGGCCTATTACGGTTACAGCACCGGTACAGGAGCCGCCCTGGGCTTGTTTCGCTCAGACGTTAACAGCTTTAGTGGGCCAGTTAGCTCCGCAGCCCGTGTTTACTCCGATGGGTTTGTCCCAGCAGTCTGTGGTGTCGTCACCCATGCAGGGGTTCCCACGACAATTGGTGGTACCCCACAGTCTCCCTATTTCCCCGCTCCCGGGTTCTCAGGAGCCAGCGTGGGTTAACTCCCTGACGAGTTCTGTACAGCACTTGTCGGATGTGTTGCAAGGGGAGTCTGTGATGCGGCCTCATAAAAGGCCGGTGGCGTCTCTGTCCGCTCTTTATGAGGATGACGAAGGGACGTCTGATGATGGGGAGATTCTGGATCCTTACGATCAGGAACCTCTCCATACTAAGGACGCTGATGCTAAGTCCAAAGTATATATTCCTGGACTTATTCGGGCGGTCCGCACAGCCTTGGTGATTGAGGACGAAGTTCCCCCAGCGGCTAAATCTAAGTATGCCTTTTTCAAAGATGTGAAGGGCGATGCCACAGTCTTTCCTCTTTCGGGTCAGTTGGTGGACCATTTAGAGGAGGCGTGGAAACAACCTGGCAAAAGATACCAGCCGCAGAGACGCCTGGCGGTGGCTTATCCGTTCGCGGATAATTATTTTGCTAAGTGGGAATCCCCTCCACAGGTGGATTCTCACGTGACCCGTCTTGTCCGTAGTGCCACATTGCCGATGCCATCCATGTCCTCCCTTAAGGATGCTACGGACCGCAAGGTAGAAATCTGCCTGAAGTCCACTTATTCCCTTGCAGGGGGGGCAGCACGGCCGGCTATGGCCATTTGCTGGGTTGCCAGAGCGATGGAGCGCTGGGCGGATTCATTAGAGGCTTCTTTTGAATCCGACTGTCCAGCCGAACAGGCAGAGTTGATTGGCAATCTCCGTGATTCGGCCACCTACATCAACGAGGCGGCTCTAGACATTAGTACTCTGGTGTCTAGAATTTCTTCAGCAGCGGTAGCTGCTCGTTGCACCTTGTGGCTGCGATCCTGGAAGGCGGACGCAGATCCAAGAAAGGTCTGGAAGCGTTGCTGTTTACCGGAGAAGTTCTCTTCGGTCCGGATCTGGATAAGATTGTGGCCACGCTGGCGGCAGCCAAATCTGCTTGTCTCCCGTCGGCCGCTGCTCCTTCTGGTTCTGGACCATCGTCCTTTCGGTCATCTAGGGCCCAGGGCAGGCCCAAACCACAGTCGTTTCCTCGACAGGCTGGCCCTAAGAAATCGGTCAAGCCCCGGAAACAGGCATGGAGTACCAGACGTCCGGCCCCCAAGCCAGATGACAAGCCTGCGGCCTGACGGTCCAGGTCTCCCCTTGGGGGATCCCAGGGTGGGAGGCCGCCTGCTGCAGTTCTCCCGGTGTTGGTCGTTCACTACGACAGACACTTGGGTTCTGGAGGTGGTCTCTCACGGGTACGCCCTCTCCTTCTGGCACAGACCCCCGGCTCGATTCTTCACCACGGGTCTACCATCAGACCGGAACAAGGCTACGGAGCTGCGGAAGGTATTGCACACTATGCTCCAGGCTGGAGTTATAGTGCCTGTTCCATTCTCCCAGAGGGGCCAGGGTTTCTATTCAAATCTATTTTTGGTACAGAAACCCAATGGGTCATATCGTCCGATTCTCAACCTCAAAGCACTCAACAAGTCTTTGCGGGTCCCGAAGTTTCGGATGGAGACCCTACGGTCCATCATTCTGGCGCTGGAACCTGGGGACTACATGGTGTCATTGGACATACAGGACGCTATGGCGGTCATGGCGGCTTCTCTGCGGCTGCAAGGAGTCCGCATGTTGCCGTACTTGGATGACCTGTTATTGGTGGCAGGATCTCCAGAGCTCCTGTTACACCACTTGGACCTGACCATTGCACTGCTGCAACGGCACGGCTGGCTAATCAACTGGCAGAAGTCCACTCTAATCCCGTCTCGGAGGATTCTGCATCTTGGAGCCTTATTGGACTCGGGACAGCAAAGGATCTTCGTGACGGAGGACAAGATCTCTGCTTTACAGTCAAGGGTGCGCAGTTGTCTGCACAGCCGCCGGGTGTCCTTACACTCGGCGATGAGGTTACTGGGCTCCATGGTGTCGGTGTTCGACATGGTGGAATACGCCCAGTTTCACTCCAGACCTCTGCAGCACCTGATCCTGTCCAAGTGGAACGGGCTGCCTCAGTCTCTGAAGTTCCAGACGATTGTGCTCACCCCGGAGGTTCGCCTGTCCCTTGCGTGGTGGTTAAAGACGACCCACCTCAACAAGGGACGTCCGTTCTGGGTTCCAAATTGGGTCCTGTTGACAACGGACGCCAGTCTTCGGGGCTGGGGAGCAGTTTCGGGTCCACACTTGTTCCAGGGCAGGTGGACGCCGACAGAAGCGGAGCTTCCAATAAATATCTTGGAACTCTGTGCGGTCTTCAATGCTCTCCTGCAGGCACAGCGGTTTCTCCAGGGTCACCCGGTGCAGGTCCAGTCGGACAATGCTACCACCGTGGCCTACATAAACAGGCAAGGAGGAACTCGCAGTCGGGCGGCTCTCGTAGAGGTCTCTCGGATCCTGGTTTGGGCGGAGCGCAATCTTCCGGCCATATCAGCGGTCTTCATCCCGGGAGTGCTAAATTGGGAGGCGGACTTTCTAAGTCGCCAGGACGTTCATCCAGGGGAATGGTCCCTGCACCCGGACGTTTTTCAACTACTGGTGGACAGGTGGGGTCTTCCAGAAATCGACCTCATGGTGTCCCGGCACAACAACAAGTTGCCGGTGTACGGGTCTCGCACAAGAGACGAAGGGGCGTCTCTGGTGGATGCTCTGTCCGTCCGGTGGACGTTCAGGTTCGCATACCTGTTCCCTCCGGTCTCCCTTCTTCCACGGGTAATCCGGAAATTCAAACAGGAAGGAGGGACGCTCCTGTTGATAGCTCCCGCGTGGCCCAGACGGCACTGGTTCTCAGACCTTCAGGGTCTGTCCGTGGACAGTCCTCTGTGGTTGCCGCTACGACCGGACCTTCTGTCTCAGGGTCCTTGTCTTCACCCGGACCTGACTCGGCTGTCTTTGGCGGCGTGGCTGTTGAGACGGCCATGCTGAGGTCCTGGGGGTTTTCCAGCTCTGTGGTGCGTACCATGTTACGAGCTCGGAAACCGTCTTCCGCGAGGATATACCATCGCGTGTGGCATACGTTCTTCCAGTGGTGTTGACCGAGAGGTTATGCACCGCGGGAGTTTCGTCTGTCTCGGATTCTCGCCTTCCTGCAAGCGGGACTAGATCATGGGCTTCGCCTTGCTTCTTTGAAGGTACAGGTTTCGGCCCTATCTGTCTGGTTTCACCGTAGGATTGCTACAATCCCGGATGTGCGCACCTTTATGCAAGGTGTTCTCCGTATTCAGCCGCCCTTTGTTCCACCTGTGGCGCCTTGGGATTTGGCTGTGGTCCTGAGGGCTCTCCAAGGACCGCCGTTTGAACCACTGGGCTCAGTGGATATTAAATGGCTAACAGCTAAGACTGTTTTCCTTCTGGCCGTTGCTTCAGCCAGACGTGTTTCTGAGTTAGGGGCTCTTTCTTGTAGACCCCCTTTCTTGGTTTTTCATGGGAACAGGGCAGTGCTCCGCACTCGGCCCGAGTTTCTTCCCAAAGTTGTTTCCCAGTTTCATGTTAACGAGGAAATAGTTGTTCCGGCCTTTAACTCACCGGGTCTTTCCGTGGGTGAGGCCTCTTTGGATGTTGTGCGGGCCTTAAGGACTTATGTTGACCGCACTTCTTTGTTTAGGAAGTCGGACGCTTTGTTGTCCTCTATGGCTTCTGTAAAAAGGGTTGGCCTGCTTCAAAGCAAACTTTGGCAGCCTGGATCCGTATGGCTATTTCTGAAGCTTATCTTCATGAAGGCCTACCGGTCCCTCCTTCTCTGAAGGCTCATTCCACTAGGTCTGTGGGTCCTTCGTGGGCAGCTCGACGTGGTGCCTCGGCAGTTCAGATCTGCAAGGCTGCTATGTGGTCTTCTGTCCATACCTTCGTGAGGTATTACAGGTTTGACACCTTCGCCTCTCAGGATGCTTCCTTCGGGCGGCGGATTCTCCTTTCTGCACAGGAGCGTCCCCACCCTTAAAGGATACTGCTTTGGGACATCCCCAAGGTATCCTGTGGATACCCTATGGACCTTGAAGTAGAAAATATGAGATATGGTAAGAACTTACCCTTGTTATCTCTATTTCTACGAAGTCCATAGGGTTCCACAGGACTCCCGCCCTGTCGCACCTGTGCTGCAGATGGGCTTTGCTCTGGTCACCGGTTTTCCGTCTCCCTCTGGTGAGAATGTGATTCTTGTATGTGTCCAGATCTTTGTTCTCTCTCTTCCTTCTCCTCCTCCGGCCTATGGCTTGGTAACTAACTGAGGTGCCTTGGCCCGGGGGCGGGGTATAGGAGGGGGACCTAGTGCATCCTGGGAGGCTGAAAGCTTAACTCTTTGGTGCCCTGCGACTGACGTCACACCTATACCCCAAGGTATCCTGTGGAACCCTATGGACTTCGTAGAAATAGAGATAACAAGGGTAAGTTCTTACCATATCTCATATTTTTGAAAACTGTCAGACAGTCGAGATATTTGGCAGAAACCCCTTTTAGATCTTATTTACAGTAGTACATAGACTACTTTCCCTTGTGTATTGTATTGTTACTAACACCTGTAAGTAGGTTTCAGGACATTGTCAGGCAGGAAAGGGTGTTCCTGGTGGCTCCTGGGATTATTTGGGTGACATTTTCACAGTAATTTGAGTGTTACTAATTTAGCTTTTGCTAAAACACGTTCCAGAGTCAATAATGGCTAGAGCGTCTAATCTATTAATAGAAATAAATTAACTGTCTAATACCCATGGAAAACCAGTGCTACAATGTTATAAAACCACTTATTTACCCCTGAGCTGCAGTCTCCCCGATGCGTTTCGTTGAGAGGTGAAGCTGTGCATGAAATCATCCAAAAGTAGGCAAGTGAAACGCGTGTCTTTTCAGAGAAGGACAAGGTAGACTTGAGCCCGAAACAACCAGGCGGTTCGTCTGACATGGACCGAAACCCATCCCCTCCCTCCAGCGATGATGAAGAGGCACCATCCGGGGATACCATCACTAACACCGTATTCAGCAAACACTGGTTCTTCAGCACCCTCACTAAGCTCATCGAGGTACAAATATATCTATGGTCTATAATATATCTTGTGCATTGATGTTTTGGGCCTGATTGAGAGGTGTACACAGAAGCGCCCTCATCGGTGTCTATTGGTGGTGTTCCGTCTGCGACTATGCCAATACCGCTACAAACACCTGACCTTGTGTACATCTGCGTACGAATCTGCAAGGACTAAGACGCCCACTTCCTGCGGTAATGACGACTGGTTCGTCCTTCGACAACACCAACGATCATCACCATCGAGACTTGCACCAGCCGTATGGCAGGTGCATTGTCTCCATCTGACCACGGCTTCCTATGTGTAGGCAGCCGCTCTCGCTGACATGCCTGCGACATTCCAATAACACGCCAATTGAAGGACCATTTTTGCGTGAATTTTTAGCTACCGCCCAGTAACGTCCATTATATTTTCAGTGCACATCTCCCTGTGTGCGCCTGAAATAATAACTGCGACTCTGCACGGAGAAAATAGTGACACATGACTTAGACCCATGCGTAGTAGCAAAAAATTGCGTCGAACATCAGCATTGCGTCCACTTCCTATATCAGGCCCTTTATGGGTGGCTCTTGGGCCTGATTCTGAGCCGCATGCAATGCCGATGTACACGTAGCTGAGCGATTATTTACAATGCACAAAACGTTCTGGAAACCCCTATGGCGTCTACGTTACAGAGTGTACGCACAAAGGGGCTGATGATATAGGGACAGACGGTATCAGATATCGGGCGGCAAAGTGATGGGCGCTCCTGGTCGGTGACTGGGAGGAGGCCTGAAAAGAATGCAAGAAAATGTCATTCTCGGGCGCATTACGGGAGTTTGTTGCTGGTGTGTCAGTGACCGGCTGCGTTCTCAGACGCACAACCACAGAGGCCACGTGCAGATGGAGAAACTATCTGCCATAAGGTTGGTGAAAGGGGATACGTTCAGGATACTGGCACAGGGAATGCCAGAGCTTAGAAAACCGACGCCAAAATCCTGCCACCTGTCAGAATCCCGTCACTGGCATGCCAAAGGTAAATAGCCGGGTTAGGGGGAGGGTTAGGGAAAGGGATTAGGGTTAGGCACTGGGGGGGGGGGTTAGGCTTAGGAACTAAGGGGGGGGATCGTTGGGTTTAGGGGGAGGTTAGATATAGGCATCGGGGAGTGTTGGGATACCTATTGACAGGTGTCCTAACCCTGTGGGGATGCTGGCGTCAGGATTTTGAACACCGCCATCCCGTACCCATCCCAGTGAGAGTGTCGCTAATTCCCGGCGCTAAATGTGTGCATCTAAGTCCTTGCACAGGCAGACGCAAGCTAGTAAACCAGGGATAGGCTGATACCAGCTCGGGCTTATTATCACTACCTTACTCCGGCAGCAGATGTGAGAGCGGCTGCAGCTGCGTCAGTTTCTGTATCAGGTCCCTAATGTATACGGTTGCCAGATGGATTGTATAGTGTAATTTTGGCACCGTTTGGTCACTTTGATCACATTGTGCCTTTTGTTAAATGTTGTATTAATTTCTAAAGAAGGTTTCATTTTATACCTGTGTCACCATTTATTGGCCAGAGCGACGCCACTGTCCATGGTCCGGCTACAGTGGAGGAACAGGTGCTGAGTGTAGAATCTCAGAGAGACAGAAGATGTTATATCCCTGTGTGTTGTGTAACCTTCCATCCACATTCTTCCTCAGACCATTACACAGAAAGAAAAGTCGGAGGCAGATGATGAGACCTGGGATGAGCTGGATGAGGATATGGAAAATAACATTTGTAAAGTGTGGGACATGTCTATGAATGAGGTAACGTGGGAATGAGGTAACGTGGGACATGTCTATGAATGAGGTAACATGGGAATGAGGTAACGTGGGACATGTCTATGAATGAGGTAACGTGGGACTGAGGTAACGTGGGACAGGTCTATGAATGAGGTAACGTGGGAATGAGGTAACGTGGGACAGGTTTATGAATGAGGTAATGTGGGAATGAGGTAACGTGGGACTAAGGTAACGTGGGACTAAGGAAACGTGGGACTAAGGTAACGTGGGACAGGTCTATGAATGAGGTAACGTGGGAATGAGGTAACGTGGGACAGGTCTATGAATGAGGTAACGTGGGAATGAGGTAACGTGGGACAGGTTTATGAATGAGGTAATGTGGGAATGAGGTAACGTGGGACAGGTTTATGAATGAGGTAATGTGGGAATGAGGTAACGTGGGACAGGTCTATGAGTGAGGTAATGTGGGACAGGGACATGGGACAAAAAAAAAAGATACTTTGCATCTGGAACAAAGCATGCTGCAATACATGGGGGGCAAATACATTTATATGTTTGCATGCAGGGTAATACTGGCCGCCTCTGCATGTAGCTCACACATGCCAGACAGCTCTATACTTACACTGCAATTTAGATTTCTGTTTATTAGGGGTTCAGCAATGTCCAATGTCTGGTGAGCTGCTCACTGTGGTGTTTGCAGAGTAAGTTAGGACCACTCTTAGCTGGCACCTGAGCTGTATTTGTAACCTTAATGTAAATGTGTAGCTTGGATATACCCTTTATGGGGCAAATCCCTATTGCTGGCGGAGATAATAGGTGTTTTCTTTATTATAACCAGTGTTATTTGTCAGTAGAGATTACAGATACAGTAACAATGCTGGGCCTCCGCATTATAAAGGTCATGTAATGTTCTGCGGTGTTTGTCTGGGAGGATCACAATTGCTGATGAATACATCCACACAAATGTCACATTGGGATTAACCTTCTAGATTCGCTGATTGCTTCTGTTATCTTTGCAATAAGAGGAAACACATACAAAGGTAATTAGCTTATACGCTCGTCACGTCTGATTCTGTGTCCAATATTTGCACAGAGTTTGCAGCAATATCTGTTTATATACATCTGATCTATGGCTACAGTACTAGCGATCTATATACAGGATATATACCCCAGGCGCAAGGGAAACTGTTGTCACCTATAGGATTCTGCTTCTTTGTAGGCCGTGTCCTGTAACGTTACACCGACATTTATTCCATCACTTCCGTTTTATGCTAATGAGTAAGAAGGCGTGGCTTAATTATTGGCGCAATAAGTCTTTAGCTATAAGCCGTGTGTATGAATCATACGTTATGTAGCAATTTTTGTTATCTAGAATGAATAAAAGGACATTTTTGCACACTAAATAAGGACATTATAGTCATTCTATATGATATTTTTAATACCCGTTTCAGGTTCCTCTAATCACAGACAGACGTAGTCAATGAGAACCATTCAACTTAGCTATTACTGGCCAAGCCACCGTCTATAACATGCGCACTGTACGGTGAGACGTTCATAGGGATTTACCACACAGGCGGCTGTGAAGTATCGTCTTCCCGCGTTGCTTACTGATGGCATAGCTCTTCCCGAGGTATACTTCTACCCACAAAGCAGATTTTATGTTATTTCCCGGAAAGATGCTAGAATGACTAAAGAAATACATATGGTAACAGTGTCAGGAGGGTACGGGCAGGACCAGGGGGGGGTTTAAATTATTTAGTATACAAGTAAGATTTCTACATTTAGTTTTCAATGGGAGCTTCTGCACCGCGTACCCCTCTAATAATACATAGCGGTTGATGCAGAGTTACACACAAGTGCGGAACTTATCAGGAATGTACGGGAAGAATCTTTATTGCTGCATTGTGGCGATGTTGCCATAGAAACAGGCGTGATCACAGAACCTTTCTCCCTAAGGACAGGAGGGACCTTGTAACTGTGCTTTTAGTGGATTTTAGACATGATCTGCACCAAATTATGGGAAGCCTCCTGTTCCGGAATACCCCAATATTCCTAGTAACAGACCCCATTCTATAACCATACAACACATTTCATCCCTTTGTGATTCTTTGATGAGACCTGAGAAATCTTTTCTGTTCAGACCAATGTTTCATGTTGTTCCAGGAGGTGGCGCTGTTCCTGAAGGAGTTTAATGCTCCTGAAATATTATTAGGAGTGATCACAAAATCAAAATGCAGCCGCCTGACTGTGAGTAATGACTTTATCCCAGGTGTATGTTACCTTTATACATTTCCTGTACAACATAAATGACCTGCTCATTAGTGTCTTTGTTGCATGCACACAGTATTATTCGTTATAAAGAACTAGTGATATCATATTGGCAAAACATAGGACACAAAGTGATGTCACTGGTTCCTTGTGAGCTGATTGGCTGCCTGCACTGTGTATTAGCGAATGGTACCCTCTAGTTTCCAATGGAATAATGCGTCACAAAGTAATTTCCTGTAAGCGCAGATCATACGGGAGAGTTATGCGCTGTCGGCCCCTCGTTCTTCCTCGCTTTTTAGTTTGTTTCCCTGTGCGGTAGAACTTGGACCCCAGTACTGCTTCATACCTGATTCATCATAATAACTTGATGAACCGTGATTGTCCCAGGCGCCCCGTCTTCCGCTGAAGATCCCACCAATCGTTCTCATTCTCCTGTAAATCTTCTTTCCTCCTCAGGAAATCTGTGTTGGGATTCTGGGTAACATGGCCTGTTTCCAGGAGACTTGTCTGGTGATCAGCAACAACGAGGCCTTGGGGTACGTTCCTCTCATTAATTCGGCTGAGTTGCCGCCAGGTGGCTGAGGTTTTGTCTTACAGTATTCTCCATCACTGCAGGTTTTGTCACAGGCTATTAAAGCCATTAGCCACATAAATTTATAATTGTATATCATGGAAACCGCCCTTATAATGGAGGTTCATCAACTCCACGTTCTGATTAAAACCTTAGAACGTTTCCGGGCTGCACGATGGAGGTAGACGAGAGGAGATTTAATATAATGGTTCATTTATCTTCAATACAAGGACCATTTAGCGTCCCTGCTTACTTCCTCTCACTTTGAGCGCTCACACTTATATTTGGGGGATGGTTTAGCGTTTCATACCCCTGACCAATGCTGGTCCATGGATTTAGCTTTATATCCTGCAGCCCCTGTGACTGACCCAGGACAGGAAAGTGACAGTGACATGAGGCTTTTGGGCAGAACACATCCCCATATTGTATTCACTTGTGCAATGTATTATTTTATCTCATACATAACGTTCCTAGCCTGTAGGGAGACTGACTAGTCCTCTCTCTCCCGGTTATATTGTAGGGAGGTCCTACTCCTATTACTGTGCGACACGGACCCTCCGACACTGCTAGAGACCACCAGGTAGGTGGTTATGAGAGAATGTTAATGTGTGAGAGTGACTTATAATGGTTGGGGATAAATGGACAGGATTCTGGCTGGTGGTGCATCCCTAACATCTTATTAATGCAGGGCTTCACAAATTGTAATAAAATCTGGGAGCCAGGATGAGTGTAGGAGCCAGACCACTGTAAAACTCCCCCCACCCTCCCCCCCAAAAAAACTATGTGAGTGAGGAGCACAGCTCTGTGTGTTATGCAACTGTTATACGCACTATACTAGTCCACAAAATAGTCACAGTTGAATAGATACAGTAACATGGAGGCCCCCTCACTGCTCTGCACAGCTTCCCTGCTCCACCCCCCACCCTCCAGTAATAACGGACCACATTTCACATAGAATTATGGTGTCAGAAAGTACAACAAAACCCCCCTCCCCTCATGGTCACACCACTACCCCTCTGAAGCCAGCAGACAATAGACAGCGGGGACGTACAGGAGGATCAGTGTAGACTGGAACAGACAGCAGGGGTCAGAGCAGGCCAGGATGGAGAGGAGGAGTCAGCGCAGGCCGGGACGGACAGAGGCACAGCAGTCACCACAGGCGACACTCAGCACATGCACTCCTGTGCAGGAAATGAACACCGCAATACTATAGGCACGAATCTCTGCCGGGGCTGATGTGGATCTGCTTCCTCCTTCACTGCAAAATCTGGTAGCCATGGCGACCTGGCCCCTGGGATTTGTCGAGCCCTGTCTTAATGGCTTATAAATCTTGTAGCCAGTTTGTAGTTTGTGTTAATCTCTGCACAAGCTTCATAAACGCCGCCAGACCATGGAAATCTGCTGTTATTGTGTATAAAACCGTGTATCAGTGCCGATTGTAGGTCAGCCCTTTGCCCTCTCTCCCAGATAATCACTTTCTCCTAAATGATTCCAAGTCTCACGCAAAGCGACTGCCACGGCCGGCAGATCCCCCCGCCATGCTACAGCGATTAGCCGCTTCACGTGTTTAGTCACACGACGCACTGTTTTACCATCCGCGGACGCATCAGTCATCATTGGTATTGGCAATTGCACCTACCCCATGCTGTGTGGAAGAGATCGGTCAGAAACAGACGTTCATTCATCATATGTGCCCCTGGTAACAGCATGGACGCCTGGCTACATGGCCAGGGCACTCCCACAAAACTGATCTCTTGGCGTGCTTTCACATGGTAGCTGCCCTGCCGATACCCAGGTGGAGAGACCCGGCCACACACAGAGCCTCAGTGCACATGTATAGTGCGGCGTATGCGCAGTTTGCTAAAAGTCGTCACATATGTCCGTTTCAGGAATGTGTGTAACGCGGTGCGACGGTGATTTCCATGGCTGCAGCTGCCCCCTTCTGCAGACATGTACAACATGTGTCGCGTCTCTCTGTGTCCCGCACAAAAAAAAATATGCTGGGCACACAGCTGCGCCAATCCGGCAAGTGACGACCTTCTCTAGAACCAGAAGTATAAAGAGTTTCAGTTAATGATGAAGAAGAGTTATGTTGCCATCAGCTGACAGCATCCTCCATTGTGCTTTACAAGTGGTAACAAGCACAGTAATAGAACAAGCCTGGGTAATAATAGACACAGAGGTATGAGGGCCCTGCATGCACGGATACACGTTATTGGGAAATAGGAGTGTGTTACATGAGGATAAGTGCTACACATTACATGGCAGTCTGGCCAGATCGCAGAGGTTCTTGGTGGGCTGCATGATCCAGTCACACCGCAATGTTGGCCTGGGGTCAGCAGATTCTGTGACTGTAGAGTGAGAACACATGTGAGTTTTGTGTGAGCACTGTAGGAGGAGATAATTGGGTATAATAGAATAGAGGGTAGGTAATTGGGTGGAATAGCTTATGGGGGTTACCAGGTGGTTCTAGAATATGATTAGCTGCCTAAAGTGATGAGTTTCTGAGGAACACATGAAGGTTTGGCGGCTAGTGGAATGTCTTTGTTGTGTGAGAGAGGGTGGGTGCAGCCCGAAAATAGTCCTGTAACCGTGACCGTGAGTGAGAGAGAACCAGAGAGCAGGGGTTGAGCAGGGAGATATTTTGAAGTAAACAAATGTGTGTGTTGGTATAGTGTTGTATATAGCCTTTTATATAAGCAGAAGTCATTTATATTGAATTTGGTTAAATACCAGGGACCGATGTAAGGACTGACCGAGCGGAGCAGCAGCAGAACGTTCTGCGAGGACGATCAGCCTGGCTGCTGCATTCAGAATAGACTGTAGGGGGGACAGTCTTGTTAGAGGAAGACAAGTAGGGAGGATATTGCCATAATCACTGAGGACAAGCATTAGAGTCTGCAGTGTGAGAGATGGGTGTTTTCTGGAGAATGTTTGTTACATGTAGCATTAGAGTCTGCAGTGTGAGGGAGGGGTGTTTCTGGAGAATGTTATATGTAGCATTAGAGTGCAGTGTGAGGGAGGGGTGTTTCTGGAGAATGTTACATGTAGCATTAGAGTCTGCAGTGTGAGAGAGGGGTGTTTCTGGAGAATGTTACATGTAGCATTAGAGTCTGCAGTGTGAGAGAGGGGTGTTTTCTGGAGAATGTTACATGTAGCATTAGAGTCTGCAGTGTGAGAGAGGGGTGTTTTCTGGAGAATGTTACATGTAGCATTAGAGTCTGCAGTGTGAGAGAGGGGTGTTTTCTGGAGAATGTTACATGTAGCATTAGAGTCTGCAGTGTGAGAGAGGGGTGTTTTCTGGAGAATGTTACATGTAGCATTAGAGTCTGCAGTGTGAGAGAGGGGTGTTTTCTGGAGAATGTTACATGTAGCATTAGAGTCTGCAGTGTGAGAGAGGGGTGTTTTCTGGAGAATGTTACATGTAGCATTAGAGTCTGCAGTGTGAGAGAGGGGTGTTTTCTGGAGAATGTTACATGTAGCATTAGAGTCTGCAGTGTGAGAGATGGGTGTTTCTGGAGAATGTTACATATAGCATTAGAGTCTGCAGTGTGAGAGAGGGGTGTTTTCTGGAGAATGTTTGTTACATGTAGCATTAGAGTCTGCAGTGTGAGAGATGGGTGTTTTCTGGAGAATGTTACATGTAGCATTAGAGTCTGCAGTGTGAGAGATGGGTGTTTCTGGAGAATGTTACATGTAGCATTAGAGTCTGCAGTGTGAGAGAGGGGTGTTTCTGGAGAATGTTACATGTAGCATTAGAGTCTGCAGTGTGAGAGAGGGATGTTTTCTGGAGAATGTTACATGTAGCATTAGAGTCTGCAGTGTGAGAGAGGGGTGTTTCTGGAGAATGTTACATGTAGCATTAGAGTCTGCAGTGTGAGAGATGGGTGTTTTCTGGAGAATGTTACATGTAGCATTAGAGTCTGCAGTGTGAGAGATGGGTGTTTCTGGAGAATGTTACATGTAGCATTAGAGTCTGCAGTGTGAGAGATTGTTACATGTAGCATTAGAGTCTGCAGTGTGAGAGAGGGGTGTTTTCTGGAGAATGTTTGTTACATGTAGCATTAGAGTGCAGTGTGAGAGAGGGGTGTTTCTGGAGAATGTTACATGTAGCATTAGAGTCTGCAGTGTGAGAGAGGGGTGTTTCTGGAGAATGTTACATGTAGCATTAGAGTCTGCAGTGTGAGAGAGGGGTGTTTTCTGGAGAATGTTACATGTAGCATTAGAGTCTGCAGTGTGAGAGAGGGGTGTTTTCTGGAGAATGTTACATGTAGCATTAGAGTCTGCAGTGTGAGAGAGGGGTGTTTCTGGAGAATGTTACATGTAGCATTAGAGTCTGCAGTGTGAGAGAGGGGTGTTTTCTGGAGAATGTTACATGTAGCATTAGAGTCTGCAGTGTGAGAGAGGGGTGTTTCTGGAGAATGTTACATGTAGCATTAGAGTCTGCAGTGTGAGAGAGGGGTGTTTTCTGGAGCATGTTTGTTACATGTAGCATTAGAGTCTGCAGTGTGAGGGAGGGGTGTTTTCTGGAGAATGTTACATGTAGCATTAGAGTCTGCAGTGTGAGAGAGGGGTGTTTTCTGGAGAATGTTACATGTAGCATTAGAGTCTGCAGTGTGAGAGAGGGGTGTTTCTGGAGAATGTTACATGTAGCATTAGAGTCTGCAGTGTGAGGGAGGGGTGTTTCTGGAGAATGTTACATGTAGCATTAGAGTCTGCAGTGTGAGGGAGGGGTGTTTTCTGGAGAATGTTACATGTAGCATTAGAGTCTGCAGTGTGAGAGAGGGGTGTTTTCTGGAGAATGTTACATGTAGCATTAGAGTCTGCAGTGTGAGAGAGGGGTGTTTCTGGAGAATGTTACATGTAGCATTAGAGTCTGCAGTGTGAGGGAGGGGTGTTTCTGGAGAATGTTACATGTAGCATTAGAGTCTGCAGTGTGAGAGAGGGGTGTTTCTAGAGAATGTTTGTTACATGTAGCATTAGAGTCTGCAGTGTGAGAGAGGGGTGTTTCTGGAGAATGTTACATGTAGCATTAGAGTCTGCAGTGTGAGAGAGGGGTGTTTTCTGGAGAATGTTTGTTACATGTAGCATTAGAGTGCAGTGTGAGAGAGGGGTGTTTCTGGAGAATGTTACATGTAGCATTAGAGTCTGCAGTGTGAGAGAGGGGTGTTTTCTGGAGAATGTTACATGTAGCATTAGAGTCTGCAGTGTGAGAGAGGGGTGTTTCTGGAGAATGTTACATGTAGCATTAGAGTGCAGTGTGAGGGAGGGGTGTTTTCTGGAGAATGTTTGTTACATGTAGCATTAGAGTCTGCAGTGTGAGAGAGGGGTGTTTTCTGGAGAATGTTTGTTACATGTAGCATTAGAGTCTGCAGTGTGAGAGAGGGGTGTTTTCTGGAGAATGTTACATGTAGCATTAGAGTCTGCAGTGTGAGGGAGGGGTGTTTCTGGAGAATGTTACATGTAGCATTAGAGTGCAGTGTGAGAGAGGGGTGTTTTCTGGAGAATGTTACATGTAGCATTAGAGTCTGCAGTGTGAGAGAGGGGTGTTTTCTGGAGAATGTTACATGTAGCATTAGAGTCTGCAGTGTGAGAGAGGGGTGTTTTCTGGAGAATGTTACATGTAGCATTAGAGTCTGCAGTGTGAGAGAGGGGTGTTTTCTGGAGAATGTTACATGTAGCATTAGAGTCTGCAGTGTGAGAGAGGGGTGTTTCTGGAGAATGTTACATGTAGCATTAGAGTGCAGTGTGAGAGAGGGGTGTTTTCTGGAGAATGTTACATGTAGCATTAGAGTCTGCAGTGTGAGAGAGGGGTGTTTTCTGGAGAATGTTACATGTAGCATTAGAGTCTGCAGTGTGAGAGAGGGGTGTTTCTGGAGAATCTTACATGTAGCATTAGAGTGCAGTGTGAGGGAGGGGTGTTTTCTGGAGAATGTTTGTTACATGTAGCATTAGAGTGCAGTGTGAGGGAGGGGTGTTTTCTGGAGAATGTTTGTTACATGTAGCATTAGAGTCTGCAGTGTGAGAGAGGGGTGTTTTCTGGAGAATGTTTGTTACATGTAGCATTAGAGTCTGCAGTGTGAGAGAGGGGTGTTTCTGGAGAATGTTACATGTAGCATTAGAGTCTGCAGTGTGAGAGAGGGGTGTTTCTGGAGAATGTTACATGTAGCATTAGAGTCTGCAGTGTGAGAGAGGGGTGTTTCTGGAGAATGTTACATGTAGCATTAGAGTCTGCAGTGTGAGAGAGGGGTGTTTCTGGAGAATGTTACATGTAGCATTAGAGTCTGCAGTGTGAGAGAGGGGTGTTTTCTGGAGAATGTTACATGTAGCATTAGAGTCTGCAGTGTGAGGGAGGGGTGTTTTCTGGAGAATGTTACATGTAGCATTAGAGTCTGCAGTGTGAGGGAGGGGTGTTTTCTGGAGAATGTTACATGTAGCATTAGAGTCTGCAGTGTGAGAGAGGGGTGTTTTCTGGAGAATGTTACATGTAGCATTAGAGTCTGCAGTGTGAGAGAGGGGTGTTTTCTGGAGAATGTTACATGTAGCATTAGAGTCTGCAGTGTGAGAGAGGGGTGTTTTCTGGAGAATGTTACATGTAGCATTAGAGTCTGCAGTGTGAGGGATGGGTGTTTCTGGAGAATGTTACATGTAGCATTAGAGTCTGCAGTGTGAGAGAGGGGTGTTTTCTGGAGAATGTTACATGTAGCATTAGAGTCTGCAGTGTGAGGGAGGGGTGTTTTCTGGAGAATGTTACATGTAGCATTAGAGTCTGCAGTGTGAGAGAGGGGTGTTTTCTGGAGAATGTTACATGTAGCATTAGAGTGCAGTGTGAGAGAGGGGTGTTTCTGGAGAATGTTACATGTAGCATTAGAGTGCAGTGTGAGAGAGGGGTGTTTCTGGAGAATGTTACATGTAGCATTAGAGTCTGCAGTGTGAGAGATGGGTGTTTTCTGGAGAATGTTACATGTAGCATTAGAGTGCAGTGTGAGAGAGGGGTGTTTTCTGGAGAATGTTACATGTAGCATTAGAGTCTGCAGTGTGAGAGAGGGGTGTTTCTGGAGAATGTTACATGTAGCATTAGAGTCTGCAGTGTGAGAGAGGGGTGTTTCTGGAGAATGTTACATGTAGCATTAGAGTCTGCAGTGTGAGAGAGGGGTGTTTCTGGAGAATGTTACATGTAGCATTAGAGTCTGCAGTGTGAGAGATGGGTGTTTCTGGAGAATGTTACATGTAGCATTAGAGTCTGCAGTGTGAGAGAGGGGTGTTTCTGGAGAATGTTACATGTAGCATTAGAGTGCAGTGTGAGGGAGGGGTGTTTTCTGGAGAATGTTACATGTAGCATTAGAGTCTGCAGTGTGAGGGAGGGGTGTTTTCTGGAGAATGTTACATGTAGCATTAGAGTCTGCAGTGTGAGAGAGGGGTGTTTCTGGAGAATGTTACATGTAGCATTAGAGTCTGCAGTGTGAGAGATGGGTGTTTTCTGGAGAATGTTACATGTAGCATTAGAGTCTGCAGTGTGAGAGAGGGGTGTTTCTGGAGAATGTTACATGTAGCATTAGAGTGCAGTGTGAGGGAGGGGTGTTTTCTGGAGAATGTTACATGTAGCATTAGAGTCTGCAGTGTGAGAGAGGGGTGTTTCTGGAGAATGTTACATGTAGCATTAGAGTCTGCAGTGTGAGAGAGGGGTGTTTCTGGAGAATGTTACATGTAGCATTAGAGTCTGCAGTGTGAGAGAGGGGTGTTTCTGGAGAATGTTACATGTAGCATTAGAGTCTGCAGTGTGAGAGAGGGGTGTTTCTGGAGAATGTTACATGTAGCATTAGAGTGCAGTGTGAGAGAGGGGTGTTTCTGGAGAATGTTACATGTAGCATTAGAGTCTGCAGTGTGAGAGAGGGGTGTTTTCTGGAGAATGTTACATGTAGCATTAGAGTCTGCAGTGTGAGAGAGGGGTGTTTTCTGGAGAATGTTACATGTAGCATTAGAGTGCAGTGTGAGAGAGGGGTGTTTTCTGGAGAATGTTACATGTAGCATTAGAGTGCAGTGTGAGGGAGGGGTGTTTTCTGGAGAATGTTACATGTAGCATTAGAGTCTGCAGTGTGAGAGAGGGGTGTTTCTGGAGAATGTTACATGTAGCATTAGAGTCTGCAGTGTGAGAGAGGGGTGTTTCTGGAGAATGTTACATGTAGCATTAGAGTCTGCAGTGTGAGAGATGGGTGTTTTCTGGAGAATGTTACATGTAGCATTAGAGTCTGCAGTGTGAGGGAGGGGTGTTTTCTGGAGAATGTTACATGTAGCATTAGAGTCTGCAGTGTGAGAGAGGGATGTTTCTGGAGAATGTTACATGTAGCATTAGAGTCTGCAGTGTGAGAGAGGGGTGTTTTCTGGAGAATGTTACATGTAGCATTAGAGTCTGCAGTGTGAGGGAGGGGTGTTTTCTGGAGAATGTTACATGTAGCATTAGAGTCTGCAGTGTGAGAGAGGGGTGTTTCTGGAGAATGTTACATGTAGCATTAGAGTCTGCAGTGTGAGAGAGGGGTGTTTCTGGAGAATGTTACATGTAGCATTAGAGTCTGCAGTGTGAGGGAGGGGTGTTTTCTGGAGAATGTTACATGTAGCATTAGAGTCTGCAGTGTGAGGGAGGGGTGTTTTCTGGAGAATGTTACATGTAGCATTAGAGTCTGCAGTGTGAGAGAGGGGTGTTTCTGGAGAATGTTACATGTAGCATTAGAGTCTGCAGTGTGAGAGAGGGGTGTTTCTGGAGAATGTTACATGTAGCATTAGAGTCTGCAGTGTGAGGGAGGGGTGTTTTCTGGAGAATGTTACATGTAGCATTAGAGTCTGCAGTGTGAGAGAGGGGTGTTTCTGGAGAATGTTACATGTAGCATTAGAGTCTGCAGTGTGAGAGAGGGGTGTTTTCTGGAGAATGTTACATGTAGCATTAGAGTCTGCAGTGTGAGAGAGGGGTGTTTTCTGGAGAATGTTACATGTAGCATTAGAGTGCAGTGTGAGAGAGGGGTGTTTTCTGGAGAATGTTTGTTACATGTATGTAGCAGGATTTGAATGTAGAAAGAATAAGGATAACACATATGAAGCAGGACCAATAGGTTGTATGAGGCGGGTGTAGGCAAGTCTCTCAGGCAGCACAGAGGCACACGGGAGCCGAGAGATGGGACCTTAATATGAGGACTAACAATTGTTATATCGTCCGTTCCCAGCACCTCTTAGATTGTAAGCTCCTTTGTGTTATTAAAATGAAAAAATGCTGTTTATAAGGCAAAAAATGGTTTATTCAGTGATATCCCTATGTCTTAGGGAGCTGGCTGAATTCTATGTATAAGTACACTTCCTACACTCATTAATATACAAGTGGTTTCTGCCTTCAACTTGGACTCTTCATACAAGATTTATGGCAGGTGTGGAGAGGGTCCGGCAGCGTCGTCCCCTCGTCAGGCCCTCCAGGCTGTGTTGTGAGACGCAGCTTGTGGTATTATGTACAGGGAATCCTTTGTCGTCTCAACACCTGATTTTCATGTCTTGAGGTGCGTACACACTGTGCGATCAGGAAAGACAGTACATTACGACATTGTAATGGTACCGTCGTTCCTGATCCCCTGCAGTGCCTACACTGAACGATGAGTCAGTCAGTGCAGGCACTGCCCATCATTCCTGAACATGGGCAATCTGTAGTTATCGGCAGATTGGCCTGCATGTTCAGGCGACGGACAATGTCGGAAACGACCAGCGGACGTGCGCATCGCTGGTCGTTTCCTACATTTTAGTGCACGATTTGTGCACGATTACTGAGCGATTGCACGATTGCGATGTCGTAATCGTGCAATCGCTCAGTATTATCGCCCAGTGCGTACGCACCTTTACCCTTATTGATTTTATTATGTGAGTGTGTTTACAAACAAAAGATAGATACATTTATACCAAATTAATATTTTTAAACCAGCTGTGAAGCGTAATGTTGGCAGAACACGCCCATGGAAGGTGCCATTCTCTGTTTCAGGCTGCTGCTGACGTGCGTGTCCCAGGTGGATGTGATGAGCACATGGCTGGAACGGATCAGGAAGCTTTCCACTGTCCGAGAGAACCTCTGTTTCATCATGAGCAGCTCCACCAATGGTAACACGTCATTCCTATCACATGACTCATGAGTTAGTTATTATGTCGGTGCAGTTCTTCTGGCTCTCTCGATCGTTTTCAGACAAAATGTCATTGGGAGGTCATACAGGAATACAGATCACTGACAGTGGGGCCAAAGGCTTAATCTCGCCCAGGTATAGAAAGGATTACAGAGTGCGGACCCTCTTTGTCTCTAATCTGACTGGTAATAAAGAAGAAAGATAGGATATAAACCATTTCCTGAGGGAAAAAGCAGGCTTAGGGCCTGATTTAGCGTTACATGCTAGCGCACTGCTGAACGCAGATTCCCGATGTTCAGTAAATCTGCACAGGACCCAGTCTGCCAGTGTGGGCAATGGGTCCTGCTAGCTCACTCACAGACTGTCAGTGATTGACAGTTTGCTGCTGTTTGTGGACGGGGAGGGGGCGGCGAGGCCCTCCGTTTCCCGAAGTGTTGCCGCCGTTGTGGGAGAGGGAAGAAGCCAGGATCTCAGTAGGCTGACGGAGATTTTCTGGCCTCTTCTTCTAAACTGCAGCTGCCGGCTGCAGGACCCCATGGGTTACCGCAGCTGGCCGATGGTACGCAGTACGAGAGGAACCTACGGTTCCTCTCGTACTGAGCAGGATTACTATGGCGACAACACCTCATCAGTAGGGTAAAACAACGCAGCTCGGATAAGTTATGCACAGGAGGTGTGATGCCACATGCTGCATTACCATATCTACAAGGATCGCAATTGCAAAGCTGCCTGCGTGTATACATCCTATATCTATAGCCTGCGTGTATACATCCTATATCTATAGCCTGCATTCTTACATCATATATCTATAGCCTGCATTCTTACATCATATATCTATAGCCTGCATTCTTACATCATATATCTATAGCCTGCGTGCATATATCCAATATTTATAGCCTGCGTGCATGCATCCTATATTTATAGCCTGCATGCATACATCCTATAGCTATAGCCTGCATGCATACATCCTATAGCTATAGCCTGCGTGTATACATCCTATATCTATAGCCTGCGTGTATACATCCTATATCTATAGCCTGCATTCTTGCATCATATATCTATAGCCTGCGTGCATACATCCTATATTTATAGCCTGCGTACATGCATCCTATATTTATAGCCTGCATGCATACATCTTATATTTATAGCCTGCGTGTATACATCATATATTTATAGCTTGCGTGCATACATCCTATATTTATAGCCTGCGTACATACATCCTAGATCTATAGCCTGCGTGCATACATCCTATATCTATAGCCTGCGTGTATACATCATGTATTTATAGCCTGCATGCTTACATCCTATATCTATAACCTGCGTGCTTAAATCCTATATCTATAGCCTGCGTGCTTACATCATATATCTATAGCCTGCGTACATACATCCTAGATCTATAGCCTGCGTGCATACATCCTATATCTATAGCCTGCGTGTATACATCATATATTTATAGCCTGCATGCTTACATCCTATATCTATAACCTGCGTGCTTAAATCCTATATCTATAGCCTGCGTGCTTACATCCTATATCTATAGCCTGCGTACATACATCCTATATCTATAGCCTGCGTGCATACATCCTATATTTATAGCCTGCGTGCATACATCCTATATTTATAGCCTGCGTGCATACATCCTATATTTATAGCCTGCCTGCATACATCCTATATTTATAGCCTGGGTGCTAACATCCTATATCTATAGCCTGCGTGCTTACATCCTATATCTATAGCCTGCGTACATACATCCTATATCTATAGCCTGCGTGCTTACATCCTATATTTATAGCCTGCGTGCAGCTTAGCCATTATGATCCATGCAGATCAGGCCCTTATTATGGTCCCCTGTATTGTCACGATAGGGCAATATAGCATCCAGAAATGGTGCAGCTGCACCAGGGGTAGGTCATTATATAGGATCATGTGTGACCACAATGGTGAGTGGTCTGATATACTCACATTCCTTCCAGTGGTGTTGCGGAAGGACCATCTCTCCTGGGTGACAGCTGACATGCCGGCTCTCTCTCCTGGGTGACAGCTGACATGCCTGCTCTCTCTCCTGGGTGACATCTGACATGCCGTCTCTCTCTCCTGGGTTTCATGTAACTTGCCGACTCTCTCCTGTGTGACATGCCGGCTCTCTCCCCTGGGTGACATGTGACATGCCGGCTCTCTCCCCTGGGTGACATGTGACATGCCGGCTCTCTCCCCTGGGTGACATGTGACATGCCGGCTCTCTCCCCTGGGTGACATGTGACATGCCGACTCTCTCTCATGGGTGACATGCTGGCTCTCTCCCCTGGGTGACATGTGACATGCCGACTCTCTCTCCTGGGTGACATGCCGGCTCTCTCTCCTGGGTGACGGCTGACATGCCGGCTCTCCTGGGTGACGGCTGACATGCCGGCTCTCCTGGGTGACGGCTGACATGCCGGCTCTCCTGGGTGACGGCTGACATGCCGGCTCTCCTGGGTGACGGCTGACATGCCGGCTCTCCTGGGTGACGGCTGACATGCCGGCTCTCCTGGGTGACGGCTGACATGCCGGCTCTCTCTCCTGGGTGACGGCTGACATGCCGGCTCTCTCTCCTGGGTGACGGCTGACATGCCGGCTCTCTCTCCTGGGTGACGGCTGACATGCCGGCTCTCTCTCCTGGGTGACGGCTGACATGCCGGCTCTCTCTCCTGGGTGACGGCTGACATGCCGGCTCTCTCTCCTGGGTGACGGCTGACATGCCGGCTCTCTCTCCTGGGTGACGGCTGACATGCCGGCTCTCTCTCCTGGGTGACGGCTGACATGCCGGCTCTCTCTCCTGGGTGACGGCTGACATGCCGGCTCTCTCTCCTGGGTGACGGCTGACATGCCGGCTCTCTCTCCTGGGTGACGGCTGACATGCCGGCTCTCTCTCCTGGGTGACGGCTGACATGCCGGCTCTCTCTCCTGGGTGACGGCTGACATGCCGGCTCTCTCTCCTGGGTGACGGCTGACATGCCGGCTCTCTCTCCTGGGTGACGGCTGACATGCCGGCTCTCTCTCCTGGGTGACGGCTGACATGCCGGCTCTCTCTCCTGGGTGACGGCTGACATGCCGGCTCTCTCTCCTGGGTGACGGCTGACATGCCGGCTCTCTCTCCTGGGTGACGGCTGACATGCCGGCTCTCTCTCCTGGGTGACGGCTGACATGCCGGCTCTCTCTCCTGGGTGACGGCTGACATGCCGGCTCTCTCTCCTGGGTGACGGCTGACATGCCGGCTCTCTCTCCTGGGTGACGGCTGACATGCCGACTCTCCTGGGTGACGGCTGACATGCCGACTCTCTCTCCTGGGTGGCATCGGACGGCTTTCTCTCCTGGGTGACAGCTGACATGCCGACTCTCCGGGATGCCGACACTTTCTCCTGGGTGACAACGCACATGCTGACACTCTCTCCTGGGTGACAACTGGCATGCTGATTTTCAGATTCGTTGATTAAGCACACTACAATAAGAGTCAGCAGGTGCTGTGGCTGGTGACCAATTCACCCTACCCCTGCTCTGGGGCATTGCCATACTAGTCACCCAGCTAAATCACAGGTGCGCTTGGGAATTCAGCCAGAAACAGAATGGCCCAATCGTGGAGGCTGTGGGAGGGGTAGGTCTATGTTCACCATCGCAGGCAGCCGTCATGTAGGTTTCTTTATATACTGTAGTGTAGCACTAGAGGGCGCTGTGTCAGAGTTTATAAGAACAATATGTTTTAGTGATATCTTTATACCATGTCATAGTAATGCCAGTCCTATTTACTATCCCTAGTTTTCATGATCTTGTCAGTGCTTAAGCATGTTTGGTCATGGGGGGGGATTTTTTTTTCCCTTGCATACCAAGTCTCCTGTGAGTAAAGGTGCCTACACACTTGGCGATCTGCACACGATCCCACGATGTGTACGATTTCCCTTGAAGCTCCTCCCGGCAGCTCTGCACACGATCCCACGATGTGTACGATTTCCCTTGAAGCTCCTACGTGGCAGCTCTGCACACGATTTGGTGTCTAAAGTGAGCAATTTACAAACGATCTATCGTGCATCCAGACTTTTTCCAGTGCATCGTGTCCCTGATTGGCAGATCTGACGATGCAATGTGCGACCAGCGGGGACACTCATCGTGATCGTGAGTGTGGACTCGCGATTTGGGCATATTTTACATGATCTGTCATTCTTATGCGTCAGAATCGGCCAGATCGGGTAAAATATCGCCAAGTGTGTAGGCACCATAAGCCTATTAGAGGGCACTGCTGATGGCGTTCCTGATCAGAGAAGAGCTGACAACTCGCACTAATAGCTTGCACTGCTGTTACTTTACTCCAGTGGTTCCCAAACTAGGTGCCATAGGGCACTTGCAAGGGTGCCACAGGCTGGTGATCCAGGGCCAAATCTATTTATGGGCCATATGATAGGCTGAACCAGTTCTGGTGGCTGCCAGTGATAAATTATGTGGACAAAGAGCAGTGCAGCCCGGTCCAGCACCACTTAATGGAAGCTAAGGACGACCGGAAGGCGCAATTTAGTAAATGTAATAATAATAAGAAACTTGTGGCCTTGGGGTGCAGTGAATAAATGCTGATACTTATAGTACACCAGGAATCGCGATCCAATAATATTGGGAACCACTTCTTTACTTGTGTAATAATCACATATACAACACAACCTAGATTCTGCCTGATAATCTGAGTTATTGTATATTTGTAACAAAACGAGTTTGTATACCGGGGAAAACCTGTACTTACGTCCTATAACGTATGACCTCTACCACAGGAGACCTGTAGTTACGTCCTATAACGTGTGACCGTGTATGACCTCTCCCGCAGGAGACCTGTAGTTACGTCCTGTAACATGTAACCGTGTATGACCTCTCCCGCAGGAGACCTGCAGTTACCTCCTATAACGTGTAACCGTGTATGACCTCTCCCGCAGGAGACCTGTAGTTACGTCCTATAACATGTGACCGTGTATGACCTTTCCTGCAGGAGACCTGTAGTTACGTTCTATAATGTGTAACCGTGTATGACCTCTCCCGCAGGTGACCTGCAGTTACCTCCTATAACGTTTGACCGTGTATGACCTCTCCCGCAGGAGACCTGTAGTTACCTCCTATAACGTATGTAGTTACCTCCTATAACGTGTGACCGTGTATGACCTCTCCCGCAGGAGACCTGTAGTTACCTCCTATAACGTGTAACCATGTATGACCTCTCCCGCAGGAGACCTGTAGTTACGTCCTATAACATGTGACCGTGTATGACCTCTCCAGCAGGTGACCTGTAGTTACCTCCTATAACGTGTAACCGTGTGTGACCTCTCCCGCAGGTGACCTGCAGTTACCTCCTATAACGTGTAACCGTGTGTGACCTCTCCCGCAGGTGACCTGTTAGTGAAAGTCGGGGAACTGGTGGACAAGCTGTTTGATGTGGATGAGGACCTAATGATTGACTGGATCAAGTCTGGCAGCCAACAGCTAGAAACGCCAGAAAATGATGATGATGATGATGATGATGAGAAACCGGCCGTCCTGGGACTTGTACCCTCATTGCTGGAGGCTGCGAAACAGCTCAGGTGAGTCTGTGCCCTGTGACTTCCATATACGAGTGAGATGCCTCATGCCTCTGCAGAGGTAGGCTAGTTTCATGCACATAATAGCGGCCTCCACTGTGTGTAGGTAATGGGAACAGATTATGGGGCCTCTTTTAATTAACTCCAAAAATGCATATACTGTTCTGAGAACATCTGGTTTCAGAGTATTGACACATTTTTGCGCTATTTAACAAAGGGGATATTGCAGCAGATACTGAGGACGTCTCCTGCGCTCGCAGTCTATATGCTCGCAGATACTGAGGATATCTCCTGCGCTCCCAGTCTATATGCTCGCAGATACTGAGGATGTCTCCTGCGCTCCCAGTCTATATGCTCGCAGATACTGAGGATATCTCCTGCGCTCCCAGTCTATATGCTCGCAGATACTGAGGATGTCTCCTGCGCTCCCAGTCTATATGCTCGCAGATACTGAGGACGTCTCCTGCGCTCCCAGTCTATATGCTCGCAGATACTGAGGATATCTCCTGCGCTCCCAGTCTATATGCTCGCAGATACTGAGGATGTCTCCTGCGCTCCCAGTCTATATGCTCGCAGATACTGAGGATATCTCCTGCGCTCCCAGTCTATATGCTCGCAGATACTGAGGATATCTCCTGCGCTCCCAGTCTATATGCTCGCAGATACTGAGGATATCTCCTGCGCTCCCAGTCTATATGCTCGCAGATACTGAGGACGTCTCCTGCGCTCCCAGTCTATATGCTCGCAGATACTGAGGACGTCTCCTGCGCTCCCAGTCTATATGCTCGCAGATACTGAGGATATCTCCTGCGCTCCCAGTCTATATGCTCGCAGATACTGAGGACGTCTCCTGCGCTCCCAGTCTATATGCTCGCAGATACTGAGGACGTCTCCTGCGCTCCCAGTCTATATGATTTGCAGATACTGAGGATGTCTCCTGCGCTCCCAGTCTATATGCTCGCAGATACTGAGGAGATCTCCTGCGCTCCAGTCTATATGCTCGCAGATACTGAGGATATCTCCTGCACTCCCAGTCTATATGATTTGCAGATACTGAGGACGTCTCCTGCACTCCCAGTCTATATGCTCGCAGATACTGAGGACGTCTCCTGCGCTCCCAGTCTATATGCTCGCAGATACTGAGGACGTCTCCTGCGCTCCCAGTCTATATGCTCGCAGATACTGAGGACGTCTCCTGCGCTCCCAGTCTATATGCTCGCAGATACTGAGGACATCTCCTGCGCTCCCAGTCTATATGCTCGCAGATACTGAGGACGTCTCCTGCGCTCCCAGTCTATATGCTCGCAGATACTGAGGATATCTCCTGCGCTCCCAGTCTATATGCTCGCAGATACTGAGGACGTCTCCTGCGCTCCCAGTCTATATGCTCGCAGATACTGAGGACGTCTCCTGCGCTCCCAGTCTATATGCTCGCAGATACTGAGGACGTCTCCTGCGCTCCCAGTCTATATGATTTGCAGATACTGAGGATATCTCCTGCGCTCCCAGTCTATATGCTCGCAGATACTGATGTTATCTCCTGCGCTCCCAGTCTATATGATTTGCAGATACTGAGGACGTCTCCTGCGCTCCCAGTCTATATGCTCGCAGATACTGAGGATATCCCCTGCGCTCCCAGTCTATATGCTCGCAGATACTGAGGACGTCTCCTGCGCTCCCAGTCTATATGCTCGCAGATACTGAGGATATCTCCTGCACTCCCAGTCTATATGCTCGCAGATACTGAGGATATCTCCTGCGCTCCCAGTCTATATGATTTGTAGATACTGAGGACGTCTCCTGCGCTCCCAGTCTATATGCTCGCAGATACTGAGGATATCTCCTGCGCTCCCAGTCTATATGCTCGCAGATACTGAGGATATCTCCTGCGCTCCCAGTCTATATGCTCGCAGATACTGAGGACGTCTCCTGCGCTCCCAGTCTATACCGATTCCACAAGCCATGAAAAGCTTCGCTGTATGGAGCTAGGCCCCAGTAGGTAACGTCCTCTTTAGTTATTAGCATGTGCCGGCATGGGTTCTTATCGGAGACCATGTCTCGCCATCTTATTCTTCATAACTCTGATAAAGCATTGCAGATCGCAGGGGTATACGGACAGGAGGACTGGTCATTTTTCTGGTTTCATGGAAAATTTGATAATTTTGCTCATAAACCCTAACTTCCATTAGTACCGTATTGCATACTCATCATCAGTATTACCCGCTGCGTAGTCCCCAGTCTCACAATGACCTATTCAGCTGTTTCACTTACGAGGTATCTTTATGTTGTAAGTCCCATCCATGTGCTGCAGAGCGTTACGTCCCATCCATGTGCTGCAGAACGTTACCTAGTAAGTGTAGTTCATGCTGCCGCTTCCTCCTAAGCAGAGAAGTCTGTAATAAGTGAGAGAATACATTAATGCTGGCGGATCGGACAAGTGACCCCAAACCTCCATGTGTGTATCGGGTATAGCACTGCGACGCCTGATAGCGAGCGCTTCTGGCCGTGCAGGTAAATGTGTATTGAAGCTACGTAGTATGTGCTCAGTAATGTCTGCGTGTTTGGGTTATTATTGGGACACCAGAAGCATTTTGTCTGTGAGTGCTGGCAATGGGTTCCGGGCTTTATAGCTCTATAAAATGCAGCCCTTGTGGGGGAAGGGCAGCTGGCACTGACATGACGGCACTGTGCGCTATATACAGCACAAACCGCTGCAGAGAAGGTTACACAATATGGAGTCTAACCACTTAACTTGCTAATATGTTTTCCAAAAAAACGCGCAGAAATTTTAATTTCTTTTTATGAGTGATCTAGTTGTTGCCCGCGTCTGTGCCCACAATGTAATCACTTCTTTCAGCATTTTTTTCATTTGATACCCTCTAGCTGTATTGCTTTACATAGGGGCCCTGTCACGGGAGTGGCCCATGTGACCAGCAGCGCTATACAGACTGGTGGCAGCAGCACCCTCACCCACCTCTCACACCAATGTCACTGTGTGCCCTGTACACAGACTGCTATGTAACCTCTCCTATTCACCCACCACTCACACCAATGTCACTGTGTGCCCTGTGCACAGACTGCTATGTAACCTCTCCTATTCACCCACCACTCACACCAATGTCACTGTGTGCCCTGTGCACAGACTGCTATGTAACCTCTCCTATTCACCCACCACTCACACCAATGTCACTGTGTGCCCTGTGCACAGACTGCTATGTAACCTCTCCTATTCATCCACCACTCACACCAATGTCACTGTGTGCCCTGTGCACAGACTGCTATGTAACCTCTCCTATTCACCCACCACTCACACCAATGTCACTGTGTGCCCTGTGCACAGACTGCTATGTAACCTCTCCTATTCACCCACCACTCACACCAATGTCACTGTGTGCCCTGTGCACAGACTGCTATGTAACCTCTCCTATTCACCCACCACTCACACCAATGTCACTGTGTGCCCTGTGCACAGACTGCTATGTAACCTCTCCTATTCACCCACCACTCACACCCTATGTCACTGTGTGCCCTGTGCACAGACTGCTATGTAACCTCTCCTATTCACCCATCACTCACACCTATGTCACTGTGTGCCCTGTGCACAGACTGCTATGTAACCTATCCTATTCACCCACCACTCACACCCTATGTCACTGTGTGCCCTGTGCACAGACTGCTATGTAGCCTGTCCTATTCACCCACCACTCACACCAATGTCACTGTGTGCCCTGTGCACTGACTGCTCTATTCTATTTATGTGGCCGCGGGCGCAGAGTTCCTCCTCCCCCCCCCTTACCGGCCACACTCATGGTGCCACACCTATCTCACCAATGTCACTGTGTGCCCTGTGCACAGACTGCTATGTAACCTCTCCTATTCACCCACCACTCACACCAATGTCACTGTGTGCCCTGTGCACAGACTGCTATGTAACCTCTCCTATTCACCCATCACTCACACCAATGTCACTGTGTGCCCTGTGCACTGACTGCTCTATTCTATTTATTTGGCCGCGGGCGCAGAGTTCCTCCCCCCCCCCCCCCCCTTACCGGCCACACTCATGGTGCCACACCTATCTCACCAATGTCACTGTGTGCCCTGTGCACAGACTGCTATGTAACCTCTCCTATTCATGTGACCGCGGGCACAAAGCCCCCCCCCCCCCTGCTTACCAGCCATGGGTGGTATTGCACCTATCTGCTGCATTGGAGATAATACACTTTGTCGTTGTTGCTATTGCTCAGCGTTACTGTGACAGATGGAGATAAAACAAAGTTCAGGTTATTTCTAGGCGTTTCCACTACACAATGACACAGTTTTAAAAAAGAATTGGTTCTGTAGGTTTTGTGCCAACTTAAAACAGACAGACACAATTTTCTTATATTCGTATAGACTATTTATTTCTAACTTATCCAACACGATTTTATTACAGTAATGTAATGTTTTTGTTAAACACTTTCTAAATTATTATAAACTTTAATATCGATATATTGGCCGATCAATTGGGACATTGCGACTTTGCATGTCCAGGGATGCAGGGGGGTTGGGAGATCCCCCTGCCATTGAAGGCTGCTAGAAGATTATATATCAGCAGCTACCACGTGGGCGTTTGACTGGTCGCATTGTTTGTGACCATATCGGGGAAAGCACAAACGAATCATCCGCACCAAGCAAGTGGATACAATAGGGCAGGCTGTATACTGTGCATGGGGGCAGGCGGTATACTGCGCATATTACCCTGTATCTGAGTTGAACAGTATTGTGCCGTGTGATACCGTCCATCTCTCTATCAGGACCTTGGTATAGATAGAGGTGGGGGCTGGAGATCTGTAATATGACAACATCTTCTACAGTCACTTTTTACATTCTCTTGGGTTTTTCTGTGTGTTACTGTTTGTAACCAAATAATATAATACGACTAAACCAGGTACAAGTCTGTCAGCCGGCTCCTCTTATTGTAGATATGACAGTCCGGAAGGCCTCGGTGTCTATATGTACATATTACACCCGGCTCCTCTTATTGTAGATGTGACAGTCCGGAAGGCCTCGGTGTCTATATGTACATATTACACCCGGCTCCTCTTATTGTAGATATGACAGTCCGGAAGGCCTCGGTGTCTATATGTACATATTACACCCGGCTCCTCTTATTGTAGATATGACAGTCCGGAAGGCCTCGGTGTCTATATGTACATATTACACCCGGCTCCTCTTATTGTAGATGTGACAGTCCGGAAGGCCTCGATGTCTATATGCACATATTACAGCTGGCTCCTCTTATTGTAGATGTGACAGTCCGGAAGGCCTCGATGTCTATATGTACATATTACACCCGGCTCCTCTTATTGTAGATGTGACAGTCCGGAAGGCCTCGATGTCTATATGCACATATTACAGCTGGCTCCTCTTATTGTAGATGTGACAGTCCGGAAGGCCTCGATGTCTATATGTACATATTACACCCGGCTCCTCTTATTGTAGATGTGACAGTCCGGAAGGCCTCGATGTCTATATGCACATATTACACCCGGCTCCTCTTATTGTAGATGTGACAGTCCGGAAGGCCTCGATGTCTATATGCACATATTACACCCGGCTCCTCTTATTGTAGATGTGACAGTCCGGAAGGCCTCGATGTCTATATGCACATATTACACCCGGCTCCTCTTATTGTAGATGTGACAGTCCGGAAGGCCTCGATGTCTATATGCACATATTACACCCGGCTCCTCTTATTGTAGATGTGACAGTCCGGAAGGCCTCGATGTCTATATGTACATATTACACCCGGCTCCTCTTATTGTAGATGTGACAGTCCGGAAGGCCTCGATGTCTATATGCACATATTACACCCGGCTCCTCTTATTGTAGATGTGACAGTCCGGAAGGCCTCGATGTCTATATGCACATATTACACCCGACTCCTCTTATTGTAGATGTGACAGTCCGGAAGGCCTCGATGTCTATATGTACATATTACACCCGGCTCCTCTTATTGTAGATGTGACAGTCCGGAAGGCCTCGATGTCTATATGCACATATTACACCCGGCTCCTCTTATTGTAGATGTGACAGTCCGGAAGGCCTCGATGTCTATATGCACATATTACACCCGGCTCCTCTTATTGTAGATGTGACAGTCCGGAAGGCCTCGATGTCTATATGCACATATTACACCCGGCTCCTCTTATTGTAGATATGACAGTCCGGAAGGCCTCGATGTCTATATGCACATATTACACCCGGCTCCTCTTATTGTAGATGTGACAGTCCGGAAGGCCTCGATGTCTATATGCACATATTACACCCGGCTCCTCTTATTGTAGATATGACAGTCCGGAAGGCCTCGATGTCTATATGCACATATTACACCCGGCTCCTCTTATTGTAGATATGACAGTCCGGAAGGCCTCGATGTCTATATGCACATATTACAGCTGGTGACGACGGTGGACGAGGGCACTCAGTCATTAGGTAAGTTACTACACTATATTGTACTGTGACATATTATATATTATCTGTCTGCAGGGATGAGATATTCTTCAAACAGCGGAGGCAGCCATCTTGTAAGTTGTGCCGTTACTTAGCCTAATTCGTGCCTCATGCCTCAGAGCTATCAGGGTGTCTTCTTGCAAAGGTTTTTAGAAAACCTGTCAGTAAATAAAAGGTATATTGATAGTTTTCAGTAACGGTCCTCAGGGCCTTCGTTGATAGTGGCAGACATATCAGATCGGCCCTGGAGCACAGCAGATGACTGATCTACCTGAAAGATATATCGGTCATCTGCCAGTCTGTACGGGCGATCGCGGGTCATCTGTTAGATCGGCCATCCGCTGTGCTGCAACATATCGGGGGTACACACCTGCCAACGAGGCTCGCGATATATCGGCCGTTCGATTGAATGGCTGATATATATATCGGCCAGTGTTTACCCAGCTGAAGTCAGTGACACGAGATGAGCACATTAACTGCCCTGGTACCAGCTGAAGTCCTTCCCACAGGAGAAAATATCATCCCCATGTTAATACTTTATTTTAACAGTTTTTAGGCTGAACATGTTTTTTATAACTTTATTGCAAAAAATATTTTAAATAAAAAAACTTGTATTTTTTCTTTTCAAGTACAGTCTCCAGAAGACGGGAAGCGGACGTGGGAATTCCTGTGTGAGCTGACGTGCCAGGACCTGTGCCAGCCGGATGATCCCCCTCTCATTGTTCAAGAGCAGAAGCTCATCTTATCCTCCATTCTGTCTGTCATGTCCGTCCTGTTCACATCCCAGCCAGAGCAGGAGTACACGGAGATCCAGAACAGTAATGACCTCTTCTATCCTGGCTGCTGTCACTTCTATACACAATTATGGCTTACCTGCGATCTGCTATGTGATACCCATGCTATGATTTGTTATAAGTGGAGGGGCTGAATGTTTGGCACAAAACACAATACTAATGCTGACCCCTAGAGGGTCCCCATGTACCGCAGATCAGTATGCAGATTGTTGGCAGCACAGTTACACAAATGGCCACTAGAGGGACCCCATGTACCACAGATTGGTATGCAGATCGTTTGCAGCACAGTTACACAAATGGCCACTAGAGGGTCCCCATGTACCACAGATTGGTATGCAGATCGTTGGCAGCACAGTTACACAAATGGCCACAAGAGAGTCCCCATGTACCACAGATTGGTATGCAGATCGTTGGCAGCACAGTTACACAAATGGCCACTAGAGAGTCCCCATGTACCACAGATTGGTATGCAGATCGTTGGCAGCACAGTTACACAAATGGCCACTAGAGAGTCCCCATGTACCACAGATTGGTATGCAGATCGTTGGCAGCACAGTTACACAAATGGCCACTAGAGAGTCCCCATGTACCACAGATTGGTATGCAGATTGTTGGCAGCACAGTTACACAAATGGCCACTAGAGTGCGCACAGGATATTTTGTAGCTTTCAATGCAGCTTTGCAAAATTACAACTAACACACAGTAGGAAATGCAATCTGCTGTATGCCGGGGTGTTGGGCATAGCAGTCATTGTACCCATTACCATTTATCCTACTATTGCTATGGTGGGTTCTGGCATAGGGTGAGTCTATAACTATTCTATCGCCAGGGGCAACATCTTAAATGGTGGCCCCTCTTGTTCACACACATCTAAATGATCACAGGCAAGAGCTAGTGGTTATTTCTCATTACACGCAGCAGCTACGAGATCCCCGGCTCCTTTCATCCTCCCCGTGTTCCTTTTCCAGACCTGCCATTACTCGGCAGCTTGACCCGGATCTTGGATAACTTGGAGGCCTGTCAGAGGAAGAGCAGCAATAAGCCCCACGGTCAGGAGGAGACGGAGGACAACGGGGCCGAGGAAGACTTCCACTTACAGATCCTAAAGGACATCTGCTGCGAATTTCTCTCCAACATCCTGTCACAGATAACAAAGGTGAGAATCACAGCGGCAGCCTTCTCTTTCCGCCATCACGGTGGATGCCGCCATTTACTGGCCTAGTCCTATAGCCGTGGGGATGCATCCTGTCCGGTGGTGTCTCGCTGGATTGTAGGCCGAGGTGGCTCAGCCTGCATGCTGTAGTCACTCATAGACCTCTGCTACCAAACACTTCTCTAAATTACCATCAGATCTGTCAGCGTTTTCCTACTAAATTCCTAAAAGCCACAATGAGGAGTATATTCCTGTCCCTGTACATGTGGGAAGCACACACACCTGGTTAGCATCAGGCCCAAAGCATCTATCTGAGAAGGTGGCTCATGGGGGAATGTTTAGGGTAAGGAAGAGACTGACTGGGTGTGGTAAGGAGCTCCATAATCAGGGTGCGGTAATGGGGAGGTGTTGGAGGTGAGAGTGTGTGTGTGTGGGGTGTAGGATGATGTGTTAGTGAGGACAGGGCTGCATGTGACATGATGTGAGGAGGGGAATGGAGGCAGCAGGAAGCCACAGACTGAGAGTTATATAGTGGGAGGAGCTGGGTCCCCAGCAGCACAGAGTATATCAGGAGATGAGTGATGTGTCAGTGAGGACAGGGCTGCATGTGACAGGGGCAGTGACATCATGTGAGGAGGGGAATGGAGGCAGCAGGAAGCTACAGACTGAGAGTTATATAGTGGGAGGAGCAGGGTCCCCAGCAGCACAGATTAGTGATGTAGGAATATTGTGGTGTTATATTCCCTCCTGTATAGAACAACAATACAATCTCTTTCCAGGAGGTTATACTGGAAGGACTAAAACAAGAGCATATAACAGAAGAGAAGTGTCTGAGCGCAATCCGGAACCTGCTCCCACTTTATGCCGCATCTGTGAGTATTGATTAGCTCTAAAAAGTTTTATTTTCTGTAAAGAGCCGACTACTCTTATACATGTTCCCAGCTGTCAGGTCTGCGAGTTACTGCAGGAGTTGTCTGACATCTTCATCACACCCAATGGTGAAAGGTATATAGTGAGCAGGGGATTAATTCTCCCCATGCCCTGTGTGTTTCCTTGTGCCCATCCTTCCCCACATCAGACGGAGCATCCTAGGACCATGGCTGCCAGACCTCAGACAGAGTCACATAGTGGTGACGTATTTACATATGGTATCTGGCTGTTCTATACGAGGAATCGGTATGAAATACCGCCGACCGCATGGCCAGCGGTTCGATTCCCGGCAGCCCGACAGATCCCGGCAGCGGCAGCCCGACAGCGCTGGAAATCCCGATCGTCCTCAGGTAAGTATATACCAACCTAACCCTCCTTAGGGGTGCCTAACCCTAACCTCCCCCCCAAGTGCCTAACCCTAATCCCCCCCCCCCCTTCCCCGATGCCTAAACCTAAGTCCCCGCCGTGTGCGCTAAGCCTAACCCTCCCCCCCTAGCGCTGCTGTCCGCTCGCGGCGCCCGGCATCCTTCGATCGGGGTTCCTAAATATAGACGCCTGTCATTTAACCCACGCCGGGATAAAGCAGTTGGGAAGCCGGCTGTCTGGATCACGTCGGCCGTTTTCCCGATTGCATCCCCTATACGATAGGGGTATACTTTGTGCACATGTCGCTGTTTGTAGCATTATGTCTATATCAGTATAAAGCATATTATGTCTATAGCACTTATACTGGCCTCCTGCTCACCTACATGACATACATCTGTTCTGCATTGTATGTGAGGCTGTTGGCCACAGATTGTGTGACCATCCTACAGCAGCCTCTGGGTGTCTGGCTTTTCAGCTGTGAGCAATTGTGAGACTACAAGTACCAGCATGACAATATAAAGAAATAAACAACAACCTAAGAATGAAATCGACATCTGTGCTTATAGGTTAACAGCTTTGTTATGATTCTGGGAGAAGCCAACCAGACATTGACAGAAATTCTGCAGAAAGAGATCTCCGAACTGATAGAAGAGTCGTGAGAGGCGGCCTCCACCTTACAGGCCGGACACTGACCACCTATCTGGGGAGAGCTGCAGCCCGGGGGTCACAATAGTAACTTTTGGCACCTATCTCCTGTTACATTTTCAAGTTGGACTTAATAAAAGGAAAGTATCAAGAGTTTGGCTGCCATTTAAATGGGTGCAGTTCCTTCTAGCAGCCTGCAGGGGGAGCTCTGCGTCCCAGCTTGTTTTAAAGCGATCTGCTGTAATAAAAAATACAGATCTGTAAAGCGTTACTACTAGATGCAGTCTGTACACATATATGTACCGTTCTGGGCTTTTCTAATAGCTTTCAGGATGTAGCCTATCAATGTTCCAGGAATCAATCACTGCAGCACAGCGTTACGTCACTGGTCGCTTGTCCATTGATTTCTGTTACCAATACGCACAATGTTATAGGATGTAGGACTGGTATCTGCGTTCTCATGTTCTGAGTCTTCTTTTGTGGACCAGAATAAAAATGAAATTTTTGTATTTAACTTCTGATCTGTTATATTTCTGCTTTTATAATAAAGTCCGTCTTGTCGTTTAAAAGCATTTTGGAGTATTCCTAAGTAATTGTTTATCTGCAAATGGCTCTTAGCTTTAATCATGATACATTATGTGCAATATACGTATTATTCTGATGATGTGCAGACTCTGGTATATGTTCCATAAGGTGACAATTGTATCACTGTGCAAGATAAACCTTCATTATATTATATAAAGCCTTGTAGGAGTAATTGTCCTGACTTGTAATGGCAACTGAGCAATGCGGCTGTCATTACAAGACAATGTTCCGGTGGCTCCCTCTGCTGAGTACAGCAAAGTGTGGATGGGACACTGATTCCGAGTTGGACGCAGCACATTATACAGACGCAGTTAGCGAGTTTTGCATACTGCGCATAACCACGAGCGAATTTACACCTTTCTCCAGATCAGTGATAGGCAACCTCGGCCCTCAAGAGCTACCAACAGTTCACGTTTTCCAGACCACCCAGCAGGTGCACAGGTGCAGTCATTACTCACTAACACATTTGAAAAGATCCACAGGTGGAGCTAATTATTACACTTGTGATTCTGTGAAGAGACCTAGAAAACATGCACTGTTGGTAGCTCTTGAGGACAAGGGTTGGCTACCCCTGCTCCAGATGGATCTTGGCCAGATCATTCTCTCTGAAATGGGCATTTCAGGGCAACAACTGGCTGGCAAAGCTGCGGTCACATGTACATAGCATCCGGAAAGTATTCACAGCGCTTCACTTTTTCCACATTTTGTTATGTTACAGCCTTATTCCAAAATGGAATAAATTAATTTTTGTTCTCAAAATTCTACACACAATACCCCATAATGACAACGTCTAAAAAGTTTTTTTTAGATTTTTGCAAATTTAATAAAAAAAAAAAAAAAAAAAAAACCAAGAAATCACATGTACATAAGTATTCACCGCCTTTGCCATGAAGCTCAAAATTGAGCTAAGATGCATCCTGTTTCCACTGATCATCCTTGAGATGTTCCTACAGCTTAATTGGAGTCCACCTGTGGTAAATTCAGCTGTTTGGACATGATTATGAAAGGCATATACCTGTCTATCTATATAAGGTCCCACACTTGACAGTGCATATCTGAGCACAAACCAAGCATGAAGTCCAAGGAATTCATACTATCCCTTTAAACCGGGACACATGATCTACACAGATTCTGTGACTGGCACAGAAACTGTGTAATTCATGACGTCATTCCCGGGCGCGAAACACACCGTTAACCGAACCCACGATCCCAGCAGCGGCCTCAGTAAAGAAGACTCGCTTCAGCATCGGATGCCAGGAGGTAAGAGAGGGAGAGATTATTGGGAAAGTTAGTACCTCCACAACTTGCGCTCCAGGGATACCAACACCCGCGGCTGAATAACATAACAGGACTCCCCACCTAACCCTTTTTTATACTCAAATAATTTTTATTAGTAGAACAAAAAAATCCAATATACATCAGATAAGACAATAGTAAACAGTAATTTACAATCATCATAATATAAACGTTATATTTTTAAAATTTTATACAAATAAAATAAAAGAACAAAGAAAAAAAATATAATACAGAAAAACATATAAACTAGACAAATTATATAATCTAAAAAAAAGAAAATAAAAATATAGCAAGTATTACATAGAAAAACCAAGTAATACAAAACATTACTATAAATTATAATGGACAAAACAGAACAGTACAATACATACAACCATTAATTGTGGGAAAACATGTGTGGTCTGTCAATATAACCTTTTCCATATCGAGTTGGGGCAGTGTTAAAGCTAGCCAATTATGGATGTCGTGTGAGAAGATGATTCAATAAAGGCCGACCAGGGTCGCCATTTTAGCAGTGGGGACGAGGATGATGAAGAATATTTAAATCCAGAGGTTTCCATTTCAAAACTTCTCTGAATTTTGGATATTATTATCGAGAGAGATGGGGGGTCAGGTCTCTTCCAAAATGTGTCCAACAACATACTTATTATGTGATTGTATTGTAGGAGGAAAATAATGTAGGAGTGCGATTTCTGGAGACTGGGGAAGAGGCTCCATAGTGACCTGAGCTATTAATTGAAATACCTCTGACCATAAGGAAAATATATTAGGACAAGACCAAAACATATGTATCAGAGTACCGTCTAACCCGCAATTAGTTTATAGAGCATTTCAGAATGGTTCAAACATTTGGACATTTTGAAAATGTTCATAAATGGAATAGACCAATCTTCTTCAGTTAGAGATATATTAAAATCCGACTCCCAATTGAATTGTATAGAAAGTTTAGACTCCTCTATCGGGGTCATAAGCGTATTATACCACATAGAAATACCACTCTTATGGCCAGTAGTAGACAGTTTAGAAAGTATATAGGGAGGTGGGGTGGGAAGGAGATGATTTGGGCCAGAGTTAGAAAATACCCAGTGTCTCACCTGCAAAAATTTAAAAAAGTCAGTTTTGGGAATACCATATTGATCCTGTAATTGTTGAAAGGATTTAAATTGATGGTTAGTATAAAGATCTCTAACTGTTATAATACCTTTCTCATGCCAGGGTGTTAATACTAGATCCTGGATCAGTCGAGAAAGGGCTAATATAGAAATGTGAGACGAGGGAAGAGAAAATTCTCCATGTGTGGAAATCAATTTGTCCCAAGCTATAAGGGTATCAGAGACGCTCTTTGGAATAAGGGATTTATGGGGTCTAGCAGCAGTTTTAGTCCACAAGATGTCCTGTAAGGGGAGAGTTTGAGATACAGATATTTCAATAGATACCCATGGCTTAATCGGTAGAGGGGCTAACCAGTCTTTCATCTGTTCCAAAAGACAAGCGTGTTGGTAGAATTCAAGATTAGGAGCCGCTAGTCCCCCTCTAGATTTGGACCAAAATAGTCGAGTCCTAACTATACGAGGACGTTTACCCTTCCAAATATACGTAGATAGAACTGCATAGAATTTGTTTAGCAGGGTCAATGGAACTAAATATGGAATGGAACTAAATAAGTACAGAATTTTTGGAAGAAGCATAATTTTTGCAGAAGAGAGACGGCCCATCCAGGAGATTTCATAATTAACCCATGCTTTGGTAAGTGCTGAGAATTGTTCTAACAAAGGCTGATAATTATATTTAATAACATTTTGAGGATTTAAAGGGATATTGATCCCCAGATATTTAAGAGATGATGTCTGCCAGGCATAAGGGTATTGATTCTGGAGACTATCTAGGGAAGCCTGATCAATATTGAATGCTAGTGCTTCTGATTTTGAGGTATTTAGTTTATAGTATGACGATGCAGTATATTCTTGAAGTATATTGTGAAGAGCAGGTAAGGAAATGTCTGGTTTCGTGACGAATAGCAGGACGTCATCAGCAAAAAGACATATCCTAAGGGTTCCATAGCTAGTGCAAAAATTAAAGGTGAAAGGGGGCACCCCTGGCTAGTCCCGTTAGAGATATTAAAACCGTTGGACAAAAACCCATTACTGTATACTCTAGCCGAAGGGACAGTGTAGAGATTCAAGATAGCCTTCAAAAACAAGCCAGAAAAGCGAAACTTAGCCAGGACCCGGGACATGAAAAGCCAGTGTAGCCTATCGAAGGCTTTTTCCGCGTCTAAGGACAATAAAACCATAGGCACAGAACAAGCTGCTTGGGCTTCCAGAAGGGAAAAAACTCTTCTGGTATTGTCTGGTGCTTGTCTCCCTAAGATAAAGCCCACCTGATCAAAAGAAACTAAATTAGGGAGAATAGGATTCAATCTATTAGCGATTATTTTTGCATATAATTTGATATCTGAATTTAATAGAGCTATTGGCCTATAGTTTGGGCAAAGTGTCGGGTCCTTGCCAGGCTTCAAAATAGTGATGATTTGGGCTTCTAACATTTCTTTAGGAAATGATTGAGTAGAGACATCGTTGAATAAATTTACTACAATAGGGGTCAAAATGGTTTGAAAATGCGTATAGAAACTGTTAATGAATCCGTCTGGGCCAGGTGCTTTATCTTTTTTAAGGGATTTAACCGCTCTTAATACTTCGCTATCACTCCAAGGGACACATAGAGCTTCTGCTTCTAAAGGGGAAAGACATGGAAGATTAATAGAATCTAAGAATGAATTTATCACAGATTCAGAGGGCTCAGGTATATGGGTATCTTGAGAAAGGTTATAAAGCTTTTCATAGTATAAGGCGAATTGTTGAGCAATATCTTTAGGATTTGATATTGAGGATCCATTGGGGTTAGAGAGACTTTTAATTCTATTAATAGCATTTTTCCCTCTAAGCTTGCGGGCTAGCAGTTTATTGGCTCTATTTCCAAGAGAGTAAAACTTCTGATTTAATTTAGTGATAGCACATTGAATTTGGGAGAGGTGTAGATTATTTAACTTCTTCCTGGCTTCTAATAGGGCAGAGAGGACAATAGAATCCTTTGGATTTTGTTTATGTTGTGTTTCTAATTTTAAAAGATCAGCTTGATATGCGAGATATATTTCTTGATTCGATTTCCGAATCTTAACTGCGGCTTGTATAGCAGCCCCCCTCATTACTGCCTTGAGTGCACACCAATGATTCGTGGCTGAAGTGTCTTTGGGAGAATTTAATTCTACATATGCAGTCAATGCGTCAGTCATGACACGTGAGCCAACATCATCTAATAAAATATACTCTTGTAAACGCAAAGGTCTAAAGGTGGGAGACGTGGGAAAGGGGATCCAAGACCATAGTAAGGGAGCATGGTCGGACCAAGTAATTGGTAAAATATCAATCCGGGGAATGGACTGGAGAGACCATTTATCAGTCAAGAGAAGATCTATTCTAGAGTATGATTTGTGAACTGCTGAATAGAAGGTATAATCACGGGTTCTTGAGTGTTTGATTCTCCAAACATCATATAGGTCAAATTCAGCCAACAAGTGCGAGAAGGAACGAGCTAGAGAGGAAGCCACATTCAATGATTGTTTATCGAGAGAAGAAGATTTCTCCAATTTAGGATCGGGTGCAAGATTAAAGTCGCCCATAATGAATAAAGCACCCTTTCTAGTCTCCTGTAATTTAAGTAAAAACTTTTTAAGAAAACTAGGTTGTCTTGTATTAGGGACATATATTGACACTAGAGTGATGTATTTAGTACCTATCTTCCCCACCAAGATAATATATCTACCACTGCAATCCACCCATTTACTTTCTATTTTAAATGGGCATGATCTGCTCAAAAGTATGGCTACTCCATTCCTCTTAAATGGGCCACAGGAGGTATAGCAAGTCGGATAGGCTTTATTAATAAACTGAGGAGTAGAATGTAATGGGAAATGCGATTCTTGGATTGCTGCTATGTCAGCTCTTTGATCTAAGAAGTATTTTAATGCAAGACGTCGCTTATGAGGTGAATTAAGGCCCTTAACATTTATGCTTAAAAAATTGACCATGGGGAGGAATCGGATAAATGTGGTGTGGATTTTTTACAAATAGACCTGCACAAAAATTACAAATACAGAGATTGTATGCATAAAAAATTAATAAATAAAATAACAAACATATAAAACAAAAAAACAGAACAAACCGAAATAGCATCCATAAAGGAGCTAGAGTTTCTGTCATTGAAACAGAACATGACAGAAAAATTGAAAGTATGGGGGGGAGGGTCAAAGAGAAGACCAGCTAATACCCCTCATTTCAAATAATTCCTTCAATTGTAATATTAACAACATAGTGTCACAAGCGTGGAATTTAGGAGCTGTGTTCCCGGACTGGGCCTTGGATCTGTATTATTTGGCGCAGACGCTCGCTGGAGGAGGCTTGGCTTAATGAAGTTTCTCCGCATGAGAGGGTGCAGCGAACTGACAGGGGTTTGAGGAATGCGGCAGTAACGAGATAGCTAGGAAGCTGCGTGGAGCAGCTGGATAGCCTAGGGTAGACGGTAGCTGAGTGGCTACGTGGAGCGGCTGGATAGCAGTGGGTAGACGTAGGTAGCTGAGTGGCTACGTAGAGCGGCTGGGTAGACGTTGGCAGCTGAGTGGCTACGTGGAGCGGCTGGATAGCCGTGTGTAGACGTTGGTAGCTGAGTTGCTACGTGGAGCGGCTGGATAGTCGTGGGTAGACGTTGGTAGCTGAGTGGCTATGTGGAGCGGCTGGATAGCCGTGTGTAGACGTTGGTAGCTGAGTGGCTACGTGGAGCGGCTGGATAGCCGTGGGTAGACGTTGGCAGCTGAGTGGCTACGTGGAGCGGCTGGATAGTCGTGGGTAGACGTTGGTAGCTGAGTGGCTACGTGGAGCGGCTGGATAGCTGTGGGTAGACGTTGGTAGCTGAGAGGCTACGTGGAGCGGCTGGATAGTCGTGGGTAGACGTTGGTAGCTGAGTGGCTACGTGGAGCGGCTGGATAGCCGTGGGTAGACGTTGGCAGCTGAGTGGCTACGTGGAGCGGCTGGATAGCCGTGGGTAGACGTTGGTAGCTGAGTGGCTACGTGGAGCGGCTGGATAGCCGTGGGTAGACGTTGGTAGCTGAGCGGCTACGTGGAGCGGCTGGAGCGCAGTGGGAAGGCTACTTAGCTAAACTAAGAAACTAGTTGCACTGGCAACTTGTGTGAGCATTGGGGATCCTTTTATAGTGGACACTGGGAGCTGACAGGCTGAGAGAGAAGGAGAAGGCTCCTCATTGGTGGAAGTGGGGTCACATGGGCAATCCAAGATGGCCGCGCCCATGGACCGGAGAACAGCGCTTCCTGGAGGTAGTCAGCGGGGACCAGCGGTGAGCAGGAGCCGGCGTGGGAGCAGCACAGCAGCGGGACCCTCCAGAGGACAACAGCGTACAGCGCGGGAGCCGGAAGACAGCGCGGGTCATCGCCCGCACAGGTAAGCGACGGGGTCTGATTCTGGGGTCTCCAGGCCGGCGTGTGACAGTACCCCCTTCTTCAAGAGTGGCCACCGGACACTTCCTTGGTTTATGAGGAAATTTCACATGGAACGCTTTGACCAGACGGGGTGCATGGACATCGGAGGCATTTATCCAGATTCGTTCCTCCGGACCATAATTCTTCCAGTCGATAAGGTATTGAAGACGGTTGTATCGACAACGGGAATCTAAGATTCTGTCAACTTCGAACTCCTCTCCCTGCTGTGTTTGAACACTAGAAGCTTTAGGCAGGACCTTCTGAAATCGGTTTAAGACTAGTGGTTTTAAAAGAGAAATATGGAAGGAACTTGGAATGCGAAGAAATGGAGGAAGCTTTAACTTGTAAGCCACAGGATTCAGGACTTTGATGATTGGGAATGGACCAATGAACCGCGGAGCAAATTTCATCGAGGGTACTCGGAGTCTTAGGTTTCGGGTAGAGAGCCAGACCATATCCCCAGGTCGGAAATTTGGAATTGCTCGTCTTTGGCGGTCAGCAAATCTCTTGTACCGGGCTGACGTTTTAGTCAGAGAGGAACGAACCTTTTCCCAGATGTTGGAGAATCGTTGAAGGGACATTTTGGCCGCAGGCACATCTAATGTGGGAAGAAGAGGGAAATCTGGCACTCGAGGATGTTGACCAAAAACTGTAAAAAAAGGAGTTGAGCTGGTGGATGTGTGATAATGATTATTGTGGGCAAATTCGGCCCAAGGAAGAAGTTCAATCCAGTCATCTTGGGAGGAGGAGACAAAAGTGCGCAGGAACTGTTCCAGGGCTTGATTGACCCTTTCGGTCTGACCGTTGGTCTGGGGATGATAAGCGATAGAAAATTTGAGTTTTACCTGAAGGGCTGAGCAGAGTGACCTCCAGAACTTCGCTACGAACTGTACTCCCCTGTCGGAGATGATCTCTTGAGGAAGGCCGTGGAGCTTGAAGATCTCTTTTATAAAGCTCTGGGCGAGTAGAGGTGCAGACGGAAGCCCAGTAAGTGGTACGAAATGAGCCATTTTAGAAAAACGATCCACGATAACCCAAATTGTGTTGTGGCCCCGAGATGGAGGAAGATCAGAGATGAAATCCATAGATAGGTGAGTCCATGGCTTAGATGGAATTGCAAGAGGTTGGAGTTGACCGTGTGGAACCCGCCGAGGTATCTTGTGTTGGGCACATTTGATGCATGAAGACATAAGACCTGACGTCCTTTTTCATCGAAGACCACCAATAGGACCGCTGGATAAATTCTAGGGTTTTATCCATACCCAGGTGACCAGAGAACCGGGAAGCATGAGCCCAATGCAGTAACCTCTTGCGGAGTTCCGGAGCGACGAAAGTCTTCCCAACCGGGGGTATAGAAGATAGTTGAGTAGAGGCGAAGGAAGCGGAATTCAAGATTGGTTGGGGCTGCTCCATGGGTAGATCAGGGTTGCTCGTCATGGAACGGGAGAGTGCGTTGGCTTTGAGGTTTTGTGAACCGGGGCGATAGGAGACTTTGAAATTAAATCTGGAGAAAAACATTGCCCACCGGGCTTGACGAGGGTTCAAGCAATTTGCAGATTTAAGATAAAGGAGGTTCTTATGGTCAGTAAAAATGGTAATGGGGTAATGAGCTCCTTCTAGAAGATATCGCCATTCTTCGAGGGCTAGTTTCATGGCGAGTAACTCTTGATCTCCAATGGTGTAGTTCTTCTCTCTGCAGGCAAAAACTTCCGGGAAAAGAAACCACAGGGATGAAGTTTTTCATCTTTAAATCGCTGGGAGAGCACTGCACCGACACCTTCAGAGGATGCGTCCACCTCCAGGATAAAGGGCCGGGTGGAGTCTGGTTGCTTTAAGATGGGAGCGGAGATGAAGGCTTGCTTAAGAAGTTGAAATGCAGAGGTAGCTTCGACGGGCCATATAGTTGGATCTGCTCCCTTGCGGGTGAGCGCTGTAATCGGAGCTACCAGAGTCGAGAAACCTTTTACAAACTTGCGATAGTAATTGGCAAATCCTAGGAATCTTTGTATGGATTTTAAGGAAGAAGGAAGAGACCAATCAAGAATGGCTTGTAGTTTTGACGAATCCATTTGAAGGCCTGTTCCGGAGATAATGTATCCCAGGAATGGTACACTTGAGACCTCAAACAGACACTTCTCTAATTTGCAAAACAGTTGATTGGACCGCAACCTCAGAAGGACTTGTTTGACCTGGTCTCGATGAGTTTGGAGGTCTTGAGAAAAAATCAAAATGTCGTCTAAGTAAACGACCACACACTTGTACAAGAGGTCCCGGAAGATTTCATTGACGAAAAACTGGAAGACGGCCGGAGCATTACAGAGGCCGAAGGGCATAACGAGATACTCGTAGTGCCCATCCCTGGTGTTGAAGGCCGTTTCCATTCATCGCCTGGACGGATACGAATTAAATTATAGGCTCCTCTTAGGTCGAGTTTGGAAAAAACTGTGGCTCCCTTGACTCTATCAAATAACTCTGTGATGAGAGGAAGAGGGTAGCGATTCTTAATAGTTATTTCATTAAGACCCCGGTAGTCAATACACGGGCGCAAGCCACCATCTTTTTTTTTTACGAAGAAAAATCCAGCCCCTGCTAGAGACGTGGAAGGTCGAATGAAGCCTTTATTTAAGTTTTCCGTAATGTACTCCGACATGGCCTGAGTCTCAGGGAGAGATAGAGGATAGGTTCGGCCCCTAGGAGGATTCTTCCCGGGAATCAGATCTATGGGACAGTCCCAATCACGATGGGGAGGTAACAGGTCTGCGCTCTGTTTGCAAAAGACGTCCTGAAACCCATCGTATGCTTTGGGCAGGTCTGTAGAATCCCGTACAACGGAAGATCTGATAGGTATTACCCGCTGAAGGCAACCTTTGAAGCAATTGGAACCCCAGGAGATTATTTGCATGGTGGTCCAATTGATTTGAGGTGAATGTCTCTGTAGCCAGGGTAATCCGAGGACTAAAGAATGAGAGGCTTTGGGAATCACTAGGAAGGATAGTTGTTCGGAATGGAGCACCCTAATGGTAAGTTTAAGTGGTGTTGTACGATGGGTGATGGTTCCACTAGAAATGCGACTACCATCGATGGCGGTTAAAGTGATGACTCGAGGCAACGCTTCCATGGGGATTTGATGCTTCTGGACAAATTCAGTAGTGACAAAGTTCTCTGCCGCTCCGGAATCCAGGAGAGCTAATACAGCTTTGGAACCTCGAGGACACTTTAAATGAGCCTGGATGGTGGAATCAGACTTCCTTTGTGATTCAATGGCAACTCCTAACTTAACCTCTCTTTCATAAGTTAGGAGGAGGCGTTTCCCGGACGAATGGGACAAGTTTTAACTAAATGTTGAGGAGATCCGCAGTACATACAGAGGTTCTGCCTCCGCCTTTTCTGACGCTCCTCAGCCGATAAATGAGAGCGGTTGACCTGCATGGGTTCTTTGCCCAGAGGAGGAGAGGGTAAGCGGGAAACTGGACGTGGCCTTCCACGATCAAATCTGCCTCTTTCCAAGGCACGCTCCCTGTGACGGAGATCCACCTTGTTGCAGAGGGAGATTAACCCATCCAAACTGGTTGGAAGGTCACGGGAAGCTAGGTCGTCTTTGAGCCTTTCAGAAAGGCCACTCCAGAAGGCAGCGATGAGGGCATCCTCGTTCCAATTGACTTCTGAAGCCAGAGTCTGGAACTGGACTACGTATTGGCCGACGGTCCTGCTGCCCTGACGGAGGCGTAGAATATCAGCTGATGCGGAGGTGGTTCTTCCGGGTTCATCAAAGATTTTGCGAAATGTAGCAACAAATTCGGGGTAGTTGGAGAGCAGGGGATCCGACTTCTCCCAAAGGGGCGAGACCCAATCGAGTGCTTGACCAGAGAGTAGAGAGATGATATATGCCACCCTGGTTCTGGCCGTCGGAAAGTTGGCGGATTGTAGCTCGAATTGGATTTCGCATTGATTTAAAAAACCCCTGCATAATTTGGGGTTGCTATCGAACTTGCTCGGAGGGGAGAGCTGAAGACGAGCAGGAGGTAGAACCGGAGGAGCAGGTGACACCACAGGAGGAGAGGCGGCTTGGGAGCCAGCGGGAGCGGGATGAGCCAGTAAGGACTGGATGTTGTCCAGGCGTGACGACATATCTTGGATAAATTGGATCAGCTGAGCCTGAGAGGTCTCCTGTCTTTCCAGACGGGATAGTACATCCTGCGAGGCTTCTATCCCAGATCCTTGACCACTTGCCGAGTCCATCTGGCCAGTGCAAACTGTCACAAGCGTGGAATTTAGGAGCTGTGTTCCCGGACTGGGCCTTGGATCTGTATTATTTGGCGCAGACGCTCGCTGGAGGAGGCTTGGCTTAATGAAGTTTCTCCGCATGAGAGGGTGCAGCGAACTGACAGGGGTTTGAGGAATGCGGCAGTAACGAGATAGCTAGGAAGCTGCGTGGAGCGGCTGGATAGCCTAGGGTAGACGTTGGTAGCTGAGTGGCTACGTGGAGCGGCTGGATAGCAGTGGGTAGACGTAGGTAGCTGAGTGGCTACGTAGAGCGGCTGGATAGCCGTGGGTAGACGTTGGTAGCTGAGTGGCTACGTGGAGCGGCTGGATAGCCGTGGGTAGACGTTGGCAGCTGAGTGGCTATGTGGAGCGGCTGGATAACCGTGTGTAGACGTTGGTAGCTGAGTGGCTACGTGGAGCGGCTGGATAGTCGTGGGTAGACGTTGGTAGCTGAGTGGCTACGTGGAGCGGCTGGATAGCCGTGGGTAGACGTTGGCAGCTGAGAGGCTACGTAGAGCGGCTGGATAGCCGTGGGTAGACGTTGGTAGCTGAGTGGCTACGTGGAGCGGCTGGATAGACGTTGGTAGCTGAGTGGCTATGTGGAGCGGCTGGATAACCGTGTGTAGACGTTGGTAGCTGAGTGGCTACGTGGAGCGGCTGGATAGCCGTGGGTAGACGTTGGCAGCTGAGTGGCTACGTGGAGCGGCTGGATAGCCGTGGGTAGACGTTGGCAGCTGAGTGGCTACGTGGGGCGGCTGGATAGCCGTGGGTAGACGTTGGTAGCTGAGTGGCTACGTGGAGCGGCTGGAGCGCAGTGGGAAGGCTACTTAGCTAAACTAAGAAACTAGTTGCACTGGCAACTTGTGTGAGCATTGGGGATCCTTTTATAGTGGACACTGGGAGCTGACAGGCTGAGAGAGAAGGAGAAGGCTCCTCATTGGTGGAAGTGGGGTCACATGGGCAATCCAAGATGGCCGCGCCCATGGACCGGAGGACAGCGCTTCCTGGAGGTAGTCAGCGGGGACCAGCGGTGAGCAGGAGCCGGCGTGGGAGCAGCACAGCAGCGGGACCCTCCAGAGGACAACAGCGTACAGCGCGGGAGCCGGAAGACAGCGCGGGTCAACGCCCGCACAGGTAAGCGACGGGGTCTGATTCTGGGGTCTCCAGGCCGGCGTGTGACACATAGGTTGTATCAAATATGGCTATGTTTGAATGCTAACTATCAAATATCATTTATGTATATAAAGAAAAGAGAAAAAATAAAAAAAATTAAATGCAATGTAACCACTACAAAAAGCAGAAAGACTGTAGAAAGCAGTTCCCAAATTATATGGAAGTCTCATATACTACCAGTTATCCATTAAGCTATCTATCGGTCCACCAATAACATTGAGTATATTCTTCATCAACCCAATCCACTAAATAACCACGCAAATATAATATATGCCCTTAGCTGTGAAAGAACTGAATGAAAAATCTTAAAGTACATCATAAAGCCGTAGACATATTACACATAGAAAGTACAGGTAAAAAAAATAAAAACAGAAAGAGCATATTGAATAACAAAATACGAAATATAGCTTGGAATGGTAGAACTACAGCCAGTAACTGTAAAGATACTTCACCCCAAGGGATCACCTCGGCACTGTGGACCATTCTTGGGGTATAGGTTTAGGAGGCATATTGGTAGGGTTAGGAAGAGCAACACCCCATTTTGAAGAATAGCTGGCCCATCTTCTGGAGATTGTATGACTGTATACATTTCTTGTTACAATCAGTTTCGTCGGGAATCCCCATCTATACTGAATATTTTCTTTACGCAAGGCCAGTGTAATTGGGAGGAAAGACGTCGTTTTGCCAGAGTCGCTGGGGAAATGTCAGGGAAAAGTTGGAGATTGTCCAGACATTCAACTGTGGGGGAGGAAGGGAGAGTAGCCTTAAGTATACGCTCCTTATTATGGAAGAAATTAACTCTAAGGAGGGTGTCTTTAGGTGCTTGGGCTGGAGCTTGTTTGGATTTTGGAAGTAAGATCCGAGGGTAAGGCATCAGGAAGAAGTTTCTGGAATAATTCCGTGGCATAATCATATAACTCAGCATTTGTGACGGAGTCCGGAATACCTTATTTTAATGTTGTTGCATCTGGAGCGGTCTTCCAGATCTGTTACCTTGTCTCGCACAGAGGCTAATTCCTCCTGCAGAGAGACGTGTGCTGAGATTAGGTCGTTATGTGATGCAACCAATTCTTCCATTTTAGATTCCAAATGGTCGGTACGATCTCCGATTTCACTAATATCAGCTCTCAGAGATTGAATAGTAGATTTTAATTCCGAGGTTATATCCACCTTAAATGACGTTAACATAGTATGAATGGAACGCAGGGTAACTGGACCATCTAAACTGTCCTCATTTTCCTGAGAAGGTACAGGAGGACCACTTGCTTGTCTAGGTGGGGATTTTGGAGACGTAGCAGACACAGGTGGTGATTGTTGAAGACGACTTTTAGTAGAGGTAGAAGAGGATCCAAAAAAGTGAACTGGTGGGGCCGATTTGGCCGCTTTTATTCTTTTTGGAGCCATACCGATGTGATCCAATGAAGCGCCACCTCCAACTAGTGTCGAGCAGATACAGGTACTGGTGATGTTTAAATTTATGATCGGTGGTTACATTGAGAAGGAAAGATTAAATCTGCATGTTGATAAGTTTCAGAGAGGCATCAGGGTCAACGCGGAAAGCTGTTTCAGAGAGACATAGTGAGTCACAACTAGTAACGACACTTCAGTAATCCGCCCAGGCTCCTGGAGAACAAGTAGGCATAGAGAGCAATAACCATAGAGGTGACTGATTTTGGTATTATATGTTTGCACAGATGATCCAAAATGGCGTCTGCTATAACTCGATTACTCTCTGAAGAGGGTACTGCAATATTAAGGAGACCAGAGTCAAAACTGCAACCCCGGGCCAGCCGACAGGTCACTCGTCACAGCCACCTATAGCTGCAGTATCTCAATGTGTACTCAGGGAGCAGATTTAAGGGAGCCAGGGATCAGGAGCCACAGTTCAACACAGGAATTAATAGATTTGATATAATCATGTACCTGTGTATAGAGGTGGTTGGTCAAAGGGGCCCTGGTAAGGTGTCCTCTTTACTCCTGGTGTCAGGGTCTCCCAAGCAGCAGATGCTGAGGTAATGCAGGGGGAGTTATAAAGGAGCCAAAATGGCGCCCTCCCGCGATTCGCGGCTCCGTTTACTGGTCTTTCCTGGGTTCCCCTGACTCCACAGGCCGCCTAGACCACCACTCCAGTCAGGCAGAGTGGGGTCCAAGGTGACAGGATGGCCGCGGGAAAGTCCGGCCGCGATCGGCGGCAAGTGCGGCACCGGCGGGCCCGGCTTGAAAATCGAGGCCGGGGACTCTGGAGGCGGAGTAGGCCGCAAAGGCCCCGGGGGAGATAAGCCTTCGCGACTTCCAGCCGGGGGATCAGCGGAGCCCAGAGGGGGTAATTATGCAGGAGAGGTCTCTCCAAACAGCAAGGGGCAGGCGTAGCAGGGCAATCTATGAGGGTTTGTAGGGAGCTGAAGGGCAACACGTCTGCCCTGGTATCCAGTCAGGCCACGCCCCCCTAACCCTTTTTTAAAAGGGCTATAAACTCTTATCTTTGTTATTAAAATTATTTGCATGCGTTGTGGAACTCCCTACACATTCTGTACAGACACCTACACACATGTATATGAGAAAACGCTCAATTTTGTTCACGTCGCAATTGATTCTAATTGAAACTGAGCTGCTTAGCATACATCATTAGCGCAGAGTCAGATGCATGAAGCTCTGGGAAGTGATAAAGTGCAGAGTGATAGATGACCAACCAATCAGCTCCCAACTGTCATTTTTCAAACACAGCCTGTAATGACAGTTAGGAGCTGATTGGTTGGTCGTTTATCACTCTCGAGTTCATCACTTCCCAGAGCGTCACACATCTGCCTCAGTATTATATATTGTTGTTCCCTAGTGGTGTGCCGCCTTAGGCTGCTGACTTATTCCTGATAAATGCACTTAGTCTAAACCAGTGATTACTATAAATAAAGCGTTATCATTCTCATGTGCAGGTTTATTATGAACGCCTCTGTGTTTTAGGGCGGTGAATTCGTGCAAGAAGCACAAAGTATTTCTGTTGGGCGGGTGTAAGAACAATGTACATATTGGCTTTTAGTTAGCTTGCAGTTTAAAGAAAAACACCTTTTTTTTTTTTGCCCATATTAATTGTATATCTATATATTGGTGTTATAGAAAACAGAGTAATGTAATGGAAATGCAAAGTCTCCTGGAAAAGCCGGGGAGGTGACATTTGTGTGGGTACCGGAAAAACGTGATGAGACTGCACCCATCTTTATGTTTCGCTCCCCCCGAGCCCTTTACCCCCTCCTGACAGTCCGGCATATCCCTGCTTTCTATGTGTCAGACCCTAAATACACGTGCGCTTACTATCTATAGTGTCCGGCCACTTTATCCGCTGCTGATCGCATCGTCAGTAGAACATTGGCCCTCATTCAGAGCCGTTCGCTATTTGCGGTCGTTCGTTCGAAAACAAGGGGTGGCTATTCAAATGATCCGTTCGCAAATTGCAGTCTGTTCACACCTCTAAGTCTGAACGAGCGGGCAAAACATACGCTCGTTTATTAGTTAAAAACGCCCCCTGGCCGCTCGCACCATACGTCATGTCCGCTATTTATTAGATTAATCGAGTACATCGACCAGCGTATGAACTGCTCGCTATTCTTGTGGTTGGTGTTTGCTACCACAAATTTGCGAGCAGTTCTGGCTATAAAATAACCCAGTGACGTGGTCAATGACGCTGCTGTATTAATTATGCACACCCATAATACGCCCGTTTTGACCTTTAAGCACGCCTGCGTTCGGCTCTCCACTCCCCATTTTCAAGCACCTTCCCGTTACCACCCACATACGCCTCATTCTGTCACTCAAAATAGCAGGCACTCGCTATATAGCGTACAAACGATTTTTGTCCGCACTGACTGGTCCGCGCATGCGTACTAAAAACCGTACGCATGCGCAGATGTGCAAACATCGCTCGGAACGAGCGTACTGCCGCTAACGAGCGGCTCTGAATGAGGGCCATTGTTTCTATAATGGTCTCATCTTACTTCTGATCTGGGGACATATTTATAAACTCTCTTTATAGTTATTGCAAGGCCTAAAAGCTAAATTCGGAAACCAGGCTAAACAATGATAAGTGGTACCAAGCGACCCCCAGGGCAACCTCTCTCCTGGTCCCCGGCTACACGTGTTACGGCCGGGATCAAAGAACAAAAAGGTTTAAATGAGATTATTTTTACGACTGATTAGCAAATATGTGGCTTAAAATGCTGAAATATAGTTTGTAGTGTAGTAATTACTTTCAAATTGCAGTCCAACAATATCCACCATTATATTAATATATACCGGGAGCTGGCGCAGGACACGATGGTCACCTCTAGGTTTTCTCTGTTTGAGATAAAATGCTTCTGGTTATTTAATAAGACAGAAGTCCCCGATGAGAAGGGTCGCTGTTCCTGCAGGTAAGGTTATGCAGGAAAGGACCCCATTATCGCTGTGTGGGATGAGAGTTTGTCAGGTGCCTGTACATTTGGGTGGTGAATCCCCTCTGCCCTTTGTCTCCCGCTGACTTGTTGGTGAGGGGGTGGAATAATCTGCTTGTAGCCTGTTCCCTGTTTACTCAGTGACTGTAATGATTGATGGACAGATGCTGATAATAGCAGCCAGTCCCAGGTGAGTCCCAGACGCTCCTCCGTGTATGCAGGTGTATAGGAAATAAGTCACTTATGTTACATGTATAGATCTATTTATTATAGTTGTACAAGGTAATCGGCATGTCCCATAGTAATGAGGCGGTGACAGCAGTAATAAGACATGACACGTGCAGAGAGCTCATTTGGACAAACATAGCACAGTTGGTGTTGTGGTCAGCATTACTGCCTCACAGCACTGAGGTCTTGGGTTTGTTTCCCACCAAGGACCTTAGTGTGTGGAGATTGTATATTCTCCCCGTGCTGGCGTGGGTTTCCTCCGGGTGCTCCGGTTTCCCCTCAGTCCAAAAAATATCCCTCATACTGGGGATGCTCCTGACAGACAGGAATAACTCTAGTGCACGTGTGTGAACATGTAGGTAAGGTCCAATTAGAAGCAGAGGAGGTGTGGCCGGCACTGTGGGTGTAACCAGTGCTGTGTAGGTGTGGCCAGAGCCATGTGGGCGTGTACATCCATACACTATTAGCCCCACTGTCTCCCTATATATGTAACATTGGCCGGGATGCACTAAACGAGAAATGCGGTAAAAACCCAGTTTCCGGGGTTTTGCAGCATATTCCGTATGCACTAATGTGTTATCGCCGGGCTAAGACGCGGAAGGTAACGCCAGCTATTGCTGGCGTTACCCTATAGAAGCCTATGGTCTTCTACCGCATCGCGCTGCTATGAGGGATCCAATCGGATCCCTCCCAGCATGCCCGCGGCCGCCGCGTCACTCTGCGGAAGTCCATGGCGCAGCGGAGATCGCAAAGGACAGCGCTTATCGGAAGAGCTGTCCATTGCTGTACTGATCGCATATGTTAGTGCATATGCGATCAGTACAATTGCGTTGCATGGCGGTAAGTGGCGCTATATGTTAGTGCATATGCGATCAGTGCAATTGCGTTGCATGGCGGTAAGTGGCGCCATATGTTAGTGCATATGCGATCAGTACAATTGCGTTGCATGGCGGTAAGTGGCGCCATGTTAGTGCATATGCGATCAGTACAATTGCGTTGCATGGCGGTAAGTGGCGCCATATGTTAGTGCATATGCGATCAGTACAATTGCGTTGCATGGCGGTAAGTGGCGCCATATGTTAGTGCATATGCGATCAGTACAATTGCGTTGCATGGCGGTAAGTGGCGCCATATGTTAGTGCATATGCGATCAGTACAATTGCGTTGCATGGCGGTAAGTGGCGCCATATGTTAGTGCATATGCGATCAGTACAATTGCGTTGCATGGCGGTAAGTGGCGCCATGTTAGTGCATATGCGATCAGTACAATTGCGTTGCATGGCGGTAAGTGGCGCCATATGTTAGTGCATATGCGATCAGTACAATTGCGTTGCATGGCGGTAAGTGGCGCTATATGTTAGTGCATATGCGATCAGTGCAATTGCGTTGCATGGCGGTAAGTGGCGCCATATGTTAGTGCATATGCGATCAGTACAATTGCGTTGCATGGCGGTAAGTGGCGCCATATGTTAGTGCATATGCGCAGTACAATTGCGTTGCATGGCGGTAAGTGGCGCCATATGTTAGTGCATATGCGATCAGTACAATTGCGTTGCATGGCGGTAAGTGGCGCCATGTTAGTGCATATGCGATCAGTACAATTGCGTTGCATGGCGGTAAGTGGCGCCATATGTTAGTGCATATGCGATCAGTACAATTGCGTTGCATGGCGGTAAGTGGCGCCGTATGTTAGTGCATATGCGATCAGTACAATTGCGTTGCATGGCGGTAAGTGGCGCCGTATGTATTTCTAATGTTTCTCACAAAAATATACAATTGTTATAATGGACGGGACATTATAATAATTGTTTATTTTTGTGAGAAAAATGAGAAATACAATTGTAATACTTCTGATTTATGGGCGACCCTGTGGCCAGCTGGTGTCTGGTCATTATCATGCTGTCATGGTGATGGGCCTATGTTTATGTGGTGGCCTGGGGCTGTAGCTCCATCAGTTCTGTTGTTAATATGGCCCTGGCTGTAGGGAATAATAATTGTAATCTCTACTGGGGCAGGACAAATACTCTCTGTAATGCGCTGCGGAATATGTGTGCGCTATGTAATAACTGGTCAGCAACAGACAAACATTGATAGGACACAAGGGGGTGAGGGATCTGTTGATGTTGTAATACCAGAGTCCAGGGCCGGTGATCGGGGCTCCGGTGATGTCCTCCCTCCGGTCAGCCGGTCTCCCGGCTCCTGCACTGTGACCCTGGGCAACTGCTGCATTAAACAGATGACCGGGTCACAGTGCAGGATGGGAGGACATTACCGGAGCAGCCATGACCTGAACTAAGGTAAGTAAAAGTAAGGGGGGGGTCACGGCGGCCGGTCATGCGCGGCGCCTTGTCACGGTATTTTTTCCGAAAAACAGTGATAAGGCTGCGGTGGGGATACGCATGGACGGAGCTTTATCGCAACCTCTGTCCCTGCAGGAGATTTTTAATAAATCCCTTTGATATTGGCTGAATTTGCAATGCGAATTCAGTCAAAAATATCACACTACGATAGTAGTAAATCGAGCCCTAATACACTGGAAGTTATTGGGAGTCTGTAAGAACGCAGAAAGGTAATTTAGCACGTGTCAGTCTCCAGTCAGTGAGCTTAATGCGATTATACCTGCTGTACTATTCACAGGCTGGATAAGAGCATCAGCTCATTGTGTCGGCTATACAGGATCACGTCAGCTGACCGGCCTGACAGTCAGAAATAAATGCAAAACCTGTTTTAAAAGAATACCTGTAATTGGATTAGAATGATCTGGGGGATAGATTACTCTGTAGAGCGCCAGTGAAGAAATATAAATGACTTCTCCCGATGCTCGGTTACTTGCTGAGTGTATCATTGGGATTTGGTGAGAGCTGAAAGCTGCAGAAATGAAAACTATTATTAGTCATACTCACAGGAGTAACTAGGTGCCCGAAGCAAGGGTATGTTTCGGTGCCCCCATCCCCTGTACTGAATTGGGGGCGTGGCCAACATGTGGGGGCATGTTACATTTGAAAATAAAAAATATTTTAAGATCCTAAATTGGTCACAGAGGGCCTGATTCAGCAAGGATCTCAATTGCAAAGCTGCACGCAGGCTATAGATATGTGATATATGCACGCAGGCTATAGATATGTGATATATGCACGCAGGCTATAGATATGATATATGCACGCAGACAGCTTTGCAATTGCGATCCTTGCAATAATGCAAATGCAGCAGGAGGTGTATGACAGTCCCTGCTGCATTTGCGATCCCGAGGTCGCAGGCTAGGATCACCATCGCGACCATCGGTGGTCAATGGTTGCGCCTGGTCAGCATGCGAGCTCCGAAGACTGCGTACATCCATGCAGTCCCTGGGCTGGCCACTCCCGGAAAACTGGGCGGGGACACCCTGTGTCCGGAAACGGCAGCCGACCCGGCCCCTGCACCACCTCTGTCAATCAGGCAAAGGCATTCAAGGGTCTGTGTGCTGCTTTTACTCCTGCTAGAGGCAATTGGAAGTAATGTGAGTGGTATAGGTGGGAGTAGGGTAGGTGTGAGGGTGTACCAGTGTGAGTAGTATAGGTGGGAGTAGGGTAGGTGTTAGGGTGTACCAGTGGGAGTAGTATAGGTGGGAGTAGGGGAGGTGTTAGGGTGTACCAGTGCGAGTAGTATAGGCGGGAGTAGGGGAGGTGTGAGGGGTGTACCAGTGCGAGTAGTATAGGCGGGAGTAGGGGAGGTGTGAGGGGTGTACCAGTGCGAGTAGTATAGGCGGGAGTAGGGGAGGTGTGAGGGGTGTACCAGTGCGAGTAGTATAGGCGGGAGTAGGGGAGGTGTGAGGGGTGTACCAGTGCGAGTAGTATAGGCGGGAGTAGGGGAGGTGTGAGGGGTGTACCAGTGCGAGTAGTATAGGCGGGAGTAGGGGAGGTGTGAGGGGTGTACCAGTGCGAGTAGTATAGGCGGGAGTAGGGGAGGTGTGAGGGGTGTGCCAGTGCGAGTAGTATAGGCGGGAGTAGGGGAGGTGTGAGGGGTGTACCAGTGCGAGTAGTATAGGCGGGAGTAGGGGAGGTGTGAGGGGTGTACCAGTGCGAGTAGTATAGGCGGGAGTAGGGGAGGTGTGAGGGGTGTACCAGTGCGAGTAGTATAGGCGGGAGTAGGGGAGGTGTGAGGGGTGTACCAGTGCGAGTAGTATAGGCGGGAGTAGGGGAGGTGTCGGGGTGTAAAAACAACTATTGGATAAAATAGTCCCAGTTGGTGGGAATTCCAGTCCGAATGTCGACAGGTTTGGAATGTTGACATGGGCTTTAGGTTGACAAACAATATGTCGATATGTTCATAGTGTCAATATTTACCATGTGAACACCAGACTATCGAGATACGGATTTTTGCTTGTTGTTAGGGTTAGACGAAAATAAGCACAAAAAAAACGTATATCAACATTCCGGTGTCAACATGTTAAATGTTGACTCTTCATACCACAACTGGAGGTGGAAGGTGCCAGTCTCTCTCCTCATTTCCTGTCATCTCACTGACATTACCATTGTGTGACAAGTACTGTCAGGGTCATACGTGTAGCTCAGGGGTTCCCAACCACGGTCCTCAAGGCACACTAACAGTCCACGTTTTAGGGATAGCCATACTTGAGCACAAGTGACTTAGGCCCTCATTCAGAGCCACTCGCTATTTGCGGTCGTTCGTTCTAAAACAAGGGGTGGCTATTCAAATGAACCGTTCGCTGTTTGCGGTCTGTTCACGCCTCTAGGTCTGAACGAGCGAACAAAACTTGCGTTTGTTTTTTGGAAAAATACGCCCCCTGGCCGCTCGCATCCTACGTCATGTCCGCTATTTATTAGATTAATCGAGTACATCGACCAGGGTATGAACTGCTCGCTATTCTTGTGGTTGGTTTTTGCTACCACAATTTTGCGAGCAGTTCTGGCTATAAAAGAACCCAGTGACGTGGTCAATGACGCTGCTGTTTTAAATATGCACACCCATAAAACGCCCGTTTTGACCTTTAAGCACGCCTGCGTTCTGATCTCCATTCCCCGTTTTCAAGCACCTTCCCCTGTTACCACCCACATACGCCTCATTCTGTCACTCAAATTATCAGGCATTCGCTATTTTGCGAGCACATGAATTTCGGCCGCACTGAGTGGTTCGCGCATGCGTATAACGATCCGTACGCATGCGCAGTTGGGCAAACATCGCTCGGAGCGAACGAGCAGCCACTTGCGTCCGGCTCTGAATCAGGGCCTTAATTAGTACCTCAGTTGTTTTGATTTAACCATCTGTGCACAATCATGGATATCACTAAAACCAGGACTGTTAGTGTGCCTTGAGGACCGAGGTTGGGAATCACTGGTGTAGCTGGAATGAGAATGTATTGCCTTCCTCTGGTGTCTGCCTGAATGTACAGTACATAGGAGCAGTGTGTTCTGTACATAGGAGCAGTGTGTTCTGTACATAGGAGCAGTGTGTTCTGTACATAGGAGCAGTGTGTTATGAAGCTGTGCTGTAAGCCAGCCCTGCGCCCTCAGCACATTGGGACTTAACGTTTAGACACAGTGAAGAGTCTATTAACCTGGAGCCAATCCTTAGATCAATATTATTCCAGTTGCTGTGCAGAGTATTGTGGGCTGCACTTGTGTATAAATAAGAAAGCTATAACCTGGACAGGGCCATCTGCTTGAACTCCTCAGCGAGGAAGTGCCTCGTCGATTACTGTTATAAAACCACAAATATCATTTCCTCCAGGTTGTTCTGACACTGCTCTGCTATCTTCTGTCAACAAGAGGATATTGAAATTCATGGTCAAGGGCACACATCGTTATCCAGCTTAACAATGAGGCTGCCATGTTGTATCCCTTTGTTTAGTGAAACGCATCGGAAAGGTGACGGTAGAGGCTTTCTTTATGAGGAGAGAAATGCGCGCTGTGAGGGTTTATTTAGTTTGACATCACAGGATCTGGCGACGGCTGGAAGTTTGTGTACGTGATGTTCCACGTAATTGTCACAATAGTACACGGAACATTTCTTGGGTAACATTATCTACGTATATTCTACATAATGTATAAATGTGAACATCCGGTGGTTTATTTTTAGGTTTGTTTGCGGTGGTTGTTTTGTTGGCAATAAATAGAGCATTGAGACAAAGGAGAAGACTTATCGCATTTAGGGGGAGATTTAATAAAGCTCTGAGAGATAAAATTGGAGATAAATAGCACCAACCAATCAGCTCCTAACTGTCACTTGATAGGTCGGTACTATTTATCTCCAATTTTATCTCAAAGCTTTATTAAATCTCCCCCTTAAAGTAACACAACGGTCGCCACTCATGTGATACGCCTGTTTAGTGTATGGGACCTGGACTGGTTACAAAAAACAGGGACGCCAAACGTAGTGTAATTCCAGCCGCGTCCGTATCTTCTGCCGGCCGCATGTCTGACTTTCTGCAGACACCGCTACAAAGCCCTCCCCTGGTGTACAGCCAGGCGTCTGAGTGTGCAAGGGCTAATACGCCCACTGCGAGCACCCGTATACCCTGAAATACAACTTGGTGCGCCACCATCGGTCTCACCGCAGAAAATTGCACAGCCCTGTTTCCGGTGCAGATTATCCATGTAAATATGGCCTATGTGAGCGATTCTGCATCTCTGTATACAACCACTATCGCATAGCGCACCAATCAGAGCCTCCCTGTCACTGCCCGGAACACCCACTACACATTCCAAACCTTTCTGGGGCTGTGCACCTCCCCGGCTCCTCAGGTGCAGCCCTGACTCTGTGCACTCGCTATCTGGGGCGCCACTTAGATGCATGCGTAGAAGAAAATAAATAGCTCCACTGCGCCTGACTCAGGATCAGGCCCTAAGGGTCTGTGTAACGCCGGCAGATCGCTCGCTGATCGTTGCAGGTTCTTTGCGCCTCTAACTTCAAAGTCCAGTAAAACCTCAAGGAGTAGAAGACGATAAGTTTCTTAGACCCTCATCAAACGCACCATTAAAGAATCATTATTCCAGGCAGCCAGTTACTGTTCCTCCTTGTGCCACCCCTGGTGCAGGAACGCTCAAATATCTTAACTGAGTTATATAAATGGCAAAATCCCTATTTAAAGCGCATTGGGGGGTATCACATATGCATTTTGTAGACTCTATAAAATGCATGTGTGATACCCCCCAAGTGAGACTCGCCAGCACTGAAGGAGTTAAGCTGGGCATACACGATACAATTTTCTGTCAGATATCTGTCCAATCTGGCTGGTTGAAATTAAAACCTGGTAATGTATGGGAGCAAATGACAATCGTCCATTTGCTCACAAACACTGGAAAATAGCCAAACATGGTTGTTCAGACAAAATTGGTTAAAACACACAAATTTAGCCAATTTGAACAATATTTTTTTTGTCCTTTTTTCAGTGTTTAAAACCATATGATTGATTGTCATTTGCTCCCATACATTACCAGGTTTTCATTCCAACCAGCCAGATTGGACAGATATCTGACAGAAAATTGTATAGTGGATGGCCAGCTTCAGAGTACTGCCATATGTCTTTATAAGTGTAAAGCTGCATACACACACAACGATTTTTTTAACGATTATCGTTTGAAAAAAATCGTTCAATTTCTGAGTCAAACGATGAACGATTATCGTTCACGTTTGTAGTTCAGTCAGACTTGTCAACTTAACGATTTTCATTAAGGGAATATGCAAAAATTGTTTGTAGTTCAAAAAAATCATTCATTACACTTTAAAAAATCTGACAGAAAATCGTTCGTAACAAAATAGTTTTGTGTGTATGCAGCTTAAGACATAGCTAACAGCTTCTTCTATTTGTAATATAAAACTGCAATGATTTATGCAGACCGGGGTGGGTACGAGATGCCAGAACAGTTAGGATACCTACTGACAGGCGTCTGTACCCTATCCCTAACCCTCCCTCCCCACTGCCTAAACCTAACTTCCCCCCCTAATGCCTAACCCTAAACCTAACCTCCCCCCCCTAGTGCCTAAACCTAACCCTCTCCCTCTAGTGCCTAACCCTAAACCTAACCTCCCCCCCTAGTGCCTAACCCTAAACCTAACCTCCCCCCCCTAGTGCCTAACCCTAAACCTAACCTCCCCCCCTAGTGCCTAACCCTAAACTCCCCCCTAGTGCCTAATCCTAAACATAAACTCCCCCCTACTGCCTAAACCTAACCTCCCCCCCAGTGCCTAACCCTAAACTTAACCTCCCCCCCCTAGTGCCTAACCCTATCCCTAATCCTCCCTCCCCCCCTAGTGCCTAACCCAAGCCACTATCTCTCCCCCTACTTACTGTCGGGATGCCAGCGCCAAGATTCTGACTGGTAACGGGGTACCGGCGTCGGCTTCCTGATTGTCGGCATCCTGACCTTCAGGATTTAAGCTACATCCGATGTAGACCACCTTATATCTCCACTTGGCCACTCTTAGAAGATTTGATACACCTCCCCCTGTATGTGACCATGCCTGAGATGCCGCTATAAAACGCGTTAGGGGAAAGTCACAGAACCGCTGCCTGACAGCTGACAATGCGCCTGATTCAGGGGTCTTTCGGTGGTCGCACGCCTGCAATGCTGCTCCAGATCCATTCCCGTGCGTATGAATGTGCAAGGACTGAGACCCCCACTGTCGGGGTCTGTGAGGGCTGTAATACCGCCTGGTGCGTCCTTACACGCCGCCATTGCTTGCACTATTTAACTTCACCCAGCCCTATGGCAGCTGCTGATTTACCGCCTCCTATGTGAGCGACTGAGCGTCTGTGTAGGCAAACGCTATCTGCGACGCGCCCGCGACACCCCTCTACCACGCTCATGAGGCGGACCGTCACAGTGCGCCTGTTAGCGACCTCCCAGTCACCACCCAGCACTTTTCGAAGACCTTTCCGATACTGTGCGTGTAAATCACAGCAGCGCCTTTGTGTGCGCACATCCGGTGTGACGCATCCGCCAAAAGGAGTAACGAAATCGCTCAACTCGGTGACCATCCCAAATGCGTGCGGCTCTGTATTAGGTCACTTTTTTCCAATCCGGCCTGCTACATTATACAGCAACACTCTGCGCACACGTACGACACTGCGGAACACGCTCCCCGGCATGCAGCAACATCTGGTAACTCTGCATAACAGTCGGTGAGATCACTCCTTGGTAGCTGCAGCTCGCAGAGCCTTGAAAGAGCCACGAGCGGCTTTTCCTGTCCCAGAGATGACAGAAATGGCGAGGAGTAAAGAGCGCAGATCACTCTGTTGTCCTGACTGAGAGATGGAGACAGAATTAGTCTGCCCAGGTGCAGGACAAAGAGAAGCTGCTGATTCATCTCCTGCTTCCGAGGCAGCGGGAGGAAATATTCCATCCTAATCTTATAGGGACTGAGCATCACCTGCAGACCGTCATATCCAGACACAACTATAACACGTCAGCCTGGGTTAGGGAGCGGCGGGCACCTGGTTTTATAATGGGCTATGATGTCACAGAGGGCCTGATTCAGGGCCGGACGCTCTGACCAGAGCGCTCGCTCTGAATCAGGGCCGTCCCAGCTAATTTTGGAGCGGCCAAAAAGATGACCATCGCGACCATCGGGCTCGCGACGAGACCCTTTACGGTAGGGTCTCGTCTGCCGCAAGCCCTGGAGTGATTTTGGCTCTATCAGAGCCAAAATCACTCCCACTGACATCACTATGATGTCAGTGGTGCCGGACCCAGACGGTAGGCGTTCCCATGGGAACGCCTCCGTCTGGGCAGCCACGCCTCCGGCACGCCCACCAAAGGGGGCGTTCTGTCACTCACCATCGACAGCACGCCCCCTTTGATGTGAGACCCATAACGACGGCTACCCCGTCGTTATTCGGGTCTCGCGCATGCGCATGATGGAGGCGCCTCCGTCGTGCGCATTTGGGAAACATCGACCCGCTTGCGAGCATACAGCGCTCGCGAGCAGGTCTGAATGAGACCCAGAGTCTCACGGGGCAATGAAACTTGATTGACTCGTTATTCGTTACACCTGAAATTAAGCCAGTGGCAAAATGTTCCAGTGTTTCATAAATACTCCGACCCTTCTAACCCCTCAGAATCATACGTGTATTTATAAAGGGTGCAGAGTGTGCGGTACACATGGGCCCCATGATCCAGGGGGTCTGCGCAAACCTACCTGGTGCCGGCAAGTTGGGCCCCCCTCCTATGTGACACCTTCCCAGCGACCTCTTTGGAAAGATGGCACCGCACAAAGAAGGCAGACACTCTGGCACTATCTTGTGCGCCATTTTCCCACATATCAGGGTGAAGATGACGCTCAGGCGGTAATAAGCCCCTGCTCAGGACATTATGTCTGCTCTCCATATAGGCTACTCTAATCAGAGGTCACGGAACTTGAAGCAGGGAGCGCAATAAGAAGATCACTAAATGCTTCCAGTCTGGACTTACCACTGTCAGAAACATCATTAAGGGGCCTATTCATCATCACTTAATTTTCACAAAAGCAGGTGAAAATGCACATTTTCACCTGCAATTGTGAAAATTAAGTTATCGGGCCATTCATCAAGAAGGTAAAGCAGGAGATATCACAGAAATACACCCCATACACTAGTATCACAGATATCCCCATACTTACCTTCTGTTTGTGGAATGGCCCGCTGTCCCCATACACTAGTATCACAGATATCTCCTGCTTACCTTCCTCTCCCGGAATGGCCCGCTGTCCCCATACACTACTATCACAGATATCTCCTGCTTACCTTTCTCTCCCGGAATGGCCGCTGTCCCCATACACTAGTATCACAGATATCTCCTGCTTACCTTTCTCTCCCGGAATGCCCCGCTGTCCTCATACACTGGTATCACAGATATCTCCTGCTTACCTTTCTCTCCCGGAATGGCCCGCTGTCCCCATACACTACTATCACAGATATCTCCTGCTTACCTTTCTCTCCCGGAATGGCCGCTGTCCCCATACACTAGTATCACAGATATCTCCTGCTTACCTTCCTCTCCCGGAATGGCCCGCTGTCCCCATACACTACTATCACAGATATCTCCTGCTTACCTTTCTCTCCCGGAATGGCCGCTGTCCCCATACACTACTATCACATATCTCCTGCTTACCTATCTCTCCCGGAATGGCCGCTGTCCCCATACACTAGTATCACATATCTCCTACTTACCTATCTCTCCCGGAATGGCCGCTGTCCTCATACACTAGTATCACAGATATCTCCTGCTTATCTTTCTCTCCCGGAATGGCCGCTGTCCCCATACACTACTATCACAGATATCTCCTACTTACCTATCTCTCCCGGAATGGCCGCTGTCCCCATACACTACTATCACATATCTCCTGCTTACCTATCTCTCCCGGAATGGCCGCTGTCCCCATACACTAGTATCACATATCTCCTGCTTACCTATCTCTCCCGGAATGGCCGCTGTCCTCATACACTAGTATCACAGATATCTCCTACTTACCTTTCTCACCCGGAATGGCCGCTGTCCCCATACACTAGTATCACAGATATCCCCTGCTTAATTCCTCTCCCGGAATGGCCCGCTGTCCCCATACACTAGTATCACAGATATCTCCTGCTTACTTTCCTCTCCCGGAATGGCCTGCTGTCCCCATACACTAGTATCACAGATATCTCCTGCTTACTTTCCTCTCCCGGAATGGCCTGCTGTCCCCATACACTAGTATCACAGATATCTCCTGCTTACCTTCCTCTCCCGGAATGGCCGCTGTCCCCATACACTAGTATCACAGATATCTCCTGCTTATCTTTCTCTCCCGGAATGGCCGCTGTCCCCATACACTAGTATCACAGATATCCCCATACTTACCTTCTGTTTGTGGAATGGCCCGCTGTCCCCATACACTAGTATGGGGACAGTATTCATCAAGCTCCGAAAATATAATATTTTCGGAGTTTGACTGCGGGAGCATTCGCCATCTTCAGATGGTGAATGCTCCGGCATCGCAACCTGCTCCTTCCCTATGGGAAGGAGGTCCTGGTTGTGAAGAGGGATCCTTTTTCACCCTTCCGCCCCTGTCCGGCTCCTTCCGCCGTATGTCGGGGCTCTCGTGCGCATGCGCACTCCCGTCACTGCTCCCAAAGGAGCAGTGAAAGATTCACTGCTCCGAAAAGGAACAGTGAAGCCGCTCGCGGGGGCAGCTGATTTTGCAACAGCTGTCACCGCGGCTGGTGGCAGCAGCGAGTCAGAATGTTAATTATCGGGGTCCGTTAATTAACATGATGAATAGGCCCCTAATAAATGTCACAGAGCTGCTTGTTTACTGGTGATATGTACAGACCAGGTTGGGAATGGGATACCGGCACTCAGGATCCCAGCGGACAGAATCCTGACAGGGTAGGATGACGACACTTGTCTATAGATATCCTAACTCTCCCTCCCTGCTCCCTAACCCTCTCCTAACCCCACTACTTACCGTTGGGATGCCGGCGGTTTGGATACCAGTGGTTGGGATTGGTGTGGGGATTCTGATGCAGGCATTCAACACGCCGGGATTTAAGCTACATCCCGTGCAGAACAGATAATGTTATTGTTCCTAATATCAGTTTTTCTTACATCGGTTGTATAAATGAGAGGTGATGACGAGCATAGAATGTGAACGACAAATGTCCACCCTCCATGGGCAGACAGTGACTCTGACAATGCCTTACAGGAGATTCTGGGACTTGTAGTTATCCGCAGCAGCAGAGCCACCAGCTGGCATCTAGTCTGTGCGAGTCCTTATGTAGCAGACATTAGCAGCTATTGTGAGACGGACAGATGCAGGCCCTGTGCTCTAGCTAATTAAGACCTGCCTACGTGCCATGTGTAACGATTCCTGAGCTGGACACGAGCCATCTCTGAGTGACTGTACAGCTTACTGCCGGGGACAGGACATAAATTACATCTAATGATTCAATTGCTGACATTTCCATATTAAGATAAAGATTCAGTTTATCAGGAGATACCTGGTGCTTTGTGCGCGTGTTGCTGCCGTTGGTCTCTGGTTATCACCTCCTCGGTTAGTATACGGCACGGGATTATTGCAGACGTCTTGCCTTGTCCCAGAGTCTCATTTATGTAGGGGGCTCGGGGACTGTATATAGATTGGTTCCAGGGTCGGACTGGCCCATAGGGGTACAGGGAATTCCCAGCTGGGCCCCACAGTCTGAGGCCCCACCCCCTCCTCTAGGGGTCAGGTCCTAGACTGTGCAATCAAATTATACATTGTTACTCTATTAGAGGGTCAGTTACCTGGTGGAGCTGGAGCACGTATAAACATGGGTGCCTGGTTTGTTTCTATGGAAACTACACCAAGATTCGCCCTCCTGTCATTTAAAGTGGGCGATAAGGACACACCTCTGTCTCCTCCTTGTGTTGGCTGTGGGCTTTAGCATATTGTACACAGGGCCCGATCCAGACACGCTCGCTAGATGTGTTCTCACGTTGCCAAAGTATGCAAATCCCGCAATCGCACAGCAAGGCATTAGAAGACGCCCACTTTCCCTTCGCAATACACGTCATCTCCAGGAAGTGTATGCAACAATCAGTAACATCGAGAACCATCGGATGCATATGCAGCACTTGTGGCTGACCATACCCTACCGCAAGCAGTGCGAGTTCTTCAGTTTAAATTTCAGCCATGTGATGTGTACTATGACGCTGCGTCTTAATTATGCACGCCTATGAAACTGCGTTAAGACGTTTAGACACTCCTGCATTCGCACCACCACTACGTTTCCATCGACTAACCCCTGTCACCACCCACAAACCCCTCCTCTTGTCACTCAATTTAGCGAGGCATCTATGCACAAGGGGCGATCGCATGGACTGGTTCACGCCAGACCAAATGACTCCGAGGGCCTTATACAGCCCCCGGGCCTGAGGTTCCCCATTCCTGCTGTAATGTTTAGCTAATCCTCTGTGGTGGCTGGCCACACCCTTTCTAGGGCTTGGCCACACCCCTTCTAGTGGCTGACCACACCCCTTAAGCATGGGTCCTTACCACTGCATTCCCCTCGGGGGCCCTTTAAGCCCCAATCCAACAATGGTTGGTTCTAATACAGTCACTTGACGTGGATATGTCCTATATGAGTAATTACACACCCTATGCTACTAGGCTGTAACATACTCCATCATGCAGTATCTAGTGACGTGGATATGTCTGACATGGATAAAAATCATGTCTCTAAAGGCTCTATTTACTACAATCCGCATATTGAATGCAGATTGTAGTGTGATATTAACGACTGAATTCGCATTGCGAATTCAGGCAATATCACAGGGATTTACTACAAATCCCTTACAGGGACAGAGCTTGCGATAAAGCTCTGTCCATGCGAATCCCCTTCGGAGCCTTATCACGGTATTTTCGCAAAAAATACCTTGAATAAGTGCCCGCGCATGCGCCGACCGGTCGCCGCTGCTACCCCCCACGGAGCTAAGCCCCGCCCCCGCGACCCTCCTTTCCCTTAATTACACTTACCTGCATGCTCCGGTGATGTTCTCCATTCCTCCGGTCAGGTGATCTCCCATACTGCACTGGGACCCGATCACCTGATGACCGGGCAGCAGTGCACTATGGGAGACCAGCTGACCGGAGGGGAGTCAATACCGGAGGCCCGATCACCGGTCCCTGGAGTCAGGTAAGTAAATAATTTTTTATTTTTACTATTTTTTTTTTTTTTTGCAGTGATCAGCTTGCGGTCTGTTTAGACCACACAGCTGATTACTGGGACCGACTGCCGGCTCTGCTCTCCCCGTTAGAGCAGGGCAGGAGTCCGGTAACTGGGGGAGACCCTGGATAATGCCACCTCCAGTTGGCTTTATTATCACAGGGCTTTCCCCGATATTGTTTCACATTTTATTTTTAGTAACTTTGGTCGGATCACATTTCCCATTACAATTATGGGAAATGCGATATGATTACTAAAAATAAGTGATACTTAGGGGTTGGAGTAGAATTTTATGAATTCTACTCCAACTGCCCTGTAATAACTACAGGTGAAACTAAAATAATGTGAAAAGGGTGTGACAACACAAAACAGCCTTTATCATTTTATTTTAGTAACAGTAATGTTAATAAATAGTCCTTTATGACAAAACAGCTGCATCTCCTAGTTCTCTATTCTGTATAAGGGGAGGAACTTGTCCCACTTGGTACTCCGTAGTCTGTAATATTATGCCCCCGTTTTGTCCTGCCACTTCTGCCTCCTCTTATGCTAATAAGTAAAAGATGGGGGTGCCTTATTTATTGCCACAATTAAACGTCACTTTTCTATAATGTTATGTGATCTCTTTACGTTTTGTTCTGACTGAATCAGCGCCAGAGATGGGGAATTACCCAATCAGAAGAAAGAGCACAGAACTTTTATTTCTACGATGTCATTGTGTTGTGGCTTTAGAATGACCTATTTAATAACATTTTGAGGAAACAAAAAAAAAAATTTTGAACACAACTTTTTTTTTTTTTACTTACCTAAAGTTTTATAAGCTGCGTCCGACTCTGTGGTCCTGACTCAGGGATGTGCGCAGTGCGCATAGCGGCTGTTGTGTGTAAATATGATAATGCTTTCCAATGCTTAGCCGAGCATACTGACGCCCACTGCTGCCTTCTCTTATCAGTCTGACAATGTGCAACAGTGTAAACATCGGTACCATTGACGCACATCGGACAGTCACGCGGCAGGTAAGTCACATCTGACCAGACGCAAACCCTGCAGTACTCCCGGCACCCAGAGAGCTCTCGTGCTGCACAGGAGATGGCAATGGCTAATTTATGCGCGCCCATGAGACGACGATTAAACGGTTAGACATGTCTGCGTTTTCTAACCACCTCCCGTTACCATCCATAATCGCTGACTACCTGTCACTCACCTATGTGCATGAATAATCGCAATGCAATGGCTTTGTGGGCGCACTGCCAATTTCGCGCACGCTCATTTGCAGACAATCGGTCGATCTGCGAAAATATCGGCTTTGCGTAAATCTCTGAATCAGGCCCTTTACCCTCAAGCAGTCTGCACCGGAAAAAATGTGCTTGTTTTGTCACTAGTCATTGTCACCCGCCCTGTACTAGATGGAAAAGATGTCTCTCAACCTGTGTCCTGTCCCATATAGCTGGTGTCAGTGCCGTAACTAGGGCTCTGAGCGCCCTGTACTGGCCCCGCCCCCTTTGCGCGTGACATCATGACCTGAAGCTGCAGCAGTTCCTGGTGCATCTTCAAGACGCTCTGGGCAGCTGTAATTATGGCAGGGTGCTGGCCTATAGCATCCAATGGCATCATTCCAGGCACCCTGCAGCCAGAAGCGGGGACCGTGGGGTAGCAACGGTGCTCTGTGCGGCCGCACAACCCTAGTTATGACCCTGGCTGGTGTTTGTGTAAACGCACTCTCACTGACCCTAGCTTATGTGAGAACGACTCCTTACAGCCTCTTTGGTTTGTAAATACAGATGTGATATAAATGCATACGCCCGTCACTGTGTGTGCCCATTATCAGTGCATGTGCAGAGCAATTTCCTGCAAGTTATGCTCTGCAAATAAGGCGGTGTACCTGGAACTATGCATCAGCCCCTAAACGCTCTTATGAAGTTGACGTTGCCTTTGTTTGGGCGCAGTAACACGAGACGTCTCCCCGCAGCAACACAGAGCACAGGAATAGACTGCGCCTGGCAGCAGGAGTAGCACATGATGCAGTCGGTGTGCCTGGCACCTGCCACCTGTACGGCTCCCACTGACACCCGCTTTGAACGCTGTGTGAGGACTAAGACGCCTATGAATAGGGTGAATGGCGCTGCCTTTGTCACAGAGGTCTGTGTCAATAGAGAACTGGGAGTTAGCTGTACTCACTCATATCATTACAGCGTACAAAGGAGACCATGCCAGGGACATCAGCTTTTCCTCTCTTATTGCTGAAATGCTCATTTAATAAACATATATTCACAGGGACAAACAACAGCCCTCTTCTCCCTCTGGTGTATTTACGCATTTCATTAACTCACACTTCTGTCAGATGCAAATAATGTGCAGACAGAAGCCTGGGGCGGAATTACATGAGTGATTCTATATGTTTACTCTGCACAGGAAGTGTTTCATCACCCAGTAATATGGGGCTGCTTGTCGCTAATGTTTGTCCATGTTTTGTTCTGTTCTGCGCGTCATCTGTGTGTTACTCCTGTAACATATGGTGGCAAAGTGCACGAGACAATGGTAAAATACATTTCTGTCACACTACAATGTAAGGTTGACATTAAAAGGCCATTAGACACCGGCTCCCTTTATTAGTGTAGTTTAAAGGTCACATAAAACCCTTGAAATGATGCTTCAGTAAGTGAAGCCTGGTGGGAAGCTAAACCGCTCTGCAGCCTCACTGGGTGTCGTGTGAACGGGGTGAAAACCCAAAAGGTATTTAAGGGAAGGACTCCGATGGCAGGGGCCAACCAGGATATGGCAGCAAGGAGTCAGCAACCTCAGGTCACGCATGCGCACAGCCTCCGGGGAGGTCGTGGAGGTATCCGCTCAGATCCCTCTTCGCAAACCCCGGAACTCCTTCCCATAGGAAGGAGTGGGGATCCAAGAACAAGCACCGTCTGAAGATGGCGCTTGTTCTCGGAAGCAAACTTTCAGTTTTCAGAGTTTGCTGAATATTAGGGGTCCTTTTCGGACCCCTGATGATGAATGGCCCAGTAAACTAATCTAGCGTTTCCGCATGGTTACCGGGCCATTTATCATTTGATGAATAGGCCCCTGGGTCTGATACGAATAAGCAGTCAGCAGGGATATAAACAATGATGTCAGGAAGGAAGCCAAGTCTGGTGCACAGGATCACTGTAACTGCTGGACTGAGGCACAGGGCAACTGAATTATAGTGGTATGTGCTGCTGGAGGCTTACTAACATTGGCAATCACCTAGCACTGACAGCGAGGTACCTGGTTCTGAGGCCATAAGATTCTGCCGGCAACTTATGTATGCTCTATTTCAGTTACTATTATTATTATTATTATTATTATTATTATTATTATTATCTTTTTAGGAAACTGTACAGGGAATTTAACAGTGAAACATGAACCATCATAAGTACAGTAAATGTAAGATGACATATTTTACGTACAATTTCAAAATGGTGGGTAGGGGGACAGGAAAAGAAAGGATGGGGAAGAGAAGGAAAGGTATAAGGGTAAGACACCGCACAGAGAGATGGTATATTTTTAAAATTTTCAAATAAAACAATTTGCATATAACTGATGTATTGTACTGAATGAGGGTGCACCCTAGGAGCTGTATTAACAATGTTTAAAGAAAAAAAGAGAAAGAAAGTAACTCCTCTTTTATGGGGCACACCTCATGTATATAGTAAATAAAATCTAACTTTTATTTTATTAATTATAAAATATATGATATAGCCACAATATAGTAAAGACGTTTGAGTTCAAAAAGTTCAAGGGACAAATATCCTGTTGTGAGATAAAAAAGGATGTGTTTGCATTAATGGGCTACACAATGCAATTCCTATATGCTTGATATCTCACAATAAATATGACAATACACCACAAAGTACCAAAGAACAAGACAAATATAATTAGAACCCCAAAAAAGACGGTGATGGCCTAACCACCCCAGTGAATAATAATAACCAGGAATTTGCATTCAGCACTGCACTTGCGTCATACTTGCCTATTCTCCCGATTTGGGCGGGAGCTTCCCGAAAATCGCGTGATGCTCCCGCCCTCCCGGAAAAGCAGTCAAGCCCTCTGGCCAGCCACTGACCCTCCAGACCCTCCGCAAGTAACACACAAACCCCCGCAGAGGAACCCCGCACTGAGTCACGTCATCGTGACCCCACCCCCTGCTTCACAATGACGAAAATATTGGCATTGTGTAGCAGGGGCGGGGCCAAAATGGCAATATTCTGTGGCCACGCCCCTGCTCCGCCTCCATTACCAGGTAGTGTCCCCATCCACACAACCCTGTATAGCGTAACGCCCCCCCCCCCCAGCTTGTCTGACCCAGCTGCCCCCTCTCGGAGAGGGCTGACAGAATGTCGGTAAGCATGACTTGCGTGCACTGCTGAATTAGCCCCATTAATTGTACCTGTACATTCACAAACAGCCCTCATCCATAGATCCAGAACACTAAATACAACTTACATTGTACTCTCTACCTATGTGTACATCCATGACACCTGACTACGGACCATCAGATACAGATCCATGTAATAAGTTCATTTTTCCTTTGCACAAAGCTACAGTGACAGGAATACTTGTTTGTATAAACTACTAGAATGCCTGCTGAGTGTATCTCCTCTGGCTCATGTACATAGAGGGCCAGTGACTAAGGACAAGGAAGGAAAGGAGGATGTTTGCAGTGATATAGTTCATGGCTCCAGGTAATAGACTTCTCACCATATCATGTACAATAGTCCTGTGTTATAGACAAGGACTAATCAGTACAGAGAATTTATAATGTCTTATCCCAACACTGACTCATCTTCCGTTTCATTACCCGGCCTAAGCAGGAGCTAGATTGTGTCATATTAACTAGTTAAATGCCGGAGATGCTGCAGTTTGCTGTATGCCCCTAAAAGGGGTGACACAAAGTGTATAAATGAATAATTTGTAACGCAGTCCCACTTTTCGAGCGCTGTCCCACGGTCCCACTGTGAGCTGCAGTGACCCGTGGGAGCCGGGATAGGTTGGGGGAGCAATATGGCAGAGCAGCGGGTGCATAGATGCCGCATGTGTGCGCACATCACCCATGAAGTGCTGAGAGAGGCTGGGGGCACCTCTGTAGCTCATGGAGAGCGAGACATGATACCGGAGCTTAGAAAAACGGGGGCGTGATGTGAGGCCACACCCACTCTGTCATGAGCACACAAACATCCCAACTAGCGACTCCCAAATGTTGGGAGGTACCGTATGCAGTTATCTTATTTTTCATCTGCTGATCATCATTTAGAAGTTACTCGTATTAGTCAGTTATACAGAAGTGACGTCTGTAGAGTGGATTTATCAATATTTAGCAATTTATCACATAAATAGGAAGATGTCACTGAAGATTTCTTTGGTGCCCTCAAAACAAATGGCCACGATAATGAAATAACGCAGCAATCCTCTGACAGCATCTGTCCTTTATCTAATCATTGAGATGTCACAGTAACACTCAAGCTTTTCCTAACCATTATTTTCATGGTGCTGTTAAGTAATTAGGGGCCTATTCATCAACACTAAAATGACGGTTTTAAGGACATTTTCCTTAATTACCGTTTTTAGTGACGCAAGTCCATGATAAAACAGATGTCTGAGCGCTTTCTTCTCTTATGCTGCCTAAACCGTTAATGACATATCACAACGATGGACTTTATTTTATACCATACGCATTTTTGTCGGTGTAAATCAGGGATGGGGAACCTCACGCTTCAGACAGTCACACCGCTGCCCTTACAGCTCCCCGGAGCATCCTCAGTTTGCTCCGGACATTGCTGTTATCACTGACGATAGTGGCTCCGCCCCTCTGTGACATCACACAGAGGGGCGTGGCCTGCACCGGGCCCACACATAATGTTATATATATCAAAATGGCCCTTGGCAGAAAAAAGGTTCCCCACCCCAGGTGTAAATGGATCCATCCGGGTCCAGGGACCCGGGGATCCAACATGGGCACTTTGCAAGGTAAACGGCGTGATCCGGGTCACGATGACTCGGATTATGCCGCTCGAGCGGTCGGCTTCAATGACGCTTGGAGATGACATCATCTCCAGGCGTCCATTGAAACGCCGGAAGAGGTGGGTCACTGCAGACCCGGGCTCCTGTGCCGATTCGGGAATATCCTGAGTCGGCGCTGCAGTCTAAAGGGGTTAGATCCGGTTCTGATCTGGATTGGAACCCTGCTCTAACCCCCGGGTCAGATCCGTAACTTTGGTATAAAAGCGATATTAGTGTGCCTTGGGGACTGTGGTTGGGAGCCCCTGATGTAGAGAGTGATACATAATATCCAGTGTCACCAGAAAAATTGATGTAAGCCCTGATTACTGATACAAAATCTCAGCTTTTCCTTTTTATTTAATTTATGTGAAAAGCTATTAATTTCCAATCCTGTGAGCTCGGATGATCGGTCATTGTCAATTAATGGGGTAACTAAAAGTGAAAGATGCTCAAAAAAAAAAAGAAAAGTGGTAGAAAACTTCTCATCCTGTGCTGCAGAGGACGCACATAGTGACTTATTATAGAGCTGCTGCCTTTGATGATCCCATGTGACAAGTCCTGACTATAGAGCTGCTGTGTGTCACAGCTAATTAGGACAGAGCATGGCAGCGCCCCGGCCATTGATGTTTTATAGTGTAATCTGTGCGTCCTGTGCATGTTACTAGTACTGGCTCAGTGATCCCCACCTCACCCTCTGCAATGCGGACATAACATTAGGGCTAATTGTCTTGCTGCAATCTTTGCCTCTGTAACTTTAAAGGCAAATAATTAGAGAACCTCTGCTATAATTAAATGCATTATTCTTTCCAAATGGTCTTTGTAGCATTTAATATTTTTGTTTTATTAATAAAATATCTGTTGGACAATTATTGCTACAGTAGGTTGTATCACACATTCACCAGTATGCCAGGGACTCTCATTTATCTCTACATGGTTGAATTGTTTTGCTAGAAAGGCGAAAGAGACATAACAATAAGTCCTCAATAAAACAAATCTCTTATTATATCTCATACTGTATATCATGTCCTGATACCATCTTATACATCAAAGGGCTCCAGTAACCTTGATAGCAAATGTATCCCTGAGAGGGACGATTGTCGATCAGCTCAGTACTGGTGGTCTCATTTAGCGGCACATTTGTGAGGTGGTCTCATTTAGCAGTACTAGGGGTGGTCTCATTTAGCGGCACATTGGCGAGGTGGTCTCATTTAGCAGTACTAGGGGTGGTCTCATTTAGTAGCACAGCGGTGGTCTCATTTAGCGGCACATTGGTGAGGTGGTCTCATTTAGCAGTACTAGGGGTGGTCTCATTTAGCGGCACATTGGCGAGGTGGTCTCATTTAGCAGTACTAGGGGTGGTCTCATTTAGCGGCACATTGGCGAGGTGGTCTCATTTAGCAGTACTAGGGGTGGTCTCATTTAGTAGCACAGCGGTGGTCTCATTTAGCGGCACATTGGTGAGGTGGTCTCATTTAGCAGTACTAGGGGTGGTCTCATTTAGCGGCACATTGGCGAGGTGGTCTCATTTAGCAGTACTAGGGGTGGTCTCATTTAGCGGCACATTGGCGAGGTGGTCTCATTTAGCAGTACTAGGGGTGGTCTCATTTAGCGGCACATTGGCGAGGTGGTCTCATTTAGCAGTACTAGGGGTGGTCTCATTTAGCAGCACAGCGGTGGTCTCATTTAGCGGCACATTGGTGAGGTGGTCTCATTTAGCAGTACTAGGGGTGGTCTCATTTAGCGGCACATTGGTGAGGTGGTCTCATTTAGCAGTACTAGGGGTGGTCTCATTTAGCGGCACATTGGCGAGGTGGTCTCATTTAGCAGTACTAGGGGTGGTCTCATTTAGCAGCACAGTGGTGATGATCTCATTTAGCAGTACTAGGGTTGGTCTCATTTAGCAGCACAGCGGTGGTCTCATTTAGCAGCACATTGGTGAGGTGGTCTCATTTAGCAGTACTAGGGGTGGTCTAATTTAGAAGCACAGTGGTAGTGGTTTCATTTAGCAGCACAGTGGTAGTGGTCTCATTTAGCAACTGAGTGCTGGTGGTCTCATTTAGCAACTGAGTGCTGGTGGTCTCATTTAGCATCTGAGTGGTGGTGGTCCCATTTAGCAGCAGAGTGCTGGTGGTCTCATTTAGCAGCTGAGTGCTGGTGGTCTCATTTAGCAGCTGAGTCGTGGTGGTCTCATTTAGCAGCTGAGTCGTGGTGGTCTCATTTAGCAGTACTAGGGGTGGTCTCATTTAGCGGCACATTGGCGAGGTGGTCTCATTTAGCAGTACTAGGGGTGGTCTCATTTAGCGGCACATTGGCGAGGTGGTCTCATTTAGCAGTACTAGGGGTGGTCTCATTTAGCAGCACAGCGGTGGTCTCATTTAGCGGCACATTGGTGAGGTGGTCTCATTTAGCAGTACTAGGGGTGGTCTCATTTAGCGGCACATTGGTGAGGTGGTCTCATTTAGCAGTACTAGGGGTGGTCTCATTTAGCGGCACATTGGCGAGGTGGTCTCATTTAGCAGTACTAGGGGTGGTCTCATTTAGCAGCACAGTGGTGATGATCTCATTTAGCAGTACTAGGGTTGGTCTCATTTAGCAGCACAGCGGTGGTCTCATTTAGCAGCACATTGGTGAGGTGGTCTCATTTAGCAGTACTAGGGGTGGTCTAATTTAGAAGCACAGTGGTAGTGGTTTCATTTAGCAGCACAGTGGTAGTGGTCTCATTTAGCAACTGAGTGCTGGTGGTCTCATTTAGCAACTGAGTGCTGGTGGTCTCATTTAGCATCTGAGTGGTGGTGGTCCCATTTAGCAGCAGAGTGCTGGTGGTCTCATTTAGCAGCTGAGTGCTGGTGGTCTCATTTAGCAGCTGAGTCGTGGTGGTCTCATTTAGCAGCTGAGTCGTGGTGGTCTCATTTAGCAGCACAGTGCTGGTGGTCTCATTTAGCAGCTGAGTGCTGGTGGTCTCATTTAGCAGCACATTGGTGAGGTGGTCTCATTTAGCAGCACATTGGTGAGGTGGTCTCATTTAGCAGCTGAATGGTGATGGTCTCATTTAGCAGCACAGTGGTAGTGGTCTCATTTAGCAGCACAGTGCTGGTGGTCTCATTTAGAATCTGAGTGGTGGTGGTCCCATTTAGCAGCTGAGTGCTGGTGGTCTCATTTAGCAGCTGAGTGCTGGTGGTCTCTTTTAGCAGCACAGTGCTGGTGGTCTCATTTAGCAGCACATTGGTGAGGTGGTCTCATTTAGCAGCACATTGGTGAGGTGGTCTCATTTAGCAGCACAGTGGTAGTGGTCTTATTTAGCAACTGAGTGCTGGTAGTCTCATTTAGCATCTGAGTGGTGGTGGTCTCATTTAGCAGCTGAGTGCTGGTGGTCTCATTTAGCATCTGAGTGGTGGTGGTCTCATTTAGCAGCTGAGTGCTGGTGGTCTCTTTTAGCAGCACAGTGCTGGTGGTCTCATTTAGCAGCTGAGTGCTGGTGGTCTCATTTAGCAGCACATTGGTGAGGTGGTCTCATTTAGCAGCACATTGGTGAGGTGGTCTCATTTAGCAGCTGAATGGTGATGGTCTCATTTAGCAGCACAGTGGTAGTGGTCTCATTTAGCAGCACAGTGCTGGTGGTCTCATTTAGAATCTGAGTGGTGGTGGTCCCATTTAGCAGCTGAGTGCTGGTGGTCTCATTTAGCAGCTGAGTGCTGGTGGTCTCTTTTAGCAGCACAGTGCTGGTGGTCTCATTTAGCAGCACATTGGTGAGGTGGTCTCATTTAGCAGCACATTGGTGAGGTGGTCTCATTTAGCAGCACAGTGGTAGTGGTCTTATTTAGCAACTGAGTGCTGGTAGTCTCATTTAGCATCTGAGTGGTGGTGGTCTCATTTAGCAGCTGAGTGCTGGTGGTCTCATTTAGCAGCTGAGTGCTGGTGGTCTCATTTAGCAGCTGAGTGCTGGTGGTCTCTTTTAGCAGCACAGTGCTGGTGGTCTCATTTAGCAGCTGAGTGGTGGTGGTCTCATTTAGCAGCACATTGGTGAGGTGGTCTCATTTAGCAGCTGAGTGGTGATGGTCTCATTTAGCAGCTGAGTGGTGGTGGTCTCATTTAGCAGCTGAGTGGTGATGGTCTCATTTAGCAGCACAGTGATGGGGGTCTCATTTAGCAGCACAGTGCTGGGGGTCTCATTTAGCAGCACAGTGGTGGTGGTCTTATTTAGCAACTGAGTGCTGGTGGTCTCATTTAGCATCTGAGTGGTGGTGGTCCCATTTAGCAGCTGAGTGCTGGTGGTCTCATTTAGCAGCTGAGTGCTGGTGGTCTCATTTAGCAGCACATTGGTGAGGTGGTCTCATTTAGCAGCACAGTGGTGGTGGTCTCATTTAGCAACTAAGTGCTGGTAGTCTCATTTAGCATCTGAGTGGTGGTGGTCTCATTTAGCAGCACAGTGGTGGTGGTCTCATTTAGCATCTGAGTGGTGGTGGTCTCATTTAGCAGCTGAGTGGTGGTGGTCTCATTTAGCAGCTGAGTGGTGGTGGTCTCATTTAGCAGCTGAGTGGTGATGGTCTCATTTAGCAGCACAGTGCTGGGGGTCTCATTTAGCAGCACAGTGCTGGTGGTCTCATTTAGCAGCACAGTGGTGGTGGTCTTATTTAGCAGCTGAGTGCTGGTGGTCTCTTTTAGCAGCACAGTGCTGGTAGTCTCATTTAGCAGCACAGTGGTGGTGGTCTCATTTAGCAGCACATTGGTGAGGTGGTCTCATTTAGCAGCTGAGTGGTGATGGTCTCATTTAGCAGCTGAGTGGTGGTGGTCTCATTTAGCAGCTGAGTGGTGATGGTCTCATTTAGCAGCACAGTGCTGGGGGTCTCATTTAGCAGCACAGTGCTGGTGGTCTCATTTAGCAGCACAGTGGTGGTGGTCTCTTTTAGCAGCACAGTGCTGGTGGTCTCATTTAGCAGCACAGTGGTGGTGGTCTCATTTAGCAGCACATTGGTGAGGTGGTCTCATTTAGCAGCTGAGTGGTGATGGTCTCATTTAGCAGCTGAGTGGTGGTGGTCTCATTTAGCAGCTGAGTGGTGATGGTCTCATTTAGCAGCACAGTGCTGGGGGTCTCATTTAGCAGCACAGTGCTGGTGGTCTCATTTAGCAGCACAGTGGTGGTGGTCTTATTTAGCAACTGAGTGCTGGTGGTCTCATTTAGCATCTGAGTGGTGGTGGTCCCATTTAGCAGCTGAGTGCTGGTGGTCTCATTTAGCAGCTGAGTGCTGGTGGTCTCATTTAGCAGCACATTGGTGAGGTGGTCTCATTTAGCAGCACAGTGCTGGTGATCTCATTTAGCAACTAAGTGCTGGTAGTCTCATTTAGCATCTGAGTGGTGGTGGTCTCATTTAGCAGCTGAGTGCTGGAGGTCTCATTTAGCAGCTGAGTGCTGGTGGTCTCTTTTAGCAGCACAGTGCTGGTGGTCTCATTTAGCAGCTGAGTGCTGGTGGTCTCTTTTAGCAGCACAGTGCTGATGGTCTCATTTAGCAGCTGAGTGCTGGTGGTCTCTTTTAGCAGCACAGTGCTGGTGGTCTCATTTAGCAGCTGAGTGCTGGTGGTCTCATTTAGCAGCATATTGGTGAGGTGGTCTCATTTAGCATCTGAGTGGTGGTGGTCTCATTTAGCATCTGAGTGGTGGTGGTCTCATTTAGCAGCTGAGTGCTGGTGGTCTCTTTTAGCAGCACAGTGCTGGTGGTCTCATTTAGCAGCACATTGGTGAGGTGGTCTCATTTAGCAGCACATTGGTGAGGTGGTCTCATTTAGCAGCACAGTGGTAGTGGTCTCATTTAGCAGCACATTGGTGAGGTGGTCTCATTTAGCAGCACAGTGGTGGTGGTCTCATTTAGCAGCTGAGTGCTGGTGGTCTCATTTAGCAGCTGAGTGCTGGTGGTCTCTTTTAGCAGCACAGTGCTGGTGGTCTCATTTAGCAGCTGAGTGCTGGTGGTCTCATTTAGCAGCATATTGGTGAGGTGGTCTCATGTAGCAGCACAGTGGTGGTGGTCTCATTTAGCAGCACACTGGCGAGGTGGTCTCATTTAGCAGCACAGTGGTAGTGGTCTCATTTAGCAGCACATTGGTGAGGTGGTCTCATTTAGCAGCACAGTGGTGGTGGTCTCATTTAGCAGCTGAGTGCTGGTGGTCTCATTTAGCAGCTGAGTGCTGGTGGTTTCATTTAGCAGCACAGTGGTGGTGGTCTCTTTTATCAGCACAGTGCTGGTAGTCTCATTTAGCAGCTGAGTGCTGGTGGTCTCATTTAGCAGCACAGTGGTGGTGGTCTCATTTAGCAGCACATTGGTGAGGTGGTCTCATGTAGCAGCATATTGGTGAGGTGGTCTCATTTAGCAGCTGAGTGTTGGTGGTCTCATTTAGCAGCACAGTGGTGGTGGTCTCATTTAGCAGCACATTGGTGAGGTGGTCCCATTTAGCAGCTGAGTGGTGATGGTCTCATTTAGCAGCTGAGTGGTGGTGGTCTCATTTAGCAGCTGAGTGGTGATGGTCTCATTTAGCAGCACAGTGCTGGGGGTCTCATTCAGCAGCACAGTGCTGGTGGTCTCATATAGCAGCTGAGTGCTGGTGGTCTCATTTAGCAGCACAGTGGTGGTGGTCTCATTTAGCAGCACATTGGTGAGGTGGTCTCATTTAGCAGCTGAGTGGTGATGGTCTCATTTAGCAGCTGAGTGGTGGTGGTCTCATTTAGCAGCTGAGTGGTGATGGTCTCATTTAGCAGCACAGTGCTGGGGGTCTCATTTAGCAGCACAGTGCTGGTGGTCTCATTTAGCAGCACAGTGGTGGTGGTCTTATTTAGCAACTGAGTGCTGGTGGTCTCATTTAGCATCTGAGTGGTGGTGGTCCCATTTAGCAGCTGAGTGCTGGTGGTCTCATTTAGCAGCTGAGTGCTGGTGGTCTCATTTAGCAGCACATTGGTGAGGTGGTCTCATTTAGCAGCACAGTGCTGGTGGTCTCATTTAGCAACTAAGTGCTGGTAGTCTCATTTAGCATCTGAGTGGTGGTGGTCTCATTTAGCAGCTGAGTGCTGGTGGTCTCATTTAGCAGCTGAGTGCTGGTGGTCTCATTTAGCAGCTGAGTGCTGGTGGTCTCTTTTAGCAGCACAGTGCTGGTGGTCTCATTTAGCAGCTGAGTGCTGGTGGTCTCTTTTAGCAGCACAGTGCTGATGGTCTCATTTAGCAGCTGAGTGCTGGTGGTCTCATTTAGCAGCATATTGGTGAGGTGGTCTCATGTAGCAGCTGAGTGTTGGTGGTCTCATTTAGCATCTGAGTGGTGGTGGTCTCATTTAGCATCTGAGTGGTGGTGGTCTCATTTAGCAGCTGAGTGCTGGTGGTCTCTTTTAGCAGCACAGTGCTGGTGGTCTCATTTAGCAGCACATTGGTGAGGTGGTCTCATTTAGCAGCTGAGTGGTGGTGGTCTCATTTAGCAGCTGAGTGGTGATGGTCTCATTTAGCAGCACAGTGCTGGGGGTCTCATTTAGCAGCACAGTGCTGGTGGTCTCATTTAGCAGCACAGTGGTGGTGGTCTTATTTAGCAACTGAGTGCTGTGGTCTCATTTAGCATCTGAGTGGTGGTGGTCCCATTTAGCAGCTGAGTGCTGGTGGTCTCATTTAGCAGCTGAGTGCTGGTGGTCTCATTTAGCAGCACATTGGTGAGGTGGTCTCATTTAGCAGCACAGTGCTGGTGGTCTCATTTAGCAACTAAGTGCTGGTAGTCTCATTTAGCATCTGATTGGTGGTGGTCTCATTTAGCAGCACAGTGCTGGTGGTCTCAATTAGCATCTGAGTGGTGGTGGTCTCATTTAGCAGCTGAGTGCTGGTGGTCTCTTTTAGCAGCACAGTGCTGGTGGTCTCATTTAGCAGCTGAGTGCTGGTGGTCTCTTTTAGCAGCACAGTGCTGATGGTCTCATTTAGCAGCTGAGTGCTGGTGGTCTCATTTAGCAGCATATTGGTGAGGTGGTCTCATGTAGCAGCTGAGTGTTGGTGGTCTCATTTAGCATCTGAGTGGTGGTGGTCTCATTTAGCAGCTGAGTGCTGGTGGTCTCATTTAGCAGCTGAGTGCTGGTGGTCTCTTTTAGCAGCACAGTGCTGGTGGTCTCATTTAGCAGCACATTGGTGAGGTGGTCTCATTTAGCAGCACATTGTTGAGGTGGTCTCATTTAGCAGCACAGTGGTAGTGGTCTCATTTAGCAGCACATTGGTGAGGTGGTCTCATTTAGCAGCACAGTGGTGGTGGTCTCATTTAGCAGCTGAGTGCTGGTGGTCTCTTTTAGCAGCACAGTGCTGGTGGTCTCATTTAGCAGCTGAGTGCTGGTGGTCTCATTTAGCAGCATATTGGTGAGGTGGTCTCATGTAGCAGCACAGTGGTGGTGGTCTCATTTAGCAGCACACTGGCGAGGTGGTCTCATTTAGCAGCACAGTGGTAGTGGTCTCATTTAGCAGCACATTGGTGAGGTGGTCTCATTTAGCAGCACAGTGGTGGTGGTGGTCTCATTTAGCAGCTGAGTGCTGGTGGTCTCATTTAGCAGCTGAGTGCTGGTGGTCTCTTTTAGCAGCACAGTGCTGGTAGTCTCATTTAGCAGCTGAGTGCTGGTGGTCTCATTTAGCAGCACAGTGGTGGTGGTCTCATTTAGCAGCACATTGGTGAGGTGGTCTCATGTAGCAGCATATTGGTGAGGTGGTCTCATTTAGCAGCTGAGTGTTGGTGGTCTCATTTAGCAGCACAGTGGTGGTGGTCTCATTTAGCAGCACATTGGTGAGGTGGTCTCATGTAGCAGCATATTGGTGAGGTGGTCTCATTTAGCAGCTGAGTGGTGATGGTCTCATTTAGCAGCTGAGTGGTGGTGGTCTGATTTAGCAGCATAGTGGTGATGGTCTCATTTAGCAGCACAGTGGTGGTGGTCTCATTTAGCAACTGAGTGCTGGTGGTCTCATTTAGCAACTGAGTGCTGGTGGTCTCATTTAGCAACTGAGTGCTGGTGGTCTCATTTACCAGCTGAGTGCTGGTGGTCTCATTTAGCAGCTGAGTGCTGGTGGTCTCATTTAGCAGCTGAGTGCTGGTGGTCTCATTTAGCAGCTGAGTGCTGGTGGTCTCATTTAGCAGCTGAGTGCTGGTGGTCTCTTTTAGCAGCACAGTGCTGGTGGTCTCATTTAGCAGCTGAGTGCTGGTGGTCTCTTTTAGCAGCACAGTGCTGATGGTCTCATTTAGCAGCTGAGTGCTGGTGGTCTCTTTTAGCAGCACAGTGCTGGTGGTCTCATTTAGCAGCTGAGTGCTGGTGGTCTCATTTAGCAGCATATTGGTGAGGTGGTCTCATGTAGCAGCTGAGTGTTGGTGGTCTCATTTAGCATCTGAGTGGTGGTGGTCTCATTTAGCATCTGAGTGGTGGTGGTCTCATTTAGCAGCTGAGTGCTGGTGGTCTCTTTTAGCAGCACAGTGCTGGTGGTCTCATTTAGCAGCACATTGGTGAGGTGGTCTCATTTAGCAGCACATTGGTGAGGTGGTCTCATTTAGCAGCACAGTGGTAGTGGTCTCATTTAGCAGCACATTGGTGAGGTGGTCTCATTTAGCAGCACAGTGGTGGTGGTCTCATTTAGCAGCTGAGTGCTGGTGGTCTCATTTAGCAGCTGAGTGCTGGTGGTCTCTTTTAGCAGCACAGTGCTGGTGGTCTCATTTAGCAGCTGAGTGCTGGTGGTCTCATTTAGCAGCATATTGGTGAGGTGGTCTCATGTAGCAGCACAGTGGTGGTGGTCTCATTTAGCAGCACACTGGCGAGGTGGTCTCATTTAGCAGCACAGTGGTAGTGGTCTCATTTAGCAGCACATTGGTGAGGTGGTCTCATTTAGCAGCACAGTGGTGGTGGTCTCATTTAGCAGCTGAGTGCTGGTGGTCTCATTTAGCAGCTGAGTGCTGGTGGTTTCATTTAGCAGCACAGTGGTGGTGGTCTCTTTTATCAGCACAGTGCTGGTAGTCTCATTTAGCAGCTGAGTGCTGGTGGTCTCATTTAGCAGCACAGTGGTGGTGGTCTCATTTAGCAGCACATTGGTGAGGTGGTCTCATGTAGCAGCATATTGGTGAGGTGGTCTCATTTAGCAGCTGAGTGTTGGTGGTCTCATTTAGCAGCACAGTGGTGGTGGTCTCATTTAGCAGCTGAGTGGTGATGGTCTCATTTAGCAGCACAGTGCTGGGGGTCTCATTCAGCAGCACAGTGCTGGTGGTCTCATATAGCAGCTGAGTGCTGGTGGTCTCATTTAGCAGCACAGTGGTGGTGGTCTCATTTAGCAGCACATTGGTGAGGTGGTCTCATTTAGCAGCTGAGTGGTGATGGTCTCATTTAGCAGCTGAGTGGTGGTGGTCTCATTTAGCAGCTGAGTGGTGATGGTCTCATTTAGCAGCACAGTGCTGGGGGTCTCATTTAGCAGCACAGTGCTGGTGGTCTCATTTAGCAGCACAGTGGTGGTGGTCTTATTTAGCAACTGAGTGCTGGTGGTCTCATTTAGCATCTGAGTGGTGGTGGTCCCATTTAGCAGCTGAGTGCTGGTGGTCTCATTTAGCAGCTGAGTGCTGGTGGTCTCATTTAGCAGCACATTGGTGAGGTGGTCTCATTTAGCAGCACAGTGCTGGTGGTCTCATTTAGCAACTAAGTGCTGGTAGTCTCATTTAGCATCTGAGTGGTGGTGGTCTCATTTAGCAGCTGAGTGCTGGTGGTCTCATTTAGCAGCTGAGTGCTGGTGGTCTCATTTAGCAGCTGAGTGCTGGTGGTCTCTTTTAGCAGCACAGTGCTGGTGGTCTCATTTAGCAGCTGAGTGCTGGTGGTCTCTTTTAGCAGCACAGTGCTGATGGTCTCATTTAGCAGCTGAGTGCTGGTGGTCTCATTTAGCAGCATATTGGTGAGGTGGTCTCATGTAGCAGCTGAGTGTTGGTGGTCTCATTTAGCATCTGAGTGGTGGTGGTCTCATTTAGCATCTGAGTGGTGGTGGTCTCATTTAGCAGCTGAGTGCTGGTGGTCTCTTTTAGCAGCACAGTGCTGGTGGTCTCATTTAGCAGCACATTGGTGAGGTGGTCTCATTTAGCAGCTGAGTGGTGGTGGTCTCATTTAGCAGCTGAGTGGTGATGGTCTCATTTAGCAGCACAGTGCTGGGGGTCTCATTTAGCAGCACAGTGCTGGTGGTCTCATTTAGCAGCACAGTGGTGGTGGTCTTATTTAGCAACTGAGTGCTGTGGTCTCATTTAGCATCTGAGTGGTGGTGGTCCCATTTAGCAGCTGAGTGCTGGTGGTCTCATTTAGCAGCTGAGTGCTGGTGGTCTCATTTAGCAGCACATTGGTGAGGTGGTCTCATTTAGCAGCACAGTGCTGGTGGTCTCATTTAGCAACTAAGTGCTGGTAGTCTCATTTAGCATCTGAGTGGTGGTGGTCTCATTTAGCAGCACAGTGCTGGTGGTCTCAATTAGCATCTGAGTGGTGGTGGTCTCATTTAGCAGCTGAGTGCTGGTGGTCTCTTTTAGCAGCACAGTGCTGGTGGTCTCATTTAGCAGCTGAGTGCTGGTGGTCTCTTTTAGCAGCACAGTGCTGATGGTCTCATTTAGCAGCTGAGTGCTGGTGGTCTCATTTAGCAGCATATTGGTGAGGTGGTCTCATGTAGCAGCTGAGTGTTGGTGGTCTCATTTAGCATCTGAGTGGTGGTGGTCTCATTTAGCAGCTGAGTGCTGGTGGTCTCATTTAGCAGCTGAGTGCTGGTGGTCTCTTTTAGCAGCACAGTGCTGGTGGTCTCATTTAGCAGCACATTGGTGAGGTGGTCTCATTTAGCAGCACATTGTTGAGGTGGTCTCATTTAGCAGCACAGTGGTAGTGGTCTCATTTAGCAGCACATTGGTGAGGTGGTCTCATTTAGCAGCACAGTGGTGGTGGTCTCATTTAGCAGCTGAGTGCTGGTGGTCTCTTTTAGCAGCACAGTGCTGGTGGTCTCATTTAGCAGCTGAGTGCTGGTGGTCTCATTTAGCAGCATATTGGTGAGGTGGTCTCATGTAGCAGCACAGTGGTGGTGGTCTCATTTAGCAGCACACTGGCGAGGTGGTCTCATTTAGCAGCACAGTGGTAGTGGTCTCATTTAGCAGCACATTGGTGAGGTGGTCTCATTTAGCAGCACAGTGGTGGTGGTGGTCTCATTTAGCAGCTGAGTGCTGGTGGTCTCATTTAGCAGCTGAGTGCTGGTGGTCTCTTTTAGCAGCACAGTGCTGGTAGTCTCATTTAGCAGCTGAGTGCTGGTGGTCTCATTTAGCAGCACAGTGGTGGTGGTCTCATTTAGCAGCACATTGGTGAGGTGGTCTCATGTAGCAGCATATTGGTGAGGTGGTCTCATTTAGCAGCTGAGTGTTGGTGGTCTCATTTAGCAGCACAGTGGTGGTGGTCTCATTTAGCAGCACATTGGTGAGGTGGTCTCATGTAGCAGCATATTGGTGAGGTGGTCTCATTTAGCAGCTGAGTGGTGATGGTCTCATTTAGCAGCTGAGTGGTGGTGGTCTGATTTAGCAGCATAGTGGTGATGGTCTCATTTAGCAGCACAGTGGTGGTGGTCTCATTTAGCAACTGAGTGCTGGTGGTCTCATTTAGCAACTGAGTGCTGGTGGTCTCATTTAGCATCTGAGTGGTGGTCTCATTTACCAGCTGAGTGCTGGTGGTCTCATTTAGCAGCTGAGTGCTGGTGGTCTCATTTAGCAGCTGAGTGCTGGTGGTCTCATTTAGCAGCTGAGTGCTGGTGCTCTCATTTAGCAGCACAGTGCTGGTGGTCTAATTTAGCAGCACATTGCTGGTGCTCATTTAGCAGCACATTAGTGGTGGTCTCATTTAGCAGCACAGTAGTGGTGGTCTCATTTAGCAGCACAGTGGTGGTGGTCTCATTTAGCAGCACATTGCTGGTGGTCTCATTTAGCAGCTGAGTCGTGGTGGTCTCATTTAGCAGCTGAGTGCTGGTGGTCTCATTTAGCTGCACAGTGGTGGTGGTCTTATTTAGCAGCACAGTGCTGGTGGTCTAATTTAGCAGCACATTGCTGGTGGTCTCATTTAGCAGCTGAGTCGTGGTGGTCTCATTTAGCAGCTGAGTGCTGGTGGTCTCATTTAGCAGCACAGTGCTGGTGGTCTCATTTAGCAGCACATTGCTGGTGGTCTCATTTAGCAGCTGAGTCGTGGTGGTCTCATTTAGCAGCTGAGTGCTGGTGGTCTCATTTAGCAGCACAGTGTTGGTGGTCTCATTTAGCAGCTGAGTGCTGGTGGTCTCATATAGCAGCTGAGTGTTGGTGGTCTCATTTAGCAGCTGAGTGCTGGTGGTCTCATTTAGCAGCTGAGTCGTGGTGGTCTCATTTAGCAGCTGACTGCTGGTGGTCTCATTTAGCAGCTGAGTGTTGGTGGTCTCATATAGCAGCTGAGTGTTGGTGGTCTCATATAGCAGCTGAGTGTTGGTGGTCTCATTTAGCAGCTGAGTGCTGGTGGTCTCATTTAGCAACACAGTGCTGGTGGTCTCATTTAGCAGCACAGTGCTGGTGGTCTAATTTAGCAGCACATTGCTGGTGCTCATTTAGCAGCACATTAGTGGTGGTCTCATTTAGCAGCACATTGCTGGTGGTCTCATTTAGCAGCTGAGTCCTGGTGGTCTCATTTAGCAGCACAGTGCTGGTGGTCTCATTTATCAGCTGAGTGCTGGTGGTCTCATTTAGCAGCTGAGTGCTGGTGGTCTCATTTAGCAGCTGAGTGTTGGTGGTCTCATATAGCAGCACAGTGGTGGTGGTCTCATTTAGCAGCTGAGTGCTGGTGGTCTCATTTAGCAGCTGAGTCGTGGTGGTCTCATTTAGCATCTGAGTGGTGGTCTCATTTACCAGCTGAGTGCTGGTGGTCCCATTTAGCAGCTGAGTGCTGGTGGTCCCATTTAGCAGCTGAGTGCTGGTGGTCTCATTTAGCAGCTGAGTGCTGGTGCTCTCATTTAGCAGCACAGTGCTGGTGGTCTAATTTAGCAGCACATTGCTGGTGCTCATTTAGCAGCACATTAGTGGTGGTCTCATTTAGCAGCACATTGCTGGTGGTCTCATTTAGCAGCACAGTAGTGGTGGTCTCATTTAGCAGCACAGTGGTGGTGGTCTCATTTAGCAGCACATTGCTGGTGGTCTCATTTAGCAGCTGAGTCGTGGTGGTCTCATTTAGCAGCTGAGTGCTGGTGGTCTCATTTAGCTGCACAGTGGTGGTGGTCTTATTTAGCAGCACAGTGCTGGTGGTCTAATTTAGCAGCACATTGCTGGTGGTCTCATTTAGCAGCTGAGTCGTGGTGGTCTCATTTAGCAGCTGAGTGCTGGTGGTCTCATTTAGCAGCACAGTGCTGGTGGTCTCATTTAGCAGCTGAGTCGTGGTGGTCTCATTTAGCAGCTGAGTGCTGGTGGTCTCATTTAGCAGCACAGTGGTGGTGGTCTAATTTAGCAGCACATTGCTGGTGGTCTCATTTAGCAGCTGAGTCGTGGTGGTCTCATTTAGCAGCACAGTGTTGGTGGTCTCATTTAGCAGCTGAGTGCTGGTGGTCTCATATAGCAGCTGAGTGTTGGTGGTCTCATTTAGCAGCTGAGTGCTGGTGGTCTCATTTAGCAGCTGAGTCGTGGTGGTCTCATTTAGCAGCTGACTGCTGGTGGTCTCATTTAGCAGCTGAGTGTTGGTGGTCTCATATAGCAGCTGAGTGTTGGTGGTCTCATATAGCAGCTGAGTGTTGGTGGTCTCATATAGCAGCTGAGTGTTGGTGGTCTCATTTAGCAGCTGAGTGCTGGTGGTCTCATTTAGCAACACAGTGCTGGTGGTCTCATTTAGCAGCACAGTGCTGGTGGTCTAATTTAGCAGCACATTGCTGGTGCTCATTTAGCAGCACATTAGTGGTGGTCTCATTTAGCAGCACATTGCTGTTGGTCTCATTTAGCAGCTGAGTCCTGGTGGTCTCATTTAGCAGCACAGTGCTGGTGGTCTCATTTATCAGCTGAGTGCTGGTGGTCTCATTTAGCAGCTGAGTGCTGGTGGTCTCATATAGCAGCTGAGTGTTGGTGGTCTCATATAGCAGCACAGTGGTGGTGGTCTCATTTAGCAGCTGAGTGCTGGTGGTCTCATTTAGCAGCTGAGTCGTGGTGGTCTCATTTAGCAGCTGAGTGCTGGTGGTCTCATTTAGCAGTTGAGTCGTGGTGGTCTCATTTAGCAGCTGAGTGTTGGTGGTCTCATTTAGCAGTTGAGTGCTGGTGGTCTCATTTAGCAGCTGAGTGTTGGTGGTCTCATTTAGCAGCTGAGTGCTGGTGGTCTCATTTAGCAGCTGAGTGTTGGTGGTCTCATTTAGCAGCTGAGTGACGTGAGAGGGCATTAGCCATTTTGGCTTGTTGAATGCACTTTTTCCCAGAGAGGGGCCCTTAGGATGCCTCCCAGGTAGCCTAGTGGTTCCTGTGTGTGGACCGATGGCTCCAAGATGAGCTCTGCATAATAAATAGCTAACTGTGCGGCAATACATAATGTTATTTATTGGGGATTTTAGTAAATGGAAAGTTTAGTTTTATAAACTCCAATGCGTCAGAGACTGATGTGAATGATGACATATTCTCTGCACAACACTCCTGGTAATATGGCGGCGCTATGTACACGAGGAGTGATGATTACTGTGTTGTCGCTTTCTTTCGCCCTTGTGTCAACAACAAGATTATCAGTTACATGAGCTTCCCAGAGCTGGAAGTGTCCTAAGCTTAAGGCGAGTAGCACTCAGCAGACTTAGCATTAGGCCGCTGTAATCCTGTCTGTGTAGGGATTTCGTATCTAAACTCTTTTACTATCATTTTACCTGCTCAGTGGAAGTGGCTGAGAAAGTGCCCTGATCTGTCAGGACTGCTTGTCGTGCTTAGCGCCTTCTATCCCCCGAGCTGGGCCTGCCACGGATAGAGGAGCAGCGCCTCATCCCTCCGGCCATTAATCTCATTTACAGTGCTGTAACTTCTAGCAGGATAGTCACTGTCTCCCCCACAACACGTGGGGCCTGATGAATCACATTGGTGGGGTGGGGGGTATAAAAGAAACCCTACAATGCAATATTGGATGGCGCTCAGTAAGCTGCACTATTCTAGCAGTTGAGTGTTTTTTACTACTGCACATGAGCAAAACGCTGAGGAAAGTCTCACTGCGCACACGCAAGCTGTAGTTTTACACGGCAATGTCTCCATGACTACAAGGTCCTAAGTAAGCCACTGCAACCTATGGGTATTCCTGGGTGGAGCCGGGGAGGAGGCCGAAAGTGTTCGCAAAATGAGGCCGGTACATGGGCGTGTTATGGGGGTTCCAGGGGTGTGTCTGGAATCGCAGCTGCGTTCCAAATCACAGAACCACAGTCTCCGAGGCCATTTTTAGACAGAAAGTTGACCCGGAATCTGCCCAGCACAGGACTTACTCTAGGAGCCGACGTGCGTCCGATGTTGCGTCGATGGTAGTGTGTTATCAAATCCCGACAGACCTGCATAGAACGCAGATAGGGGAAGTGGGTGTAGTAACATCTGCACAGCCCGTCACACACTATGTTAGGCGGGGGGTCTGTTAGTGGGCATAGCATATCTTTATACATAAATTGTGAGTGCCATCACAGCTGACAATGCAAAAGCGCAAAACCCTAAATCGGGCCCATAGTCCCACTTACCCTCCTCCATATGTCCAGCATCTGCTCCCCTCACTGTCGGCTTTTCAGTGGCTTCCAGTAATACAACACTGCTACCTGTACGTGTCAGTAGGACAGAGGGGAGCGGCGCTGGCATCGAGGAGGAATCCAGGTATTGGGGGGGGGGGGGGGTGTATGGGCAGGATTCTGGCATCAGAATTACTGAACTCCACTGAACACTGTTTGGGCAGAGTCTATATCACTGATTACTGTCCAATACTCTGAAATGGAGAATTTTATTCAGAAAACTCAGAGCAAATGGACACATTTTGAATCACTGGGAATGTGCCTGTAATTTATAGATTGATTATTATATTCATCATTATTACTAATGTCATCAATATAACCACCACCATGCTCTTCATCATAACTATCATCATCCTCATCACCATCATTGTTATTGTTATCTCCTCCAACTGTTACACGTCCATTCCCTCTATTCCCTCCTTCTGTGTTGCTGCTGTTCCCTCTATTCCCCATTACTATTTCATTGCTCTCTCCTCTATACCCTGCTTCTGTGTTACTGCTGTCCTCTCTATTCCCCATTACTGTCACACTGCTGCTCCCTCTGTTCCCCATTACTATGTCACACTGCTGTTCCCTCTATTCCCCATTACAATGTCCCACTGCTATCCTCTCTATTCCCCATTACTATGTCCCACTGCTGTTCCATCTATTCCCCATTACAATGTCACACTGCTGTCCCCTATGTTCCCCATTACAATGTCACACTGCTGTCCCCTCTGTTCACCATTACTATGTCACACTATTGTCCCCTCTATTCCCCATTACTATGTCACACTGGTGTCCCCTCTATTTCCCATTACTATGTCACACTATTGTCCCCTCTATTCCGGATTACCATGTCACACTGGTGTCCCCTCTATTTCCCATTACAATGTCACACTGCTATCCTCTCTATTCCCCATTACAATGTCACACTGCTGTTCCCTCTATTCTCCATTACTATGTCCCACTGCTGTTCCCTCTATTCCCCATTACAATGTCACACTGCTGCCCCCTCTGTTCCCCATTACTATGTCACACTGGTGTCCCCTCTATTTCCCATTACAATGTCACACTGCTGTCCCCTCTGTTCCCCATTACTATGTCACACTGCTGTTCCCTCTATTTCCCATTACTATGTCACACTATTGTCCCCTCTATTCCCCATTACTATGTCACACTGGTGTCCCCTCTATTTCCCATTACTATGTTACACTGCTTTTCCCTCTATTCCCCATTACTATGTTACACTGCTTTTCCCTCTATTCCGCCATTACTATGTTACACTGCTGTTCCCTCTATTCCCCATTACTATGTCACACTGCTGTTCCCCCTATTCCCTACTACTGTCACTGTTGTTCCCCCTGTTCCCCATTACTATGTCACACATCAGCTATCTGGCTAGTACACTGTGACATCCTTGCCTATGTTCTCTATACGCCCTGACACATAATACTCATTATAATATGAGATTCCATATAAAACATCCTATAGTAAATGCCTGTCCGCTATAGTCCTCACGGCTCACAACATACTCAGCAATATATCCTAAAGCAGAGGTTCTCAAACTCGGCCCTCAGGACCCCAAACATATTCACACTACAAAAGTCTTTAATGCTGATGTTTCATTTGTCCATCAGCAATGTAACAGGGGAACCTAATGACAAAAAGGACATATATTAAATAAACCCAGTAATATTTGTTTGTTTCCAGCTTCTCTCCATATAGGAAACTCCTATATCTCAGTGTCTGGTCTCCCTGGGCAGCTTCCGCTAGGAGACATTTCAGCACCTCCTTGGTGGGACAGCTCCCTGGATCCTGATCATCTGTCACCTGTGCAGCTGTTCTCAGTCTCACCCCACTGCGGAGACAATCCATGGGCAACAAGCGGCAGCAGAAATAGTACTGTAGCAAAAACAATAAATATATGATGATTTGTAGAGCTGCCGTGCTGATCATCAGTCATGGGGGAGATCATCTAAAAGTGGGGGAATGCGACTGTTGCCCTAACCTGTCCTCCACAGATCTCTGTGTCCTGTAACGTTATATAGCCATCAGCCACTTCTGCCGCCTGGCACTCTTATGCTAATGAGTACAAAGCAAACGTGGCTTAGCGAATGAGATTCAGGGGGTATGGGCGGCGCCAAAGGGTAGCCTGTACCTGCAGCCTAAGGAGATATCAGGGTTCCCCCAACCCTTAGGGTACAAATTGACATAGTAGTGGGGAAACCTTATATCTCCTTAAGCCGCAGTATAGGCACAAAATATAAAATAAAACATAAGGATAAGATAAAATATTTCTCACTGATCCATAAACTGGACGCATTTCACTGTGCTTGAGGAAGCGGCCAGGAGCTGTAAATCACGCTCAGTCATGCCTATCAATGAGGTGGGTGAATAAGGGGAATGGCTAGTTACAGGTGGGTAAGAGAATGGCTAGTTACAGTTGAGTAAGTAAGGGAATGCCTAGTTACAGTTGGGTAAGTAAGGGAATGCCTGGCTACAGTTGGGTAAGGGAATGCCTAGCTACAGTTGGGTAAGTAAGGGAATGCCTAGTTACAATTGGGTAAGTAAGGGAATGCCTAGCTACAGTTGGGTAAGGGAATGCCTAGCTACAGTTTGGTAAGTAAGGGAATGCCTAGTTACAGATGGGTAAGGGAATGCCTAGTTACAGATGGGTAAGTAAGGGAATTCCTAGCTACAGTTGGGTAAGTAAGGGAATGCCTAGCTACAGTTGGGTAAGTAAGGGAATGCCTAGCTACAGTTGGATAAGTAAGGGAATGCCTAGCTACAGTTGGGTACGTAAGCGAATGCCTAGCTACAGTTGGGTAAGTAAGGGAATGCCTAGCTACAGTTGGGTAAGGGAATGACTAGCTACAGTTGGATAAGTAAGGGAATGCCTATCTACAGTTGGGTAAGTAAGGGAATGCCTATCTACAGTTGGGTAAGTAAGGGAATTACTAGCTACAGTTGGATAAGTAAGGGAATGCCTATCTACAGTTGGGTAAGTAAGGGAATGCCTATCTGCAGTTGGGTAAGTAAGGGAATGACTAGCTACAGTTGGGTAAGTAAAGGAATGCCTATCTACAGTTGGGTAAGTAAGGGAATGACTAGCTACAGTTGGGTAAGTAAGGGAATGCCTAGCTACAGTTGGGTAAGTAAGGGAATGCCTAGCTACAGTTGGGTAAGTAAGGGAATGCCTAGCTACAGTTGGGTAAGTAAGGGAATGCCTAGCTACAGTTGGGCAAGTAAGGGAATGCCTAGCTACAGTTGGGTAAGTAAGGGAATGCCTAGCTACAGCTCTGTGTCGTAGACACTTTTTATGTTTGCTCCCTCCTAGTGCTGGAGAGTCCTCTTGTATTAAATATGTGACTTAGTTAACACCATGGTAAACGTCATGTTAAATTCTATGTAGTCATTTTATTTTCTGAACTATTCTCCATCTGCATCAGAGTTCCAAATTGGAGAAAATTATCCCCTCTATATAAGATAGAAAATGTCTATTTTCTTAAGACAGCAAGGCGTGACACAAGTCTAAGGAGCAGGACAAGTCATTTAATTAAATATATTGCTTCAATACTTTGTTATTTTTTTATACAATAAAATTCTTGTAATTTTGTTATTCGTTATAACGAACATTTTCAGATTTCATCACTTTTATATTCTGTTCCCCTTTGTGATTATTTTAGAAATGTCCTAAAAAGCGAATGGACTATTATAAAGTCTGTATATCCGTCATGCTAATGTCAGCATTATTGTATTTTATATTATTAGGAATGTTAGCCAGAATTAATGTGCATTCCTATCCTCCCATCTGAAGGGCATTTACTGTTGTGGGTATGCGAACCTGTAGCCAGGGGCTATACCGGGAACCTGAGAGGTAGGAAGCTCTACTGATCAATTGTCTTCTCCAATTTTTTATTTAAAAAAAAAAAAACATTTGACCTTCTCCTCTCCCCTATCTTGTGTCACGGCCAGGATATTTCAGCATGGCGCTAGGCGGGTGTTACCTGTGAGGTCGCTGTGGCGCGGGCTGTCTGGTGGCGGACCTGGTGTCTGGCGGGGGGCTTTGGCTGCGCGCATTGTTGTGCAGGCCTTTTGTCACTCTGCGCTGGTAAGGCCTGGTGGCGTCTCCGTTCCGTTTGGCATGGGTGCCGCCATCTTGCCTTCTGGCCATGTGATGCAGCTGGCCAATCCTGGTGAGTCACATGTTCCCTCCGGCCAGTAACAGCACGGCATGGGGTATTTAGGAAGGGTCAGTGCCTTCCTTCTTTGCCAGTGCAACGTGTATCTCAGCCTAGCTGAGAGGGAGTTCTCTGTGCTTATCCTGTTCCTGTGAATTCTCTGTCTGCCTGTCAGCTCCTAGCTCCCGCTGGACTACCCCGCTTCCTCCATCACCCTTACCCATACCTGAGTGCCTGAGCCTGCTGACATCCTGCTCATTTGCCTTAGTTCACTACCTGCAAACCTGGCTTATTATTTCCTGCATCACTACCTGCATACCTGGTGGATTATTCCAGTCTCACTACCTGCACACCTGGACAGTTCTAATTGTTTCTACTTGGACATTAACCCATTACTCCCACCACAGAACTTTAGTGCACGTTTATATATACCTGGACTTTTATTTACTGCCTTACTTTATGTCTTCTCAAGCACTTATTAAAAAAACCTAGTTTTATTTTCAAACCCGCTTCTGTGATCGCTCCTGCTACCACCCCGGGTCCACAAACAACCCAGAACATAACATCTTGTGTCTATCATTTCTCATGTCCCCAGGAGCAGCTGGCTATAAATCCATATGGATACAGTAAGGGTGTAGGACCCACCACAAAGAATATAAGGGTAATGATGGTTAGACCAAGGGCTAGATAGAAACATGCTGAGTTTTAAAGACTTGTACTTGGATTTTTTTTTAGATATAAAAAGCTGTGTAAAATACGTGAGAGAGATACGGGAAGACAACGCTGTAAGGATGGGAAAACATTGTGTTAAAAGAATAAACGGGAAGAAACAGGTCACAGGTGAACAAAGTCTTTGACAATAATTATGCAACTGGGGAGCTGAACTGAGGTAGCGCCAGGCAGACATCAGCACGCGTCCAAAGGAGAGGAATCACATGAGGCAATAAGACGGGACAGACATGTAGCAAGGGGAATGATTAGACATTGAGGAGAAACGTGGTCAGACATGAAATAACAGGGTTGGGGAGACATAGGCCTGGGAAAGGCCACATGGAGCGAAAAAGAGTTGCAGACACAAGGCAATGGGGCATTTATGAGATAAGTGATAGAGGTTAATAGCTACTACGATTGTTAAGGCACACATAGTAATTGCTGCCCCTTGCCGACTAGGTAGGATGGGGAACCAAGCGAGGGTAGGTGTGCTCACATGTTCTTCAAGAGCAATGATGAGCATGGCAATCATACAGTGAGCATACAGTATCAGAGTTACTACAGGAGACATGGAGGCAAGAGACAAGGAGTACATGTGGAATGGATAGTTCTAAGGAAAGTGAGGGAGACGAGAGGAACGAGGGCCCTGCTCATGAGAGCTTGCACACGAATGGGAAGGGTGGACAGTTGGAGGGGAGGATGATTTGGGAGAACAGTGGCCAAGGGAAAAGTTAGGAGGGGAGCTGGTAGGCTTTAAAGAATTTGTGTGTTTTGTGTACTATCTTGAAGCTGGTGAGACTGATAGAAAGTCTGACTTTGTGAGGGAGTAAGTTCCAGTAGAGGGAGGCATGACATGAGGTAACCTGGGTGAAGGAGAGGCACCCATCAGTGGAAGAGTGTTTTGGTAGGAGGGAGTGTGGGCAGAAATGAGGTTAAGTTGTAGGAGGAGTAGAAGTGGTTGAGTGCGTCCCAGAGGGGGAAGCCAACACAGGGTGACTTGAGAGAAAAAAGGGACAGCAGCAATCAGGATACAGGTGGAAGCGGGGAAAGGTGAGTTAGGGGAGGCTAGAGAGGAGAAGCTTACAGTAGAAGAGATGGGAGATAAGTGCATGGATAAAATCAGGGTTGATGGCGGGAGACCACACAGATAAAGAAAGAGTTGTCTTTTTAGATGCAGTTAATATTAAAATGTAACTTTTATTAGTATTTTAAAATATACATATTTTTACAGTCTGTTAAATATTAAAAGAAAGAAGAGTGTGATCAAAGAATTAGAAATAGTGTATTAAAATAATTATTATGGCCAATACAAGTCTGTATATCTATTTTCCATGAAAAATTATATATATATATATATATATATATATATATATATATGTATATATATATATATAATAGTGGTTTATATTGTTATTTATATATGTATATGTCAATTATTAATTAAATCCACTTATTTCTTCCCATCAGAGTTGTTATTTATTCCACAGTCAGATTGTATCAGTGTGTAATCAAGATTACATAGACAGTTGGTAAACCTTAGATTTCTAGTTATACTGGATACATTTGTAATTCTTGTGCTTTTTGACACAAAGAGGCAGATTGAACACAAACTATGTTACACATAGGACTATACTCCAGGGAGTCAGACAACTCTCCTCTTTTCCATCACTATGTGTACTACATTGGTTATTCAATCACATCCACTCATATGTTCCATTTATGAGTGCACAGAATCCATATATTAGTTGTATAAAATCAATATCTCAGGTATATTAAATATATTTAAATTAGGGGTGAGCGGGTTCGGATTTCTGAAATCCGAACCCCCCCAAGCCCCGACGATCCGAGTCCGATCCGAGTCAGGCTCGACTTTTCCCGCCTGACTCGGATCTGAAATCGAGGCAAAACGTCATCATCCCGCCTTCCGAGTCTCGCGGGTTTTGGATCCTATATAAGGTACCCGCGTCGGCGCCATTTTCTCACTCGGCTGTGGACAGTGAAGAGGGAGGGTGGGAGTTAGGGCTGTGTAGTGTAGTGTAGTGTAGTGCTGCTGTTGTCCACTACTTCAAAGTCCATAGGGGCTGGCTGTGTTGTGCTGTGCTGCTGTTGTTAATAGGGGCTGTGTCCACTACTTCAAAGTCCATAGGGGCTGGCTGGACTGTGTTGTGCAGTCAGTTCTCCATAGGGGCTGTGTCCACTCCAAAGTCCTGTGCAGTGTCCCAGTCCTAAAGGAGTGCTGTAGTGTTGTCCAGGGGGTGCTCTGTCCATCAGGGGTGCTCCCCCCAAGTGCTAAAAAAATAATATATTTTCTGTGTTTGTGAATTGTGTGCGCAGTAGCCGCACGTGCATCAACAAAGTAGTGCCAAGCGTGCGCCTGTGTCATAAGTAAAGGGCCGGCTGGCTTGACCGTTAAAGGGTGCTGTAACCCCCAAAAGTACACTCCAGTCCAAACCAAAAAAAAATTATTTTCTGTGTTTGTGAATTGTGTGCGCAGTAGCCGCACGTGCATCAACAAAGTAGTGCCAAGCGTGCGCCTGTGTCATAAGTAAAGGGCCGGCTGGCTTGACCGTTAAGGGTGCTGTAACCCCCGAAAGTACACTCCAGTCCAAACCAAAAAAAAAATTATTTTCTGTGTTTGTGAATTGTGTGCGCAGTAGCCGCACGTGCATCAACAAAGTAGTGCCAAGCGTGCGCCTGTGTCATAAGTAAAGGGCCGGCTGGCTTGACCGTTAAGGGTGCTGTAACCCCCGAAAGTACACTCCAGTCCAAACCAAAAAAAAAATTATTTTCTGTGTTTGTGAATTGTGTGCGCAGTAGCCGCACGTGCATCAACAAAGTAGTGCCAAGCGTGCGCCTGTGTCATAAGTAAAGGGCCGGCTGGCTTGACCGTTAAAGGGTGCTGTAACCCCCAAAGTACACTCCAGTCCAAACCAAAAAAAAAATTATTTTCTGTGTTTGTGAATTGTGTGCGCAGTAGCCGCACGTGCATCAACAAAGTAGTGCCAAGCGTGCGCCTGTGTCATAAGTAAAGGGCCGGCTGGCTTGACCGTTAAAGGGTGCTGTAACCCCCAAAAGTACACTCCAGTCCAAACCAAAAAAAAATTATTTTCTGTGTTTGTGAATTGTGTGCGCAGTAGCCGCACGTGCATCAACAAAGTAGTGCCAAGCGTGCGCCTGTGTCATAAGTAAAGGGCCGGCTGGCTTGACCGTTAAAGGGTGCTGTAACCCCCGAAAGTACACTCCAGTCCAAACCAAAAAAAATTTATTTTCTGTGTTTGTGAATTGTGTGCGCAGTAGCCGCACGTGCATCAACAAAGTAGTGCCAAGCGTGCGCCTGTGTCATAAGTAAAGGGCCGGCTGGCTTGACCGTTAAAGGGTGCTGTAACCCCCAAAGTACACTCCAGTCCAAACCAAAAAAAATATTATTTTCTGTGTTTGTGAATTGTGTGCGCAGTAGCCGCACGTGCATCAACAAAGTAGTGCCAAGCGTGCGCCTGTGTCATAAGTAAAGGGCCGGCTGGCTTGACCGTTAAAGGGTGCTGTAACCCCCGAAAGTACACTCCAGTCCAAACAAAAAAAAAATTATTTTCTGTGTTTGTGAATTGTGTGCGCAGTAGCCGCACGTGCATCAACAAAGTAGTGCCAAGCGTGCGCCTGTGTCATAAGTAAAGGGCCGGCTGGCTTGACCGTTAAAGGGTGCTGTAACCCCCGAAAGTACACTCCAGTCCAAACCAAAAAAAAATTATTTTCTGTGTTTGTGAATTGTGTGCGCAGTAGCCGCACGTGCATCAACAAAGTAGTGCCAAGCGTGCGCCTGTGTCATAAGTAAAGGGCCGGCTGGCTTGACCGTTAAAGGGTGCTGTAACCCCCGAAAGTACACTCCAGTCCAAACCAAAAAAAAATTATTTTCTGTGTTTGTGAATTGTGTGCGCAGTAGCCGCACGTGCATCAACAAAGTAGTGCCAAGCGTGCGCCTGTGTCATAAGTAAAGGGCCGGCTGGCTTGACCGTTAAAGGGTGCTGTAACCCCCAAAGTACACTCCAGTCCAAACCAAAAAAAAAATTATTTTCTGTGTTTGTGAATTGTGTGCGCAGTAGCCGCACGTGCATCAACAAAGTAGTGCCAAGCGTGCGCCTGTGTCATAAGTAAAGGGCCGGCTGGCTTGACCGTTAAAGGGTGCTGTAACCCACAAAGTACACTCCAGTCCAAACCAAAAAAAAAATTATTTTCTGTGTTTAGCCGCACGTATATATCAAATCGATATAACATAAATGGAGGACCAAACTTTCTCCGATAAAAATAAAATAGAGAAAGATCAAGAACCACTTCCTCCTAGTGCTGAAGCTGCTGCCACTAGTCATGACATAGACGATAACATGCCATCAACGTCGTCTGCCAAGGCCGATGCCCAATGTCATAGTAGAGGGCACATACAATCCCAAATGGCAAAGTTCAGGAAAATGACCTTGAAAAAGACATTTAAATCAGCTGAAGAGAAACGTAAACTTGCCAATATGCCATTTACGACACGGAGTGGCAAGGAACGGCTAAGGTCGATCCCTAGTATGTTCATGACTAGTGGTTCAGCTTCACATGACGATGGAAGCCCTCCTCCCACTAAAAAAATCAAAAGAGTTAAGCTGGCAAAAGCACAGCGAAGAACTGTGCTTTCTAAGAAGATATCACAAATCCCCAAGGAGAGTCCAAGTGTGGTGGTGGTTGCGATGCCTGACCTTCCCAGCACTGGACGGGAAGAGGTGGCTCTTTCCACCATTTGCACGCCCCCTGCAAGTGCTGAAAGGAGCACCCACAGTCCACTTGCTGATATGCAAATTGAAGATGTCACTGTTGAAGTACAACAGGATGAGGATACTGGTGTAGCTGGCGCTGAGGAGGAAGTTGGCGAGGAGGATTCTGATGGTGATGTGGTTTGTTTAAATCAGGCTCCGGGGGAGACAGTTGTTGTCCGTGGGATGAAAAAGCCCATCACGGTCATGCCTGGGCAGAAGACCAAACATTCCACCTCTTTGGTCTGGCAATATTTCTATCCAAATCCGGACAACAACTGTCTTGCCATATGTACCATATGTAAAGGTGAAATAAGTAGGGGTAGGGACGTCAACCACCTAGGAACATCCTCCCTTATACGGCACCTGCAGCGCGTTCATAAAAAGTTACTGTCAAGTTCAGAAACTTTGGCTAAGACCGTAAGCAGTCCAGGGACACCTAAATCCCGTTGTCCTGTTGTATCCAAGCGCCTGCAAACCACACCGTCAACTCCCTCCTCGTCAATTTCCTCCTTAGTCAGGATCGGAAGTAGTCCTGCAGGCCATGTCACTGGCATGACTGACTCTCCTATCCGGGATTCCTCTGGAGGATCCTGCATTGCTACGCCTACTGCTGCCGCTGCTGCTGTTGCTGCTGCTGGGAGTCGTTCATCATCCCAGAGAGGAAGTAGGAACACCACTACTTTTACTAAACAATTGACCCTCCAACAGTCCTTAGCGAGGAGGATGAAGTACGACAGCAGTCATCCTGAAGCAAAACGTATAACTGAGGCCTTGACTGCTATGTTGGTGTTAGACGTGCGTCCGGTATCCGCCATTAGTGCAGTGGGATTTAGACAATTGATGGAGGTAGTGTGTCCCCGGTTCCAAATCCCGTCTAGATTCCACTTCACTAGGCAGGCGATACCGAGACTGTACAGAAACGTCAGAAAAAGTGTCCTCAGTGTCCTGAAAAATGCCGTTGTACACAATGTCCACTTAACCACGGACATGTGGACAAGTGGAACAGGGCAGACTAAGGACTATATGACTGTGACAGCCCACTGGGTAGATGTATCACCTTACGCAGCAACAGCAGCAGCGTCACCAGTAGCAGCATCTCAGAAACGCCAGCTCGTTACAAGGCAGGCTACGCTGTGTATCACCGGTTTCAGTAAGAGGCACACCGCCGACAACCTCTTAGAGAAACTGAGGGAAATCATCGCCCAGTGGCTTACCCCACTTAGACTCTCCTGTGGATTTGTGATATCTGACAACGCCACCAATATTGTGCGGGCATTACATCTGGGCAAATTCCAGCACGTCCCATGTTTTGCTCACACAATAAACTTGGTGGTGCAGAATTTTCTGAAAAGCGACAGGGGCGTGCAGGAGATGCTTTGGGTGGCCCGAAAAATTTCTGGCCACTTTCACCATTCAGCGACTGCGTGCCGAAGACTGGAGCGCCAGCAAACACTCTTGAACCTGCCCCGCCATCACCTGAAGCAAGAGGTTGTGACGCGGTGGAACTCAACCCTCTATATGCTTCAGAGGATGGAGGAGCAGCAAAAGGCCATACAAGCCTATACATCCACCTATGACATAGGCAAAGGAGGGGGTATGCACATGACTCAAGCGCAGTGGAGAATGATTTCCGTGTTGTGCAAGGTTCTCCAGCCCTTCGAACTTGCCACACGTGAAGTCAGTTCAGACACAGCCAGCTTGAGTCAGGTCATTCCCCTCATCAGGCTTTTGCAGAAGCAGCTGGAGAAAGTGAAGGAGGAGCTAAGACGGAGCGATTCCGCTCGGCATGTGGGACTTGTGGATGAAGCCCTTCATTCGCTTTGCCAGGATTCCAGGGTGGTCAATCTGTTGAAATCAGACCACTACATTTTGGCCACCGTGCTTGATCCTAGGTTTAAAGCCTATGTGGTGTCTCTCTTTCCGGCCGACACAAGCCTGCAGAGGTGCAAAGACCTGCTGGTGAACACACTGTCAGCTGAAGCGGAACGTGACACGTCAACGGCTCCTTCTTCATTTTCTCCCGCAACTGGGGCTGCCAGGAAAAAACTTAGGTATCCTAAGCAACCCGCTGGCGGTGATGCAGGGCAGGCAGGACCAAGTTTGGACATCTGGTCCGGACTGAAGGACCTGGCAACAATTTCTGACATGTCTACTGTCACTGCATATGATACTGTCACCATTGACAGAATGGTGGAGGATTACATCGGTGACAGCATCCAAGTAGGCATGTCAGACAGTCCATACCTGTACTGGCAGGAAAAAGAGGCAATTTGGAGGCCCCTGTACAAGCTGGCTCTATTTTACCTGAGTTGCCCCCCCTCCAGTGTGTACTCCGAAAGAGTGTTTAGTGCAGCCGGGAACCTTGTCAGCGAAAGGCGTAGGAGGTTGCTTCCACAGAATGTGGAGAAGATGATGTTCATCAAAATGAATTATCAGCTCTTCCAGGGAGACCAGCCTCCAGAAGGTACAGAGGGACCTGTGGTGGTGGATTCAAGTGGGGACGAGTTAATACTTTGTGAGGATGAGGATGTACACACTGAAGAGGGTGAGGAATCGGTGGATGAGGAGGATGAGGATGACATCTTGCCTCCGTAGAGCCAGTTTGTGCAGGGACACATTAATTGCCAGCTTGTTTTGTGGGGGCCCAAACGAACCAATCATTTCAACCACAGTTGTGTGGCAGACCCTGGCGCTGAAATGATTGATTTGTTAAAGTGTGCATGTCCTGTTTATACAACATAAGGGTGGGTGGGAGGGCCCAAGGACAATTCATCTTGCACTTCTTTTTTTTCTTTGCATTATGTACAGTTTGGGGCCTAGTTTTTCTAACTGCCATCCTGTCTGCCACTGCAGTGTCACTCCTAGATGGGTCACGTGTTTGTGCCGCCCACTCGTGTCGCTTAGCATAGTCATCCAGCTACCTCGGTGCAACCTTTTGGACATGAAAACACTATTGTGAGGTGTGAGGTGTTCAGAATAGACTGGAAATGAGTGGAAATTAAGGTTATTGAGGTTAATAATAGCATAGGAGCAGAGAAACCAACAAATTCTGTGATTTTAGCTGTTTTTATGCTTTTTTAAAAAAAAATACAGATCCAAAACACAAAACCCAGAACCCAAAACACGGAAGGGTGGTTTTGGCAAAACCAATCCAGATCCAAAACACGAAGAAAGATCCAGATCCAAAACCAAAACACAAAACACGAAAAGTGGCCGGTGCACACCCCTAATTTAAATGAATGGTTTTGTTGTTCTCTATGTATTGGGCTTATCGGTTATATTATTCTGACGTGAAAAGACTACTAATAATGGCAGATGCAGCAATTTTATATAGAGTCCATATTATTCAACCATATTAAACTGAAGGATATGGCTTTTATTTAGTCTGTATACATGCTATACTGCCTTCAGTGCTGCTATTATAATCAGCTTTTGTTAGTCTGGACAGTGATACTATTAATTCATTGTTATTTAGTGCTACAATTGTGTTAACCATATGTTAGTTTATACATAATATAAAGCTTATAAGCTATCTCTCCTGTTGTATTTCCCACTGTTACACAGTCAGAATTGTATAGACAAATTCTTACAGACCAATCGTTATTCGACCAGTGGGAACTTCTAATGACATATCATCCATATTTACATAAAGTATAATGCTAAATGCTGGTATGTGGACTGTGGAAGTCATACAGTTCTCATTCCTGCTTTTTATTATGTAATGCGAAGCTACGTTAACACTAAACACTGACACTCACTTTTAGATTTATCACTCCCATACTGTCGTAAATAGATAATGCTGATGGGTTCTCAGAGGTCAGTTGTTAAGTGATTGTGAGAAATAAATGTCTCATACATTGAGTTTATATTTATACCACACTGTTATTATACCATGCGGTGCTGTGCTTGTACCAAACACTGACACTCTCTTTCAAGTTTATCACTCACTTATTATTATAAGTAAATAGTGCTGATGGATTCTCATGGGTCAGTTGTTAGGTGATTGTGAGTGTCCCATGCACTATGTTATATCAGGCTGGTACAGCTATGTAATACTCAGAGACTCCGTCTAAGGAGAGATTTATTCCTGCTGCTGTGTAGAACGGTGCTTGTGCTAACAGCTGACAGCACCAGCTTCACTGTATCAAATTGTTCTCTTATCTGTCCAACACTAACATACTGCCACTATAAAGTGTTTAGGAAGTCATTTTAATGTATACAGACAATGTACAGCTGGTAAAGAATGACGGGAGAGAGGGCCATGAAGAAGAGGTCAATTTGTGTGTCATCAGCAAAAAGGGGCAATTGGAGACTGTACGAGCTGATGAGGTATCCAGGGCAGGACATGTGAAATGAGAGGCTGGGAGAGGGAGGGGGGGGGGGGGGCAAGGATGATGCCATGGGAGGCACTGACCAGTATAGAATGGGGGAGGTGGAGTCTGAGGTAGAGACAGAAAAGTAATAATTAGTGAGGCAAGAGGTGACCCCTGAGAGGACAGCCTTACTAAGACCAATGTAATAGAAAGGTTGAAAGTGAAGTGGTGGATCTAAGAGGATGAGAATTAAGAAGTGACCATTGGCTTTGATAGTGAAATGGCCATTGGTGTCCTGAGTGAGGACAGTTTCTATGGAGTGGAGGGGATGGACAGAAGATTGAACAGGGTTAAGAAGGGAGTGAGGAGACATGAATGATATGCGTTGGAAGATAACCATTCATCTTAAGGAGTTTAGCAGAATAGGGAAGGAGAGAAATAAAGCAGTAGTTAGAGAGAGTTGGAGTCATGTGAGGGTTTCTTAAGGATGGGTGAAACAAGGGCGTGCTTGAAGGATTAGAGGACAGGTTGTAGAGCTGGGCAATGTGGGAGCAGACTTCAGGAGAGAAGGAATGAAGGAGATGGGAGAGAATGGTGTCCAGTGGGTAGGTATAGGTAGAAAATGATGAGAGGAGGATGCAGACTGTCAGGGGTCAGTTTTCCAAACAATGACGACATAGACAGTATGGATCGTCCTTTCATCGGCATCCCCTGGGATTCTTTCTCTGTCTATGTGGTCTCTGGTTGCCTGTACCCAGAACACGTTACCCCTTACCATCAGTGGAGACAGGTGAAGCGGGACAGCCCAGCAGGGATCCTTGAAGGGAGGATAACCACGATTAAGTGGTTGTGTAATGTGGAAATAAATTGTTATATCTTTCCTTTTGAGATTACACTATTGTGGCAATTTCTTTCTGCTTATATTTTTTAAGTGCCAAATACCACACCAAATGGTTAAATATATTTTCTGAGACCTTTTGAATATTAAGTTGGAGTGTTTGTGCTGGATTCAATATACATCATAAACAGTGGACCAGACAACAGATGCTGGATTTGAAGTGTAAGATCTTACTATATATGTGGTGACTGATGTTTTTCTGGACTTATTAATGAAACTCATATCAGCGCCATTGTGACACACCCTTTATTTACACAGCCTATGCTATATCATGGTTCTGGTTCAGTTCATGTTGTTTAAAGCTGTCTGGTGATATTATTAAAAGTTTCAACACTTACACAAGACTCGGACTGGTGCTATCAGCTGGTGACCGGCTCCTCTACTGTTACTGATGCTGCTGCACACAAAATAATCATCATATGCACCATGCAATCAAAGGCTGTTCTGCAGTCATAAACCATGCCCCCCCTCCTCCTCCACTGTACAATGATGGAGAATGGACAGTTTTGTTAAGATCAAAAAAAATATTGCAGCATCAAGGTACTAAATAAACACCTTTATGGGTGCTTGAACCAGTGCCTCCAACACCAGCATGAGGTGACAGGGACAGGACAGAGGTGACAGGGACAGGACAGAGGTGACAGGGACAGGACAGAGGTGACAGAGAAAGTATAAAGGTGACAGAGACAGGACAGTGGGGCCAGGATAGAGGTGACAGGGACAGGACAGAGGTGACAGGGAAAGAATAAAGGTGACAGGGCCAGGACAGAGGTGACAGGGACAGGACAGTGGTGACAGGGAAAGAATAAAGGTGACAGGGCCAGGACAGAGGTGACAGGGACAGGACAGAGGTGACAGAGAAAGTATAAAGGTGACAGAGACAGGACAGTGGGGCCAGGATAGAGGTGACAGGGACAGGACAGTGGGGCCAGGATAAAGGTGACAGGGACAGGACAGAGGTGACAGGGACAGGACAGTGGGGCCAGGATAGAGGTGACAGGGACAGGACAGTGGGGCCAGGATAGAGGTGACAGGGACAGGACAGTGGGGCCAGGATAAAGGTGACAGGGACAGGACAGAGGTGACAGGGACAGGACAGTGGGGCCAGGATAGAGGTAACAGGGATAGGACAGTGGGGCCAGGATAAAGGTGACAGGGACAGGACAGTGGGGCCAGGATAAAGGTGACAGGGACAGGACAGAGGGGCCAGGATAGAGGTGACAGGGACAGGACAGAGGGGCCAGGATAGAGGTGACAGGGACAGGACAGTGGGGCCAGGACAGAGGTGACAGGGACAGGACAGTGGGGCCAGGATAGAGGTGACAGGGACAGGACAGAGGTGACAGGGACAGGACAGTGGGGCCAGGATAGAGGTAACAGGGATAGGACAGTGGGGCCAGGATAAAGGTGACAGGGACAGGACAGTGGGGCCAGGATAAAGGTGACAGGGACAGGACAGAGGGGCCAGGATAGAGGTGACAGGGACAGGACAGTGGGGCCAGGACAGAGGTGACAGGGACAGGACAGTGGGGCCAGGATAAAGGTGACAGGGACAGGACAGAGGTGACAGGGACAGGACAGTGGGGCCAGGATAGAGGTGACAGGGACAGGACAGTGGGGCCAGGATAAAGGTGACAGGGAGGGACAGGACAGAGGTGACAGGGACAGGACAGTGGGGCCAGGATAGAGGTAACAGGGATAGGACAGTGGGGCCAGGATAAAGGTGACAGGGACAGGACAGTGGGGCCAGGATAAAGGTGACAGGGACAGGACAGAGGGGCCAGGATAGAGGTGACAGGGACAGGACAGTGGGGCCAGGACAGAGGTGACAGGGACAGGACAGTGGGGCCAGGATAAAGGTGACAGGGACAGGACAGTGGGGCCAGGATATAGGTGACAGGGACAGGACAGTGGGGCCAGGATAGAGGTGACAGGGACAGGACAGTGGGGCCAGGACAGAGGTGACAGGGACAGGACAGTGGGGCCAGGATAAAGGTGACAGGGACAGGACAGTGGGGTCAGGATAAAGGTGTCATGGACAAGACAGTGGGGCCAGGATAGAGGTAACAGGGACAGGACAGTGGGGCCAGGATAAATTTGACAGGGACAGGACAGGGGGCCAGGATAGAGGTGACAGGGACAGGACAGTGGGGCCAGGATAGAGGTGTCAGGGACAGGACAGTGGGGCCAGGACAGAGGTGACAGGGACAGGACAGTGGGGCCAGGATAGAGGTGACAGGGACAGGACAGTGGGGCCAGGATAAAGGTGACAGGGACAGGACAGAGGTGACAGGGACAGGACAGTGGGGCCAGGATAGAGGTGACAGGGACAGGACAGTGGGGCCAGGATAAAGGTGACAGGGACAGGACAGAGGTGACAGGGACAGGACAGTGGGGCCAGGATAGAGGTAACAGGGATAGGACAGTGGGGCCAGGATAAAGGTGACAGGGACAGGACAGTGGGGCCAGGATAAAGGTGACAGGGACAGGACAGAGGGGCCAGGATAGAGGTGACAGGGACAGGACAGTGGGGCCAGGACAGAGGTGACAGGGACAGGACAGTGGGGCCAGGATAAAGGTGACAGGGACAGGACAGTGGGGCCAGGATAGAGGTGACAGGGACAGGACAGTGGGGCCAGGATAAAGGTGTCATGGACAAGACAGTGGGGCCAGGATAGAGGTAACAGGGACAGGACAGTGGGGCCAGGATAAATTTGACAGGGACAGGACAGTGGGGCCAGGATAGAGGTGACAGGGACAGGACAGTGGGGCCAGGATAGAGGTGTCAGGGACAGGACAGTGGGGCCAGGACAGAGGTGACAGGGACAGGACAGTGGGGCCAGGATAAAGGTGACAGGGACAGGACAGTGGGGCCAGGATAGAGGTGACAGGGACAGGACAGTGGGGCCAGGATAGAGGTGACAGGGGACAGGACAGTGGGGCCAGGACAGAGCTGACAGGGACAGGACAGTGGGGCCAGGTTAAAGGTGACAGGGACAGGACAGTGGGGCCAGGATAGAGGTAACAGGGACAGGACAGTGGGGCCAGGATAAAGGTGACAGGGACAGGACAGTGGGGCCAGGATAGAGGTGACAGGGACAGGATAGAGGTGACAGGGACAGGACAGTGGGGCCAGGATAGAGGTGACAGGGACAGGATAGTGGGGCCAGGATAGAGGTGACAGGGCAAGGAAATAGGGAACAGGGGTGACAGGTCCAAGATAGAACAGATGGGACAGCAGAGAGGGGTGACAGGACAGGAAAGAGGGGATAGGGCCAGGGCAGAGGTGACAGAGCCAGGACAACATTGACAGGACCAGGACAGAAGTTACAGGACAGGAAAGAGGGGACAGGACAGAGACGACAGAGGTGAGAAGGCCAGGACAGAGGAGATAAAACCGGGACAGAGGGGAAAGGCCCAGAGGTGACAGGACCAGAACAGTGGGAACAGTGCCAGGACAGAACTCCCCTCATCTTGGGCTCACTTGGCACCACCCTCCCTTCCTTTACTGGGCACACTTAACAATCCTCCCCCTATTACCGGATGTTGGCTAGACCTGACCAAAGGTGCGGAGTCTAACCTACTGGGAGGTGTTCACCAGTGACCCCTCCAATCGGGATATGGGTTTAAGCTGCACCCAGCAGGCCCTTTGGTCAAGTATCTGGTACAAGTGGGAAACGGAAGAACATAAAAACAGGGAAAGTACAGGAGAATGGCACACGGAGTCAGTACTTGGGTGATGTACTGAGTACACACACTGTTAATCCAGACGCAGAATTGGTACAGGAGAATGTCACTAGGAGTCAGTACTCAGGTGACATACTGAGTACACACACTGTTAATACAGATGCAGAATTGGTACAGGAGAATGGCACTAGGAGTCAGTACTCAGGTGATGTACTGAGTACACACACTGTTAATCCAGATGCAGAATTGTTACAGGAGAATGGCACTAGGAGTCAGTACTCGGATGATGTACTGAGAACACACACTGTTAATCCAGACGCAGAATTGGTACAGGAGAATGGCACTAGGAGTCAGTACTCGGGTGATGTACTGAGTTCACACACTGTTGGATAACACTTGGAATAATTCACTAGAAGAAAGGAGAGTGGAACCTGGAACGCTGCAACAGCAAGTAATCACTGGAAGTAGCAAAGTTGTTCAGGCAACTTCCTGTTACCTGGAGCCCGGCTAAATACACTAAGGTAGCGATCCATTGGAGGATGGTGTCAGCTGACAGCAACCAATGCTACTATTGGTTAAAGAGCTAATCAGGTGATGTAGACTGTCATGGCTGCGTCCAAGATGGTAACCGCAGGAACCAAATCACAGAGCAACACATGGATGTCCTAGCAGACCCCAGGAATAATCCTCAGCGCGTCACTCGCCACCGCACCTGGCGTCTGACCGCAGGGGAGTTCAGGGGAAGCCGGCACTGAGGTGAGTAATGGCCGATCCTAGGCCGCAACCTGACAGCATCTATCTCAGCCAACGCGTTTCATCCGTATCCTGGACTTCTTCAAGGGATAGAAGTCCAGGATACGGACGAAACGCGTTGGATGCTCCTGTTCTCTACCCATTCATGAACGTGCCATTTTTATCAGATAAGCTATATATTTTTAAAATCCTTATTTACTCTGAATTTTTTATGGTATTTTTATATATATACATATGTGCAATTTTTTTCTTGTTTTTATGTATTTTATCCTTCATGTGGAAGGATATTATTGCTGTTTTTGATTAAAATTATTTTATACTTTTTTAATTGACTGGTTTGCTCTTTTCATATCTTTGCACTTTAATAATTAACGCACGGTTGCACTTTCATATGAATCTTGTTAATATTCGTTTTGGTTACTCCATTGTTTGGGAGATATCCCTAATGAATTATTTCTTGCACTGCAACACTTTTTGCACAGTCCACTAGTCACTTTAATATAGTTTTTGTATATATAAGGGTACATAAGCACATAAGGTGCTCTATTCCAGTTCCAATAGTTCCATTTTTCATATATGTAGCAGATCACCACTGATACATTGTTTCTACTGGCTGAGCTGACACACATATTGTTGGGGGAGTGCATGATAACCATTTATAGATCTTGGTTTGGTTAAAGCATATTATTTGTGTGAGATAAGTAATATATAACTGAAATACCATTTAGGAGGGTCTATACCCAGTTGGCGCTGTAATCTCTCTCTAAACATATATATATATATATATTTCATATCTAAAATCTATCTAACTATCTCATTTCTATCTATAAATCTCTATCTATATGTATCTATCTATCTCATATATATATATATTTCATATCTATCCATCTATCTCATATATATCTATCTCATATGTATCTATCTCATATCTATTTATCTCATATCTATCTATCTCATATATATATATATATATATATATATATATATATATATATATATATTTCATATCTATTATCTATCTAAAATCTATCTATCTATCTCTATCTCATTTCTATCTATAAATCTCTATCTATATATATCTATGTATCTATCTATCTCATATCTATCTATCTCATATATATATATATATATATATATATATGTATATATATTTCATATCTGTCTATCTATCTATCTATCTCATATCTATCTAGTTATCTATTTTTCTCACATCTATAAATCTATGTATCTCATATCTATCTATCTATCTATCTATCTATCTATCTATCTATATGTATCTATCTTTCTATCTATCGATCTAACTCATATCTATCTATCTCATATCTATATATCTACCTATCTGTCTCATATCTATCTATCTATCTATCGTGTATCAATATATCTATCTTTCTATCTCATATCTATGTATCTATCCTATCTATCTCCTATATATATATATATATACCTATCTCTATCTATCTATCTATTGTGTATCAATATATCTATCTTTCTATTTCATATCTATCTATTATCTATCTATCTCATATCTATCGATCTATCTATCTATTACATGATGTATTCCATAACGATCATAATATTATGTTTTAAGATCACGCACCCTTCCTCAATTTGGGAACTAAAATGCGTCCTGTTATTTGTCTTCCTTCACCCCCAATAGAATGTGAATAAGATGCTGCTAATGTCACCTTTGACGTTGATCTCTCCCATTTTTCCATTTACTTTTGGGAGAGATTATGAGAGTCACACCCCCTGCTCGGTATAAGTAGCTGTAGCAGCAGCTGGGTGACAGTCAGCAGCCAGAGTCTCTGCCCAGGACCAACCTCAAGAGCTTACTCTCTCCTCCTGCCGCTTACAGAGGCATGTACTCCCGCAGAACTGACAGGCCACGACGAGTAAAGTCTTTCGACTCCATGAATATAAATTTTGAGGATAACCAGATAAATAATGAGGTAAGAGTGATATTATTATTATTTATATTATTATTATTTAAACTATCATTGTATAATTTTTCTTGGATTGAGTTTTAACAACCACGTTTTCACCACAATTGGTAGACTTACTTAATATAAATTTGTAAATCAGTAGAATAAATTTAATGTCACTAAATGACAATAAAAAAATATTAAAAGCTAATTTTTATTGGGATGAGGAAGTAATTAACATGTTTTATTTAATGTTTAAATTACACAAGGAAACAGCTAAAATTAGGTACAGCAATAAATTCCTAAATATCAAGCAGAAAATATTTGCCAGTCTAATAACTGTGTAGAGTGCAATATATATAGCTCTAATATGCACTCAAGTCATATTTATTTTGTTGCTGTATATTGTTACTGACAAATGTCAAACAATGTCATAGGGGACAGATACATTAGTGCCAACACTTTGAATAGTAAAGCTGGTGTGAAATAAACTATTTGCTGGATATTTGAACTTCTGAGAGATCTTGTGGAATAAAACTAATAATTTTATTGGTTGAGCAAAAAGCATCAAATAAATATTAGATTAACTGAAATTTGGGATAACAGAGAATTATGGTGTTTATTTACCATTAAGAAGTTAGCAAAAATAAATTAAATTTATTATACTTTTTTTAAAGTAAACATTTTTATTGTGTTTTTTTTCGTGTGGTAACAGTGTTTTAATATGAACAAAAAGGAATAGTAAGTATTATTAAACGTCCCTATAGACCCAGTGTAAAAAAAATGGATAAAAAATGCAGCACGCTATATTAATGCATTACAAAACAGAAGAAAAATCCATAATAAAACTGTAATATTACCAGGTAGAAATTAATGAGCTTCCTGCAATCCTGAATACCAGGCTAGTCACACTAAAGATCCAGAATTTGTATTTTCTGCAAATCTCCTTCACAAAACTGTTCTGGCTCATAAGAAAAAAGATTTTAAAAGTTTTTTTTTTTTTTAGAAGAAATGTGCGCTGATAATTTATTTTTATTTTTTCAAACTACAAAGTGAAAAATCCCCACCAAGCCAACACGCCACAGGGATTTTATAATGCATGCTGATCTGTGCCCCAAATCTGGCAAACTGTTGGTTATGGCACAGTCTTTATTAAGGGATGTATGGTGATTTTAGGAATGGAGAACGTTAAACATCTAAAGGCAGAACCTTTAGAAAAACCGTTACTCACTATAATGAAGAGTTTATTATCAATGATGAAGCGAAAAGGTGTTACTGTTTATATGAGGTTATATAAGAGTAGTTTAACAAAGCCAGATAGCAATAAGGACGCTAGAATAATAACATTTGACTGTAGCGAGAAGCAACGAAGAGTAAGAGGAGGTTATACAATAACAGTTTATCAGCTGCTGAGTGATAAATCTTTATTACACTTCACTTCCAAACCCCTTCGAAGCTTTCAAAATAAAACTATGGGCCAAATGTAATAGGGTGAGAATTTAGAAAAGTGAGAGTTTCTGACACTTTTTAAACTTTGCCAATGTCCAAAAACAAAGTAACGGAGTGGACTTGCATGTTTTTTCAGGCTTAAAAAACTCTCACGATTTAAAATCTCATTCAGATGTTTTCCCATTATGAAGATAAAACTCAACCAATGTGAGAGTTTACTGCTAAACTCTCACATTTTCTAAACTCTCACCCTATTACATTTGTCCCTATATTTATATAGTATAATGTGACGTTATTCTCATATGGAATACTTGTACAACAACGCCACCAGCAGGTACAGACAATGATATACAGTCAATGCCTGCGATTTAAGTATTCAACTGCAAAATTGCTATAATTTCTTTGAAGTTGGTGACTTTGTTGAAAAGTATGGTGCATTTTTTAAGCTGTCCCCAATTGACTCAAATGGGGGAATACACCTTACTGAAAGGTGATGTTTTAATTCATTAATGAATCAGGGAATCACCACAACATACAGACACCTTATACAGAATGGTGGCATTAGAAGTGCTATTATTATTACAGAATGGTGGCATTAGAAGTGCTATTATTATTACAGAATGGTGGCATTAGAAGTGCTATAATTTGGTTATAGAGTATTGTGTTATATAAACTCTGCCATTATATTGCATCACGTTGTCCTTCATGCTGAGGAACATTATTTTCAATCATCTTACACAGTGGTATCTTATGTCCGAGGAAAACGATAAATCAGTCCCTATTCTATCAAACTTTGCAACAGTAATAAAACAAGACTGGGTAATAACAGACAGGCAGACAGGTAAGAGGGCCCTGCTCACACGTGTACACTCTGTAGTGAAATAGGAGTGTGGTACATGAAAATAAATGCTACATATTTTATATTGGTCTAGCCAGATTGCAGAGATTTTTGGTGGGCTGTATGGTCCAGTCACACAGCAGTGTTCGCAGTGAGATGTGTCATTGTAGAAATAGAACACATATAAGTTTTGTGTGAACTGTGTAGAGGGGGAGATAATGCCTTATGCTGCCAGATTGCAGAGCTTTTGCTGGGCTATATGATCCAGTCACACAGCAGTGTTGGCCGGAGGTCAGTGAAATGTGTCAGTGTAGAAAGAGAACACATGTAAGTTTTGTGTGAACTGTGTAGAGGGGAGATAATGCCTTATGCTGCCTGTTAGGTGCAGATGCCATTAATGCTCATTTATGTTTACTAATAAAGGGTATTTCTCTGACTTCATGCCTCACTATTCCTTCCCTGACAACTGTTTCCACTAGGCAGAGATTAGTACCAATAACAGTCTGCCTGATTTACGATTGGAAGTCTCAGATAGCTATCAGCTGGGACAGACCACGAGACCATTGAGTCTAATGACATTTTGGCTGAATGTCAGAGATATTTGTAGCTTGGTGAATATCCTCATTAAGACAATACTTTATCCCCTGACGGTGTTCTCCAGTATTGTTAGTATTTTAAGTGCAGGTGGAGACATATTAGGTGTTGCCTTGGATTGCTGTTTCTGTCGAACTGCTGGGGGACTATAAATGCCAGCAAGCAGCATCTTATCCCCAGCAGCTGATGATCCACGAGGAGCCTAAGCCTGTATATAATCAATGAACAAAGCTAGCACTGTCTCACTGCATTGATCACCCACAGAAAGTAGCTGTTAGCATAGTGTGTGGGATGGGTGCCCCACATTACTAAGGAGGTCTATTGTGCGGTATCTATAATATAGCTCACCTATAAGCCATTCATTAATCTCAGAACATCAATGATCAAGGTGGGAACGCTCATCACCTAGCACAGCCTGTCTCGGACCCACAGTCTCTCCGCATTGTTACATTCTATCATCTAGCTGCTTAAGGTTTGCTGAGGATTATATTGGATCTGGTCTCCAGACACCTTAAGAAGGTCACTGGAGAGTAGGTTGTGTCTGCAAGGCTTACAGGCTACTCAGGATCACTTGTCTGTAAGCACCAATACTGTCTGCATTCATTGGATCACACTCGTTCTCTATTATCTGTGAGATTACATTTAGTGCATGTGGACCGGCTTAGGTGCATAATATACAGAGTAATGTAGGGAGAGTATTATGCACTATAACACATATCAGGTATAAGGGCATCGAGAGCTAATGACTGTGTTGGGATTAATGTATCCATGCCCTGTATCTGCCCCAATAAATTGTCCCAATCTTACATTTATTGTTTAAACATTTGGAGTATAGTTTAGGGGAGGGAAATAAAATGTTTATTGGCACAATGTCATATTTTGGCCTCAGAGACCTACTCACAAATTCTTTGATTGCACTTCAATTCTTATTTCTGCTTTGATAGATAAGTAATTGTCACATACATGTCAGAGGACAGGGTTATTCATTATTACAGGCTACACATGGGGAGACTCGATTGTAAGCTCTTGAAACAAGTGTGTATATATATATATATATATATATATACACAGAAACTAAACTATATAATACCTCTTTTCCACCAAAAACCCGGATCCGTCCTGGGTTCCAACCCAGATCAGACCCAGGTCAGACACCGTTTACACAGCACCATCGATCTGGGTTATTCTCAGGTCAGCCCCGTTGACACTGAACCCGGGTCTGCCCTGCTAAACTTGTGAGGTCATAAAAAGAGGGAGGTGACTGCTCCACAACCACCAATCAGCTAATTTTAGGCATGACCCAGGTCGGATAACCCGGGTTGCGCCGTTTACATTGCACCATTACCCAGGTCCATCCTGGGTCTGACCCTGGTAGTTACCAGGGTTGGATTGCCGGGTCACTTGACCCAGGTTATTTTTCAGGGACCCTTTTACACTGAGCTGTGACCCGGGTAGACCCAGCAAAAACCCAGGTTTTTGCTCTGGTGTAAAAGGGGTATAAGACAGACTTGAGGTTTAATTTACTAAGTGGCCCTTTTCTAAGGCACTGCACCTTTGGGGGTTTCAGCCACTAAGTTCAAAGGGACAATAATATAAAATACAAAATCAGCCCTTGTTTTTTTATTTAACATTATTGTCTCTTTAAATCCATTGTCCAAAACCACTAAAGACGCGTCGACTTCGAAAAATGTTGCTTAGTAAATTACCCCCATGGAGTTAAATTCTTGTAGTTTGCTCTGTTTAGATTTTATCACGTGTGACGTTTAATGTGTGTCCGTAATAATTAGAGATACTTCATATCTGACTTCAGCTATCGTTCCTATTGCAGCTCTCAGTTTAGGTCGTCACAGGTTTCAGAGCTAGTTTTACCTTTTGTGTCTTTTAGTTAATCAAGTCACATTATATGAAGATTGAAGACAATAAGGAGAATGATGAAAGTGTGGCTGAGAGGGGACGGGCGTCTGTCATCGTGTCTCTGAAAAATGAAGTCGATGGACTTGTGAAAGTGCTGAAAGTTTTCCAGGTACTTTAAATGTTGCTGGTTGTGGCTTACAGCCCAGGTTCAGGGCATAGAACAGCACTGACACTAGTAGGTGATAATAGAGACTTGTTGTGCCACCTGGATGGTCCCCTCAGTACAGGCCTACACTGCCACCTATACTGTAGGTATGTGAGGAGGGGGCAGAATCATAATTGGCCCACAGTGCAAAAGCCACCCTCCAATAGCTGTGACACTGCTCCTGTCATCCTCAGTGATATACTGTATACTAAATATCTGCGCAGATGTGCAAAAAAAGCCTCTAAAACCCATCCACCATCACCCCGGTATCTGAATGCAGCAATCACATTCCACAAAGGGAATTCTTCCCTCTGCGCTACCACTGGGTACTCAAATACGCCCACTGCGTACCTTGCTGGGGACCACCATTACCCCACCCAAGCCCCTTATGGTTGTTTAAATTCCTCCTCCAGAAATGTCGCCATCTTGCTCTGTACATCTAGGGGCATGTTGGATGTTGGATCCAATGCCGATTGCGCTCCTCACAGCAGACGGTTTGCACTTCATGAATGACCCGCAACTTAGCGCTTATACAAACTATGCCTATACTGATTTATAAATATCACCCTATTTTTTTCACACATATATTTAATAATAAGCACAGGACAGTGGGCCTGGTTCATTATGGATCGCAAATGTGAATGCAATAGCGATTACGCACGCAGTCTCACTGTGATGATTATGCCGCCTCAGTACTACACAAGGACGCCCATTTTACCTTACACACATCTGTAATGTTTAGCAAGACTGCGAAACCATCGGTAACATGGAGTACCATCGCAGCCTCACGCACACTTACACAGACTCTGACCTTACTCAGGAATTACTAACCTCATCACACACAGTGACTACACAAGACTGAGATACCATCAGTAACATGGAGTACCATCACAGCCTCACACACACTTACACAGGCTCTGACCTTACTCAGGAATTACTAACCTCATCACACGCAGTGATTACACAAGACTGAGACACCATCAGTAACATGGAGTACCATCACAGCCTCACACACACTTACACAGGCTCTGACCTTACTCAGGAATTACTAACCTCATCACACGCAGTGATTACACAAGACTGAGAAACCATCAGTAACATGGAGTACCATCACAGCCTCACACACACTTACACAGGCTCTGACTTTACTCAGGAATTACTAACCTCATCACACGCAGTGATTACACAAGACTGAGATACCATTGGTAACATGGAGTACCATCACAGCCTCACACACACTTACACAGGCTCTGACCTTACTCAGGAATTACTAACCTCATCACACGCAGTGATTACACAAGACTGAGACACCATCAGTAACATGGAGTACCATCACATCCTCACACACACTTACACAGGCTCTGACCTTACTCAGGAATTACTAACCTCATCACACACAGTGACTACACAAGACTGAGAGACCATCAGTAACATGGAGTACCATCACATCCTCACACACACTTACACAGGCTCTAAACTTACTCAGGAATTGCTAACTATCACGCACACTGTCAGACCTCAGGCTGCATATGGCATCGCAGTGGCTAATTTATGCACGCCCCTGCAACGGCGTTTCAAACGCACTGTCACGCCTGCGTTTCCTGGACCACTTCCCTGTCACAACCCACAAACGGCACTTCCTGTCAATCACTCTGCGATGGGTCTGCGTAGCCGCCGCCATTGTAGTGGCCGGTTCGTGCACGCGCACTGCGATGTATGCACAGTAGCAAACAATCGCCCGATTGGGTGCGCATTAGCAATTTGCGTTCCTTGCTGAATCAGGACCAGTGTCAGCACAGTGTATTCTGAAATCTTCCATCAAATACTTTTTTTTTTTGTAAGGACTAGGTACACCAGTCACAAGTACATATGTAAACTCTTCACAAGGTAATCAGACGTGTGCGTGTTTGATCAGAGATCACAAGGGACGATAAGCAAATCAAAGTTGTCTGGAGGCGGACTCCCCAGTAAATAGTCTTCTCAAAGTAGCTTTCTAATTTCTGCTGTGGCTGTCGGCAAACCTGTCACTACCGTGTGTGCCTATGGGACTTCTCAGGCTGTAGGCGCTCTCTGTATAAATCACAGCTTCATGTGCCTTATAACCCTATTGGCTTTCTGTGTCTTCTGATGCCAGGAAAAGCATGTAAGTCTCACTCACATCGAATCTCGAAAGTCAAAGAGGAGAAACTCAGAGTTCGAAATATTCCTTGATTGTGACAGCAACAGAGAACAGCTCAACGAGATCTTCCAGTTACTGCGGCCGCATATAAATCTGATCACCATGAACCCACCGGAAAATTTCTCTGTAGAGGAAGACGGTAAGATCATTCGTTGTCAGCCAGACAGTATTATCATATTATTACATCATAGGCATTGCGCTGTTTGTAGTGTCTGAAGGGCGGAAGATGAAGATAATAGAAATGTTTTTTTTTTCTTTTTGTTATATTTAACTAGATATGGAAAGTGTCCCTTGGTTCCCCACAAAAATCTCTGCTCTGGATCGATGTGCAAACAGGGTCCTTATGTACGGCTCAGACCTGGACGCAGACCACCCTGTGAGTCACGCTAACGCACGGTAGCCACTTTTAAAATAGTTTCAAATAAACTTTTGTCTGCGGTTTTCTAAAATATTTTTATTTTCTTTCTTCTTAGGGATTCAAGGATAACGTGTATCGCAAAAGGCGGAAATACTTTGCAGATGTTGCAATGAATTATAAATAGTATGTATATATTTGTCTTACATTTATCTGTATATTAGAGGAATAATATGTACAGGCGTTCCAGAGATTTCACTAGTCCCTAATAGATCTATAGTTTGGGTTCGAATGAGTATTGCGGAAAATTTCGGAAGGGGCCTCTTGTTTGATGGCGACGTCGCTCCCCAGGTGTTGAGCAATTGCACCTGTTTCTAATGGCGTGGGTTGGCGTGTCAGGGTGACAGTGAAGGTTATGGTGGGAGGGGCATTTTGCTCCTGAGCAGATTGGGCGAGGGCTCATGTTGGGCTAGTTACAGTGTTTCCAGTGACCCTGCGCCCATCTGCAGTACTGGGAGGTTGTGCTGTTGCCCTCAGGACCCTTTGCTATGCACAAAGATTATTTGATTTTTAATTCATAATAAACGTTAATGCTTATAATAAACTGTTCTGCACATAAACCTCCAATTATTTAATTTTGGAAGGCATCCAGCAACTAAAAAGCTACCACCAGATTTATGTAAGCTGCAAATAAGCTCAGCTGTAAATCGCAGCCACGGGGCGTACCGTGGAGCCGTGACGCCCGGAACGAGCCCCCTCCCCTCCCCCAGTATTGAGGTGCCGGCATCTGGGGCAAGTTGAAGTGAAGAAAGAACGGTGTCAGATCAGGGCATGAAGGACACACTGGGGTATACAATGGTAGTGGTGCAGGTGGGGTATAGATATGATAAGAGGAGTATAGGGAAGATAGATACATACTGTACATATAAAGGGGGAGAAAGAAAAGACAGACACATACAATGCAGAGACACACAATAGGGGAGCGATACAACAGACAGAGGTGCACAGATACACACACACACACACACACACACACACACACACACACACACACACACACAAAGAGTAGACACAGATACACACACAAACATACACACAAAGAGAAGACACAGATACACACACACATACACAAAGAACACACACAGAAGCACACACATACACACACACAAATACACAAAGAGGACACACAGAAGCACACACACACACACACAAACATACACAAAGAGGACATACAGATGCACACACACATATACACAAAGAGGACACACAGATGCACACACACATACACTCATACACACACACACACACACACACACACACACACACACACACACACACACACACACACACACACAAAGAGGAGACACAGATACACACACAAACATACACAAAGAGGACATACAGATGCACACACACACATATACACAAAGAGGACACACAAATGCACACACACATACACACACACACAAACACGCACAAAGAGGAGACACAGATGCACACACACAAAGAGGAGACACACACACACAGAAAAAGGAGACACAGATGCACACACAAAGAGGAGACACAAATGCACAAACATAGGAGACACAGATGCACACACACAAAGAGGAGACACAGATGCACACACACATAGAGGGGACACAGATGCACATATACAAAGTGGGGACACAGATGCACACATACAAAGTGGGGACACAGATGCACACACAGAAAGAGGAGACCGATACACACACAAAGAGGAGACACACACACACACAGAAAAAGGAGACACAGATGCACATACAAAGAGGAGACACAGATGCACACACACACGCATGCACACACAGAAAGAGGAGACACAGATGCACACACACACAAAGAGGGGACACAGATGCACACACACGCATGCACACACAGAAAGAGGAGACACAGATGCACACACACAGAAAGAGGAGACACAGATGCACACACACAGAAAGAGGAGACACAGATGCACACACACAGAAAGAGGAGACACAGATGCACACACACAGAAAGAGGAGACACATATGCACACACACATAGAGGAGACACATATGCACACACACATAGAGGGGACACAGATGCACACATACAAAGTGGGGACACAGATGCACACATACAAAGTGGGGACACAGATGCACACACAGAAAGAGGAGACAGATGCACACACACACAAAGAGGAGACACAGATGCACACACAGAAAGAGGAGACCGATGCACACACACACCTACACACACACACACAAAGAGGAGACCACAGATACACACACACAAAGAGGAGACACACACACACACAGAAAAAGGAGACACAGATGCACACACACGCATGCACACACAGAAAGAGGAGACACAGATGCACACACAAAGAGGAGACACAGATGCACACACACACAAAGAGGGGACACAGATGCACACACACACGCATGCACACACAGAAAGAGGAGACACAGATGCACACACACAGAAAGAGGAGACACAGATGCACACACACAGAAAGAGGAGACACAGATGCACACACACACAGAAAGAGGAGACACAGATGCACACACACAGAAAGAGGAGACACAGATGCACACACACAGAAAGAGGAGACACATATGCACACACACATAGAGGAGACACATATGCACACACACATAGAGGAGACACAGATGAACACACACACACACACACACACAAAGAGGAGACAGATGAACACACACATGCACAGAAAGAGGAGACACAGATGCACACACACAGAAAGAGGAGACACAGATGCACACACACAAAGAGGATACACAGATGCACACACACACACACACACACACACATAGAGACACAGATGCACACACACAAAAGACATGGATGCACACACACAAAGAGGAGACACAGATGCACACACACACACACAGAAAGAGGAGACACAGATGCACACACACAAAAGACATGGATGCACACACACACAAAGAGGAGACACAGATGCACACACACACACACAGAAAGAGGAGACACAGATGCACACACACAAAAGACATGGATGCACACACACACAAAGAGGAGACACAGATGCACACACACACACACACACACACACACACAGAAAGAGGAGACACATATACACACACAGAAAGAGGAGTCTGATGCACACAAACAGATACACAGATGCACACACACACACACAGAAAGAGGAGACACAGATGCACACACACACAGAGGAGACACAGGTGCGCACACACACACACACACACACACAGAGGAGACACAGGTGCGCACACACACACACACACAAAGAGGAGACAGATGCACACACACACACACATGCACACACAGAAAGAGGAGATACAGATGCACACACACACACAGAGGAGACACAGGTGCGCACACACACACACACACACACACACACACACAAAGAGGAGACACAGATACACACACACACACATGCACACACAGAAAGAGGAGACACAGATGCACACACACACACAGAGGAGACACAGGTGCGCACACACACACACAAAGAGGAGACACAGATGCACACACACAAAGAGGAGACACAGATGCACACACACAGAAAGAGGAGACACAGATGCACACACACAAAGAGGATACACAGATGCACACACACACACACACATAGAGACACAGATGCACACACACAAAAGACATGGATGCACACACACAAAGAGGAGACACAGATGCACACACACACACACAGAAAGAGGAGACACAG